>OX376056.1:5353331-6561693 GCA_947361185.1 Charanyca ferruginea | reverse complement strand
AATAAATGAGAAAAACCTCCTGACATATTTATGAGGGTCAAAGCCTTAGACATCTTGTTCCGAGGTGTCATTATAAACTGTGCAAGGACTGAGTTTGCTCCTAAGGCCATTTGCACTGCTCTGAAGAAGGAAGCTGTCAATGGACTGGTTTTGGAACCTAATAATCAGTTTCAGTTTTCTATTTTTGGAACGGTAAGTACTATCTACCTTCGGTTCTTTTTGCTTGGATTACTAGTACTTTCGCTGCAAGCTCAAATTTTTTGACAATAAATACCGCCTTTAACACTCAGTGATAACGTACCTTTCAATTTGTGAAGAGAATTTTCAGAATCTGGACAATAGGTCCAAAGATTAGCGCGCTAACAAACTCTTCAGCTATATTATAATTGTATAAACTAACGGCTGAAACCAATTACCTACACTGAAATGTAGATCACTACTGCTGGAAGACCATATGTTTCTATCTATGTTTGATCGGTGTTTCACATTCACCAATAACGGTCATTCATGTGACGGAAACAATAGATAGGGGTGGCCCTCCCGTGCGTTTCGTTACAACCAACATCATTACAAACAACTTAATTTTTATAAAAAAACTTCTGTATGTTTAAAGTATTAAATTACTGGATTTAGTTATAGTTTACATAAATTATAAAACTCTGCGAGTAACTCGAACATTATACAAGATTTGAATACATTTTGCTAAACAAAGCGGTAAGGCTATAGAGTAGGAATTAAACGTAACTAATTGACAATTTAAAAGACAAGATTTTTTTTTTTGTAATTATTTCGTTGAGTAAATAACTTGCTGTTGATTTATTTAAATGGAATCTATATGTAAATTCATTACAAGTTAATTAGCTCATATATGATCGATATGGTTTTTATTGTTTGTTATTGGTTCTATGTTAAAGGACCTCAAAAGCAATTTCCTTGTAGGATTAACTCTGATACTATTTCAAAATCAGTACTTTTACTTGAGTAGGACAGGTGTCATGAGATTATAAATAAAGTTTATTTTAAAAGCAAACCATTTTTCCTAGAATTCGGCGGATCAACAAGTCTGTTACTATTAGTTACCACCCTATCAAACAAATAATTGCCAACACGTCATTGGGACACATACTTTGGCTTTTTCATATAAATAGTTATCCGTAGTAAGCCACAGACCCTCTCATCGATAGATATCGTGTGCCGGTAAGATTCCTTACTCTCTTATAAATAATTGGGACATCATAACCACAGACAGATAGGTTTTTCTATTACCAGTATGCCAAAATTGGAGATAGAATAGGTAATTGGGTTTGGCCGTTATTAAACCTCGATATTATTAACTACCTTCTGCGACTTTGTCTACGTCGACTTCACTTTAACCAGCTCTCTTCTAACCGGTCATTATGGTAAAGCTACGCTTGCCGCGGTTAGTCTATGGATGGACGATCATTCATTTCATACCAATTTCCCTCTGTGCCTCGAAAAGCACGTAAAGCCGTTGGTCCCGGCTGTCATTCGTATATCTTTGGCAGTCGTTATGGGTAGTCAGAAACCAGAAAGACTGACAACCAATCTTACCATGGGGTATCGTTGTTGCCTAGTAACTGGGTTGTGGAGGCCCGATAGGCAGTTGCTCCATGTAAACTGGCATTTAGCTGCATCCATTTAGAATGAAAGTCTAAGGGCGGGTTGCTTCAACTATACTTTACTGTCCGGTAATAGTCAAACATGGCGCTAACTATCGTCGTAATAAAAAAAATGGGTTGTTTCACAAAATCGATCGTCAAAAAGTTACTATTACCATAACCGACCAGTCAATTTTGTGTTGTCAAACAGCTACGTCAAACATCAAAATATTATGGAATCTCTTTTTGTATAACTTTGACTGACGAATTTTTTTGTCATGGAACAACCCGTTACATTTAACGTACGTTGAACATCTCACGTCATAGTAACTTATAACCGTCCGTATGTAACGTTAACCGACTGTTTGAAATAACCCGCCCTAAATGGACCACAACATAGTTTCGGGAGAAGGCTACGCAGACGATCAATACTCGGAATAAAAACATGTATCTATGTCCACTTACTTTTCAGCGAAACAACACGATAGATCCTCATGTCATAACGGTAAAGAGAGGAATCCAGAACGTAATGGATGTGGGCAAAGTTGTAGCAGTGGATGGCAAAACAGAGCAAACGATATGGAGGGATGCTTGCAACGAATACCAGGGTACTGACGGCACCGTTTTCCCGCCCTTCTTGATGGAGTCAGACAGAATTGAATCTTTTTCTACTGATTTGTGCAGGTAAAGTTTGATTTTTATACCATTACACACAGATAGTAAGTAAGTATGATTTTTATTGCCATAAGGAACAAACCCACCAACTCATAATAATTTAGTAAATAATAATTTTAAAAAATGTTGACACTTAAAATATGTGATAAAAGAACTGGTCTGTGTAACACATATTTTATGTGTCAATTTTGGCATTAAGTAATATTATTATTTAACTTACTGAAGTTAAGGCGAAGAATCGTATGCGCTACGTCCAAAACTCTCAAAGTTTAGTCGAAAAGTAAAGAAAATATAGTTAACCTTAACCTACCTATTCTTTAACTTAAAAAGGCGTTTCATACTAAAAGAATAATAAAATTGTCTGTAAGATAGTGAAAGTTTCGTTAAAATATACCTGGTAGAATTTGTGTGATTATTAGTGTTTTGTCCACGTCAGACACAACTTTACGAGTTAATTAAACTATTTAATATGAACTTAATCAAAAATATTCACACAGTAAATGATTAAGATAATGTTCTAGTTTAACATAATATTTTTTTCAAATTATTATAAATTATTTTAAACTGACAATCACGTCAAAATGTGTTTTTTTTTTTGCAGTTTAAAATCTGTAAAAGACGCTTAATAGCTCCTTAAATATTAATGTTACTTGACCCGGCAAACGTTGTTTTGCCTACTAAATTAGAAAAAAAAAATAGCCTACGATTTATTCTTAGACCTACCAAATATACACAAAAAATCTCATAAAAATTAGTCAAGCTGTTTCGGAGGAGTTCGATAACAAAAACTATGACACGAGATTTTAATATATTAGTTGATAGATTTTAGATTACATAACACACCAATTTATTGCCACGACCGTACTACCTGTATTTTAGGAGTCAGAGAATTAAATTAATGACTTACCAACGTGAAAATAATATTATATCCAGCAATAAGAGTTCAATAAAACTTAATCTTGAATAGATTTAAAATTATTCAGCGATGAAATATCCAAACCCGAAACTTTGGATATTTCATTAATGTTGGGAAATTTATTTTCACTCGGCTGTCCTATAATTAAACCTATAAATAATTATATTCATCCGTTTCAATTCATTTCCCAACATTTGATAATCACTTTCAAAAAAATTATTAATTGAAAATTGCATTAATGATGTCATAAATTGCTTCTTATTGTGTGTTTGTTTAAGTGTTACTAACGTAGTTTGTAAGTATATTGTTACTAACACTATGAGTCTTGTTACTCGAAATAAATGATTATTATTATTATTATTATTATTGCCATTTATTATTCATATATACATATAATTACCATTTTTAAATATTAATTAAAAAAAACATTTAAAAATATAAAAATTAGTAGCCCACCGGTATCGGGAACAGGGTCCAAGCTACCGGCGGTCAGGGCTCCAAAGAGAGAAATCTCCTGACAATGCGGGCCGTGCCCAGAAGTACTGCCCTCTGAATTAAGCCCTTGATCCAGCCGCCTAACGAGAGCCTCGCGGGCCAAGTCAAGGTACTTTATCTGCTTGTTTTTTCGACCTTCACGAGGTTCACATCATGTGGGACTGCTATGTCAATAATCATTGCGCGCCTCTCCAATCGATCCACCACCACTACATCAGGCTTATTGGCTACAATAGTCCTGTCAGTGATGATGGATCGATCCCAGTACAATGTGACATTGCCGTTTTCAAGAACTGGATCGGGCACATACCTGTAGTATGGTACTTCTGATTCCACGAGGTTGTATTTCAGAGCAAGTTGCTGATGGATAATCCTGGCCACAAGGTTGTGCCTATGTAAGTACTCTTCGTTAGCAAGACGAGAACATCCAGAGATAATGTGACGGATTGATTCTCCAGGCCGGTGACATGCCCGACAAATGTCAACCATGCCATCCCTCACAATAAATCTCCGGTAGTTATTCGTCAAAATAACTTCGTCCATAATTGCACAGACAAAACCTTCGGTTTCTCCAAACAGATCACCGAATCGTAGCCAGGACACAGACGCTAAGAAATCCACATCGGGCCCATGTAGGGCCCGGAAAAAGCGTCCGTGAAGCTCCTTACTCTTACAAACCTCCTCGCGATCATTAGTGTCAAGCACTACAGGCTTGCACCAGTTTTCTTTAGCCATGGAGAGCGGGGTGAGGCCCTTGTCCACTGCAACTACATCTCTGTGCATCCCCACGTCGGCTTCTAGGAAATATTCCCTGAGACTGCATATCTCACGGTTGTGGAGGGTCTTAGCATTTAAGAAGCCACGACCTCCACACTTCCGCGGGATATACAGTCTCATCACCGATGATCGTGGGTGATGCATCCGATATGCTGTCAACAATGTACGGACTCTCCTATCTAGGTCATCGAGTTCAGTTTGAGTCCATTTGAGTATGCCGAAAGAGTACATCAGAACCGGCATGACCCACCCGTTGAAGGCGCGCACCTTATTTCCGCCTGACAAAAAGCTATTGAATACTTTCTTCAGGCGGCCAAAGAAGCGCACCTTCAACGATTGCTTCATGTCAGCAGTATTGATGCCCAGCGCTTCCGCCACACCCAAATATTTATTGGTCTCAATTGAAGAGAGAGATCTAAGGTTTATGGAATCTGAGAGTTGAACTCCCTCAGATTCCACAATCTCCCCTCGCTTGACATTCATGACCGCACATTTGTCCACAACAAATTCCATCCTGATGGCACTACTGAAAGTTTCTGTTACTTTCAGTAGCTCCATCAGTTGTAAACTGTTGGGGGCAAAGAGTATTAATTAGGTCATCCATGTAAAGAAGGTGAGTTATTACCTGACCTCCTCTCTTCAACCGATAGCCTAGACTTGAATTCTCTAGCAGTGTGCTTAGAGGATTCAAGGCTAAGCAGAACCAAAGCGGACTCAAACTGTCGCCCTGAAATATACCTTGCTCAATCCTTATTGGTTCGCTATTCCTCTAGATATGTCCACATCCTGGATAGCGAAGGACCGTCCTCCACAGCCCCATACACGACATCAGGAAGGTGCGCAGAGTGGCATCTATCTTATACAACTCCAGCACCCTCATGAGCCATGTATGTGGCACAGAGTCATAGGCCTTCTTGTAATCTATCCAGCATGTAGACAGATCCTTTTGGGATCGGCGAACCTGTTGACTTATGGCCATGTCAATCAGGAGCAGCTCCTTAGTACCGCGAGACCCATTCCTACATCCATTTTGAGATGGAAACATGATATCGTTAGTGTCTACGTGTCGGTTAATTTTAGCTCTCAAAATGGATGTAAAAACTTTATAGACCGTCGGCAGACATGTGATCGGTCTTTAGTTTTTGGGTTCCACAGTACTACCTGACTTATGGAGCAGGTGGGTTATTCCTGTCGTTAAAAACTGGGGCAACGATCCAGATTCCAAGGCTGACTGGAACCAAGATGCCAAGCAAACGTGCGACCTTCTGAACCATTTTATCCAGAAATGGTGCAGCCCATCCGGCCCTGGGGATTTCCAATTAGGCAATGGACGGACTGCACGAGCTACATCTTGGGGGCTGATAGTTATGGCCCCCATTTCTGGTATCGGGTCGCACGCTCGTTCGATTTCCAGAGTCCAATCACCCTCAGTGTGACTGACAGGCACCGACCAGATGTTGCGCCAAAACAAACACATGGCGTCATCATCCGGCAGACGTGTATCAGTCACACTTGGAATCGGTCGCTCCCAAGTCCTATAAACCCACCTTTCATCGCTTTGGAATGTGCGATTCTGAGTGTATCGTTCCACTCGCCGCTTATACCTTCGAATATGGTTTGCCCATGCATACACCTTCTGCTTCAGGAAGTCGATGCGCTCTGTGACCCAGGACATATAGTCTCGAGGACTGATATCGATCCCCGAGAATGCCCGCCTCACAAAGCGCATCACTCTTGGGCGAGTATTGCCCTCCCTAAAGCAGATTAATTTGCCGATGAGCACTCTGGCCCCACTAATGCGCCTCTCAATACTGTACTGCCACGCCGGTACGGCAGGTTTTGATCGTGTAACTATGTCATCATTAGCAAATTTGACGTGAGCTACACGACACATGCCGTAACACACAACAGAATCGAATGCGCATGAGTGAGGTCTACGCAATCATCAAAATAATTTGATAACTGCGAATCCAGAGCACACACCAGCGCCTTATTTTTGTTATGCATGGGCAAACGAGGTAAACGTGGTCTCAACTCGGGCGACATGAATCGGTATTCCCGAATCGCACCGTCCAAAGCGCTCCTCAATTCCTCATTGCACTGGGTACTTACATGTGTAACCATGTCATCACTCCCATCACTAACATGACTAGGCGTTGCGGTCGGCTGTGATTGTGCCACTTCCACAATCTGCGGCAAGGGAGCAGTGACATGGTTTCTCTGCATCTCAGTTTGGAGGCGATCAAGTACAGCGTCATCCAACATACGATTACGCTGGATGACCCGCACCTGATCAGATAGACGTTGTGCCGAAACGTTGACAGCTGGCTCAAGCACCTGAAACAGAGAGAGCATCCGAGCACGGTACGCGGTCAGATTACTTCCCCCCTCTGTAGCCCCATAGTATGCGCGCATGACATTTCATTGATGGCTTGTGTCCATCTCATGCGCTGCACACTTCCGCCGGGAGCTGGGACCCTATCAGAGGCCGGTGGGCCTCGGGATCCTAAGCCATCCGGCGGCCGGCGTCCTCCCCGTCGACGAGCAGGTGGTGGCGTCGTAGGCGGAGAGAAATACTCGTCGCTCGAGCTCGACGCAACTGCCGAGACCGGTGTCACAACACTCGCGATGGGGCTGGGTTCCGGCGGCGGCTAGGCGGAGCTGAGCGACGAGTCCGGTGGTGGTCGGCGTGCTCTTCGTGAACTCTTGTTATCATACTTTGCTTAGTTTGGTTTTATTTTTACCATCGATATATTATGTAATTCATTCTGTGTACTGACATCGTGACAGGTGTCAGAAAATTTTAAAAATGTTTTTCTGTCTATTGCTTGCATTAATAAGATCCATTTCTTTATTATATATGCGGAGTGACTTTACAACTGTTTAATATATTATAATTTCTTTGTTGATCCAAATGTATGTTAATTTTAAAATATTTGTAACGGAGTAAAATAAATTGCAAAGTGACATTACAGTGTTGCCAGCTATTATTATTATTACTAAGCAATAATTACAGTTCCAAAATCCGCCACAATAGCGCTAGCGTAGGCAAAGGGTATGGTATGTATTTAGCAGTTGTTGACTAATTGAAGTATGCCGAGTGAGAATAATTAATAATTGTAGTGACAGCCCAGTAAACCAAACCTCAAATATTTACATAGTCTAAAAGGTTTTTGAAACAACAATTTTAATAACTACGTACCTGGAGGCTTACCCTTCAAATTAATTTTAAATTCAATGTAATCACAATATGATTCCAATGTCAACTATGCAGTCACGTGATTCGGTACTCTTGAAACAACATTGGATTGAATTTGGGATTGCCCCCACGATTATTTGATTACACGTGAAGTTAGCTACGTTACGGGGTTACCTATCATAAGGTCGAAAAATATTAGACCGAATTTCATTTCACCTAAAACTTTTCAACTATTATCGTTTCGTTTTTTTTTTACTTCATCGAAGTCACGTCTGCCACTGTATCAGTTGACCTATTATCAATTCGATTTTTTTCGTTATTCCGACGTTTTATTTGGTCGATAAACTTTTTACCGAAGTTAGACTTAGCCGAATAACATTTGTTCGAAGTATTATGATTCCAAACATTCATTATGCCACTGTTTTAATTACCATATTTTCATTTCATCAAACGCCTAGAAAGTTTGTGCACACTATTTCATATCTGCTTCATTCTGCTATCTGCTTGCTTGCATGCAGCATGCAAGCAAGCATGCAGCATGCAAGCAAGCATGCAGCGTGCAAACAAGCATGAAACATGCAAGCAGGCACGCAACATGCACAAGCATTGTTTCTGTCACGGCTCCGGCGCTGCGGGGTCTGAGCGGCCCCACGCGAGCTTATCGTCGCAGATGGTTTTAATGCTCACCAGCTCCCGCCTGCTCCTCAGCTCGCGGGCCGCCCCACCCCTCCGCGCCTACGCGGGCTTAAATTACACTCTAGGGGTAGGGCAGACAAGACATGAAGTCGGTTTTGCAGCGATTCGTTTCTGTCACTAAAATTTTGTAGCCTATTGATTTTTTATGACACTATTTTATTTTATATTGATAATGCTTCCAGGTAATCTTATATATAAAAATCTTCTGTGCGTGTGTATGAAAGTGAACTCCTCCTAAACGGCTGGACCGATTTTGATGAAATGTTTTGTGTGTGTTCCAGTGGATTTGTGAATGGTTTAGATTCACAATTGGACCCGATAGGTGGAGTTGTAGTTCTAGGACTTGTTTTTATTTTCAGGCAGGACAACGTCTGCTGGGCCCGCTAGTATTCTGTAAAATGTTGTTTCGGTGTGGTGAAAATATGGCAAATAAATCATTTGGCAAATGAAAAAAGTTCAAAAGAGGCTTCGGCCAATAACAAAAAGTTAATTTGTAAATCGACGAAAAATAGTTCGGTAAAATAATACTTATGACACATGATACTTCGATGATATAAAAATATGTCAAATAATGCATATAGCAAAAAAGACATCGGTCAATAGTTTTCGGTAAAATGAAATTCGGCAAAAACATTTCGGAAAAGTGATCGGTTCCCACGTTACGGGCCGCAATTTTATGATTTCACAATTTTACCTTTACAATTTTCCTTATAACTTTCGAACGGATTGTCCTATCGACTTCAAACCTTCTATACTGATGTTATGTTTTTATACATATTCCTACCCTATATAACCAAAATTACCTTAATATTTACACACACAAAAAATCACATTTTCAAGTTACGTAATTATAACGATACAAACATTTGAGACAAAAGTTTGCTTTTCTCTTATTGCACTTCAGTTTTATTATAAAATATGAATAAAATAACAAGTAAAATATATTCTTAAAAACTGAATAGACACTAATAATTAGGTATAAAATGTCTTAATTCTGTGAAGATAACTTGAACTCCAAGAAAGGACATAGGCTACTTTTTAATCCGCGACTTCGTCTGCACCCGCGATAACCGACATTCACGCGGACGAAGTAGCGGGCAAAACATTGTATTAGGTTGTACATATTTTGCGCGCTGGTCGCCATTGTAGCGCCACCCTTATGTAACGCATTTCATGCACATAGACGGTTCTCCTTGCCTATACCATAACATTTAGAGGTTGCAGAAGGACTGCCCCATCAAAAATAATTACCTAATCTTGCCAAACTCACTAAGGCTGCTACTGTATTGACTTTGTAGGTTTTATTTGTGACAATAGGAAATTTTATTGACACTGGTTGGAACACTTTGCAATTTTTTTATACCAAAATTTTCCTGTTCGTCATGAAATGTCGATGTCTCTCATTTATTCATTTAGACAACACGTGACAGTCGAGACAGAAGTCTACTTGAAACTGCTTGAGATTGCTTATAAACGTAATGTCAATGTGTGCGTGGGAAAAATGGCGGTTTGTTCTAAGTGGTCACTCTGCTCGGGCGCGCCGCAGCCTTACGTACTTTGTGCCTCTACCCCAACTTTTTGGCCATTACCCCAGGCGTTTTGCAACAACGGCCACTTTTAATAGGGGTTCTATTAACAATTACCGTTGTTGCAAAACGCCTACTGAAAATTCAGTAGCATCACAACCACTTGCCAGTAATTAAGCATTCATATTATTTCAGGCAGTCATTTGTTTTTGCCCATTAACTAACCTCTCTAAAAATAATACATCAAATATACACTAATTAAAATTATACTGAAATTTGAACACATTATGAACATAAGTAATTTTAAATTTCTTTATAATAAACTCAACCTAAGCTTGTTATAATAAGAAATAAAATCAAAGGAAGGTTAAACAAATGGTTCTTTATCTCCATTCGTTTAAATGTTAAAATCCAGGGATATTTAACAACATTTGGAATTTATGGATATGTTATTATTGTAAACTCATTATTTTCTTCCCGACCGAATTTCGGTCACGGTAGCCAATTTCCATTGCAGATCCAACATACTACTGGCCATACCACTGGTGGTATAGTGGGTCTGAAACTAGACCCATATCCCCTCTATTGTTGGTGAATCATTTGGGTAACCCAAATCACAATAGATCTGGCGCTCGGCGGCCGCTCCCGCGGCACCGCTCTCTTCGCTGACTGTGACCATTAGGTCACAGTATCTATCCTAACCTAATCGATTTTCTCAGTGGTCTAGTTTTAGCCTCACCATACCACCAGTGGTATGGCCAATGGTATGTTGAGTCCGCACCCGCCAATCTCAAAGGTGATATTATAGTGCACAAGTGTGTGCTATAACATAAGTGCACTCCCTCTTTTCTCACTCTCATAGCCACAACCAGAGAGAGATAAAGCAAAAACCACGTGCTTTCTAAGGCACGGGTAACACCGCCATCTCCAAACAAAATTCGTCATGGAAAAACGCATTGCTAACACTTTGCCCCACCACAAAAGTGGGCTGCAGCTGAAAATCAGCGTTAGGTGGCGCACGTTTTGTTGTCATCTGACATTATGCTGAGCTGAGGCTTTTGGCATTATAATCAATATTTTAAGTTATATTTCATTTTTAAAGTAATGCCAATAACTTTCTTTTTTTCAACCTGGAATTCGAACCCAGAACACCAGGCTCAGAAGCCGCGCTTGCAACCCACGTGACTAACGAAGCAATTAATTTATTCCATTTTATTATCCGCAGGACTTTTAGGCCCTGGTATCAGAAGAAGACTTCCTACAAGGGCATTAAGACCAACCGTTATATAGCCAACATTGGGAACTTCGCGGAGGACCCAGAACTGAAGTGTTTTTGTCCTGAGCCTGACAAATGCCCTCCTAAAGGCCTTATGGATCTCATTCCTTGCATGAAAGCTCCAATGTATGCGTCCATGCCTCATTTTTTGGATAGCGATCCTGCATTGCTGAATAATGTTAAAGGACTGAATCCTGATATTAATCAACATGGAATCGAGATTGATTTTGAACCGGTTTGTTTTGTTTAATATGTCATTTACATTACAGGTAGTTCCTCTAACATTAATGATCCTGTAATGTTGTGTTAAATTGGGCAGCCAGTATCATTAATGATAATAAAACTGTTGTTAAATCTTGGAATATTATTAAGTTCAGTTAAAACATTAGCCGCAAGCATTAGCGGTATGGTGCCGGCCGCAAATAACACCACCCCATTTCTACCCGTGGGTGTCGTAGAAGGCGACAGAGGGATATCGACCAGAGGATGGACAGCAGCGCCCTTCTGAGTATTATAACTTGCCCAAAGCTTGATCTCATTGATTTGTATGAGGAAGTCTGTGATTCAATCGTTCATAAAATGTTTTAGATATCTGGAACCCCCATGGTGGCTAAACAAAGGATTCAATTCAATATGCAGCTACTGAATACCGACAAAATAGACATTTTCAAGGAATTGTCTGGCGATATTGTACCTCTGTTCTGGATTGACGAGGTAAGTCATACATATTGTTGTTGTTGTATTGTTGTGTTGTTTGTTTATTGTTGTTGTTGTTGTGATTTGTGTTGTTTGTTTTGTTTATGGTCTGTATGTTATGGGTCTCTGATACCCAAAAAAAAATTAATTATTATTATTATAATAATTGTTATATGGTTTACTAAAGCATATTCATTGATGATGAATGTGTTGATGGCCCATTGGTTAAGCCGCCTCTTAAGCACGAGGTTGTTTCTGGCTTCGCTGCCAGGTACGGGCAGGTACCATTCAATTTTTATTTCTATGTATATACAGTCACCAAAAGAGTTAAGTACCTAAGTCGTAATAGTTAACGTTTACTTAGAAACCGCGATGGATATGTTTGTATAAAATTTTATTTATTTCAATGAACTGTTTATGTTCTATTAATTTTATTTTATTTCAATCAAAAACATTCATCGATTTCTAAGTAAACTTCAGCAATATCCCGCGACTACCCTAGTTATTTATCTCTTTTCTTGATGTAAGTACTTTCTATTTTTGTGTGTAATCTTTAACATCACTGACAGCGGTAAAGGATAAAACATCGTGAGAAAATTTGGATTTATAATAAAACAGGTAATAATCTGAAATCACCAACCCGCTTTGATCAAGGTTGGTGATCGATGCTTATGCCTTGGTGGTACGAAAATAGGCCTTTACCCTGCAGAAGGACAATAATAGACTAGTATTATATCCATTGACGACGATTTTACGTGATTATTTGCCGTTTTTTGCTCGATGTCTACTGTTGTATAGATAATGGTATAGGTACGGAACCCTTCGTGCGAGAGTCCGACTCGCACTTGGCCAGTTTTTTTACATTATGTGCATAATGTACCAATAGTTTTAATAAATAAAATAAATAACTTTAACAATTTCTGTTCAAAATCCCAACGGAAATGGGGAATGTTACATTGATATACGTGATATTTCGTCTCCCTCAGGGTCTGGCGCTAAACAAGACATTTGTGAACATGCTCAAGCATCAGCTGTTTATCCCTAAACGAGCGGTTGGTGTGCTTCGCTGGTGGATGGTGTCCTTTGGAAGCCTTGGGGCCGTCATCGGTATTGTTTTCCACTTCAAAGGTAATCATTAAATTAGAGGTCCTTATAAAACCACTATAGGTATAGCTTATGCCCGCGACTTTGTCCGAGTGAATTAGAGATCGCTAATTTTAAATATAAATATTTATAAATGACATAGCTAGTAACAATAGCAGCAATCTGGTATTTGTTTAGAATATTTGAATATAGCATAAAAAACAGCAATTTGAAAAATGTATTCAAATTATATTATTAATTTCTTCTCAATTTATTCTTCTATGTAATATTGAATTAAAATTCAAACCTTTAATTTACCAAATTAGAATTTATTATGTGATAAATTTATAAATTCGATTAAAGTATGACACGTTTTTTTCTCAATTACCTCGAAAAAAACCTTTTTATTTTCTTTTATTTTTTCTGAAATACCTTTTTATTTTTCGATCCGTGGTAGAAAATCCTCATGGATGTCCTCCGTCTTGGAGAGGCGAAGGGTGGTCAGACTCTTAGTGACTAAATTCACCCCGGTGTCTATCTCACACCTATGTCGGGGGTCGCAGATTCTGACGATGCAATTAAAAATGTCTCCCGCCGTACACATTTTGTGTTTTTTCGAAGTTATCTCAGAAACAACTAAGAATTTTCCAATTAATTTCACCAATAGAAAGAGGAATTATCTGGGAAGGTTTATAGGGTTTTTTATCATAAAAAAATAAGAACCCGTAAAATAAGTAAGTAGCTATACTATGTATAAACTTATGTATACTCTTGATCTACAAGTAAAATAACTTTTTTTCTTATAATTGATATAAGTCTGAAATCGCCAATCCGCCTTGAGCGCACGTGGTGATCAATGCCTTCTCTGTATGAGAAGAGGCCTTTGCCCTGCAGTGGGACAATTATAGGCTGGTATTATTATTATAAATATTTATATTCTTTGAAATTGAACTTTTTTTTTATTATAATAATCTTTAATGCGATACACACAAGATTCCAGATACATAAAAGCAAGTGTACAAGGTAACATGGAATCTACATAAATCTAAACAGATCATGTAACCCTGTGTCCTAAACTAGGTAATCCTGTATCTTAGGAGACAGTGTTAGGACATACAGGGCGGTTAGTCATGTAGGAACAGCAGCTCCAGCCAGGGTGTTTTGTCATACTTTGTGTGAGTGCCGGTGTGTAAATGTGTTTGAATGTAGGTGTGTATGTGACTGACAACAAGTATGTGTAAATGTAAGAGTGGTGTGTATGGGAGTGTGTGTGTACCCCTAAGGGCGCGAGTGAATGTGAGTGTGTGAATACAGGGATAAGGGTTGGTAGAGATGTATGGGTGATAGTGTATTAAGTGTGAACCGGGTAGTGAAACGACTTTTGGGATTATTCTATGAATGTAAGTAAAAACTCCGTGAATAAGTGGTCTTTTTACAGTAGCCATTCAGTCAGTTTGTTTTTCAGGTTGTGCGAGTTTAAATCCATTATTTTTATGTGCTTATTTATTTTGCTGTACAGATAGGATCCCAGAATGTAAAATTGATGACGAGCGATAGAGGTTGTGCGCTGGGTACTGGGTAAGATTTGAGTGCGTTTGTTACGGTCCGGAGGTGGAAGGTATGTATCCTTAGTATTGCCCTGAACACAAAGAGCTTAGTCATTACTTTTAGTACCGCTCTTTGTGCTCTTTCTATTCGTAGAAAAGAGGTTTTAGATGCTCCGCTCCAAACAGTTTTCAGTATCCGAGTATAGATTGACAGAGGGAGTAGTAGATCATCTTCAGCGTGGCCCTATCGGCAGAATCTCTGAGTGAATTAAAGATGTGGATTAGACGCGTAGTTCTTGCGGTAAGAGTATCAATTTTCTTGTCCCACCTTAGTCCGCAATCGATCTGTACACCCAGATACTTGACAGCGTATGAACCGCCTATCGTGGGACAGGCACAAGATACTGTGGGATTAGGACAGGAGTGTGCTTCGAGGGTGAAATCTGAGCCTGGAGTATTACCACGTCTTAATCCAAAAGGAATGTAAGTGGTTTTATTTAGATTTAGCGTAAGTAGGTTGGAGTTTAGACATATATCATTATTTTAGACATTGCAGCTTCCGCGTTTACTTATTTTCTTACTGCGAAATCCAGGGCTTGAAGTGAATTTCTGACTTTAAATTTGATCTGTTTTACAGTATCTACCTCACACTGAAATACTGTAGAGTAAGAGTATGAAAATAGGTATTATTCAATACTAAAAATTAACTAAGCTCGTTAAAGTTTAACTAGCTTATTTCGCTTTTGTACCTCACAAACTTATAGACAATATCAACGAGTATTCAATGTCAATTTCGTCTGATAAGTTTTAACATGAATAACAAAACTTTTGTTCTTGTATTATTTCAAAATATCACTAGATTTCTTTTTGTAAAAGGAATTTTCTAGAAACTGATTTTGATATAATTTTATGAAAAAGAAATATTTATTTAAGTAGCTTACAAAATGTTTTTATAAAACATTTTTTTTTCCATGACATGTTTGTTTTACCTATTTCATAACTTATGAAGGAATTATGTTTTTTAAACTCAAACTGAAACTCCTACAATGTCCTTTATAATATGCCAACATTTTAGTTTATTAGACACCAATCAATTGACATAGCAATATAAGCCATCATAGTGTGATTCCACCACATATTTACTTAGCAAAATTTGAAATCAAGAAATACTCAATTGAGTTTTCAAATAGAACTAAAACATAATAAATAAAAACATTATTTTAAAGAGTATTTATGGAGTTTCTTTCCCATTCTTTTCCATAAGAAACTACTATTTGGAATGGGCAGCTAGATTCAAATTTTCTTATATGACGTTCAAAAGTACTAAGTCTAATTGAAGTAAAAGATTTGACTTTTACTTTTTATTTCAATTGATTGAGTTTTCGGGACTAAAATCAAGTTTTTTTTTAGAGTATCCGCGAATTATTGGTTAATGGTGTACTACATAAATTACATATATTTTGAATAAAATTCCATGTAGCCAATTTTTAATTTAATTTTATTGTTTTAGATGACATTATGCGTCTTGCAGTTTCTGGAGACAAGGTTTCAAAGGTGACTCCTGAAGAACCTGAAGAGAAGGACATCAGTGTCATCGGACCAGGTCAAGAGCCAGCTAAGATCAACATATAATCGACCTTGGGGCGACTCCTTAGCTGGGCGATCGTGTGGAGTCGTCGGTATGGGATGGTTCAGAGACAAATATGGATCCAGACTTATAGATTTCTTGTTAGACAAAGAAGGGCTTAATTGTTTTTGTTGTTGATAAAGACGCTGTATTTGTTTTAGTGTTTAGTAGGTACTAATTTAATAACTTCGAGTAGGTTAGTCTTATAATAGCAGTTGCACTTTAAGTTACATTACTATTCTTTCTCAATCCCCAAAAATAAATTCAACAATTCTCAATTCACAAAGCAACGGAAGGCTTTGAAGCAAATCGTCTTGAAGGTGCGTCAACTACGTAAAACTCGCGCAAAGTCTTCGTAGAATTATACCTATAATGTAGTTGATCAGCTTTTCTGTACACGGCGTGACCGGGTCTTCAAAATCAAGTTTGGATTTTCTAACCATCTCAAGAGCTCACGACAGGAAAGAAATTTAGTCAGGGTCGCTGTCACCGGATACGGTGTAGAGGACTTTATTCTTAATCAGTCTTATACATACTTTAGCCATAGATCACTAAATTGCAAACAACGTTAAACCTATTTAGAACATCAATCAACCCAGTCAGATTGTTTTAAGTTGGTAGAGAAAGAATGATGTTTTAAATGCTTTTAGCGCTAAATGTGTTTAGTGATTTATTGGTGCTAGTGTAGGTTTCAAACTTATTTGTTATTTCTATTATTGGAATTTAAATACCTATTTAATTAATTATTAAAACTCATTATTGTCACCGTCATCTAATTCTTGGTTATATTTATTGTTACTGATATACCTGCCTAGATAAGTTTATGCACTCGCTTTATATTATCGTAATTTTAGATAGACTATGAAGTAACTGATTAGAATAAATAAGAATATATTTTAGATTATCACAATGTTGTAGTTTCTTTAATTTGTAGCGAAATAATTAATAAATTGTATTATCTAAAATTTTTGTTTGTATTGTCCTGTATTTTAACATGTTTTACTTTTTTTTCTATGAACACAAAGAAGAATCATGAAACAACGGACTTATGCCCAGGCCTTTTTTTTAATTTATCCTAGATCAATATCTAAAGGTTTGTGTACCAAATTTCAGCTAAATCCATTTAGCTATTATACAAAACATCGAGTGTAAATCATAGTTGCGAAGTTCATTACCGCGATGTGCGTTACCGCGAAAGATTACCTTCGCGACGTTCTGACGAGCTAAAGACTGCGTTTCCACCAGAGATGTGCGGGGATGCGTAGCGAGGGATGTGTGTGATAATGACCAACGATACCGCTTCATTGTCATAACTTGTACTAGCGCTGTGATTGGCTAGTTTAACACATATCACTCGCTACACATCCTCGCACATCTTTGGTGTAAATGCAGCCTTACTGCGATGTACATTACTGCGAATGTTTACCATTGCGATGTACGATGTCGGGAAAGTGAACCATGTCGGATCCGCTCAAGAGTTAAAAAAACGAACTTACGTGACAACTTACGTTGTAATGGTAAACTTTCGCAGTTAACGTACATCACAGTGAAGAACTTTTGCAACAACAAACGTCACTCGATGTACGTTACCGCGAAATTTTATGATCTCAATAATAAAATTTCGCGGTATCGTACATCCCGGTAATGAACTTCGCAACTATGACTTGCATCGTAAAACATCCTAACAAATAAACTGCCACATTTGTATTATTACTAAAATAATACGAAAGGGAAAATTAATGATGAAAACACGCTGATAACAGTAAAACTTTAAGTTCTTATTTATTTAAACTAAAATAAATCATAAATTACACCGATGAGCAAATATTTATACATAATACAAAATACAGTATTACAAAACGAACTCTAAATCCATATTTACAATCTTTACACGAACTAACTTAATATTAATGGTAACTCTGGATTGGTAACATATCAATGATAAAATGTTACTTACTATTTTAGAAATATTCGAATTCCTCCAAAATTTAAGGGACGAAGCAGAGAATTGAGAAAGATGGAAAGCTTGAAGGGAGGTCTTTACCTAGGAGTGGAACAGAACTTAACAATAAAGCCTTGTCTTCACTATGCAAACTTCGCGCCTGTAGTATTCAATTAAATTGAAGCAACGAATTAGGTACTTGCATCGTCTAAACACTGTTCAGACGGTGTAACTTCCATTGTTGCTCCACTTATTGTATTGAACAGGCAACTAAATTGCGTTGTGTATACCTACTATTTTTAAAATTATATATTTTTTTAATTACAATTAATTACAATAAAAAATATAATTTTAAAAATAGTATGTTTTATATTTGCCTGATGTTTAGTAAACAATTGATCTGCTATTAACTTTTTGAACCAAATTCGCGATTTCTGCCCAGCCATTCAAAATTTCTCCCATTAGTGGAAATTTTTGCAATGGTTTTGGATATTTTACAAGTTGATTAACTTTAATTCTAAGTGTAACTTTTAGATGTTTTTGTTGAAGAGTATTATAACACATTTCGTAATTGAATTAGTTTGACGAGATTGAAAACACATTGATTGATAGAAAACAATGCTTTTAATGATCTTAGAAAATATTCAATTACTTGCTACCACACAATCTGTTGCAGATGTTATTAAAATTTTTTACAGAGAATTTTCATAATTTGTAATTGTATACAACTGCTTAAATAAAACACACGCTTAAAAACTCCCTCAATTTATATATTTTAATCTCTGTCTTACCACCCAACAAGTTCTGATTGGGTACCAAGACTAACTTTAATATCACTGGTTTATGTACAGAGGAACAAACCATTTGGTATACAGGATAGAATATTCTACCGTTGTACTTCAATGCTAATATATATATATATTTTATTGTGTTTCTCCCTTGGGGGAAGTCTATGCCCAGCAGAGGGCGTGTAAAGGTTGACATGATAATGATTATGATCGTGTTTTTCACTTTGTTTGCTTATGGTATTCTTAAGAGAGTGATGTAAAAGAACTGACTATTCAGCACATACACAACATTTTTTCAAAGTAGCTGCTAGCGACCTGTTTACCAAATAACTTTTTCGTCTGTACATTATTATATTAAACATTGTCAGATACACATTTACAAGTATTTCGATCCTCATAAAATCACAAAAACAAACTTGTCGCAAATTCAAACTCGGGTCAAACCCGTCTTATTTAAAACAATCTCATTCTGGTTCCTTCTTTCTTTCCTCTCAAAACAATTTCATTTGTAACTGACAATTTCTTCTTCGCTATAGAAGCTTGCCTTAATAACTTTGAGCTCGTCAACAAATCATTTGATTTCCCCAACAGCTTGTGCATTTGTTTCCTCTGAACGTAATTTATTAATCTATTGAAGCTTAGTCTTAAAGCGTATGATACTAAAGCATATACGATTACAAGAACTGAAATAATGAGAAGGAAAACGTCTAGTGAGTAATATTGGAAGAAATTCATGTCTTTAGCTGGAGACTGCAAATGGTAAGCTCCCTTATGCCTTATTACGTATTCAGTCCAATAAATAGCTCTTTCTAAAGGAGTTTCCTTCTGATCTCGTAATAGAATCTGCCTTTTCTTTACTTCTACTTTGTACCTAGATTCTGTTATGACTTCTAGGATTGCTTTGTACAATTTATCGGGTGTGAGGTATTGGAGGTCAAGTTTCTTAGCGTAGCCATCAACTTCAGCTTTGGCGGCGTTGGAGTCGTGGTCGCAGAAGATTGGGATGGAGACTATAGGCACGCCGTGGTAGACTGTCTCGAACATGCTGAGGAGACCTCCGTGTGTGACGAATGCTTTGATTTTGGCATGACCTGTAATGAAATGAGACAACGTTGATAAGTAAAATGGATTTACCTTTCGAGTTAATTGTTTACAGATTTGTGTATGTACGAGTACACGTAGTGACATAACAATAGATATAGAAAATTAGTAGCAAACATGAGGATTTAGATTATAAAAATAAATAAATAAGGGTTAATAACGAGATAAATTCTAAAAAATAATTATTGAAAAATGGACAAGAATGTAGAAAAATTATTTAGGCTTCTCAAATAATGTCAGTTCATGAAAAATTTAATAATAAAATTATCAACATGGAATACCTATCTATTCACACAACCTTTTCATAAAAAACATTGCCTAAAATCGCAGTCTAGGCAAATTCTTCAAGAATACTAAATTAATATCATTCTCGGAAAAACGACAACCTAAAACCAAAAGCCTGTTTTTTATAAAGTCTAGCGTTATTTGAAGATTTTCTTGGAATTCTTTTAAAACTCTAACTATGTCTTGCATGGTGATTACGGCTGAATTCCTCAGTGGGCGTCTACAGGTTGACATAATGATGATGATGAACTATGTTTTAATTAATATGAGAAACTTTGGAGAGTATTAGTGAAGTTTGGTTATGATTGATTTGATTTTCAATTTTGGCACGTGATACAACTTGATCCTAAGAGTCTTAAATGGAATCAAGTTGAATACCTGACTTATGCCTTTGCTATTTATAATAGTACTAACTGCTGCCTTCGATGTCTTTCCCGGTATTTGTTTTCTAATTTTATACCTTCGTGGATATACAGAGGGCAGCCATGAAGCTACAACAATCTGTCAAATGTCTTTGATAGATTTTCAACTTTAATACAAAGAAATAAGGTATATACATATTCAATTGAGAAAATTTGGCAGTTTGGTATAGCTTGATGTGCTGGCGTCTGTACCTACACAAAAACAACTCACCAAAATGTAATGACAATCGGAATCAACAGTTTAGAAACGCCTAGAGAGGCAAACGTACAAAGAAACATACATTTTTATTTATATACCTAAATAATAAAAAGTTCGCGGGGTGTCCGGGCCAGAATAGCGCCCACCCATTTCATCCCGAGGGTGTCGTAGAAGGCGACTAAGGGAAAATCCGGAAGTCGGGCAGCAGCGGCTTCCGTGTTCTTAACAACATCACTGCGATTCCTAAGACGCCTGCCAAGCGTGGGGATTATGGCACTCCCCACCCCCCCACACACACACGCACCCGGGGAGACCTTTGTTCAACAGTGGACGTCTTCCGACTTATGATGATGCTGAGTTAGGGGATCTGAGTTCGATTCGCAGGTCTGGTAAAGCGTTATTGGATGTTCCTCTTACAAATTTTTCAGTAGCAGCCTGACGTTTGAAAGTTGGTTTTGTGTCTCGAAAAGCGCGTAAAACTGCATCAACCATTCCAACGGACTATAAGAGTGAGGGAAAAGGGAGTACATCTGCAGTGCTATTCTGTTAAAATCTCCCTCGTCGAACACCTAGGTGAAGTGAGCTGTCATCCGTCCCGATGCTAGGGATTGATAAAGCAGACGGACGTATGGCAGCTCACATGACATACTGTACATACTACATAAACGAAACGTGAGTATTGTTGCACATTATACACTGTGAAACGGATTAACTCACTATGAATGTAGCCGGGTTCGTCCTACACTGTCCACATAAACACAACGCGACGGACGGTGTGTCATCCTGTGGACCTCCTTGAGAAAGGTGGCCGTATGCCATCGAAACTCGTCTCGAAACTAGTCGAAACTAGTTTTTCAGTCTCAGTCTCCTACATACTTGACTAGTCTTCATTGTAATTTGCCACCACGACCGAAATTCGGTCGGGAAAAAAAAAATATGTTCAAACAAAGATTTGCTTTTAATTCTACTTACCAAGCAAGTCCTGTGGCAACCACTTGCACAACCTAATATTGGAAGGTATATCAGTAATGTTCTGTTCTGCATCTTGCTTCCACAACACTCGCTGTGGTAGTCTTCCCAAGGCTTCCACAAGAAGACGGTGGGCTGACAGAGGCATCTTCGTTGTCCTCACTGAGGAACCCATGGACACGTACACAAAACCTGTGTCACCAGCTCCGGAGATCCATTCTTCGATTTCCTGAAGGAAATATACTTCATTAGATATCCTCAATGAAATTGCATTAATCCTTCCCCTGTCCCATGAGCGACATACGGTTCAGGTTGATTGTTTCACTATTGTGTCTGCTTCCCGGACAGTGAAAGTGTTAAGAACTGAATGTTCAGCTTGAATAGCAACCAGCGAAAACATCAAAATGTTGTTTACGCTTGGAAGACCAAAATAATAACAGGAAGATGATGACATTGGCACATCAACATAATATTACTGTTCTTTACCAGAAGCCAAAACTTCAAAACAATAAATAACCTCTTTTTCTCTTTTGATTATGTACGATGTACTATAACTTTGTATGTCGGGTTTGAGATGTCTTTATTTCCCATAAGAATTTAATTCACTTACATGAGAAATATTTGAGTGGCATTAAAACATTATTAAACAACGTACAGTTTTGACTAAATAATACTATACACAAAAAAAAAAAAACTAAAATGTAGGGTAACCGCTAATATTTAACACTGCCAAAACGTAAACATACACGGAGCGCGCGCAACTGGAAGTGGCATGTAATGTACTAAGGTATGTGCAGTTTATATCTTTGTAAGTTTATTCTATCATTATAATATCTACTATATCATTTTTACTTTTTGCACCTGCCATGTTATTTTTTTCACCACCCTTGGTTGACTGGCAGAGAATGCCTAAGGCATTAAGGCATTAAGTCCGCCTTTGTACCTTTGTGAATGAAGTATAAATATATCAAACAATTTCAAGAATGACATCGCTATTTTAAGGAACTCCAAAATAAGAAATCCCTTTTCGAAATCAAAGCACTATAGTTGGTGTAAATATGTCGTTTCAGTTGCTATGAAAAGTGTGACTGACAGATACACACATAAACTTTTAAGATGCTTTGTAAGAAAAGTTTTAGTGTTCCAGATTTCACGAAAGGACCAACATCGTACAAAATCTAGCCTTGGGGGCTCTTATTTTAACTTCAAAATCTAAGTTTAAAAGAACTTTAAAACCTGCCAGTCCAAAAATGTTGCATTCAGACCAGTATTTCTAGAAAGAGAATTTAATCTGTTCATATTCTTAGTAAAAGTTACAGTTTGTATAATAGGGTATTTTACCAAAAAAATCGAATTAGTCCGTCAGATAGATTTCCAAAAAATATTGGACACGGGTTTTTTCTTTTTTCACGTAAACAAAAAATGACGACGATACAGTGCGTCGCAAACTCGTGTGACATCACTATGTCAGTAAACTTTTACTGGCGAAGTGACGTCAAAAATCCCCACTCATGATCTTTGATGTGTTTTATTTTCGTCAGTTTTTCTCAGACCAATAATTTATTGGTCTGAGCAGTTTTTATTGATTTGATAAAACAAAAAATACGTATCCAATATTTTTTGGAAATCTATCGGACGGACTAATTACATTTTTTTGGTAAAACACCCTATTCCGGAAACTTAAGCTGAAGGCTAATTAAAGTATGTGCTACATTCTAAACAAATTCTAAATTAAGAACTATAAATACAGTCACATATTATATATTTTAAGTTATAAGAAGCCAATTAATGTTATTGCAACTTTATGATAAATTACGTGTCACTACGTACTCCTCACACATACATACCTCTAGGAATAGGCGCTAAGCTAGATATTTTTCTTTCAAGAAAGATTATTTAAATGACGATTTGCAAATTAGGCTTTTAGCTTGATCAGGAAGACAAATATTAATATTTTAAGAGTACGAGTACTTATCGAACTTCGCATTACCAAAAATCTTGGTTTTGTTTTTTAGTTCTCCGAGCTACAACTTAGTTCTATCAAGAGGTATATTTTTGAATACCAAAGCCGAAGATTAAACTAGCTGTCTAAAGGTTGAAAGAGGGAGGTTCCGTAGTGTGTAAAGGAAAATAGGCAGCTATCCATGGATCTGTCTTACCCCCTCAGATAATTCTTGCCGTCAAAGTCAAAGCATTTATTTCAATTAAACCATTTGCAGGCACTATAGAATAGTCAGAGTCAGTTAGTTAGTCAGAAAGTTGAAGCTAGTTGCTCGTTCCAAAACGTAGGGTAGGTCTCTATGGAGAAGAACGAGCAAGAAACTCCACGGACACTCTTTTCATTCAAGCTTTTACAAAATCCTGGTTACATTATTCTTGTTGCTTTTATATGTGAAAACAATGTAAGTGAAGAGAAATCCAAAACATTCTAATTAAAAATAAATTTATATAAAAGCCATGGCAGTTAAGAGATGACCAATCTCAACTGACAGCGCCGGTTCACGAACATGACGCGCGGTCTTGACGGCCGTGTCTCACTCAAGATAGATATTGTGATAACAATCCAAAACTTACCGGATCCAATTTCTTCGACTCCTTACAGTGAATGCACGCCACCTCAGCTACATTCGGCAGGTAAGGTCTCGGATAGGACACCGAATAGTGTCCATTCTGAAGAATAAAGCTCACATTCTTCGCCATATCGTACACATGTGGCATCTGCTGGCCAAAGTTCCTTCGTAGAACACCTTGGAGGATTTGCATACTGAAGGCATGGAATGGGATGATAGCGGCATGGAAGGCAGCATTTAGAGCTCTATCTATAATCCCCATGTTATCAGTAAATCCTTTGCCAAAGAATGGAGTGATGGAGTAAGGCGCAGGACTTCCAGAATTACTCAAGGGCATGGTGTAGAAACCAACAGTGTTGATATACATGAAAGGAACTTTGAGTTTGTAGACAACTCCTAGAGCGCACTCAGGGTATGTTCCATCCAGGATGACGAGATCGTAGGTCCTTCCTGATCTTAGGAAGGACCTCGTCTCGGGGTCACTGAGGAACGCGTCGCAGGCCTAGAACAAAAAGAAATGTGAATGATAACACACACGATATTAAATTGGGACCGGGACCGGGTTGGTTGGTGATCTCTGAGGGAGGCCTACATTCAGCAGTGGACGGCAATAGGCTGATATGATGATGATGACGATATTAAATGGAGAATAATGGAAATGGGTCCGAGTAAGGTAAGCGTGCTGTAGTAATTACAAGCGCATGAGACATTTCAACTTTGTTTGTGGGACGGTAATAATAATATCAATAAACTTTTTAATTCAGACTAGGTTCATAGTGTTAAAAAATAACAAATAACTTAACATTTAATATTAGTAGGTAGGTAAATACACAGAAAACAACACAATTAAAATTCAGCGAGCTGCAACCACCTTCGTGCTATTGCGGAGTCCCACCGATCAGCGAACACACTGAGAATAGTGTCGGCGAACACGTGTCATCAGAGAGGCACACCTTTTTCTAATCATTACAGAAAACCCGTCAACATGGTTGTCCGCAAACATCCCTGACGCACTGCAGCGCCATGGCAGCCTCAACAGTACTCTCAGTGCGTTATATATACTGGACACGCAGGTCGTTGTATGCCCGCTGAGTAAAATAGACGGCTCGTGTAAAATGACTAACAGTAAGCTTTGAAGAACGTGCAATAGTAAGCGTCTTCACTGGCTTCGTACATCGTTCAAACCTGCGGGCCAGCATGTTACAACAGACAGCAAGCGACCTCCGTTCCCTCTCAATGTATCCTCTATTATCCTTGAGATCTTGATCTTTATCCTTAATGCATGCAAGGCCTGTAGTACAAATGTCTATAGGGAGTGGTTACCACTTAATATCAGAAGACAAACAAGCCGATGTGATTGTTTGCTCTAATGTTATAAAAAAACAAGTCAAAGAAAATTACTCACTTCATACCAGTAAAAGACTTGTACAGACAGCGTCATTACCTGGTTATTCCTCAAGCATTAAAATTCCTTACCAGTGGTAACCAGTTGATGACGCTGTCCAAAAGTGAAAAATGTTAAATTATCTAAAAGGTGTTAATTCACGTGGCGCAAGGGCTGCGTAAGCAAATGTTATTGAATAGGAAAATGTAACTCGCTGCTTCAGCAGCGTCGAGATTTAGGTTATGTTACTTAGTAAATAGCACCACTGATTGGCTAATTAAGTATTTGAACTTCTTAGCTCATAATATTCTAATATTATGAGCTAAGAATAAACATTACGTAAACATATCTGAATTGGATATATCCGATTCGCATATTATAATATTTACTTTGAAGACTTTACTAATTGGGTAACTAATTGAATGAATGATGATTTTATTTGCAAGAATACAGGATATGTTATACGATTTGTTTGTTACGTGAAATTCAACCTTTCCGTCATGCAAATAGAAATAATATCATGTAACGTATGAAGATAAACATATAGGTATGCAAATATAAACTTGCTTGACAAGGGGTTAGTAACATTAAAATTATTTGGATCACGTAAGTACTTACGAAGCTCTGTAACTACGTGACCCAAATAATTTTAGATACAAACAAGCACAAGTTAATTCCTAATTAGTTGAAAATTGCACTACATTAATCTAAACTAACATAGTAAAAAGAATAGATTTGATTTTTTATGTTTGTTTGTAATGGATAAACTCAAAAAATACTAAACCGATTTTAAACATGACTTACACCAATAGGAAGGAGGAGGAGGAGTGCTATATATTATTAATAAATATTTTATTATAAAAATTAAGGATTCGTGAGAAGATTCATTATTCTCTCTCTCTCACTCATAATAGTTGTAATTGGTATGGCATAATTTCAAATAATGTCATAACAGTCATATAAAATTTATTTTAGACATTTTAAAATTACGTAAATAATTTACGTACATAATTAAAATTTAAATTTTTATAATTTAAATAATAAAAAAAAATAACATGGCAGGTGCAAAAAGTAAAAATGATATAGTAGATATTATAATGATAGAATAAACTTACAAAGATATAAACTGCACATACCTTTGTACATTACATGCCACTTCCAGTTGCGCGCGCTCCGTGTATGTTTACGTTTTGGCAGTGTTAAATATTAGCGGTTACCCTACATTTTAGATTTTTTTTTTTGTGTATAGTATTATTTAGTCAAAACTGTACGTTGTTTAATAATGTTTTAATGTCACTCAAATATTTCTCATGTAAGTGAATTAAATTCTTATGGGAAATAAAGACATCTCGAACCCGACATACAAAGTTATAGTACATCGTACATAATCAAAAGAGAAAAAGAGGTTATTTATTGTTTTGAAGTTTTGGCTTCTGGTAAAGAACAGTAATATTATGTTGATGTGCCAATGTCATCATCTTCCTGTTATTATTTTGGTCTTCCAAGCGTAAACAACATTTTGATGTTTTCGCTGGTTGCTATTCAAGCTGAACATTCAGTTCTTAACACTTTCACTGTCCGGGAAGCAGACACAATAGTGAAACAATCAACCTGAACCGTATGTCGCTCATGGGACAGGGGAAGGATTAATGCAATTTCATTGAGGATATCTAATGAAGTATATTTCCTTCAGGAAATCGAAGAATGGATCTCCGGAGCTGGTGACACAGGTTTTGTGTACGTGTCCATGGGTTCCTCAGTGAGGACAACGAAGATGCCTCTGTCAGCCCACCGTCTTCTTGTGGAAGCCTTGGGAAGACTACCACAGCGAGTGTTGTGGAAGCAAGATGCAGAACAGAACATTACTGATATACCTTCCAATATTAGGTTGTGCAAGTGGTTGCCACAGGACTTGCTTGGTAAGTAGAATTAAAAGCAAATCTTTGTTTGAACATATTTTTTTTTTCCCGACCGAATTTCGGTCGTGGTGGCAAATTACAATGAAGACTAGTCAAGTATGTAGGAGACTGAGACTGAAAAACTAGTTTCGACTAGTTTCGAGACGAGTTTCGATGGCATACGGCCACCTTTCTCAAGGAGGTCCACAGGATGACACACCGTCCGTCGCGTTGTGTTTATGTGGACAGTGTAGGACGAACCCGGCTACATTCATAGTGAGTTAATCCGTTTCACAGTGTATAATGTGCAACAATACTCACGTTTCGTTTATGTAGTATGTACAGTATGTCATGTGAGCTGCCATACGTCCGTCTGCTTTATCAATCCCTAGCATCGGGACGGATGACAGCTCACTTCACCTAGGTGTTCGACGAGGGAGATTTTAACAGAATAGCACTGCAGATGTACTCCCTTTTCCCTCACTCTTATAGTCCGTTGGAATGGTTGATGCAGTTTTACGCGCTTTTCGAGACACAAAACCAACTTTCAAACGTCAGGCTGCTACTGAAAAATTTGTAAGAGGAACATCCAATAACGCTTTACCAGACCTGCGAATCGAACTCAGATCCCCTAACTCAGCATCATCATAAGTCGGAAGACGTCCACTGTTGAACAAAGGTCTCCCCGGGTGCGTGTGTGTGTGGGGGGGTGGGGAGTGCCATAATCCCCACGCTTGGCAGGCGTCTTAGGAATCGCAGTGATGTTGTTAAGAACACGGAAGCCGCTGCTGCCCGACTTCCGGATTTTCCCTTAGTCGCCTTCTACGACACCCTCGGGATGAAATGGGTGGGCGCTATTCTGGCCCGGACACCCCGCGAACTTTTTATTATTTAGGTATATAAATAAAAATGTATGTTTCTTTGTACGTTTGCCTCTCTAGGCGTTTCTAAACTGTTGATTCCGATTGTCATTACATTTTGGTGAGTTGTTTTTGTGTAGGTACAGACGCCAGCACATCAAGCTATACCAAACTGCCAAATTTTCTCAATTGAATATGTATATACCTTATTTCTTTGTATTAAAGTTGAAAATCTATCAAAGACATTTGACAGATTGTTGTAGCTTCATGGCTGCCCTCTGTATATCCACGAAGGTATAAAATTAGAAAACAAATACCGGGAAAGACATCGAAGGCAGCAGTTAGTACTATTATAAATAGCAAAGGCATAAGTCATGTATTCAACTTGATTCCATTTAAGACTCTTAGGATCAAGTTGTATCACGTGCCAAAATTGAAAATCAAATCAATCATAACCAAACTTCACTAATACTCTCCAAAGTTTCTCATATTAATTAAAACATAGTTCATCATCATCATTATGTCAACCTGTAGACGCCCACTGAGGAATTCAGCCGTAATCACCATGCAAGACATAGTTAGAGTTTTAAAAGAATTCCAAGAAAATCTTCAAATAACGCTAGACTTTATAAAAAACAGGCTTTTGGTTTTAGGTTGTCGTTTTTCCGAGAATGATATTAATTTAGTATTCTTGAAGAATTTGCCTAGACTGCGATTTTAGGCAATGTTTTTATGAAAAGGTTGTGTGAATAGATAGGTATTCCATGTTGATAATTTTATTATTAAATTTTTCATGAACTGACATTATTTGAGAAGCCTAAATAATTTTTCTACATTCTTGTCCATTTTTCAATAATTATTTTTTAGAATTTATCTCGTTATTAACCCTTATTTATTTATTTTTATAATCTAAATCCTCATGTTTGCTACTAATTTTCTATATCTATTGTTATGTCACTACGTGTACTCGTACATACACAAATCTGTAAACAATTAACTCGAAAGGTAAATCGTCCTACACCTAACACAAACATTTCTATCATGACGATGCTGGAGTTCATGATTATCACAAAACATTTCTTGCATTATAACGTCAAAACATTGTGAGCACATTACCCCATTTATATCAACCTAAAACAAAACAAATAAGAGGTTATACAGTTTTCATAGATATGTTACAGAATAGAAATAAATAAAAAGTTTATACCCGATGAAGATACCGTTTGATGAACGAAATTATTTCGGGACCTATATCATCGGCAACATAATATTGTTCATTTTCATCTATTACAGAGTTCCAGAGAGAGATTCCAGTTTATTAATGGCGTGCCTATAAAGGCACGCCATTGTTAATAAACTGGAATCTGTTAGATTATGGAACAAGGGAAGAAAACATCTGATAGAAAAAGGATTTCGAAAACACAAGACAATACATAGGTTATAGGGGACATACCAGAAAGTGAACTTGTTATTGTTGTAGAATATACTTACCATAAACGACGTAATTCAAATCACAGAAGCAATCAATCAATATCCGTAGTAGTAAGCTAGGTCGCAAAACAAAAACAATCACTGACAACTGCTGACAACTGATGTGTTTCGACACATCCAAACCAACGCGCGCGAACACGACTCAATCCACAGAGTATATAATCACTACGTCTCAATCAATCAAAGATATTTTAAGATATTCAAAGACAAAGTCAAAGAAAGTCGCTAATGTCACAAACTGTCAAACGTCAAACTGTCAAAACTGTCAAACACAACGTCATGGCCGGCCTAAAAATTGGGTTATCATATTAAAAATTCTTCCCAAATAATCATTTCTTACACCTAAACTCTTCTTCAAATTAATATGTTTGTATTTTTATGGAAATCCCCTTATTTTTCCCTATTTATCTATGTAGTGTACATAGTGGTGGCCCAAAATCGAACAACTCCTTTGGCATGAAGATAGATTTAACCCTGGGGAAGGACATAGGCTTTTTTTTCGCGACTTCGTCTGCGTCCACTATAACCGACATTCACGCGGACGAAGTCGCGGGCAAAAGCTAGTGTTAAAATAATTATTTATATTCATGAAACAATTTTAACAAAACAAAAAAATAAATGTTTCGTCAAGGGCGACCAATACCTACATAAATCTTCAATAAATTGTTATCTAATTTATAAATGCTAATGAAGCTTTAAAAGAATCCTCCGTCCCCCGATTAAAAGACGAGGAACGTAGGAAATCGGATTTATATATAAATCGGAACGTAGGAAACAGCTTTACTGAAAATCCTTATAATTACGATGTCCTTATAATCCTTAATCAGAGAGCAGCTTTTAGGGAAATCGTTTTAGCAATAACAATAAAATCGTTTTTTCTCTAATTTCGAAAAGCGACGGTAAAACGATTTCGTCTTTATTGAGATTTTATTTTAGACTTGTAATCATGTAGCTTCGTAATTTATTTTTCAGAATTGGTTATGAGAACAATTTCCTTTAGGGCTAAAACAGTCATTGTTAGGAGTAAACGATGATTATTAGGTACAAAATTGTTTTCTAAACGATTATTTTGCAGTCATTAGTGCTTATAACTATTATTAAGACTTTATAAAGTGCACTTTAGGTAGGTACTGCGTAGAAAGCTTATTTTAGAAAATTAGGTAAAACGACGAGTGCGCTGAAGAGTCGATTTACGAATAAAAAATACGACAATCCTTTTTACTATACATAGACATATTATATACATATTACTTACATATTACATTTTGGTTTAATTTTATTTAACAAAGAAAATAAATATAGTTAAATTATTAATTATTAATTAGGAATAATTGATCGAATTTCGTTGCGATCAGACGTGTCGAAGTTTAATTAAAATAAATAAATAATCATTTGCTGAATCGTGACCTAGTTTTACCAAATAGCCGGTAGTAAAGCAAACTGTCATACGTAGGCATAATATGTTATGTGTGTAAATCGCTACAGTGATAATGTGTTTAAGTAATTAGCAAGTAAATAACTTTTATCACAATGTCAACCAGTCCCTTTAGCCGGGGTGGCAGATGTGCTCGGAGCCCACCTCCTACACCCGTGCCCGCATCTGCACCTGCACCGACACCCGAGCCGGACCCCGTGTCGGCCCCCGCACCTAATCCTCAAACGCCCAGCCAAAGAGACGATATCTTGAGGGAAGTAATATCAACGCCGGAAATCCAGAGCTGGATGTCGTCCATTGACCAGTGCCTGAATGAAGTGTGCTCTATTGCATCAGAGAGCAAACTGAACACGGAGCAAAAGCTGCGAATCACTAACTTGTGTCGAAAAGTCGGTCATGGCACATCGCAGATGGCAGTTCAGTATCAGTCCCTGAAGCTGAGAGCTGTCCGAGCCCACTCCACCGTCCAAACACTAGAGGAACAAATCGACCTGTCAGAACAGCTACGAGACCTCAAATTGACCATTGGAGCTTCAATGAAACCTGTTACAGGAACTTCCTTTGCTGACATGGTTAAAAAAGGTACAAACAATTTTATACAGCCCTTAAATTTAAGTTCAGTAGCCATTTACCCTACCGACAAAGAGAAATCGAGTGAGGACACAAAATCACTCGTCCAAAAAATTATATGCCCCGAGCAGATGAAACTACATGTAAGAGGACTACGCAAGACAAAAAATGGCGGTGTCATCATTAGCACTGAAACGAAGGACGACATTGAGAAGGTTAAAAAATCGATGCAGTTGTCAAATTCAGGCCTTACAGTAGATGAGCCCCAAAAAAGGAAGCCTAGGGTAGTAATTATCGGAGTGCCCTCGACCATGCAAGAAAAGGAAGTTTTTACTTGTTTGTTCCACCAAAACTTAGCAGAGAACCTTCAGAATTGCAGCCTTGAGACCTTCTTGACCTCTATTAAGTTAAGCCATAAGTCAGGTAAGAAGGACGCTGAGACCTGTAATTTTATAATAGAAATATCGGCAGAGATACGTAAAGCCCTGATATCTAAAGACAGAGTTTTTATAAATTGGTCATCATGCCCTGTGAGAGACTTTACTCTAGTCACACGCTGCTATAAGTGTCAGCAGTACGGACATGCGGCTAAATCATGTCGGGAGTCCAACTATACCTGTGGCCACTGTGGTGATCTGGGTCATTCCATTAAAGAATGTACAAAGAAGGCTGAGGAACCAAAATGCGCAACTTGTTTGCACTTCAAAAAGCCGAGTAACCACAAGACAAGCGCTGCTGACTGTCCGGCGAAAATAATGGCCGAAAAGAGGTACATAAATTCTATTGATTATGGAGGCGCCTAAGAGCGCCGTAAATTACGTATTTTTCGGCCCTTATTATTGTTTGATTTATTTATAACTATAATTATGATTAATAATTTAATTAATGACATAGACAATTTCTCTGTATCTGATTCTCAGGTGTGTGATGTTGAACACTGTAAAAAATATCTTTCCTCTTACACTAGTCCACTAACCATACTAACCCAAAATATTCGTAGTATTTTTAAGAATTTCGATAATTTCAGCATTTTTCTTCAACGTTTAGACATAAACTGTGACGTTATTGTCTTAACGGAATGTTGGCTGGCCAAACAATATAACATACCTCTAATTCCGGGATATAATATTGTGACTGATATACACTAGCGCCCCCTGTTATCGCGTGGCGGAAGCAGAGGAGGTTTATTGGTGATATTCACCACTAGAGGGCGCCAGCTTCAATGAACGGCTTACGCATAAGTATCGATTAACTGCTCGCTTCTCGACACAGGAGGCGCTGTTTTATCAATGAGTTATTGTAATATCATGAATGAATGTCGTAGTAGTCGCCTCTCGACACTAGAGGCAGCACTGTACAAACTGTTCGAATATTCTAGTAAGTTCTGGAACCGGATGTTGATTGTAAACTTCCGCCCACATTTCAATTGTAGCTGTCTGTTCGCTTCCAGATACGAAAGAGTGCACTAGTCCTGTAAGTCTTAACCGCGTTTTTAGATATAATTGTTGAACTGCAGCCATCCTTGCCCGAAATCAGTGAATGTAATAGTTTTAAAACCTGTGGATTTACCGACAATAAATCGTGTAGTAGTGTTTGCGTGTTTTTCATTCATTGCTACTAGATTAGTCCTCTGTCCTCAACAGTGGTCCTTCGAGCGAGATTGCATCAGTGGTCCTTCGAGCGAGATTGCATCAGTGGTCCTCGCGAGCCGTATTCGGGCAGGTATAGCTTGGTTTAATCTTACGCGAAGTGGTAGTGTGGTGATACAATACCGTCGACATGGTGAAAACACGCGGTAGGCATGAACCCGCCACAGCGGCCACGGAAGGGGACGAGTCCGCCTCCATGGAATTGGCGACAGCGGTGGGACCGACAGACCCGCCCAACTATTCCATCACAGAGTCGGACCAGACCCAACCTCACAGCCCTGGGGCGACGACACCTCCACACGGACAACCACGAGGCGAGACGAAAACCGATAGGAAGGTGTTGGCGCGAGCGAGATTGGAACTCGCCGCCGCTAGGTTAGCACTCTTGGAAGCAGAATCAGCAGACGAAGAATTATTGGAGGGAAGCTCGACTGCGACATCGAAACGTCAGACGGACGTCGCAGACACGCTCAGTGAACACCGCGACCACATCCGCCCGCCGCAGTCACAACCCATGACGTCAAACGACGCACCGCCGCCCTCGCCGCAACGTAGCGACGAGAGGAGCCTGCTGCAAGGACTGACTCAGGCATTGTTAGAGGTAGCGCGGGGCAAACCCGCTGCCGGCAGGTATGAATTTGATTTACCTATCTATAGTGGCCACCCCGGTGAATGGCTGCATTTTAAAGCAGCGTATAAGGAGTCTGCGTCAGCTCACACAGAGGCAGGGAACTTGGCCCGTCTTAGAAAATCCCTGAGAGGGACAGCGTTAGAGGCAGTTAAATGCCTATTTCTAGGATCTTCGGCCGATCAAATTATGCAAAGGTTAGAATCTCGATTTGGACGACCCAACGCATTAATAACCTACGAATTAAATAAATTACGTCAGTTACCTAAAGTATCAGACAACCCTACAGATATATGTGTGTTTGCGTCGAAGGTCACAAACGCAATTGCCGCGGTGCAAGCTCTAAATAAAACAGAATATTTATATAGCCCGGAGATGATTTGCGCAATTTCAGAAAAGTTGTCAGTTACGCTAAGGAGCCGGTGGTACGATTATGAGATGGCTGCGGGTGACGCAGAGCCCGGCCTAGTGGTGTTGGGACGATTTCTCGACAGAGAGGCCGATCTCAATGCGCGTCACGCCTCAGCTGAGGAGGAACATAGACGAGACCGTTCACAACGACCGGCTCACAAGACATTTAAAATAGCAGAGACCGATAAAACACCGTGTGTGATATGCAACGGCAATTGTAGTAGCGTGGCTATATGTTCTAATTTTAGGAAAATGTTGATAACTGACAGATGGGAAACCGCACGTAAAAATAAATTATGTTTCAGGTGCCTAAACCGACGGACGTGGAAGCATAGATGCAGAACCAAGCAGTGTGAAGTGCAAGACTGCGAGTATTATCATCACAGGCTACTGCACAGTGACAGTAGACGGGGAATGTGTACCGCAAACGACCCAGAAGAGCGTCCTCGTGTCACAGTGACCGGGCACGTAGCGTCGCGGGACGACTCAGCGCCAGGAGGTGACATCGCGCTGCACACGGTCGTCAATAATACGAGCACGCCGCGCACGTACAACCGAGTTTTGCTGAAAGTAGTGCCAGTGACACTATCGGGACCAAACGGTAAAGTAGACACATTTGCTTTGTTGGATGATGGATCGACAATAACTCTACTTACTAGTGACGTCGCGCAGCAGATAGGCGCAGAAGGTTCAAACGAGCCATTTTACATCGAGGCCGTAGCAGGAGCGCGCATTGACGCTACGAACTCGCAACGAGTCAAGGTAAATATACGGGGAAAATACACAAACAAAGGTATTGACATCGAAGCCAGAACCATCGACAGACTTGAATTATCAGGCCAGTCGATACGCGCAAATGACCTGGCAGGCTACGAGCACCTGACACCTATAGTCGAGCAGCTAGCATATGAGGCTGGCGTACCAACTCTCTTGATAGGCCAAGATAACTGGGCACTCCTGCTCGCCTCCGAAGCTCGAGTAGGTACAAAGGATCAACCAGTAGCGTCACGCACACCGCTCGGCTGGATTTTACATGGTAAAACCTGCAGCCTGAAAAAAGTACATGTATTACCACAGATTGGAGAACGCTGTGGTCATGTAAGTACAGACGAATCTATAGATAGGCTCATACAAGAACATTTTAGCCTGGAATCATTAGGCGTGCAGCCACGTCGCCCGCAAGCAGACCCAGAGGTGAGAGCATTAAAAATACTAGAGGAAACTACACGCGCTCTGCCTGAAGGCGGTTACGAGACTGGCTTATTATGGAAGAATGAAGGTAGGTGTTTTCCAGACAACTACGCTTCCGCGCTCAGTCGACTACAAAGCACTGAATCCCGTTTACGCAAAGACCAAACTCTGAAACAGAAATATTCAGAGCAGATGAAGGCGCTGATATCAAGTGGGTATGCAGAACTAGCACCGCCAACGCCATCTAGCGGGTACAAGTGGTACTTACCACATTTTCCAGTAATGAATCCATCTAAACAGGGTAAGGTCAGAATTGTGTATGACGCAGCAGCACGCACGCATGGAGTGTGCCTCAATGATTATCTTCTGACTGGTCCTGATCTCCTACAATCACTCCTTGGCGTGTTAATGCGATTCAGACAAAAACCTGTCGCCGTTTCAGCAGACATAAAAGATATGTTTCTACGCATAATGGTGAGAGTGGATGACAGAGATGCACTTCGTTTTCTATGGCGCGATGATACGACCTTAACGCCCATCGAATATAGAATGAAAACGGTATTGTTTGGCGCGACCTCTTCCCCGTGCACTGCGATTTACGTAAAAAACCATAATGCACATGTTCATGAAGCTGACTACCCCGAGGCAGTGAACTCTATAGTACGGAATCATTATATGGATGATTTTTTACAGAGCTTCGACAACGCAGAAGAAGCGAACCGAGTGTCTAAAGCAGTCGACGCGGTACATCGGCGAGGTAACTTCGTGTTGCGGAAGTGGGCGTCCAACGAGCCAACCGCTGTCGCTGGTCTCGCGACCGAGCTCGTGGTGAAGGACACTGTGCTCAACAAGGAGGAGAAGATTCTCGGTCTTATCTGGCGACACCAGAATGACACTTTAGGATTCAACTTCAGGAAAGTAGACCCTTCTTATTTGAGCAAGCAGGTTACGAAACGTCAGTTATTAAAGACGACAATGTCTTTATATGACCCGCTGGGACTAGCCGCGCCTTTCACAACACAAGCAAAGTGCATATTGCAAGACGCTTGGCGTTTAAAAATCGGTTGGGATGAGCGCCTACCTAAAAGTCTAGAACGTAAATGGCACGACTGGTTGATTGCTCTACAGATATTGAAAGGCGTTCGTATTCCACGTTGTCACCAGGGTTATAACGACGCGATTAGAGTAGAATTGCACGTATTCGTGGACGCGAGCGAACGAGCCTATGCCGCGGCAGCATATTGGCGTTCAGTGAACGGCATAGGGCAAGTAAATGTGTCGCTCGCGGCAGCGAAAGGGCGCGTTGCGCCTCTTAAAGTCACATCTATACCTAGACTTGAATTACAGGCTGCTGTGCTTGGCGGGCGACTAGCACGCTGCGTGGAAGAAGAGCACGATCGTCGCGCCGACCGTCGAGCCTTCTGGACCGACTCGCGCACTGTGCTAGCGTGGCTGCGCGCTGGCGCGCGCGCTTTCAAACCGTTCGTCGCGCACCGAGTAGCAGAATTAGAAGAAACCACCGAGCGAAGTGAATGGCGCTGGGTCCCCACCGCTCACAATGTCGCCGACGACTCGACTCGCGATACACCGGCTCACTTCACTGCAAGCCACCGCTGGTACGTCGGTCCTTCGTTTCTTTATGACAACGAAAACGCCTGGCCGCAGGAAACAGACTCACATCCCTACATCGACACGGGTGAGGAGCGTGTCATCATTGCTGCTGCGCTCGAACGGTCGACCTTGATAGAGGCGCTACCTAACGTCACACGTTTCTCTTCCTGGCTACGACTCATCCGGGCCACGGCCCGCGTTCTTCAATTCATCGACCGACTTCGAGTTCACACCACAGCAGCTACCTGCAAACGCAATAAAGGCGCAAATGTAGAGGATCCGAACTGGACGGTGAAGCAACGGGAAGGTACGAGAAAGCGATCCGGAGCGCAGAGCCGCCTCAACGTTACACCAACGGTCTACATACCCCTTGGCACACAGTACACACGTCAGGCCGAGCTCCTGTGGACACGTGCTATACAGGAAGAAAGTTTCATAAATGAATTGAGTCTTCTCACCGGCGGGAGAACGGTACCAGCTGACAGTCGTTTGAAGCGGTTATCTCTGACAGTCGACGAACACAAGATAATGAGAATACGACAACGCTATTGGATTCTACGTTTAAGGCCGTCCGTCCGTGCAGTAATAAGGCTCTGCCAACCTTGTAGACTACGTCGAGCCGTGCCGCCAGAGCCACTAACAGGCGACTTACCACCCTGTCGACTGGCACACCATCAACGTCCGTTCACACACACAGGACTGGATTACTTCGGGCCACTATCCGTCACAGTAGCGAGACATCACGAGAAGCGCTATGTGGCATTGTTCACATGCCTAACTACGCGTGCTGTCCATTTAGAAGTTGCCGCCTCGCTATCAACAGATGCCGCTATACTCGCTTTGAGGCGTATGATGGCACGTCGTGGATGTCCTGAAGTTATTTGGAGTGATAACGGCACCAATTTCCACGGAGCAGACGCTGAGCTCCGTAAGGCCGCCCTAGAATCACTTCAACACGAAGCAGAGGTACGTCACATCAACTGGCGCTACATTCCACCAGGAGCGCCGTTCATGGGCGGAGCATGGGAAAGGCTGGTACGCACGGTAAAGGCCGCATTAAATGCTACACTTATCGATCGGCATCCGTATGAAGCCGTGCTTCACACACTTCTGACAGAGGTAGAACACACGGTCAATTCCCGACCCTTAACCCATGTGTCGGTTAACCCAGAAGACGAAGAAGCCTTGACGCCTAACCACTTTCTGCTCGGCGCGCCCTCTAAAGTCCCGTTGCCAGGGATTTTCACAAGGCCGGATGAACTACGCCATTCACATTGGAGAGCGTCACAACGACTAGCGGACTTGTTTTGGCAACGATGGGTACGCGAAGTACTGCCTACGCTTCAAAACCGGCGGGAGCCGCATGGACGCGGCGACACGGTCAAGGTGGGCGATTTGGTTGTCGTAGTAGACCCAAACTTACCAAGAAACATATGGCCAAAGGGGAGAGTCGAACGCATGTACCCAGGTGCGGATGGTGTTGTAAGAGTCGTCGACGTCAAAACCAAGAGTGGTGTAATGCGCCGTGCTGTTAAACGTCTCGTCGTTATACCAGTAGAAACTTAGTTGTCATCATGTATTGTATTATAGATACTGATTTAGAGTAGAATAAGTTCTCATATTATGTGTCCCCTTTCTTGGCGTCACTTCAGGATTCTGCTATGAGAAGGAGTTTTTTTTTATTTCAAACTTGATTTAATATATAGCAGAGCAAGGATTCTGGAGTGACTACCCTTAACTTTATAATTATGTATTAATTGTTATAATTATGTATAAATGTGCGATATTGTTATCTTGTAATTCATTGAATTGTTAATTGCATTCTATTGTCAATATTGAGAAGTGTATACCAGTCACTAGTTGTATTTAAATTATGTACATTTTTGTATGTACACGGCGGGAGAAATGTGACTGATATACACTAGCGCCCCCTGTTATCGCGTGGCGGAAGCAGAGGAGGTTTATTTGTGATATTCACCACTAGAGGGCGCCAGCTTCAATGAACGGCTTACGCATAAGTATCGATTAACTGCTCGCTTCTCGACACAGGAGGCGCTGTTTTATCAATGAGTTATTGTAATATCATGAATGAATGTCGTAGTAGTCGCCTCTCGACACTAGAGGCAGCACTGTACAAACTGTTCGAATATTCTAGTAAGTTCTGGAACCGGATGTTGATTGTAAACTTCCGCCCACATTTCAATTGTAGCTGTCTGTTCGCTTCCAGATACGAAAGAGTGCACTAGTCCTGTAAGTCTTAACCGCGTTTTTAGATATAATTGTTGAACTGCAGCCATCCTTGCCCGAAATCAGTGAATGTAATAGTTTTAAAACCTGTGGATTTACCGACAATAAATCGTGTAGTAGTGTTTGCGTGTTTTTCATTCATTGCTACTAGATTAGTCCTCTGTCCTCAACAAATATGTATAGAAGTACCATAAAATACAATCAAAATGATGGGGTGATAGTTTATGTAAGAAATCATCTCAATGTGTCTGTCGAGGAACCAAATATGCACGATTGCAACAGATTGTTAATTAAAATTGGGTCCGAATTAGCGATACTTGCCATATATCGACCCCCTTCTTTTAGAAATACAGACAATTTCACTGACTCGCTAAACGACACCTTGCAGAACCTATCATCTTTCAAAAGCACCATTTTAATTGGAGATATTAATATTAATATTCTTCCAGGAAGTGCTGACGCATCTGCTGAGGAATACCTTAACCTATGCGCCTTCCATGGTTTGCTTCCCGCCCACACGTTTCCTACACATCAAAGTGGCTCCTGTTTGGACCATATAATACTTAAGTCGAACCTTTCTGCACTAGCTCTTGTAATTAATTCAACATTAACCGATCACAATGCTACCCTACTAATTTTAAATTCTAATTTACCTAAAGTAGTCCCACGAACAAATTCTAGATTAAATGTAAATAAACTTGAAGAAGATTTACGTAATATCGACTTCAACCCAGTCTACGATTCTGCTGATCCGCAGTTTTGTTTGTTATACCTAATCGAAAATGTACAACATGAAAAACACAGTCACTTTTCGGCAAAATTGCAAAAACTACAACATAAAGCCGTGGATCACGACAGGTCTCATTCGCTGTATGAAAAATAGAGATAGACTGCATATGAAAGCGAAATCTAATCCAGATAATTTAATTTTGCAACAGTCATATAAACGATATCGGAACTTCTGTAATGATCTTTTGAGAAAAGTTAAAAGAAACTACGATAAAATTGCACTAGAAAAGGCTGTAGTAGTAGTAGTAGTAGTATGACGGGCCGGTGTCCGCAACTCCACGACTCAGCGCGTATTTTGCGTACAGGTGGGAAGTAAATCATTCGATCCACCCGAGCTCCCCAAGAAAGGCCAGCAGCGCCTTGACGTCGCTGGCGATCTCCCGTAGGTTACCTGGGTTACCGAAGTACTTTGCCCTGTATGACGCAACCTCAGGGCAGTTCAGAAGCACATGGGCTGCTGTCTCGTCCGCCCCCATGCAGGCTCTGCACAGTGGGCTGTCTGTGACTCCTATGACAAAAAGATGTTTATTGAAAGACCCATGGCCAGTTATGGCGGCTGTGACCACACGTAGCTGTTGTTTGGACAGTCGGAGGGCTTGCCTTGTGAAGCGGCCCTCAATCGCAGGAAGAGCCTCCTTGGCCTGCCTGCACTCGCCATGCTCGATCCAAAGTCTTTGGTGTAGATCCTTGGTACGTTTCCTTACCATGGTGCGTAGGTGACCGAAGGGGATTGGCACTATGGGTTCCGGACCCACCACGCTTGTACTCGACCCCCTTCTAGCGAGCTCGTCGGCAGCATCGTTGCCACGCGACCCGCTGTGTCCTTTGATCCATTGAATGGTTGTATCATTGAGAATACCCACCTCGTTCAGTCTTTGGTGACATTCGTATATCAGCCCGGAGTTGACCGTGTAGCTGTTTAGAGCTTGTAGTACAGCCATGCTGTCCGACAATATGCGAATTGGTTGTTCTACTACCTGCCTGTTTAGTATAGCTGAGGCCGCCAAGCAGATGCCCATGCACTCGGCCTGGAACACCGTGTTATAAGCACCCAGCGGCGTTGCTATATATATGTTGAGGTCTTCCGAGAAAACGCCGGCCCCCGTGCCGGTACCTGTCTTAGATCCATCTGTGAAGATCCGCAGTTCTGTCGGGCGAAGGCCCTCACACCGCCGATCCTCATGCAGTTGGATTTTGTATTTTTTGTCAAATATGAATTGCTTTGGTATCCTGTCGTTAGTAGCCTTAGTTATAGGAAACTCCTTACCAAGTTCCTCTAGTAACGCAGTGTGTCTAGTGCTAGTCTTGCTCCAGAGATTTAGTGTCTTTAAGCGTAATGCTGCCGTTGTCGCTTCTTGTTGGATGAATAGGTGAAGCGGCGGGAGCCCTAACATGGCCTCCAGTGCTGCCGTCGGAGTGGTCCTCATGCAGCCCGTGGTCGCCATGCAGGCTAGTCTTTGCATACGCTGGAGTTTGTTGATGGCTGTGATAAGTTTGGTCCTCGGCCACCATACTACCGACCCATAAGCAATCATGGGGCGGATTACCGCGCTATACAGCCATAGTATTATCTTGGGGGATAGGCCCCACTTCTTACCTATCATTTTCCTACATTGCCAAAAGGTGATGCAGGCCCTGTTTATTTTATTGTCTAGGTGGTTACTCCAGTTTAACTTACTGTCCAAGATGACCCCGAGGTATTTTACTTCGTTGGCCAGCTGGAGCTCGGTATTGAAAAGTTTGGGTAGGCGGTAGGGTCCTAGTGCACGTTTGTGGGTAAACAAGACTAGTTCGGTTTTATTGGGATTTACGGATAGATCGAATTCCCCGCACCATCGCTCCACGATGCGTAGCGCCCGCTGTGTGAGGTTGCAGATGGTCCCCGTCACCTTCCCTGATACAAGGATGGCAAGGTCATCTGCGTAGCCTATGGTGTAGTAGCGTTCGGCATTGAGTTTCTTGATTAGAATGTTGATCACCAGGTTCCATAGGAGAGGGGATAACACCCCTCCTTGGGGGCAGCCTCTGGCAATCATGGCCACTTGCTGCTCTTCCTCAAGCCGAACTACACGTTTACTTAGCATATTAGTAATCCAGTCAATTAGTACCTGTTCTACCCCGTGTTTGGTTAGGGCGGCGCTGATGCTGGAGAAACTAGTTTTGTCGAAGGCCCCTTCGATGTCTATAAAAGTACCCAGGCAAGAACCCTTTTGGTGGATGTCCTCCTCAATTCTACTAACTACCATATGGAGGGCGGATTCTGTTGACTTACCTGAGCAGTAAGCGTGTTGGTTACCGTGTAATGGTAAGTTTCTTAAAGGCCCATCCCTCAGCTCCCTTTCGCATAGTCTTTCCAAGGTCTTCAGCAAGAACGAGGTCAGACTGATCGGTCGGTGGGATTTGGCGTTTGTGTAGTCACTCTTACCTGGTTTAGGGATGAATATGACCTTCACTTCCCTCCATCCTAAGGGAACATATCTTAAGGCCAGACACGCTCTCATTAAGGGCAGCAGTCTGTCGGTGACTAAGGCACCCCCCCACTGAAGCAGGGCGGGAAACACTCCGTCTGGGCCGGCTGCCTTGAAGGGATGGAAGGACTGAATGGCCCATTGGAGCTTCTCCAAGGTGATCATCCTGTGTGCGTAGACCCAGTCATCATTTGATGGTGTGTAGGTTACCTCTGACCAGTCTACCGTCTGTGTGAAGACACATCCGGGAAAATGGGTTTCGATAAGAACCCGTCTCGCTTCGTCTGGTGAAGTTGTGAGTGTGTTGTCAGGTTTGCGGAGAGTGGCAACCCCAGGTGTATTCTGCTGTGCCAGTATCTTCCTCACCCTGTTTGCTTGTTGGCAAGATTCAATGTTGCCACAGAATTTGCGCCAACCCGTTGTTCTCCTGAATCTGATGCATTTCTTGTAGCTGGATTTGGCCGCGTAGTATGCGTCCCAGTCTTCATCAGCACAAGTGTTCATAGCTCTGTTTAAGGCTTTCCTTACCTTACTGCGCTTACGCTCCAGCTCTGCTCCCCACCAGGGTTGTTTACCCGGTGTCTTAGGTGGGGTGGTCGCTGGGCATGCAGCATGGTAGCTTGCTATAATGGTTTTAGTAACATGGCTTACCTGTGCATCGATCTGTGTCGTGCACTCAAGAGGCGGCGAGTTAGCTATAGGCGCAAGCCCGCTTGCAAGGCTGCGTGTGTATGCCACTTTGTCCGTGTTACGCGGATTACGTCGTGGTGTTGCTGGTGGAATACAGACCTGAATGTCGAAGCGGATCCACCTGTGATCCGAGCAGGAGGCCTCCTTGGAGACCCGCCACCCAGTGGTGATTTCCGCTGCACCGTCTGATGCTAACGTCAGGTCTATGATTGTGCGGCTGCGTCTAGTGACGAAGGTCGGTTCGGAGCCTGTGTTTAGTAGGGATAGGTTAGTCGTGAACAAGTAGTCAACCAGTGCCTTACCCCTCTCGTTTGGTGTGTCCATGCCCCATAACGGGTGATGGGCGTTGGCGTCGGCCCCAATTACGACCTCTAGCCCATTTCTCTCGCAGTCATTCACGAGGCGGGTTAGTTCGTAAGGGGGCGGGTCCTCCGCCTCAGGCATGTAGACCGAGGCGAAGACAACCACTTTTTCTTCGGCGCCACGTTGTATGACCAGCCTAGCTGCAGAGAGGTCTCTGCAACAAAAATCGTTTAGTGGCTGTACTTTGAGGTTACCTGTCACATAGATACACGCTCTAGGGTGATCTTGGTCTGTGTTAGCTAGGATCTTACCGCCAAGATTGGAGAGTCCTTGGATGCGGCCGGCCCTGATCCACGGCTCTTGAATTAGGGCAATGGCCGTGTGTTGAACCTCCAACCACTTACGCAACTGAGCCGTCGCGGTTTGGCTGTGGTGGAGGTTTGCCTGAATGATTTTACAGGGTGACGAAGGGGACGCCATCGCTGGTTGATCCCTCCTCATCCCCCCCAAGCTGCAACCCGGCGAAAAGGTCCTCGTCGAGACCGTCACCCTCGTCGAGGCCGCACCCCTCCAGGTCCGAAGCAGAGGACAGAGAGTCGTCCGGCTCCTCACCCGGTTGAGAGGCGGCGGCCGCGTCGGCGGCGTCAGGAGCGACCGGTTCTGCTGTAGCAGTGGTGGCCGCGACTGCTGCCGGGTTGTGTGTATCGGGAGTAGTCTCCCCTGTTGTTGGCGGCCGTTTCAGCTCGTCGCGGATAGATTCGGTGGCGGGGTCCCACCCCCGAGGGACTTCAGTAAACCTGCCGTTCCAACCCTGAAACCTCACGTACACCGCCCCCAATCCAATTGAGAGGCGGCGTCCGGCCTTCATCAGGGTCGGGATTTGGTCCTCGGGGATGCTAACCACCACGAACCAGGCCGCGGCCTGTTTGTCCGCGAAATGCAGCACCCACTTCTTAACATCGACCCAGGGGTTCTGGTACGAGAGAGCCCGTCCAATGTTCGTCGGGTCCTCGAAAACCCCCTGCTCGTCCGGGATTACTACACCACAGCGTGCTCGTGTCTGCAGTTCCGACTGGCTCTTGACGACAAGCGTAGCGCTGGTTGGGAGAGCCAAGCCGGAGACTGTGCGTTTCAGCCAGTTTAGTGTATGATCGTTGCCACACCATAGCTTCAGGACTCCCTCGGCGAACAGTGGCTTCGCGTTGAAGGTTGGTCCTGGTGTATCTTGTATAGGGGAGCAGGCCTCGCTAATAATCTGCCTCTGGATGGCAGCGAGCACCTGGTCCGACGTCTCCTTGCCGATAATCCCCGTACGGTCGCAAGTGATCGCGACGTTCAGGGGAGTACCGGCAGCTTGAGCGTAGCTTTTCTTGGCGGCCCGTTTGGATTGATCAAGCCGCGGCCGCTTATGCTCCCCACGAGGCGAAATCGTCTCGTTGAGAGCTCGCTTGGCTACAGCCTGATCCTTCGAAACGGGCTGCTGTGTTTCTCCCGTTGCCGGAACTGAGTCAGCTTCACTGGCTGGTGGTTGGCTCGAACTTGGTCGACTAGAGTCGGCCCGCGCCTGTTTGCCGGCTGTGAAGCTGACTTGTTTGGAGGAAAGGGCCTTGCCTGTCTTTATGGCTAAATGTCGAGCCAGGCGCCGCTCCTTCTTCGTCTGTCCCCTCCTCTTATCCTGCTCTGAATGAGCTGGTGGACCTGAAGGGTCTGTGCAAGGGCGACGGGCTTGTTGAGTATATTTACCCTTGCCCTTGCGTTTTTGCACCTGCCAGCCGCTAGCGATAGCGTCGGCAGTGCTAGTCGTCCCTGGTTGGTCAGGGGCAGCGATCGGGGCTTGAAGAGCCCCAGTGGGAGGAGGGTGTGTAAGTGTAACCTCGGTATCGGATTTACCCGATGCCGGGGCTTGTGTACTGTGGCTAGGGCTGGCACCAGTTTTACCCGGCGACGCAGCCTTTGCCTGTTTTGAAAGGCCGGTACTGGTCCCAATCAGCGCCGTTGCCTTTTGTTTAAGGGACTTAGTTTTGGTCTTAGCCGCGGTTTTCGCCACGGCCGGACCGACACCCGCGCTAGCGCCAGTAGCTTTCGCTACCGAAACGCCAGGGGCGACAGAAGTGCTAGAAGCACTCTGTTGAGGAGTTTTGTTGGCTTTCACCAACTCCACTCCTGAAGGTGGTTTTATACTAGGCCGGAAGTTGTCCATAGTATGTGTGAAAAATAATTCATCTCTCTGGCTCCCACCCTCCATGGAGCCCGCAACTGGGAACGTCGCACTTAAAAGAAGTTTGATCGTTAGGACTACCAGAGAGATATAGGGGCGCAAGGCTGGCTTACAGTGCGACATCGGGTGCTCGATCGGGTTGGCGTCATGAGGCGAATTGGCCTACCCCAGACGAGCTGATCAACCCTCACTTACACCGTCAGCATGACCTTTACCTACCGCTGCAGCCGTCCAAGGACGACCACAGCGGACCTCACGCACCTCGCCTGTGGCCCTCTGACGGGACACAATGGCCATTTCCCTACCCCTGGCTAGAGGGTAAGGCCACCGTTTTGCCTGAAATCCAGACCAAAGGGGGCGTGTTGCCTCACGGACACATAACCACCAGCGCCGATCGGCTCAACCCCCCAGGACTCCTTCATCCCTGCACACGGCGCTCAACTGCGCAGGTCCTAGCGCAGGTGACTACTTGCCCCTACTCGCCAACACTCTTGGGGCGAGCTCGCGGCCACCCAGTCACAAGGGGCCGCGATTAATGGGCTATATATAAAACAATACTATAAAATAAACCTTACATAGATATATGATATACATAATTTATATATGAAAGCGCTCGGTGTTTTTTGTTTGAGCCTATTTTCCTAATGAACTAGACCCAGTAACAGGGCTGGCAACCTCGAGAAGGCTAGTCCGCCGAACTTGCCTTGGGGATCTTTGCGACCAACGTGTCACTCTCCCCCAAGACCAACGCCCCCCTATCACCTCTGAAGGAGATGATAGGGTAGGCCTGCATCTATGCTAACATGTTAAGCATGCCGTACGGGAACCGTTAAAGCATAGACCCAGACCCGCCCCTAGAAAAGGCTGGTACGGATAGTAAAAAAATCTGGAATTTTATTAAAAGGGTAACATATAACTCGAAGCAAAATCAGTCACCTACAAGTTTATTACAAGCACACGCATCTCATTTAACATCGGTTAACATTGCAAACGATTTCTTTGTTAATGTTGGAAAGAATTTGGCTGAAAAAGTTCTTGGCCATTCACATCATCTATCGAGCACGTCGTTTACGTCTAGCACTATCTTATCATCTTTTGTGTTGCTAGATACTGACGAGACAGAGGTAGATACAATAATTATGAATTTGAAAGACGACTGTGCAGTTGGCTGGGATAACATATCAAGTAAAATTATCAAACAGTTCAGGCGCATTTTGGTGCCGCCACTAACTTATATTTATCAAAAATGTTTATCCTTAGGTATTTTTCCCGAATGCCTCAAAAAAGCTGTTGTTGTCCCTGTCTATAAATCAGGCGATAAAGATCATGTGACAAATTATAGACCTATTTCCTTACTGCCTTCTATGTCTAAAATATTAGAAAAGATTATAAATAAAAGGCTTTTCAAATATTTGGAGGAAAAATTAATTTTATCTAGGCAGCAGTTTGGATTCAGGCCTAAAATGTCTACAAATGATGCTGTACATCATCTGACTGACTATCTAGCACAAGAACTTGATAATGGTAACCACACAATAGGCATTTTCTTGGACCTCGCCAAAGCTTTTGACACGGTTCCTATTCCTATTCTGTTGCGCAAGCTTGAAGCCATAGGCATTAGAGGCACCCAGCTGAACCTATTTAAGAGCTATTTAGAAGACCGTACCCAATGTGTCAAGATTGGTAATGTTCTCAGCGATGATAAAAAAAACACGTCCTTCGGAGTACCCCAAGGAAGTATTTTAGCCCCTACACTATTTTTGATATACATAAACGATCTTTGTAATCTAAATTTAGAAAACGGCCTAATTGTTTCTTATGCTGACGACACTGCTCTTTTATTTTCGGCTGACTCAGAAGAAAATGTCTACAGGTTTGCGCAACACGGATTTAATGTTGTAAATAAATGGCTTCAACACAATTCACTAACACTAAATGCTGACAAGACAAATTACATTAAGTTTTCAATGCGCAAGCAAAAATCAACTGGTACTAACTCAACATTATATGCTCATCATTGCACCTTTTCCACAAATAACCAATGTGGTTGTCCTAACATTAAAATGGCAACTACAACAAAATATCTTGGCGTTATAATTGATGAAACACTTTCGTTCAAACACCATATAGAAGCATTAAATAATAGAGTTCGTAAGTTGATATTTGTTTTTAAAAAATTACGCTATATTGCTGACTCAAAAATAATTCGACAAGTGTACTTTGCTCTATGTCAATCAATATTAACTTATTGTATTACGACATGGGGTGGAGCGGGTAAAACCAGGTTACTAACCATCGAGAGAACTCAGAGGGCGATTCTCAAAGTGGCTACTTTCCGCCCTTTCCTTTTTCCTACTAACCTGCTATACAAGTATTTTGAAGTATTAACAGTTCGACAGCTATTCATAATGGGCATTGTATTAAGACAACATAGAGCTTTACCCTACAGCACTGAATATACTAATAAAAGACGTAAAGATATAGTCTGTCCACAAAAAACAACAAAACACGCATTTATATCCAAATTTTACCTATTCCTCGGTCCTCTCCTCTATAATAGACTAAACGCAAAAGCAAGCATCTATTCCCTGACCTACACAAATTGTAAGATAATTCTCAAGGATGCTCTTCAAAGTATGTCCTATGAAGATACAGAGAATTTACTATGTGTGATAAAGTGAATTTATAGTTCAGATATTTTATGTTTTACTTCCATTTAGTATTTATTTAATTTAGATATATTAGTTAAGCTACTCAACTGTTGTCTATAAATTGTCAACTTTCTTTTGAATTGACTTTTTGATTGTTTATTAATTTTATAACATTATTTAGCTCTTCTCGCCTGAAACACAGGATTACCTAGTTCAGGCACGGAAGTCTTAGAAATGTAATTTATATTTAAGCAAAAATGTATTTCTTTTGTCAAGTCATTTCTAAATAAAAATATTATTATTATTATTATTATTATTATTGAGTAATGTTACTTGACGATTTTCTTAAAATTCCAATTTTTATTTTTATTTCTAATTTACTATAATTTAAATTTTTAAATATATAACGTGCTCACTCTATTCCTGAGGGTGCCGTAAGACAATATATTGCTGAAACCATTGCTCCAAGAGAGGTAAGCACCTCTTCTATTTTCTTTTTTGTTCATAAACGGCAGGCATAAATATAATACAAATGCAGATATTTCTTGATTATAATCCAAAACAACAATGTTGCAGAAAAAAAAAGAACAGTCATAAAAAGTTAACCAAATAGCTATCTTTAAACTATGCTTTTTTATTTTAGATACCCGAGGGAGGCTTGATATGTTTTGCTTGTTGTGTACATGCTCGGAGTATAATTCAAGAAACAGAAATCGTAGCAGCTCCTGTAGTTAACACAAATTCATGTGTATGGTGCCGACGGTCTCTTACCCATACACGCAGACACTCTATACAACAAGGACCTGAACGCACCATAATCACAGCAAGAATGTATCCAAGAGAGGTAACAGTAACAGCTTACTTAATTACCTACTTTTAGAATGAAATAATTGTGCGAATAGCCTATACAATACACCTACCACTGCTTTAAGTCAGCCTTTGTATGTTTGTGCATGAAGTATATATAAATAAATAATACATAATGCATTCTTTTGTTTTATCCAGATTCCACCAGGAGGACTGGTTTGTTATACTTGCTGGGTAGCAGCACATAAAAATGTTGAACATGCTACAAGGGCTGACGATGACAGGCAAAATCCGGGCCCATCTAAACTTCATCAAAACACTAGGTGTGTATGGTGTGGAATGTCTCTGCACCGTAGGCAAACACACTTGGCAAGTGGTCCATGGAAAGATGAAGTTGTAGCAAGAATTTATCCCAATGAGGTAGGTAATATTTTTTTTTATTAAAACACTGTACACGGGTTACGATATTGTGTGCTTGAAAGACTAACCAGTGACTATTAGTCAATTGTAATTCTTAAAGCTAAATTCTATAAGCTTCACATATCAGTGCCTATTTGCTTTTACACATATTTAACAACCCTTTCTGTTGCCACTATATCTAAATTATTTTATTGTTTCAGTTACCAGAACATACGCTTCTGTTCCTTACTGCTGGAGTTCTCATTGTTTTGTGCCAGCTTGTACCAATTTAGAACGAAATAGAGTACTGGAATATTTAATAAAAATTATATTAAAATCTGAAGAATCAAGTCTCTAATTAAAATAATGAGTTATTATTGTAGTTTTATCTCAGGAAAACGGACTGTGGGTTGCTGTGCTCATATAATGACCATTGTGTGGTATTTGGGTTGGGTGCGGTACCAAAAGAGCATATAAGCACCAGCGTCATTCCTGGATGGAATATTAATAAGGGGTAAGTTGTTTTATTTATATTCCTCACATGACTGATGTCTCATCCTCTTACAAGTCGCTAATATTAGAAACTAAATATCATGAACTTGATTGAAAATAGTTACTGTTTAGTTGGAATAGAGCAATTGGTGTCTTCCCAGCTGGTTACTGTGTAGATACTACTTTTTACCTGACTACGGCAAAGCCAAAGGGAGGCTTATGATTTTGACAGGCTATGTATGTATGTATGTACGTATGTTCATCTGTTCGCTCATAGCTCCTAAACTACTTATCAGAACTGAACAAATGAGGTATCGTTAGAAGCGTCTTGATCGTCCGCTGGCTATAGGCTATATGACGTGTCACCGAATCCAATGTAGCGCCCTCTGGCGGACAAAAAACCAAGATAAAAAAAAAATGAAGATAAAGCATACCGTGTTTGGTATCATTGGAAAGGGATTCACTAGTACCTATCAAATATATGTCGGATCGTCAGTGAACGATCGAGGAGGAGCGCCGAGCGGTATAGTACATCGTCAGGACTATAGGCGTTCCCATTACCCCATTAGGGATAAACAACATACCAGGTAAACCGACAGTACTGTCGGGAGCAGGAACTCTTTACTGAGTCAAATCCGAGGATCGACTGCCATACTTACGTTTTTTTTTTTTTTTTTCGGATTGGCATCTCGCAGGTCAACCTAGGAGGTTGTCGGCTGCTTAACCGGACTTTCCTGTGGTGCCTTAAAAATTATTATTTTTAGGGCCTCCAGCCAGGGCATAAAAGCTTACAAACTAAGCGACTACACGCTAAGGGCACCCCCTGTGGGGTACGAGCCTCGGCTTAGGGCGTCGCTGGGAGAGGACAGCAAAGGGACAGGCTGGATCGGATTTCCATTATTTAGGGACGAATTTAAAACTACAGGCTCAGCGGCGCGGGCTGGCACGAGCAAGGGTCGGGGAGGGGATGTACGGGGTCGTCGCGGCGGGCCTCGGCGGCGAGGACGGAATGACGGCGGTCTGTGTCTGTGTTTCTTAACTGTACTGGTGGCCTTATTGCTCTCCTGGAGGAGAGCAATAGCATCGTCAGGGTCGGTCAGAGTATGTCTCGGTTGTCGAGTCTTACTAATACGGGAGGGAGTGTACCGGGCGGCCGATACGATTAACGGGTTAGAGTGCTTCTCAGCAGTGTCGAAGAAGCGCTTGGCGGAGCGTTTCATGAACTGCTGGATGGTAGGTATTTTTAGATCGAGATGGAGGTTCTCGTTGCGAAGGTAAAAAGGGGCTCCTGTGATTCTTCGCAAGAAACGGTTTTGGAGGGTCTGCATCCTATGGAGACGGTATGGTTTCGCGTGTGCGAATACAGCACAGGCGTACGTCATGATGGGACGAATGCACGCCGTGTAAATGCGCAATTTGCACTTGAGTGACAATTTGCTGCGTGCATTCAACATGAAGTAGAGCCTACCGAGAGCGAAAGCGGCGCGCGAACGCACCGTCTTTATGTGCTCTCCGAAAGTAAGATGGTGGTCCAGAATCACACCTAGGTATTTGGCTTGCTTCTCCCAAGGGATAGGCTTACCGAACATGGTTATCGGACTGGGCAGAGAGGGGGACGAACGCGGTTTGGAAAAGAGTACTGCCTGACTCTTGATGGGGTTTACCTCGATTCTCCATTTCCGGAAATAAGCGCCTAAGGCTTTTGCCGCGGATTGGAGGGTACGAGCTATGCAGTCTGGGTTACGACCCGAGTAATAGATGGCCGTGTCGTCAGCGAATAGAGCCAACTGAGCCTTTTTATCTTTGGGGATGTCGCTGGTGAACAGCGTGAAAATGAGGGGGGATACTACGGAGCCCTGAGGGACGCCAGCGCGTATCGGGTGGGGTGAAGAGAGCGCACCCTCGATGCGATAGCGAAAAGTGCGATTCGACAAAAAGTCACGCAAGATGAGCACGAGACGATCTGGCACTCCGAGTTGGTAAAGCTTGTATAGTAAGCCGTTGTGCCAGACTTTGTCGAATGCTTTCGCTATGTCAAAGAAGAGTGCACCCGTCATCAAGCCACGCTGAAAACCAGCGCTTATGTGCTCGACGATGCGGTGGACTTGTTGGACGCAGCTGTGTTCGGTTCGAAAGCCAAACTGCTCGTCGGGAATGAGACTCTTTGCTTCGGCAAAGTCTTTGAGTCGCTTATAAATAAGCCTCTCGTAGATTTTGCCTAGAACATTGAGTAGACTAATGGGACGGTAACTGGTGGGATCAGACTTGGGTTTGCCTGGTTTCGGAATGCCGATAACGGTGGCCTCTTTCCATGCCTGAGGAAAAATGTTGTTGCTTAGAGCGCCATTGAAGATGGCGGTCATTAGCATTATGGGCGGGGAGGAGTTTGAACACCTTATTGGTGATACCGTCAGAGCCGGGGGCTTTCCGGGGTTTGAGCCTCTTGATAATATCGTGCACTTCGTCGGGAGTGACAGGAGGCAGAGGATAATCAGGGTCTTCAACGGGTGGGAGAGGGGCTCTACGTTCGACTTCGGCGTCGACCTCAGAAAGGTGAGCTTCGTCTACTGGTTGAGAGCTGGGGGTGCATTAAGACTCTAGGCTGTCGGCTAGACATTCAGCCTTTTCATCGTTGTCGAAGGCGACGCTACTGTCGGAACGAATGAGAGGGGGCATGGAGGCCTCGTTAGAAGAACGGAGCTTCCTCTGGAGTTCCCAGAAGGCTAGGTGGGTGGGCTCGAGTTCGCTAAGTGTCTTGTCCCAGCGGCTGGAGCGCAGCTCCTCGATGCGTTTCTTTACAGCACGCTGTAAAGAGCGCATGTGAGCCTTGTTCGCATCGCAGGGGAAGGCACTGTACGCACGGACGGCCGCGTTCTTCTCGGTCAACAGATCACGCACATCGTCAGGCAGTTTCCAGCGATGATCGCTCATCGCCGGAACCTCCCTTGAACAATCGTTCAAGACGGATTGTACATGATTTGTGAACGAGTCGATCGCGCCCGTCGTGTCCGCGACTGTCACCAAGTGGTCGGGGATAGCGTCCAAGTGAGGCGACGTGGTGGATTGTAGGCTTTCGCTTACTTTCCTCCAGTCGGTAATAATTTGGGTCGGAGGGGGCTGGCTAGGGTCAGAGGGACCTGAACGGGGAGCTAGTTCTAATATCACTGGACGATGGTCGGAATTAAGCTCGTGTAGCGTCTCTATAGATTGCAAACGGAGGTTCACATTCTTGAGCAGCGCTATATCGAGGATGTCGGGAAGATGGTTGGGATCGTGGGGGAAATGAGTGGGAGTCATCGGGGCGATGACGTCGAAGTTCAGTTGAGAACAGAGGTTAAACACGATCCTACCTCTGGAAGAGGTCCTGTTACTATTCCAGGAGGGATGTTTGGCATTGAGATCGCCCGCCAGTAAGACGGAGTCACCCAGGCCAAGAAGAGCAGAAAGGTCATCCTTGAGGAGGATAGGATCATCCTCCGATGGTGATGGAGGGACGTATGCTGGTATAATATAGTTAACGGCTGATGACCGGTCATGCCGAGCCGACAGACAGAGACCTCGAGGCGAGCGAGGGGAGGAGGGTCCATAGGAATGCAGTACAGAGCCTTTCTATAGTATATTAGGGTACCGCCCTTGTGACAACGAGACCTATCATTGCGAACTATACGGTAGTTGGCAATATTCGGGTCACGATGATGGGGCTTAAGAAAGGTCTCCTGTATGAGGAGGATATCAAGTTGATGGTCGCGGAGGAAATTGGCGATCTCATCACGTTGGTTAGTAATGCCATTGGCGTTAAAGAATCCTAACTTAAGGGATCGGGGTTTATTAGTACACGGCCTTTCCTTATCCATTGGATTAGCAAGGGTAAAGTTTATCTAGGGCTTGCGTAATCTCCGGATACGCTTTGAACACCTTAAGGATGTCGCTAATATTTGCTTTGCACGCGAGTATATCCCTAGCCATAGCTTCAGCAGCGGGGTTGCGGTAAATTTGGTAGGCGAGGTTGATGACTTCGCCTATCCTCTCGGTAGGGAGAGATGCATGTACGCGGGAGGCTGAGGGCGCGGTTGAAACGGCGGGGGCGGCCTTAGATGGGGCGAGGGCGGCCTTAGGAGCGGCGGTGGCGGCTTTAGGAGCGGCGGGGGCGACCTTAGGTAGGGGGGCCATACTTACGGAGTGCACGCTCTTTTATAAGGCGATGCCCCCCACCTTACAACCTCTCCATACAAGTGTTTATCCATTGGTGCACGGAAGTGCGTCACGCGTTTACTTGATACAAACACTACAATGTACTAAATCTAATAAGATTTAATTATAAAGCAATCAAATACCACACTAATAATTGTCATGAATAAACAATAGTGATTTCATAAAGTAATTCGTTTTACATTCAAAGTAACGTGTCCACAATAGGGTATTTTACTCTAAACGTGAAAAAATCTATAAATATGTTATTGAGACAGTTTAGGCATAAAGCAGTCGGAAAATGTAAGTTTTAGTTCATAAAATAACAAAACAATTTTTTAAATTCAATTCAAAGTTTTCAGTATTTTTAATCTGTTCTAAAACACCGTGAAATAGTAGCGTCCATGTTATTACGCCATAAGGCTGTGTAAACAAAAAATTGTCAACTGTCAGTCAACCGATTGGCGTAATATAGGCTTTGTACTTTTATTATTTTCGTAACCAACGTAATTTTTTCATTATTACACCTACTACAAAATATGCTTTTAATTATTTTTAAATGATATACAATTATCATATTTAATATGAGCTCATTTGATACAAAACGAACTGACGTCATTTACGCTGAGCAATATGGCGTCCAGTAAGAGGCGTTTTCGTCAAACTACGCGCGAAATTTGAAAATTTAAAATTTAGATGCATTTTTATAGCACTTATCTATTGAATAAAAATTTTGTGTTTTTTTTGGTGGCATATTAGCACTACAGAATTTCATTGAGACACTTTTCAAAAATGGGTGTAATACCCTATTGTTTTGAATAAAACCATCGATAACAAGTATCGAAATAAAGTAACCATAAATCAGTGTGCACATACAATAAATCATGTTTCGAATTAATAGACAATAATTGATAGTAAAATCACATAAATTAACAATGAGAAACACAAATCATAACAAATTTAGTTACACCCACAATTGTGATTAATAAACTGTCTCCGACACGGCCAGACTGACATTCTACACGTCCTCGTGTAGTTATAAAGTTCTTGGTAAATATCGATCGGCCTTTCTGACAAAAAGCTTTAATTAGCAAAAGGTATGTTGCAAAGAAAAATCCTGAATCAGTCCTGAAGTAATATCAATAGTAGTTGCATCACAACCAGTCAAAATAACCATACTGTTACAGACAATACATAGCTCAACAAATCAGCCGAAATCACACCATGGGATTCGACAAGTAACTTGAAGTTGAATAGACAACCCGCATAGGCGTCAACATAGACAACCCGCATAAGCGTTAAGTTCAACATTCAAATCCAGGAGTCAACATAGACATCCGAATAAAAGTAGAGACATAGTCTCCCAGCCGAATTCACACCATGGGAATCGACAAGTAGCTTGAAGTCGAATAGACAACCAACATAGGCATCTCAATTCAGCTATAGTATGTCAGCAGCAGATGAATCATCATCATCATCATTGTCAACATTGACATCATTAACAGTTACTGATGGACATTCAGGGATTTCGTACATTGTTACTCAAAGATTTTAACAAAATCATTTTGGATTTACCACCAAAGTCTTCAACAATGAAGTAGGTACCCAACAAAATAAAGTACCCAACAAAATAAAGTACCCAACAAAATAAAGTACCCAACAAAATAAAGTACCCAACAAAATAAAGTACCCAACAAAATAAAGTACCCAACAAAATAAAGTACCCAACAAAATAAAGTACCCAACAAAATAAAGTACCCAACAAAATAAAGTACCCAATAAAGTATCGAACATCAAACTTTCGGCACCCAGGGCTGTTTGCTTTCTTTTACGGGACAGAGTTTAATTTCTTACTCCACATCAACAGTGTTACGGCAGTCCTGCATTTTCACACGTTCTTGGGTGAATAGTTTATCTCATCATCTGTAAACAATTAGAAAAGAGCCCAAGTAAACAGCTTAACGTTCGGTCATTCTGATCAATTTAAATCAAACACTACAGACCTGATAACACAAAACAAGTTTAGTATCTTACCACACATGTAATTACCTTATTACCACACATGTAATTACCTTATTACCACACATGTAATTACCTTATTACCACACATGTAATTACCTTATTACCACACATGTAATTACCTTATTACCACACATGTAATTACCTTATTACCACACATGTAATTACCTTACCTCACAACACATGTAATTACCTTACCTTACAACACATGTAATTACCTTACCTCACAACACATGTAAACAATCAGGGGGTACACACAGTTACTTTTCAGATAAACTAATCCTCAAACCTCAGAATCACACTATTTGTTTAGCTTGTATCATCACTGATTTATATTCAGATGGAATATCAGTATCAATTTTATTCGGAGTTTCAGGAATAGAGCATAGCTGTTACAATCTCAACTTTTGTAATGGTAACAATACTTTCGGTTATAATAACCCCAAAATCTAAATTTAATCTCTCATGGCATAATATGATACTATGATTTTTAATAAGCATTCAGTATTACATGAAACTTCACTTTATATTGACCATACAAGTAAGTTTGCCACACATGTATCAGTAATGAAAGTAGGTACATTCAAACCCAGAGTCATAACAAAATGGAAGCGTCTCACCAGATAGTTCAGTGGTGGGTACATCACACTTATCTTATCACGGACTTCAACTTATCACGGATGATTAGTTGCTCGAAAACTGACTCACAGTATCTTCACTCGAACCTCCCGGCTGTTCTCCGGTAGTCACTAAAGTGACATACTATTGTACCTGGTTTGAACCTAAGAGGGTTGAGAAGAATCGTGTAGGTCAGAGGAAAATGAGACTTTCTTAAGCATGGGCCAGTATAGTATAAACAGCAATTTGTTTGACACTTAGGTAGGTTAATAAGGGTAGCGGTAACTGTTGAAGTATGTAAAATCAAACAATGAAATTAATGTGGGTAGGTGATTTATGAATGCCATTAAAACAGCCTTAGCTCTGCGCTAGGTAATCCCAAGAGAGGAAGCTGTCATAACAAGAGTGGAAAAGACATACGATAATTAGGGAAGCCATGCGGAATCATTAAGAGGCTATCCCACTTCTGATGTCGGATCGTCACTGAACGATCGAGGAGGAGCGCCGAGCGGTATAGTACATCGTCAGGACTATAGGCGTTCCCATTATCCCATTAGGGATAAACAACATACCAGGTAAACCGACAGTATTGTCGGGAGCAGGAACTCTTTACTGAGTCGAATCCGAGGATCGACTGCCATACTTACGGAGTGCACGCTCTTTTATAAGGCGATGCCCCCCACCTTACAACCTCTCCATACAAGTCTATCCATTGGTGCACGGAAGTGCGTCACGCGTTTACTTGATACAAACACTACAATGTACTAAATCTAATAAGATTTAATTATAAAGCAATCAAATACCACACTAATAATTGTCATGAATAAACAATAGTGATTTCATAAAGTAATTCGTTTTACATTCAAAGTAACGTGTCAACAATTGTTTTGAATAAAACCATCGATAACAATTATCGAAATAAAGTAACCATAAATCAGTGTGCACATACAATAAATCATGTTTCGAATTAATAGACAATAATTGATAGTAAAATCACATAAATTAACAATGAGAAACACAAATCATAACAAATTTAGTTACACCCACAATTGTGATTAATAAACTGTCTGTGTGTCTGTCTGTCTGTCTGTCTGTCTGTGTGTGTAATATTTAGTTGTGACTTATCACAAATTATTAAAAAAAAAAAAAAAAAAAAAATTAAGATATGCATCCCGTGTTTGGTATCATTGGAAAGGGGTTCACTAGAACCTTTTAAATATATAATACTTAGCTGTGACTTGTCACAAATGATTAAAAAAAACCTACTACTGGTATTTAAACTCCAAAATGGTTTAAATAAAAAAATAAAGTTTAAAAACTAAAACCCGACCACAACAAAAAGTGATCTAAAAAGTACGAAACAAGAAAATATTTCACACAGAAATCAAGACATAGCCTGTACAAAATGGTCATGGTAAAGCCGTGGTTGCATGCCATTATGATTCATGTTCATCGCACCCATATGGGACACAGGCATGCAACTACGGCTTTACCTTGACCATTTTGTACCTATGTCTTGATTTCTGTGTGAAATATTTTCTTGATTCGTACATTTTAGATCACTTTTTGTTGTGGTCGGGTTTTAGTTTTTAAACTTTATTTTTTTTACAATAACTTGTTACGTTTTCTGGTACCTACTGCACAGCCTCACAATTCTATGAATTTTCGAAGTCCAGAATATATTGATCAGCAGCAAGGGCACAGTTTGATAAACCAAATAGCGTTCAAGTCTTGTTTGTTTGCTCCTTTTGACACCGGTAACCAATCTCTGGCTGCTCGAATAGGTTAAGTATATAAGATTTGCTGCCGTAATCAAGTAGAATATCCTGTACCTAGTACTATTTTATTATTATATCTCAAAACCCCAGTGTTTTTGGAATTACTCTTGTGTTTTTCGCAGTAGACAGTAGACACATTATTCAAATGTCATTGTCAGTAAAAATGTCATTTGGCATAATACTGATCCGCCATATTTATATGTTGTGTTGCTCTCCTTGGCCGAGTTAATTTGTTTTTACACTAAAACTAAGTAAAATTATACACAACTACCATAATAAAACGGTTTCTATATTGTGTAGCCATATTTACATATGGTGTACATAGTGCTGGCCCAGGCTCCATATATTTTCCGAACATCTCCTTTTATCAAAATCGGTTCAGCCGTTTCATCGTGAATACGTAACAGACAGAGTTACTTTCGCATTTATAATACACTTCTGGACACATCTATTGGCCCACCTTGTATTTTCAGTTTCGTTTGGTCCTAGCTAAAATTTTATATTAGGTCGAGCAAAAAGTTTTTATGCATTTTTGAACCTGGCACATTCACAATTACATTCAATAGTCTTTTTTTGAATTTCGAACACAGAATTTAAAGAAACAAAAGACAATTTGGAGCCTGTTTGTTGATATCAAACAATCGAATACTAAGAAAACTTGGTTTTATTGGTTTACTTGGATTTAATTCTTGAAAAAGTGATTGATATCTTTGGTTTTGCAACAAACATTACTTATTCATAACATTAAGGTGAGGTTCTATCAATAATCTATGGATACTTCACCTGAAGTCGCCGCCCAAGCTGTGGCACTTATTCAGGCCGGACACAGCCAAAGAAACGTGAGTGCTCAACTTAATTTAAGTCGATCTGCGGTCCGAAATGTTTATCGGAGGTACCTAGAGACTGGCGGCTTTGTTCGTCGCCAAGGAAGGCCACGATCTCGGGTCACAACTGAAAGGCAGGATCGATTCATCGTGACGACCAGCTTGAGAAATCGTCACCTTACCTCCATTGAGATACAAAACCAACTTCGCGACTTCCACGGAGTATCTGTGAGCGCTCGAACTGTTCGGAGAAGGTTAAAAGCACGCGATATGGTACCACACAAGCCAGCTAATGGGCCCAAACTAAAGCGAGCCCACCGAACAGCGCGCCTTCATTTCGCACGCAGTCATTTAAATTGGACACAGCAAGATTGGAGCCGTGTACTCTTTTCTGATGAGTCTAAAATTGTGTTACATGGCAATGATGGAAGGAAGAAGGTCTACCGACGTAAGGGAGAGCGTTTCGCACAATGCTGCTTTGAAGAGAGGGTTGCTTATGGCGGTGGCTCATGGACTGTCTGGGGCGGTATATCCGCGAGCAGCAAAACTCAACTTGAGGTTGTTACAGGACCACGGCTGCCAACATTAAATGCTGAAAGGTACATTCGTGAGTGCTTAGAACCTCACGTGATACCATACGCGGACTATGTGGGCCCAAATTTCCTTTTTATGCATGATAATGCAAGAGCCCATGTGGCCGGCATCGTCAGGGAATATCTTCGGGATGTGAACATCACAGTTATGGACTGGCCAGCCAGAAGCCCAGACATGAACCCCATTGAGCACATGTGGGACGAGCTAAAAAGACGTGTTAGGGCTCGTCAGCCAGTTGCCCAGACGATGCAGGAGTTGAAAACTGCCATAGAAGAGGAATGGGAGATGATCCCTCAAAATTTCATAGAGCGGTTGATAAACTCTATGCCTAATCGTATGAGAGCTGTGGTAGATGCCCATGGAGGCAACACGCGTTATTAAATTAAACCTTTATTTGATAAAACATGTTTTTTATTCAAAAATCAATTGCCTTTAACAAGGCGCATATCCGACTTGTTAGGCGTAGCTCCATGTCGTATGGTATTCTGAATTCAAATTTAAAACAATACGATCGAAAAAGATGGTAAAATGTATCAGGTTTAAAACTGTATCAACAGTTTTTGTTCAATCTAGCAATCATATTTCGGTAGGGGCCATCGAAACCTAAACTCTAAGGTAGGCCAATAGATGTGTCCAGAAGTGTATTAAATAGTATGAATTGACAATAACGGCATGCTACAATATAGGAACTTATATATTATTGTTTATTAACTTAGTTATTCTGGATCTAGTTGTTTTAGCATGTGAATTTATATTTTATGTTCATAAACGCACCGACGACTCAGGTGAAATACCAAGATTATAGCTAAAAAAAAAATAAAGTTTAAAAACTAAAACCCGACCACAACAAAAAGTGATTTAAAAAGTACGAAACAAGAAAATATTTCACATAGAAATCAAGTACAAAATGGTCAAGGTAAGCCGTGGTTGCATGCCATTATATTCATGTTCATCGCACTCATATGGGATACAGGCATGCAACCATGGCTTACCTTGACCATTTTGTACCTATGTCTTGATTTCTATGTGAAATATTTTCTTGTTTCGTACTTTTTAAATCACTTTTTGTTGTGGTCGGGTTTTAGTTTTTAAACTTTATTTTTGGAACGAAGTTCCTTATCGCGCGTTGTGAAAGGGGGCTAGACGGAAAAAATTCTTACGAAAAGTTGTCACGACACTTTTTTGCTATTTTTATTACTTCACAAACGCAGACAATTCGAACAGAAAAATTTAATCGTGGGAACTGTCAAATAGAGTTCATTATTAGTTGAATCGCGGCTTTTCTATGAAAATATTGGAGCGAATTAAAACCTTATTTTTACACATTAACCGTGAAATTCGGTTGCACATAGCTCCTATTGTCCGGTCGGGCACCTGCCTATACGTTTCTCAGAATAATTTTATCATACCTAGTTTGGTAAAATTTCAATTTTTAACCGTTTACGTTTACAAAATAAAGTCCGAATTCGCTTTTCGTAGAATATGTTTATGTATTTAAAGGCGGCGCGGCGAACTCTTTGAACTAGGTACCTACGGCGATATGTTTAGTACCTAAGTTTATTCGCTCAAATAGTGGCGGTACCTACCTCAATGACATCGGAATTATCATTGCGTGATAATTCCGATGATAACGACCTACGAGATAAGTCCACCTTTCACTGTGAGACTGTGTGGATTGTGAAAACGAGTGTAAATTTTAAGTCGATAATTAAGCCATAGAATACGTAGGTTAGGTAGGTAGGTAGTTACTGTACCTACTTCTATGTTTTGTTTAGTAGGTACCTATTGAAAGTTTGGGTTTGATAATCATGAGCTTTCTATCGGTCGCGGTCGTCAGTAGGTAACCACTGCTCCTTATCGCTCTAGGTCACAGAGTACTTTTCTCTAGGTTTTACTAGCGACAATAATATTTTTTTTGATTTGATTAAAATGTTTTGGTTTAAATTAAGCCAGTGGGAGCTTAGGTGGATACCTAGGTAGATAGTGGTACTTACTTTTATCATTGGCGAATTATTTGTAGTTGTAAGTAGGTAAGTGAGTAGGTACTCTTTTGCTAGAAAAAGAAAGGCAGGCAGGCGTAGTACCTATAGGTGCTATAGGTAACCTATTTAAATAAATTAGAACTATTCACAAACACAGTTTTAATCAACTTTGGCTTAATTAAAAAACTTACCTATTAGGTATAAAATTTACACTTCCCTGTATCGAAGCAACTGCTCAATATGGAGTCCATTTCGCTCGATACATAAACGGACACGTTTAATTAAATTGTCTTTTAATTACATTATATTTGTTAATAATAAAAAAAAATATTATTATAACTTAAAAAAAAAAAAAAATTATTACAATTCCTTCACTAATTAATCGAAAGGAACTTCGTTCCATCCGGGTGTCCCTTGACACCTCTCAAGCTTTTTTTTTATTTAAACCATTTTGTAGTCACAGCTAAGTACACGTATTATATATTTAATAGGTACTAGTGAACCCCTTTCCAATTATACTAAACACGGTATGCGGATCTTAATTTATTTGGTAATCTTTCCTTTTTTTACAATAATTTGTGACAAGTCACCACTAAATATTATACATTTGAAAGCTACTAGTGAACCCCTTTCCAATGATACCAAACACGGTATGCTTGTCTTCATATTTTTTTTTATCTTGGTTTTCTTGTCCGCCAGAGGGCGCCACATTGGATTCGGTGACACGTCATATAGCCTATAACCAGCGGACGATCAAGACGCTTCTAACGATACCTCATTTGTTCAGTTCTGATCAGTAGTTTAGGAGCTATGAGCGAACAGATGAACATACATACATACATACATACATACATAGCCTGTCAAAATCATAACCCTCCTTTGGCTTTGCCGTAGTCGGGTAAAAAAATATGAATGAAATTGATTTTTACAACCTATGCGATTGACATGTTCGTTTCCGTTCCGCCAAACGCTTAGTGGTTTCCGCGATACTCAATAGATGGCGGTGTGCCTCGGAACGTGTTTTCTGAATCGCGTTATGGTTTCGTTCACACTACAAGTATTTCGGTAGCGTCAGTAGGAAGACTAAGAATCTAATTTACGATAATACGACGCTATACTGCTCCTACAGTTTTATCTAATATATAGATAACCTAATAAAAATTAAAGCACCTAGGTAGCTATTTAATTTTCAAAAGATAAATAAATTATGCCTTTATAGCTACAGTCACGAACATTGTGTTTGTTACAATTACGCAAATTTCAAAACTAATTTTTAATCTAATTTAAACTAATTTCTTCAATTATTGTGATAGAAACTGTATAGTTTTAAGGTCACGGTATTTTTGAAAACATGAAATATAAAAAGTCTTTTCTCAAAGTTACAATCGTTACTACACGAGTAAATTGGTTTTGAATTTTGCATATTATTGTGACTATTGTCGATGCGCGTTTTAGGAATGACCTTCGTTAATTTATTAAAATAATATAGATACTTAATAATAATATTAACAGCAGTGAGACAATAATAGACTGTTGTTATTGTTATTAAGTTATATCTCTATTATTTTAACAAATTAATGAAGCTAATTTCTGAAACGCCCGTCGACGGGCAAACCGCGTTTATAAAACGCGGTTTGCCCTTAGTGCTACCAGTGCGAAGCCGGCGCAGGACGCTAGTATGTACAAAGGTTAACACATCAAGATACAACACTCTGTCAAACTTTGATAGATTTTCTACTTTATTATTCACATAAGAATAAGGTTCATATTCAATTGAGAAAATTTGACTCTGGTATGGCTTGATGTGCTGGCGTCTGTACTGTCTGTACCCATATTCTCACAAATAAAGTATACATTCATTAATCAACCCTACCTATCCAACTTACCTCATAACCATAGCGAAGTATATCCTTCACGGGCATCTGATCCTCGCCTCTCATTCTCGCCCCCACCAAATCAAAAGACATGTAGTTCCTCACGTAGGTGACCAGACCCTCAGGAGCGATCTCCTCCAAGCCTCTAATGTGGAAGTCGGCTGGGAACGCACTTATGAAGGTGATGTTATGACCTCTGTAAAAAAAAATAGTAGTTTACCTGATTATGATGAAGAGTGGCATGGAAGTGGTAGTAGTGATCTTTGTGTAGGAGCTGATCCGAGAAAGAACTTTTGTGTAGGAGCTCATCCGGAAAAGAGCTCTTTGTGTAAGAGTTCATCTGGAAAAGAGCTTTTGGTGTAAGAGTTCATCTGGAAAAGAGCTCTTTGTTTCAGAGCTCATTCGAAAAAGAGCTATTTGTGTAAAAGCTCATCCGAAAAATAGCTCTTTGTATAAGGACTCATTCGGAAAAGAGCTCTTTGTGTAAAAGCTCATCCAGAAAAAAGCTTTTTGTGTAAAACCTCATCCGGAAAAGAGCTCTTTGTGTAAAAGCTCATCCGGAAAAAGCGTTTTGTGTTTAAGCTCATCCGGGAAGAAGCTTTTTGTGTAGGCGCTCATACGGGAAGGAGCTTATCCGGGGAAGGAAGCACTATCGCCATTGGTATCAATTTGAATCACCAAGCAGCATTGTTTAAAGGGATTAGTGCTGGTGCAATTACCGACACTTAAGGCATTTTAATTTTGTGTCCAGGAAACATCCTGGACACAAAACCAGAACCAGACTCAAATAACAATTTGAGTCTGGTTCTACCCATAGCTAAACATTCGTGCTTATTGAGCTGCTTTGCTTTACTGACAATTGATCGTATCTTCTTTATGTGAAGTGAAAGACGGTGGGTCGAACTATGAGAGTGAGAGTAGAGAAAAGGCACCTATGTTCTTACACACACTCCGTTGACCACCATGGCCGAAATTCGGTCAAGAGGGGAGGGAACACTATATGAACGTAATAAGGGGTATATAATAGCCTCACACACACATTGCAAGATTCGAAAATGTTTTGCCTCAGCTAGTTAGTTTTCTACGAGAAGTACAAGTTCCAAAGGCATTAGGACAAAATGGTTAGTAATGAATAACATACCAGCAATAAGATGCTGCAAATTGTACGCTCGTAAATCATTTTTATTGAGTAAGGCAAAGTTCTATAGAGATTCTGGCGTTCTCCTTTAATCTTTTTCGACCAGCCGCGTAGTACGATAAAGAGAACAGCGCTTACCTTCTAATAAGTCCTCTCGCTAATTCCCAGAAAGGCATCTTATGTGATTTGGTGCCGCCCATGGTGATCATCAGGATGTCGCTGCCACACGCTGATGCAGCCAGGAGTATTGGCAGACAGAGGAACGGCCATCGCGACCTATTCTGAGAACAAGAGAAAGACAGTTTGGTAAATACGATGGTCGGCTATTCTCGTGCTTTCTCTGTATGAGAAGAGACCCGTGTCCTACAGTAGTATCCGTGATCTACGAATGACAACCGGGACCAAAGGGTTTACGTGCTTTTTGAGGCACGGAGGAGTCTCAGTATGAAATAGATGGTCCGTAAATATAAAGTGACCACCCATTTACGAACCGACTGCGGTAAGCGTATTATCATCATGACCCGTCGATCCATATGGCTTTAACTTAGCCTAGCACCTCACAAAGACAAACTAAGAGAAAATAATGAATAAATACAAATGTTAATGGATGGAGAGGTAGAGGAAGGCCGTAGAAAAAATGAATGGATTGTGCGAAGAATTATAATAATTATGAAAGAGACGGAAGTCAGTGACATAACGGTTGACAGAACGGAATGGAAGAAGAAAACATGTTGCACCAAGTGACACAATATAAGGACAGGAAGATGATGATGATGCCTTGAGCAGGTGTAGTCATCAACGATGGAGCCTTCTCTGTACGAAGTCAAAGTCAAACCTTAGAAAAGAAAAAAATTGAGTCTAGGTGCCTTTTTCAAACGGTAGTTTCGAAAGAGAAGAGGCATTTACCCTGCAAGAGCCTAATTACAATCTGGTATTATTCGTTTTAACGTTAATTTAACGTAGGTAAATACTATTTTGTCTCTTGAATTTAACGAAGCTCTAGGCGAAATTTAGCTCTATTTAGTACGCATAATGAGAAAATAATTTTCCTCTTTACCTAATTAAGCAAATTCGGCTTTGTTCAGATATTAATTAACCTAGTTTAAACTTTATTCGGTAGCAAAGTTACAAGACAAAATGGAATCATACATAATAATATAGGGATACATTTTTGGTTAATAGGTCATCATAAGTAAAGTTATGTATGGTTCAGTAAAAACATACCTAGGTATTTGTTTTTTTACTATCTAGCATCTAGGTATTAAATCCTAGTACTACATGGAATGAGTCAACCAAGTGTGCATAGCAGGACGTTTTCTGAAACTGTTAAAAGGTCATAATCATAATCATTTATTCATTTGCGAATATGGGTACAAAACAAAAGATCTTATACAAACAATAGAGTCCATTAACCATATTCTACCGTATGACAAAAACACAGGTATCTACGAAACTAGAATTTAACAATAAAATACATTATATACATACATACAAAGGTAGGTATTACATTAAAAATACCAGTGTCGAAATTTAATCAAAGACTAATTATGCCGCTGAGGAACTAGCGGAAGTATTTATAGTATGTCACGTCATGACATTTTTATCAGAGTTCATCACCCTAGCAGATAAATGAGTTTCTTACTATTGCAATCTTGTAGCAAATTGTAAATATTTAAAAGCCACTTAACTCTTTCATACTTTTAGGGGCTTAGGGCCGTCAAAATTATTTTTCTAATTAATGTTGACAATGTTTTAACTGCATCTAGATATATTTTATGTCAGATACATTGAGTGGACCCCTTTTGTAAGGCGACTTAAAATACACACTCATACTAACTGCGGTACTCAGGGACGTCACTTAATAATAATGAATCAGTAACTTTAACTGACCAACATAAATTGGAACGCTGTCAGTAAAAAATGGGTGCGTCTCATATCATATAAAGTTATTACATCGACATCTATCTATAACAAGTAAGTATTATTTCATTACAAAATTATGTTATTTTACGTTTATTGAATGATTTGATTAGCAAAATAATTTGTTTGTGTCCAAATAGATACAAGAATACTTTACGTTTTTTACAGAAAATGAAGCGAAGTTCTAGGAGTTCAAGAATCTTAGCCCTGTTGCCGCCTGCTGACTCAGGATCTGAGGATTCTGATTTAGATTTAGACCTGTCTTCAGACGCTCCTGATATTTCCACCGACATGATGAATATTTTTGAACAAATAGATAGCGAAGACGACTCTTACCCATTATCGCAAATACGGCCTCCACCAGAAAACTCATGGTTACCCGATGCACCAGCCATGGGTGTTACGATCCCATCTTCACCTTCTCTTGTGACAGCAAATCCATCACCAGGGACAACACAATCCGTACAGTCGCCAAGCACGCCAAATACCATTTATTCTAATACTTGTAGTCCTCTAATACCAATTGCATCCAGACTCCTACGGTCACACAGATTAGAAACTCAAAACCAAAACAATAGGATAGAACCATCATCAAGCTCAAGACAAGAAGACCTAATTCAACCCCAGCCTTCTACTGCTGAAATTCAGCGTTCAAGGAAAAGAAAAAAGGAACATATGGAATTCAAATTAAAATCTACAAAGTTTATGTGGCCTGTGGACAGGGAAACAAGTGTAGACAGTTCATTTCAGGAACAAGTCACTGGTATTGATACTCCATATCAATATTTCAAAAGATTGTTCGACGATGAATTGATGGGATTTATCTGTTATCAATCAAACCTTTACTCAACTCAAAGCACAGGCAAATCAGTTGATATGACAACAGAAGAATACGAAAACTTTTTAGGTATTGATATGCTCATGAGTATTGTTGGTATGCCTTCTTACAAAGATTATTGGTCACATCAATTAAGGTATGACAAAATTGCATCGGTAATGCCTCTGAAAAGATACCAGCTGTTAGGTAAATACTTGCACTTTTCCGATAATACCGACGTGAACCTCAATGATCGATATAACAAAGTGAGACCTGTCATGGAACACGTAAGAAGAAATTGTTTACGAATAGAGCCCGAAAAAAGTTTTTCTATTGACGAGATGATGATCCCGTACAAAGGGACAAGAGCTGGATCAAGAAGGCAGTACATTAAAAACAAGCCCCATCCTTGGGGGTTTAAGTTTTTAGTCAGAGCAGGAGTATCTGGCATAGTTTATGACTTTTTCCCTTAAGTCCCTTAAGACTTTCCCACCTTTCCCCGGTGAAAGCACTTTTGATGACGTGTGTTTCACGGACACTGAAAATAAATATTTTGGACTGACTGAAAAATGTGTACTACGTGTGTCAAAAACTATTGAAAATCCAGCTTTGACAACATTGTTTTTTGACAACTGGTTCTCTTCTCTTGAACTTATATCATATTTGAGAAGTGAGTTTGGCATCCTGTCATTGGGGGTTATCCGTAAAGATCGTTTGAGAGGATGTAACATGATTTCGGACAAAGACTTGCTAAAGAAAGGAAGAGGAAGCTATAAGGTTATGGTCGATAACAAAAAGAAGATTGCTATTACTAAATGGGCGGATAATAAATGTGTTACTTTAGCTAGTTCATATGCAGCAGATAACAGAGAAACTTTTGTAAAAAGATATTGTAAGGCCTCTAAGTGTAAAGTAAATGTCAAATGTCCAACGGTTATATCAGAATATAACCAGCACATGGGTGGTGTGGACTTGGCCGGAATGTTTGTTTCTCTGTATCGCACAGGCAGTAAGAGTAGGAAGTGGTATAAGAGAATATATTACCATTTAGTAGATATTTGCGTCAACAATTGCTGGCTAGTATATAGGCGGCATTGCAAAATGTTAAATGAAAAGAAAGTATTATCTCTCAAAGATTTTAAATTAAGCATTTCGTACACGCTTTTACAAAAAGGAAAAACGGTTAGTAGAATGGCAACAGATTCGGTGAAAATTAAACAACCCGTTGTGCCCAGGCCCGAAAAAGATATCCGCACTGATGGCTTACACCATATACCTACTATTGTAAAGAAGGGTCGGTGCAGGAACTGCACAGCGGGACAGACAGTTATAAGTTGTCTGAAATGTGATACGCGGCTGTGTCTTACGGAAAAACGTAACTGCTTTCGTGAATTTCATACCAAATAGCCTATCACGGCTCAATAATTTAATTTAATTTACTTTTAACCATTGATCTCTCTTACAGAAGTATTTCATTTAATTTTTTTTAACGTTTAAAGTTAATTATTTTTTATAGTTTGCAAGCCCGAGAATAATTTTGTGTATTTTTAGATACGAAGTTCTTAGTAACCTATTTTTTATAATTGTGTTTTTGTGTCTAAAAAGCTACAACCTGAAAACTCAGTATTACGTTCCTGAAAAAATATTTTTGTTTTAGATTTTCTTTTAAGTATTAAAGAAAATTGATTTGATCTAGTTTTTTTTTTATTTACCCATACCTATACTTTTTTGCTCCTTAAAGGGTTATATAAGCTCTAAAACTTATTTCGTATAATGTTATTGGATATAACGTTTATTTAATCGAAAATCATTAGGTATATCGTTTGAAATATATATTATGATTTTAAATTATGATTTACACCCCGATTCAGAGCAATCCGACTCGGATAGGTTACGTAAAAACAGGATTCCTTCTTTTCGCATTATGTTCTTTTTCCTAATATTAGTACTATGGCATAACCAGTTTGGCACAATTTGTTTTGCCATTATAATACTTTGCCATATTTTTTTTGTCATAATTATCTTGAGAGCATTAGCTCTCAAAGAAAAGATAAAATAAATTATTATTTTATCTTTCTTCTATTTCGTTAAATGTTACTAGGCATGATGTGCAAATCTACTGCGCCACGCGTAAGTATTGTCTTAAAAATTCAATATGTTGTGCTTCAAAAGTTAGTGACAGAAACGAATCGGTGCAAAACCGACTCCACGTTATAGTCTTGTATACCCTACACCTAGAGTGTAATCTAAGACCGCGTAGGCGCGGAGCCGGAGCCGTGACAGAAACCATGCCTGCTGCATGTTGCATGCTGCATGCTTGTTTGCATGCTGCATGTTGCATGCTTGCTTGAATGCTGCATGCTGCATGCGTGGTGTATGCTGCATGCGTGGTGAATGCTTGTTTACATGTTTGCATGCTTGCTGCATGTATGGTAAAAATATGTTTCTGTATCCGCCGCGGCAGCGGCCGCCGAGCGCCAGATCCCCTCTATCGTTGGTGAATCATTTGGTTTAGGTTTGAACTGTGCGGCATTGTAGGCACAGTGCGTATGTGACACCCACAGGCCACTGGACTCCACTATGTAACGTCTCTGAGTGTGGCAGGAAGTCCACTGCACTTAATCGATACTCAATTAAACAATTGATTATTGAGTTGCTAGCAAAAGTTTCGCAAGAAAATTTTTCGTACTTACATGTTTAAATTTAAAATGCAAACACATGTTGTATAAAGTAATTATGTCAGAGTTACGCACAATAATATTCCCACGGCATCGCCATGGGCACAATTGCACTATAGGTTCACCATACATAGTATGTGCATATGTAGTTAGGTAAAGTCACCAAAAGAAATAAGTAACTAAGGTCGTCCGATATAGTTGAAGTTATTAGAAACCGATAGACTTTTTTTAATAAAATAAAATTAATAAAGAATAAACTGTTAATTAATTCAATTTAATTTAACCTTTTGACCCATATCATGTATAAATGACCAACGAAAATGTGCCCAGCACGCCTTGGTCACAACTACATGACAGACCAATTACTACTCTATGGTATTACGTTTAGAAACGTACTTCCATAAAGTAAAAATTCGTAGCTTGGCGCCCAGGGCACGCTTTTGTTTTTTTGACGTGGCGGTCAATAGGTTCGAAAACATTCATTGCTCTCTAAGGGCGGGTTGTTTCAAACAGTCGGTTAACGTTACATACGGACGGTTAAAAGTTACTATGACGTGCGATGTTTAACGTACGTTAAATGTAACGGGTTGTTTCATGACATAAAAATCCGTCAGTTAAAGTTATTCAAAAAGAGATTCCATAATATTTTGATGTTTGAAGTAGCTGTTTGACAACACAAAATTACGATGACTGGTCGGTTATGGTAATAGTAACTTTTTGACGTATGATTTTGTGAAACAACCCATTTTTTTTTTTATTTGACAATAGTTAGCGCCATTTTTGACTATTACCGGTCAGTGATGGTTAGTTGAAGCAACCCGACCTTAGTAGTTAAACTTCAACTAAGTATGTCCGACGACCCTGGGCCTGAGCCTGGGCACAGATTAACTAATACCTAGTTCCTTTGGAACAGATAGTTCACTCCATAGAAAAAGATAGATACCTAACGCTATAACTGCCTACAAAAATATTACAGCCGTTCGTGCGCGCTAAAATGTACCTTACGTTCACGCTCGAGAGTATCTACTACGTTGGCTGACGTGGTGTCAGGCGATCACCTGCGTCAAATTACGCAACGCTAGGGCTGTCTATGTTATGAAATGATTACACAAAAGAATAGGTGAAAAAAAAACAGTTTTTACATTTTTGTTTTTTACAATTGGCTGGTTATTGTGTGTATATTTTGAAAAATAATTAGTAAGTAAAATATCTAACCAAATCAATAGGTACCTACTTATAATTAGGTACGTACTATTATAAAACTTTATTCTTAACATTACACAAAGAACTCTCTATTATAAAAAAAAGAATCAACAAAGAAAAAATAAATACAAAATACGTAATTACCTTTCCTCCTCCTTAGGTAATGTAAAAAGGATAAACTTTTGTTGGTTGTTTTATTTCGATAGCCGTCTACACTGCAATTTGCACGACTACCCATTATTAAGGCTACGGTCGCAGTATCGTACGGAACTAATAATTAAACTGTATCGGAAAAAAAAATCTGTGGTATACGTACACTTAGCGAGCGCGTGGCATCCCGACTGGATTTTGGACGTTCAAACGAAAGCGAGCCGTAGGTACTTAAGCGCGTGACCTTAAACGAGTGACAATACTGTTAGATATCTTTACTGTGGCCTGGGCGTAAATGCCAACGGAAAAATCAAATTGTATGGATTTGGCGTTTGCTTACCAGATGTCACGTGATGACGTTACCTGCATACAATTTGACTTTTTCGTTGGCGTTAACGCTAACAGAAAACGAATTTTGTTTACAGGCCCTGTGGACCTAGCCAAGTTACAAACGTTTCGTATCGTAGGTATATCTTTCTACAATAATTAACGCCTCGAGTTAACTCATCGTAACACGCGTTTACGCTGAGTATACAGTCACCATCGACATACGTCATACTGCAACTATGCAATTATCAGAAATCAGACACATTTATTATTTTTGTATTATATTCAGTCGGGCATCAGCCACCAGCTAATTATCCTGTATTTTTATAATTAAATTAATATTGTAATAAATAAATATTTTTTTAAGTAAATTCCCGATCGCCGAAACATAACTGGCGCAGTCGGTAGGATCGCGACGTTCTAAGATCGAATCCAACTCTTCATCTTACGGGCGACGGTTCTCAAATCGTTCTTTCGCGATCTACAAAGAATCTATCGCGCGGTCGGACACCTCTACGGTCATCGGGATAAATCTCCGGAGAATTGGAGGAAGCTGTGCTGGACGAGACTCGACTCGACAGGAGATGCAGTGGCTGCTCTGGTGAGTGCTCTTATCTTACCAAGTGTCCTTGCTCTATTTCCTGCCTTATTTTAATTTGTGTATTTTATGTTAATTGATGTGTCTGTCTATAAGCTAAAATCGCAGTAGGCAACCATAAAATTATAATAAGTAGCGTTAAGTGTACCACGAGTAAATTCCAAGTGTGATATTCGACACTTGTATTGTTTTGCGTCAAGCGCCACTACACAGGCAAGTTACAGTAAAACAATGTCGCTCAGAGACTATGATGCTAACTATAAACCATACAAACTATTAGCAGATTTAATGCCTAGATATGATGGTAATCCCAAATTACTTAACTATTATATTCGGGAAGTAGAAAGCTTATTACAGTTAACCTCCGAGACAGATCGTTCGCACCCAGCATTCATTTGCTTAATTAAAAGTAGGCTCAGTGGTCCAGCCATAGACGCAATAGCGTACGAAGGTCACTTAGACTCATGGTTATCATTTAAGAATGCGTTAATTAGGCGCCTAGGTGAACCACGAAACGAAATACAAGTAATGCAGGAGCTAACGCGAGTGCGTAAATCTAAGGCAGAAGACGCTGAAAGCTTCGGCAAACGCCTCCGTGAGCTATTGGATACTCTGTATTCCGTAGGTGAGCATGGTAATAAATCGTATTACGAAAAGATGGTTATTGAACAATATATTAACCAGTTAGATTTCCACGTCTCGTTGGGCGTTCGAATCGCCAAACCTGACACCTTCGAAGAAGCAATCATAGCGGCTAGACAAGAAGAGGCTAGGCTTTCATATAATAGAGCTAATTACAATAATAATAATCCATCAACGTCACAAGCAAAGCCAAAGGAGTTATCTAAACAACCAGGTAATAATAATCCCATACGTAATACAGCAAACCCATTTGTACCTGGCTTTATTACATCCCCACAAAACTTTGTACCTTTCCAAAATAGCATGACCCCTGAACAGCGTCAACAATGGGTACAGTCCGTATTGCCCTGGAAGCCCAAACCAGCATCAGGTAACTATAGACCAAATGGTTCAAGTAACTTTAGGAATCAGCCTAACATCCCAAAACCACCGGTTCCCACGCCAGTATCATCGGACGTTACAATGCGTACGGCAGGTAAGCCAGAAAAACCACAGTTCGCTCAGCAGTTATTCTACATACCTATTCAGATGGCCACTCAAGATCAACCAGAATCCAGTGACATGGGGCTCTACAACAGTGTCGCTGATGGTAACGGCATAGTGCTCGAGCCGAATGTTATCATGGAAGAGCAAGAGGTAGGTTGTGACCAGGATTTTACCTTGGACACCAACCGAGACAGCCAGACCTAGTTTCAATAAATTTCCAGACTAAGAAATACTTACCGTACATAATACTACCAGAGTTTGACGGTAAGTTTCTATTAGATACAGGGGCCAGTCATTCAACTATAGCAACTGACGTAGTTGCAGGCACCATATTTGAGTACTGTGTCGAAACAGAACCCTTTCAAATTAATACGGCACACAGTTCATCAGTTCACGATAAGGTAGTGTACCTTCCCTTACCCCCCGCGTTTAATAGTGATATAACACATAAGTTCCTAATATTCGACTTCGACCCTAAATATAAAGGTCTTATCGGAATTGACCTTCTGCAAAAACTTAAGAGTAATATTGATTTAAATAATAATGTGTTACGTACATCTACAGCGGAAATACCGATACACTTTAGTTCCCCACCTCAAAAAATAAGCATAGAACCTAGATGCGAAAAGATAGTTAAAGTAAAAACCAACTATTTGGACGGTCAATACTTACACGACGAATTAATCTGGTCAGATGGTTTAATGTCCCCAGCAGCTATAATTAACGTTACAAACGGTTCTTTTAGGACATCGGTAATTAATCACAGTGATCAAAAGAAGTGTATCCCGTTTAACCCCTCCATTGAATTAGAGAAATTCTCCAATACCAATGAAAAAAATAGTCACGATATTAATACCATACAGGTTCAAACTAACATCGAACAAATATTAAACGAAAACCTTCAGAAAATTCGTACAGATCATATGAACGAAGAAGAAAAGCGCGAAATAACTCGTCTATGTTATCAGTATAGGGACTTGTTTTATGCAGAAGATATTCCACTCACTTTTACACACGCTGTTAAACACGAGCTCAGACTAAGTGATAAAACACCAGTTTTTGTACGTAGTTACAGACAAGCTCCTAAACAACGCGAAGAAATTCGTAAACAAGTCGATAAGCTCCTTCAGCAAGGTATCGTGCGAGAGAGCATATCCCCTTGGTCATGTCCCGTGCATATCGTGCCCAAAAAACCCGATTCCTTAGGCAATGTTAAATGGCGACTTGTAATTGATTACAGAAGACTCAATGATCGTATCATAGAAGATAAATACCCCTTACCAAATATACACGACATATTGGATAGATTAGGACGAGCGCAGTATTTCACAACCCTAGATCTTGCTAGCGGTTACCACCAAGTGGAAATGCACCCTAATGATATTGAAAAAACCGCATTTACCACTGAACGAGGGCATTATGAGTTTCTTAGAATGCCTTTTGGACTCAAAAATGCACCAAGTACGTTTCAAAGACTAATGGATCATATATTAAGGGGCATAGATAATGTTTATACCTACTTAGATGACGTAATAATAATATCTACGTCATTGCAGCAACACATAGAAAAATTAAAACAAGTATTCGATCGATTTAAAACACATAATCTAAAGATCCAGTTAGATAAATCGCAGTTCTTACAAAAACAGGTCAACTTCTTAGGACACGAACTAACAGATGAAGGCTTAAAACCAAACAAAGACAAGATAAAAGCCGTACTTAACTTCCCACTACCCAAGTCGCAGAAGGAAATAAAAGCCTTCCTAGGTTTAGTCGGATACTACCGAAAATTCATAAAAGATTTCGCTAAGCTTACTAAACCAATGACCCTTTGCCTTAAGAAAAATAGTAAAGTAATACACTCCCCGGATTTCTTAGAAGCTTTCAATAAGTGCAAACAAATTCTAACTAACGCCCCAATACTGCAGTACCCGAATTTTGACGAGCCTTTCATACTCACCACTGATGCATCAGATGTAGCACTAGGTGCGGTGTTATCCCAAGGGATAGTAGGATCCGATAAGCCAGTAGCATTTGCATCACGAACACTATCCGATACCGAGTCGCGTTACTCTACAATAGAAAAGGAGCTACTCGCTATAGTATGGGCCATTAAATATTTCAGACCCTATCTATACGGTAGAAAGTTTATTATCTATACAGACCACAGGCCTCTCACCTGGCTAATGTCATTGAAAGATCCTAACTCTAAATTAACAAGGTGGCGTTTAAAACTCTCGGAATATGATTATAAGGTTGTATACAAGAAGGGTCGACAAAACACTAACGCAGACGCGCTATCACGTGTTAAAATATTCTATGGTAGTGCCGACTCTCTAGCTGTTAATTTAGATGATAACGAAGATGACGAGATCATTAATAGAATATTCGAAAATGCACGTAGGGAAGCTGAAAACCAAACAAACATAGTAGCACCCAACGAAAACACACAATCACAAAACCCAAGCGTTCCCGAGTCTCATATAGGTACAGATAGCATGAGTATAGTGTCAGCCGAACCTGAATTAGTGTCTACTAGACATACACAGCCTGACAACGAAAATAGAGGCATACCCATCATTATAGACGCTATAGATAGGCAGCTTAAACAGTTCCACATTAGGTCTACTCCCGGATCCACGTATAGAGTAGATAACAGATCCACTAACTCGAAAGTAGTTATAAAAGATGTCTTTATCCCAGTTAATAACACAGAGTCCGAAATAATCAGATTTCTTAAAGAACACACCATCGCTGACCGTATATTCCATTGTTACTTTCATAACGAAGAATTATACTACGCCTTTTCTAGAGTTTACACAACGATATTTAACGACAGAGGTCCTAAACTACTTAAATGCACAAAACGCGTAACCCTAGTAGAAAACAAACCCGAACAACAAGAGTTGATTAAAAAATATCACGAAGGTAAGACGGTTCACCGTGGTATTCAGGAAACATACAAGCAGTTACACAGAAATTATCATTGGCCGAACATGCTTCTTACTATCCAAAGATTCGTAAATCAATGTGACACCTGTTTGAAATCTAAATACGAACGCAACCCACTTAAACCACCGTTAGCTATAACCGATACGCCTCGTAAACCGATGGAACACATATTTATGGACTTATACTCAACCGGAGGCGCAACGTTCCTTACAGTCATTGATAACTTCTCTAAATACGCCCAGGCAGTCCAACTAACAGCATGTAGCAGTGTCCATATAGCCGAAGCATTGCTAAACGTTTTCTCAGTGTTAGGTTTACCGAATAAAATAACTACTGATTCGGACACTAAATTCGACAATGATGTTATCAAAGAAATATGCGCACTTCATAATATTCAAATACATTTCACGACACCGTATAACCCTAATTCTAACTCCCCTATTGAACGTTTGCACTCTACCCTAGCTGAAATAATTAGGATACAAAGAATGACCAACAAAGATGACCCAATACAGTTAATTATGAAATATTCCATAATAGCATACAATAACGCTATTCATTCGGCAACAGATTATACACCGCATAAGTTATTGTTCGGACACACAGCATCCAGAAACCCATTAGAGCTATACTACCCGAAAGAATTTTACCAGGACTATGTTATCAAGCATCGTGCCAATGCAGAAGCGGTTCAAGAGTGCATCGCGGCACACATGTCCAAAAACAAGGAGCAGGTGATTGCTAAACGCAACCAAGAAGCAGAAGAAATTAAATTCAAGGTAGGTGAAACCGTTTATAAACAGGTAGCAAAGTCAGCACGCAGTGACAAGACGAAGCCAGTCTTCAAAGGACCGTACAAAATTATACATCTTCATCCAAACAACGTGGCTGAAATAATAGGTAACCATCCAAATTCTAAGTCCATTAGGGTTCACTTCAAGCTACTACGAAGGCCTCATCTTGTTGCAGGATCCTCATCGCAGGAGCCGTCGTGCTCAACACAACAGCAACCGTAACCGTTACCCATGTAAGTAATGATAACGGTATCCTCCTCCTTAAACAAGGTCAACACCTTAAACAAGACAACTACTTTAGCCTTGCTTGCGTTTACAACATTTCCAATTTACACTTTACATCTATCCAATTGATGTCCTTATATGCAAGTACGAAAACCGTTGAGAGCACAGCATCTGGAGATTTGCATAAAACGTATAGGAATCAAATAGAATATAGCTTTAGTATTATAGGTAAGAAGATAAAGTTTTTAACGCCGCAAGTTAGGAAGCGACGCGGTCTTATAGATGGATTAGGTACTGTCGTTAAGTCTATTACAGGTAACCTCGACCACGAAGACGCAGCTAAGTACGAAGAAGAAATTTTAAACATTAAAAGTAGAGTTAGAAATATGCAGGATTCACAAAGGAAATCCTTAGTATTAGCACATAATACAATAGATGAGTTCAGTAGACAGTTAACAAAATTAAACAATAATCAGAAACATTTAGCTAGTTTATTACAAAATATTACTAATAATTCCAACGACCTATCTAACCATTTACATTTCTTAGACATTTACGTACAGATTGATTTTAGTTTACAGATAATTTTAGATAGGTTAATGTTATTAGAAGATGCTATGACTTTTGCGCAGATGGGCACCATGCATCCTAGTATTATAAGTCCTCAGAATCTAATAGAAGAGTTAAGAAACTTAGAAAATAGGTTTTCTCTTAAAACAGTAGCTAGTATTAGTATTAGTAACATATACAGGATAGAAAAGTCAATAAAGGTTAAAGCTTACAGCACAGAACACTCGGTTAATTTTATTCTCGAAATTCCCTCAATTACCCCAAAAACCTATGACCTTATCCACCTCTATTCTATCCCAAATAAAAATAACCTTACCATTATCCCTAAATCCAAATACCTAGCACTTGGTAACGACGAGTACGCCTACTTAGAAGAAGATTGTCAGCCACTGACCGACAACACCCAGCTCTGCAAGCTCCTCGACACCAGAAGAATTGAAGACACAGATGACTGCATACTATCACTCATTCAGCATCGCCCAGCAAATTGCACGCACGCCAAGATGAACTTAAGAAGAGGAAAAGTTCAGAAGATCGGGGACAATAACTGGCTACTTGTTCTCAGAGAAGATGAAGTCATCAAAACACAATGCAACACCAAGACAGACTACACGAAGCTATCTGGAATTCATCTCGTTACACTGACTGAAGACTGTCAGGTGCACGTCATGAACAAGACACTGCGGTCTCACACTGACACGGTGGTCATTAACGAAGTCATACCGTTACCGGAGCAGCATCAAGTCTCAGAACAATCAATACAATACGAACTCCAATTAGAAGACATCTCACTCGACAGCATCCATGAATTGATCAATAAGGCAGGCGACATCTCTATGCCAGAAGAAGATAATTGGCCAATCATAGCAGCCACACCTAGCTGGAACACAATCATCCTATATATCCTACTGATCGCTGCAGCATCCTGGAAGCTGTACCAATGGAAATCTAAAAGCATTCCGGAGGACACCAAGAGCACCGCGGACGCCGCAAGAAGCAAGAGTTGCTTCTATCTTATGGAGGGAGGAGTTAACTCATCGTAACACGCGTTTACGCTGAGTATACAGTCACCATCGACATACGTCATACTGCAACTATGCAATTATCAGAAATCAGACACATTTATTATTTTTGTATTATATTCAGTCGGGCATCAGCCACCAGCTAATTATCCTGTATTTTTATAATTAAATTAATATTGTAATAAATAAATATTTTTTTAAGTAAATTCCCGATCGCCGAAACATAACTCTCGTCGTAATCCGTTTTTTATTTTCGATCACGTGACTTATCGTTGAGATGACGTCATTCCCATACATTTGATTAGTTTTCTATTAGCGTTATCGATTATAGATTGTCAATTTAGCTAATTTCGTTAAGCCTACTGGTTACTTATCTCTTTTGGTGACTGCACATACCGAGATGTGACAAAACACATAACATAGCCGTTAGTCGCAGTCAAAAGTGAGAATAAAATATACAGACGCTAACACAGTTGTGCAACATGTATTTCTGAATTACTGCAATGATATTAGACATGACGTGATACTTGCAAAATGTGAGGACACAACAACAAACCAACATACTTATCTATGCAGAAGGAATTCACATAAAATGGCGCAATCGAAAATGCATGAGCGTTGAGCGTCAAATCTGGAAGCAGCGTTGCATAAAGCGGATCTCGCTTGACACAGAAAATGTGTAGGCGCTGATAAATGTGAAAACATTGTATTGTCCTTTTGAACAGACAGAAATGGTGAAGATATTTATTTTATACCGATACCCGACAGACGTTGTCCTGTTCCTACGTACCATTTAAACCTTCCCTTAATTTCCACGAATATGTCAAGACCAAAGGTAGCCAAATCGGTCCAGCCGTTCTCGAGTTTTAGCGAGACTAACGAACAATGATTCATTTTTATTATACTTAGTCTGGCCATAAATACTGTTACAATTAAAAATAAGAAAGATATTACATTTGAATTTGGAATCTGTCATTTTTATACGATTGTTCATTGAATTTCTAATTTTGGCGCCTATACATTGTACAATATTTTGCGATATTAAAATGGAGTGGGGTGAGAAAGAGAACCGAATCGCTGTGATTACATTACACAAAGTTGGTATGGAGCCAAATGCAATTTTTAAAACTCTCCATACGCTTGGTATTAGTCAAATGTTTGTGTACCGGGCTATTCATAGGTACAATGAGACCTCCTCTGTTTGTGACAGAAAAAGATCTGGCCGTCCACGTAGTGTTCGTACGAAAAAGGTGGTCAAAGCAGTAAGGGAAAGAATTCGAAGAAATCCTGTCCGGAAGCAAAAGATTTTATCTCGGGAGATGAAGATAGCACCCAGAACCTTGTCGCGTATTTTAAAAGATGACTTAGGACTTGCAGCCTATAAAAGACGCACTGGTCATTTTTTAACTGATAATTTAAAAAGAATAGGGTGGTAAAATCGAAACAACTACTGAAGCGGTACGCAAAGGGAGGTCACAGAAAAATTTTGTTTACGGATGAGAAAATCTTTACAATTGAGGAACATTTTGACAAACAAAATGACCGTATTTATGCTCAAAGCTCTAAGGAAGCTTCCCAATTAGTCGTCAGAGTGCAACGTGGGCATTATTCGACTTCAGTGATGATTTGGTGGGGTGTTAGCTATGAAGGAGTGACTGTGCCATACTTTTGTGAAAAAGGTATCAAAACATCGGCACAAGTGTATCAAGATACCATTCTTGAGAAGGTAGTTAAGCCCCATAACAACACCATGTTCAATAACCAAGTATGGTCCTTCCAACTAGACTCGGCGCCGGGTCATAAAGCTCGGTCCACGCAGTCTTGGTTGGAAGTGAACGTTTCGGACTTCATCAGAGCTGAAGACTGGCCGTCGTCTAGTCCCGATCTTAATCCGCTGGATTATGATTTATGGTCAGTTTTAGAGAGTATGGCTTGCTCTAAACGCCATGATAATTTGGAGTCCCTAAAACAATCCATACGACTGGCAGTGAAGAATTTTCCCATGGAAAGAGTGCGTGCTTCTATTGATAACTACTGGCCTCAACATTTAAAGGACTGTATTGCAGCCAATGGAGACCACTTCTAATAAGCTTTTTATATTTTAAATTGTTTTATATTTATGTATTAAACTAACACACTGTAAAAGTAATAAATATTATTTGCAATAAAAAAGATTTTTTTCTTCGTGACAATATTTATGGCAAGACTAGGTATTGATTTTTCTTCTCGATTTGTAGTGGAAGTTTAGAAATCTTTACCTACAGTTCCCTAAACTTTGATCTTGGGAAGATGGAAAATATGCGTAGGTACTGAACTGACGTGTTTAACAGTTATTAGTGTATTTTGTTTTTCATTTGTATAGACGTAGGTTCTCTAAAATAGGTCAGTCAAAACGCGACACCGCTGCGTTTTGCTAGTTTCGCGGCGGGGTGTCGGGACAGACCGAGGTGGAACGCCCTACTGGGCCTGTAGACAAAATCCTTTTTCTGTTAGCGTTAACGCCAACGGAAAAATCAAATTGTATGCAGTTGACATAATTGCATCACGTGACATCGCGTAAGCAAACGTGAACTCCATACAATTTGATTTTTCCGTTGGCGTTAACACTAATAGAAAGAGATTTTGTCTACAGGCCCTGGACAGCTTACTCAGGAATTGGCGAAATGAGGCACACCATCGGGAGAATTGGAGGGAAAGAGGGGAGGCCTTTGCCCCAGGAGTAGGACAGTAACAAGAAAAAAATACTTTCAGTTAGGTCTTGGGAGTATAATGTTATATTAAGATGTTCATAATCAGGTTGATTCCCCCAATTGTGATGTATGCGATAGGGTGGATGACGTGTAGCCCATTTTTATAGAGTGTGATGAAAACCAAAGTAGGAGAAAAACATTGATACAGAAATTTAATATGATCAAGGAATATTCTTAAGCATTTATTACCAAAACTTGACGCAGCAAAATTTATTGTGGAAAATATGGTTTTGGAACAATAACGATGACGCTTTTTTGTAATAATTACTTTAATTAATTATTCTCATGGTCAAGATGACGAATGCCCCTAAAACAATAAAGATAATTAAATTAAAACATCCCCTTTGTTTTCGTAGGGGGTTAAAAAAGAGTTCTCACTCAAATTTTAACGATTCTCGATTTCTTAAGGTTTTGATTTATTATAATTTGAATTTTCATAACATTTTAAATTATTTATAATTCAATTTTAATTGAATAATAATTTAAACTAACGTAAATCAAATTAATTTTCGTGATATTTGATTTCATAATATTATTTCTAATGTTGTTCAGCCTATAAGTAATGTAATTGCACAGTATTGAAATTAGTAATTACTTAGTTGTTGTTTCGATACATTTATCCATCGCATTTGTAGGTACTTCCCACTTTTGTTTGACGAATTGAGCACTTTTCCTCAAGTACTCAGCTCAAATCTACGAAGTGCATGTCAATCTCACAGAACTCCACAATTGTTATTATAATGTCATTCCATGGAGCATTAACCATGTGAAAACCTCATCAAAATTCCATTCAAAAGTTGTCAAAATTGAAACAGTTATACCACACATGCGTGCTCACAAATTATCATGATGACGTGTGAAAGAGAAAGTAGATGAAGACACAGATTTATTTGATATTTTTGATCATACAAAAATAAAAGTAAATAATCATCATCATCATTTGAAATAAAGGTTGGTTTGTCTGAAATAAAGGTTTATTTATTTATTTTTATTTTATTTTATTTTAGCCGAAAGTCGTCCACTGCTGGACATAGGCCTCCCCCAAGTCTCGCCACATTGACCGATCCCGTGCAATTCGCATCCGCATTCACAAAGTAAATTATACCAGCATGTAATGGTCCCACAGCAGGGCAAAGGCCTCTTCTCATACAGAGAAGGTACGAGCATTGATCAAGACTCTTGCTCAAGGCGGACTGGCGCTTTGAGACTTCGATGTCAAAGATTTCCAAAGTAAACTTAGAAAGTACATATGAATTTGATAAAGTCCTTTTAGTACTTGCTCGTACCCGTTTGCGATCCTACAATCTCGTACATAAGAGGTGGGCGCATATGGGCCATCATGACATGAGTATTTTGAAGGTGTTATCTATACTTCTATACTAATATTATAAAGAGGGGGTAATCTCTCTCGGAAACTACGAGTACTCATCTGATTTAAAAAATGCTTTCACCAATAGGACGCTACGTTCCTTACGAAGCTACTTTCGTATCCCTGAGTGCTATAGGCTAAATTGCATTATCAATACTGTGACTTTGGCTTTGAATAAATTAGGGATCCTTGAGAAAATTCACGCAGATGAAGTCGCGAGCAAAATGTTAGTCCTAAACAAGTTTGGTGTAAGTATACTTGCCTGGAACTACTGAGGGTACGGTGATTTGGAGAAGATTTACCTAAGTTCGATAATGTATTTGCATTATTAATGCCGTAATTGGGTTGGAACAAGGTCAGGCAGATGATAATGCCGTTATTAGCATTAGTTCCGCCCAAAGGAACAAACACGTGTAATGGACATGTTTCATAATGGGCCCAGTTTATGTAAACCACTTCAAAAAATAAAGAAAATTCCGTATAATCCGGGAAAAATACAGATAATTAATAATAATAATAATATAATATGTGGGGACATTTTCACACACGGCCATCTGACCCCAAACTAGGGTGACCCTGTACTATGGGTGTCAGACAGCTGATATACATACAATTTTTTTTTTTTGTAAATACATACATATATAGATAAACAACACCCAGACACAAGGCAAACACAAGTGCTCATCACACAAATGTTTACCCTGGGCGGGAATCGAACCCGCAACACGCTGCGCAGCAGTCGATCGCTCAGCCACTGCGCCAACCGTGTCGTCAATTAAATATAATTCATTTTAATGTAAACTGTTGTGGTAGTGAACAGTGGCGTAGCGTGTCTTGTCGGGGCCCCGTATAAAAAATTTGCTTGGAGGCCCTTATATGGGGGTAAAGAACGTAAAAAAAAAAAAAAAAAGAGCCTCTTCCCTTTTCTGTTTACTTTTTCTTTTCTCAGCGCCGCTGGGATAATCTATTTTCCTTTCACTCATTTCTTTTACAAATCGCTACTAATACTGCTAAACCAGAAGAACAATATTGTTTGTACTGAATTACAATGTAATGCACATTTATCTACATAAAGCGCGTAAATAAACACTGCACTGCACTCCGTGGTTTAACATCCAATGTAAAGTACAACAACGTACACGTACATCGCGATATCGATGAAGGATTCCCCGCTGAGTTGAAGATGAAGTAAGTAAAAGGGGGAAGTCCCGCAGCCCGCCATAACGATGTAGAGTGTTACCAACTTTTGAACGCACGTTTAAGGAACGCGAACGCGCGTATTCGATTTAGCGCAACTCAAAATTTAAATGATTGCTAGAACGGCGTAGCAGCATTGACACACACTAGTACAATACAATGGTCTGTTTGTGTGCATCAGAAAAAAAAATATGCACGAAATAAGCACGAATCATTGAAATTGATCGGCAAACGACAGCGCGCGATGTTTCACAGTGCTTTTTAAAATAATTGTCTAAAATAAATGAGCTCGCATAACGGACTGAAAAATATTATGTATATAAATAACATTTACTTTCATAAAATAAATATATCAGTTATGTTTTTATTCAAATACTGGTGAAAAAAAATTGTCAAAGTGAACCGATTTTCTACTTTTTCAACATTGTTTTTTAATACATAATAGTAATATTTTCGTAATTTTGGCTCTGTTACTGTCTTTATGATTGTATATACTGTTGGAAAAACGCATAAAACTAAATATTTTGGCATATTGTAATGGTTGTATTCGTCCTGAAAGTTAACTCTGACGTCAATTTTCGTAAAACGATATGAAAGAATTGTCTTCGCTTTAAAAAACTATAATTAAAAATTATACTTTTACTCTGTAGCTGTCTAAATCAAGACTTAATCTTTCTAAAACTGTAAATTGTCTTTAAATAATCTGCTCACATAATTACGATATTGCTCTGGGCAAAACGCAAAAACATGAAGTTTTTGTCACGAATCGAATACGCGCTCTTAAGGCGGGAAAAAAAGTAATTGCTTTATAGAATTTTGTCATTTGTAAAATAAAATAAATTAGAAAGTTTTTATTTTTTTTCCTTACACACTTTGGGGGCCCCCGTGGCCCGGGGGCCCCGTATAATTGATACGGCAGATACGGCGGTAGCTACGCCCCTGGTAGTGAATTGATATTTATTAATTATTTTTATGAATTTTCTACATGGCATCACTCAGATTTAGCTACTCTATAAAACGACCATTGAACATAGAAAGAGAACTGTCATCTATCAGTGTCACAACAGTGTCACTTCAGTCACTTTTTGTCTCGTTTTGTTTCTGGTTTCTAGGGTTCCTTTTAACAACCTTCCTTTCGTTTGTTGAATTATCACCGTTTCTTTCCCATCCACAAATCGACGCAGAAAATTAGAATTATAAATGTCAAACGTCATTAATCAATCAAAATGACAGGTTATCGCCATGACTGTTTTTTTGTAGTTTTCAATTTCAAGTGCAATTCCTTGTGTTTTACCTGCTCACAAAGCCATTTTAAAGTAATTTGACAGTTAAGAACTACTCAAAATGTGTTTCCCTGTTATTAAGTATGGTGTACAAGGACTGGGCCCAGGCTCCATTCATTTTGAAAGAACTCCTTTCTCTAACTTTTCGAAGTTACTATAATATTATCTGCGTAGTCTTTTCCCAACCGTGTTGGGACCGGCTTCTAGTCTAACCTGATGCAGCTGAATACTAGTGTTTTACATGGACCGACTGCCTGTTTGACCTCCACAATCCAGTTACTGGGTAAGTATCACAAGACTGGTTGTCTGACATTCTCACATGGATGGTCACCCATCCACAGACAGACCGCAGTATGCATAGCTTACCTATGACCAATTCACACGGTCACCGTTTCGAAGTTATTGTATTTAACGCTGATTAATATTAAATCTATTATAAGCAAACGTTTAGGATGTAGGTGCATTCAACTGTATTGCCAGAGAGTAATATTATATATAGGTGTACATTGGGCATAGGGAACGGCAGGTGTGCGCATGGATGATGTTGAGTCAGAATCCTTCAAAACACAAGCGGGTGTCAGACAAGGATGTATTCTGTCACCCTTACTATTTAACATATACACCGAATACATTATGCGTATTGTATTGGATGATTGGGATAAAGGTGTGTCGGTCGGAGGTAGGATGATCTCCAACCTGAGGTATGCTGACGATACAACTCTCCTGGTGGCGTCATCCAAAGAGGATATTGGTAATTTGTTGCGGATACTCGAAACCACTAGCCTAAAGTTTGGACTTGCCCTGAACCGCGAAAAAACTAAAATGATGATATAGTGGATAGAGCTCACGAAAACAACCAAGATATCACACCAGTTGCTAACTGCGAAGTCGTCAACAGCTACATCTATCTGGGCTCTACTATCACCAATAGCGGGGGCTGTGAGACTGAAATTAGAAAACGTTGCGCCATAACACGATCGGCTGCACAAAAGTTGGTCAAGATCTGGAGAGACCGCCGAATTACTAAAAATACCAAAATGCGCATTATGAATACCTTGGTTTTCCTGATCTTCTTATATGGAGCGGAGACATGGACATTAAGAATGCTGGACCGGCGCAAGATAGATGCCCTGGAAATGTGGTGTTGGAGACGCATGCTCAGAATAAGCTGGACCGCTTATCGGACTAACGTGTCAATACTAAATGAACTCAACATCAAACAAAGACTGTCGTCGCTTGTGCAATTACGAATCCTCAGATTCTTTGGACACGTTACCCGCAACAACGACTCCCTAGAGCGTCTGGTGATTCAGGGAAGCGTAGAGGGCACGAGACCACGTGGTCGATCTCCTACCTGATGGACAGACTCCATCAAATCTGCCACCAAGCTCCCTGTGACAGAGTGTGCTCGCCATGCAGCCAACAGAGACCGGTGGAGAAGGATCGCGAAGGCTGCGACCGCAGTTGTGGGTGACGTCCCATGACCACGACCACTTTGTCAAGAGTGAACGACTGAGAAGAAGAAGGGCATAGGGTATAAATTAGTTTGATTGAACTAATTGAGTTATTGCGCAATTGTGGGTTGGCTCCTTATGACAGAATTAAGCTCAATTACTTCTTTTCAGACTTTTCAATAGTGCTTTAAATTTCTATCGACACGGTAAGTAAGAAGGAACAGCTGACAATCGATCTATACTATATTATAAAGAGGTAAAATTTGTTTGTTAGTTTGTATGTAGGGAGTAATCACCGAAACTACTCTATAGGTAGTATATATATATAGCTATAGGCTATATTGCATTATCATAAAATTAGGGATCCTTGAGAAAATTCACGCGGACGATGTCGGGGGCAAAGCGCTAGTAGGTACTCTATACATACATACAAATAAATAAAAATGAAGTGTCTGTTTGTAATGTCAAAATAACAGCTTTTTACTAAAAGCACAGAAAAGTACAAAAAACCATTTTAATAAAAGGAGTTGTTCGATTTTGGGCCACCACTATGTACACTACATAGATGAATAGGGAAAAATATGGGGATTTCCATAAAAATAAAAACATATTAATTTGAAGAAGAGTTTAGGTGTAAGAAATGATTATTTGGGAAGAATTTTTAATATGATAACCCAATTTTTAGGACAGCCATGACCAAGAAGCTTATAGATAAAAGTGGAGGCAACACTCTAAATACCTAAGTGAAGCCAACTGTGGGCAGAGCTTTCTGAATGCATACATAAGATAAAGAAAACACATATCACTGTCTCGTTCTTATGTATGAATTCAGAAAGAGAGCATCAGCCCACAGTTGGTTTCAAGCTTTTGTTCTAAGTGTTGGCTCCATTTATACCTATATCTTCATGGCCATGACGTTGTGTTTGACTGTTTGACGTTTGACAGTTTGTGACATTAGCGACTTTCTTTGACTTTGTCTTTGAATGATTGAGTCGTGTTCGCGCGCGTTAGTTTGGATGTGTTTCGAAGTTGTCAGTGATTGTTTTTGTTTTGTAGCTTACTACTACGATATTGATTGAATACAGAAGTATTCAACCGGTAGCCGGCTTTGTTATATAGTTTCTGATTCGCCTGTGATTTGAATTACGTCGTTTATGGTAAGTATATTCTACAATAACAAGTTCACTTTCAGTTATGTCCCATATAACCTATGTATTGCCTTGTTTTTTTCTAAATCCTTTTTCTATCAGATGTTTTCTTCCCTTGTTCCATAATCTAACAGATTTTAACTCATTAATTCCAGTTTATTAACAATGGCGTGCCTATAATGCAACTCTGTAATAGATGAAAATGAACAATATTATGTTGCCGATGATATGGGTCCCGAAATAATTTCGTTCATCAAACGGTATCTTCATCGGGTAAAAACATTTTATTTAGGTATTTCTATTCTGTAACATATCTATGAAAACTGTATAACCTCTTATTTGTTTTGTTTTAGGTTGGGGTAATGAATGGGGTAATGTGCTCACAATGTTTTGACGTTATAATGCAAGAAATGTTTTGTGATAATCATGAACTCCAGCATCGCCATGATAGTAATGTTTGTGTTAGGTGTAGGAAGTCTTTGTTTAATAGACGTGCTCACTCTATTCCTGAGGGTAAGACAATGTATTCCTGAAACCATTGCTCCAAGAGAGGTAAGCACCTCTTCTATTTTTCTTTTTTGTTCATAAAAGGCAGGCATAAATATAAAACAAATGCAGATATTTCTTGATTATAATCCAAAACAACAAGAAAAAAAAAGAACAGTCATTTAATGTTATCCAAATAACTATCTTTAAACTATGCTTATTTTATTACTATACATATATTACTATAACTCAATTCCATATTTTTTATATTAGATACCCGAGGGAGGCTTGATATGTTTTGCTTGTTGGGTACATACTCGGAGTATAATTCAAGAAAGAGGAATCGTAGCAGCTCCTGTAGTTAACACAAATTCATGTGTATGGTGCCGACGGTCTCTTACCCATACACGCATACACTCTATACAACAAGGACCTGAACGCACCATAATCACAGCAAGAATATATCCAAGAGAGGTAACAGTAACAGCTTACTTAATTACCTACTTTTAGAATTAAATAATTGTGCGAATAGCCTATACACCTACAGCCGCTTTAAGTCAGCCTTTGTATGTTTGTGCATGAAGTATATATAAATAAATAATACATAATGCATTCTTTTGTTTTATCTAGATTCCACCAGGAGGACTGGTTTGTTATGCTTGCTGGGTAGCAGCACATAGAAATGTTGAGCATGCTTCAAGGGCTGAGGATGACCGGCAAAATCCGGGCCCATGTAACCTTCATAAAAACAATATGTGTGCATGGAGTGGAATGTCTCTGCACCGTAGGCAAACACACTTGGCTAGTGGTCCATGGAGAGATGAAGTTGCAGCAAGAATTTATCCGAATGAGGTAGGTAATATTTTTTTTTTATTAAAACACTGTACACGGGTTACGATATTGTGTGCTTGAAAAACTAACCAGTGACTATTAGTCAATTGTAATTCTTAAAGCTAAATTCTATAAGCTTCACATATCAGTGCCTATTTGCTTTTACACATATTTAACAACCCTTTCTGTTGCTACTATAACTAAATTATTTTATTGTTTCAGTTACCAGAACATGCGCTTTTTTGTTCCTACTGCTGGAGACGTGTACAGTGCAATATAAGAATGGAAGAAGAAGCGCAACTTGATATCCAGCCACCAAGTGCATCAATAACACTTGATTGTTTTTCACACACAACACAGACAAGTTCTCATTGGTTTGGTCCAGCTTGTATCAAAATTAAATTAGAATGAAATAGAGTACCGAAATATTTAAGAAAAATTATATTAAAATCTGAAGAATCAAGTCTCTAATTAAAATAATTAGTTATTATTGTAGTTTTATCTCGGGAAAACGGACTGTGGGTTGCTGTGCTCATATAATGACCATTGTGTGGTATTTGGGTTGGGTGCGGTACCAAAAGAGCATAGAAGCACTAGCGTCATTCTTGAATGGAATATTATTATGGGGTGATGTAGAAAATGAATACGTAAAATAAAATCACAAATCCTAACAAGTTGTTTTAGTTATATTCCTCACATGACTGATGTCTCATCCTCTTACAAGTCGCTAATATTAGAAACTAAATATCATGAACTTGATTGAAAATAGTTAGGTACTGTCTAATTGGAATAGAGCAATTGATGTCTTCCCAGCTGTTACTATGTAGATACAACTTTTACAATAACTTGTTACGTTTTCTGGTACTGCACAGCTCACTATTCTATGAATCTTCGAAGTCCAGAATATATTGATCAGCAGCAAGGACACAGTTTGATAAACCAAATGCGTTCAAGTCTTGTTTGTTTGCTCCTTTTGACACCGGTAACCAATCTATAGCTGCTCGAATAGGTTATATAAGATTTGCTGCCGTAATCAAGTAGAACATTCTGTACCTAGTACTATTTTATTATTATATCTCAAAACCCAAGTATTTTTGGAATTATTCATATGTTTTTCGCAGTAGACAGTAGACACATTAATCAAATGTCATTGTCAGTCAAAATGTCATTCATTTGGCATAATACTGATCCGCCATATTTATATGTTGTGTTGCTCTCCTTGGCCGAGTTAATTTGTTTTTACACTAAAACGAAGGAAAATTATACACAATCACCATAATAAAACGGTTTCTATATTGTATAGCCATATTTACATATGGTGTACATAGTGCTGGCCCAGGCTCCATACATTTTCCGAACATCTCCTTTGTGTCTGTCTTTTTGTTCCGGCTAATCTCGGAAACGGCTACGCCGATTTTGACGGAACTTTCACTGGCAGATAACTGATGTTATAATGAGTAACTTAGCTAGCTTTATTTTAGAAAATAATTAGGGATCCGCGAAAAAGAATTAAAACCCCGCTGATAACCGATTATCACACAGACGAAGTTGCAGAGCAGAGCTATAAAATAATAATAATAATAAATTTGTTTTCAGAAAAAACACATTTAAGGTACACAAAACAATTTTCCTACTAAAATGAATATAACAGAAAAAAGTGTATCGTTGGTGCCTGTACTAATGAATGAAAATCATTGTATCACAGATACCAGCGCCTTCCAAGATAGGTTACATAATAAATTAAGATTCGAACGTGCTATATAGTGAACTTGTAAAAAATATGGTAATACAATAAACAGTAAAAAGTAATTTAAAAATAATGAAATCAATTATTGTTATAAAAGCTAGTGACACATAAGTTATTTTCTACAACAACAGCAGCTGGCTTTGACAACTACAAAACTGTACTTAGAGCAGAAATATCCCTTGAGAACTAAATGATTTGTTTACAAAAAAGTTATTGCTGTGATTTACAGAGTAGGCAGTTCGCAAACTTCAACAAAATTCTCAACGTATTCCTGGAAGCTTTTAGCAAGTTTGATACAAGACACTGACGAAATTTTTTTTTTTTTTTAAATCCCAATTTGCTTGCTTGACAACATTGATATTCACACAAAATCTATCAGGTATATTTAAACAAAACTTTCACTATCTTACAGAGAATTTTATTATCTATATTTTAGTATACCTACGCCTTTTTTTAAATTAAAGAATACTACCTTTTATTTGATTTTTTCGACTAAACTTTGAGAGTTTTGGACGCAGCGCATACGATTATCTGGTCGCTCAAGGTCGCCGGCGTAAATCGTCGTCTTAAAAATGTACAGGTGACAAAAAAAAACTTATTTAATTTAATCTAAAACGCTAATTTTATACAAATTCTGTTCCGTTTTTGATTCTAGCTTTTGAGCGGTAGTTAAACAGGACCTTAACCGAACAATGTGTTTTGATACAATACCAAACGCGTCGACCCAATAGCATAAAAATTTATCATAACCCAACATTAAATCCAGGCCAAGCATTAAACACCTTCATCTCTCTCCACGCAAGTCTCTTAGTCAAAGCAAACCATACCATAACTGACGCAATACAAGGTTGATATTAGAAAGTAGGTAGAGTTCATGTGCACACTTCCTCAGTTGACATAACTTTTGCCAAGTGGCAAGTCCGCATAACTATGTGGAGGCACGTATTACCAATATCAAGTTGTCCTATGAATTATCTGGTAATCTTGCGCTATTTTGGTAAGTACCTACATTACTGGATAAGCTACACTTTCCGCGGTCGATCCAGAAATGGGTGACTATACATTTTATACCGAGATCATTCCGTGCCTCGGAAACCACGTAAAGTCGTAGGTCCCAACTGTCATTCGTAAATCTTTGACAGTCGTTATGAGTAGTCAGAAGCCAGAAAGTCTGACAGCCAGTCTTACCAAGAAGTATCGAGTTATCCAGAAAGTGGATTGTGGATATTAAACAGGCATTCGTTTCATGTAAAACACTGGTATTCAGCTGCATCCGGTTAGACTGGAAGCCGACCCCAACATAACTGGTAAAAATAAATAAATAAAATAATAAAATAAAATAAGTTCGAGCAACATGACTCATATATCAATTTAAAAAAAAGCTTTTTACAAAAAAGACAACCGCCTTCAAAAACTGAAACGTGAAAAATAACTTTAGCACAGAACACACATTGACTTTAGTTTCGAAAGTCGGTGGCTTTGTTCTGTTTGTTGTTGTTTTGTATTGCCACCGACTTTCGAAACTAAAGTCAATGTGTGGTCTGTGCTAAAGTTATTTTTCACGTTTCAGTTTTTGAAGGCGGTTGTCTTTTTTGTAAAAAGCTTTTTATTTTCCGCTTTTTAGCATACGCTGGCAGAGTGTGCCGCTTGGGAGGAGCCGCGCCGTGCCCTCGTCTCAGAAGTAGGCAGTGACCTGTCGCTGTCGGCCGTGGTCGAGTCGATGGTCGACAGCGCAGAGTCCTGGGACGCGGTGGTTTCCTTCTGCGAAAGTGTCATGTCGCAGAAGGAGGCTGCGGAAAGGGAGAGGGAGATCTCAACCTCCCACCCTGCCCGCAGCAGGCGCACCGGGCGTCGACGGAGGGCGGATAACGCCCTCTTCCGGCCCCCCTAAATGGGTCCAGGGGCGGCAGACTCGGGGACGTCTGTCGCCCCCCACATACACCAGGACCCGAGGTGGCGGCGCGTAGTGTTCCACGCGCGCCCCTCTAAGACGTCCGGGGGGGAGTCTAACACCTCACTCCCCCCCCTGAACCGAGAAGTGGCCCGCTGCAGCGGGCCGGCACCAGCCGGGGGTTGCGGAAGTATCTCCAGTTCCCGCGACCCCCGACGTAGGTGTGAGATGGAACACCGGGGTGGTTTTTAGTCAGTAAGAGTCTGACAGACCCCTCCGCCCGCCCCAGGGCGGAGGACATCCATGAGGATTTTCCACCCCGTACCAAAAAAAAAAAAAAAAAAGGCGCACGTCGATACAGCATCGGGTCGGGTTCGAACTCACGACGACCTTTCTCTCATTAGTCAACAAGCGTTAGGCTATTGTAGCTTTTAAGCACGTTACGTCAAAATTACGTACTATCGGCAAAACTTAAGCAAGCTCACTTAAGAAAATTTTTCTGCGGAAGCGCAGTTAGTGACCGACCACGCCCTTTCCTTGCTCTACCCAATTAGAGACAATAAGTATTTGTGTGAGTGCTTACTTACTGCGTGCGTGCGACAAAAAATATTAACAACCATTAACCAGTGCCAATTTCCATCTCGCTAATTGTTCACGCTTCCTGTTCTCGTTTCGCAATTTTATTTTACTACGACCTGTTTATTTCTATCGGACTGATTGCCTGCCCAACTGTGACCTCTGCTTTGTATACCGGACTGTGATCGTGGAACTCTTTTTGACCTTTGCTCGTGTCCTGGACTGTGTATTGTGACTACTGTGGGCTGTGTTTTGCTGATAACCATGACAACCCGAAACCTCAATCAAGACGAAAGGAATGAGATCATTGTCTTGCATAGACAAGGATTAAATATATCCCAAATTGCGCTGGAGTTGAATTTACAAGTAAGTTATATTTTTTTTAAATCCAGAGAGAGTTAATAGAAATAAATTAAGGGCAAGTATAGGTTTCGTTCACTGTGCTATATTTTCATTGTTTGCATTATTATATAGATCTCAATTTTTTCTTCAGTTACCGTAATTACCGAGGCAATTAAAAGTTATTATTTCTAAAGCCGACATCGGCCCGACGACAATGCTTGACAGATTAAATTGTAGTTTACAAACAAAATGTTTAATAATTCATATTATTTTGGTTCAGAAAAAAATACAATGCTAAACCTAAAACTTTTGACAAAACATTGCTAACATCGCTTGTAATTCAATTCATAAATATTATATTTGAATGTTTTACGGATTTTGATATGGTTTTCACTCATCAAATACTCGTATCATTTATCACATGCATATTATTTTAGAGCAAAGGCAAGAATTTTAAAGATGTGTAACACCTGTGCGAAGTCGGTGTGGATCGCTAGTTAATGATAAATATAAATAAAACATAACATGTTATTACAATTTTGAAATAATTAAATAAGAAATTACGTTTAGATATTCAAAATATTTTACTTTCAATATAATAAGTGATGCAGTCAAGAAGTTTGTTTTTGTCCTGTCTTTTTTTTATATCGGCACATTCAAAGACATTGTTCGGGCCTTTTAGGTATGACCCGATAACAAATCTTTCAACACCTAAACAATGGCTCTTCATTTCAAGTCATCACTGCATTTTCAAATTGGGTTACCGCACTTATGGTGTTAAAAATAAAGCTTAAATTTGCTTGGGAGAGTTTCACACAACATTGGAATTTACTATAATGCCGTAGATAAATATTTGTTTGTGGTTTACTACCCATACAAAATACAGATAAGAATGTGTGAAGAAGAACAATAGATATTTAAAAAGTTAGGGTTTATTTGTTATGAACTAGTAATCCTTTTGTGTGTGCAAAAGGATTAAGTTAAGACTGCCATAATATTTTATGTGACAATATTATGTGACAATTTGATGCTAATTATTATTATTTTTTTACAGAGAACCACGGTGCGCCGTTGGGTGCGAAGATATGAAGAAGGAGAAGATATGACCCAGCGCGTTCGTGCACCTCGACCTCGGGCTATAAGCGAAGGTCAGTTAGGAAATATGCTAGCTACATTTCAAGAAAGCCCTTTCACACCTACTCGCAATTTCGCACAAGAGTATGACGTATCAATGCAAACTATCCGGAACGAGTTACATCGAGCTGGAGTCCACCACAGACGGCCCGCAAAAAAAAATATTTTTACACAGGAGCAAAAAGCTGCTCGTGTACGATTCGCTCGGGACTACAGAGACTTCGATTTTTCTTACGCCATATTTTGCGATGAAAAGAGCTTTAGGTCTAGCCAACAAGGTCGTCGGAATTTATGGCGTATAGATAACACAAGATACGAACCTCGAAAGGTAACCCCAAATGCTGAATCAGGAAGAGTTGTTGTAAATATGTGGGGCTGGATGAGTGCTGCTGGACCAGGCGAGCTTGCTTTTATACCGGGGAGGGCAAACGGCCACACATATAAAGAAGTCCTTCAAAATATTATGTTGCCAACTGTGCGCACGGTGTATCCAGAAATGGAGGTGCCAGAATTTTATTTTTTTCAAGATAATTGCCCGATACACCGTGCGCTAGTTGTCCGAGAGTGGTTGCGAGAGCAACCACAAATTAAAACAGTGCCATGGCCCCCCCGATCGCCAGACTTAAACCTCATTGAAAATTTATGGGGTATAATGGTCCAGAAATGGGATAAAGAAAGAACCAAAGAAGCACTCGTCACCCATTGCGAACAAGCTTGGGAGACATTAAGGGGTTCCAATTTGTGCAATCGGGAAACATCCGTGGAATATTTTTGAATAAGCCTGGGCACGAGAAACCTAATATATTAATCTATGACGTCACTATTGAGACCACCTGTGTAATATATTATACATTCTGAAATGTTAATGGTTGTTTCCCCGCGGCAGAATGATTTGCTCTCCGTTAAGTACTATCAAAACATACAGCAAACTTTAAACATTAAAAATGTTTTTGTTTCCAAAAAAAAAAAAAAAAATACATATAATAATAAATGGTTCAAGAGATCACTTTGAATTTTTTTTTAATCACAATTTTATTTTTTATTTTAATAAAAAAATGAATTTTTCTAACAAGATATTATCATTTCGCTGCAGGAAAAACACATTAAAATTTCACAGTGGTGTAAAGGGTGTAAAGAGATATTTAATGAAACCGAAAGATACCTACTTGTTCTACCAATATTATTGTGATATTTTTTTAGCCTTGGTCCATACCTGGAAACCTTCTGGTTCCGGAGATATTATAGGTCAAAGTTACAACATTTTTGTAAGTTTTTGTTTACTAAAACAAAAACTACAACGTTTTGAATGATTATAGCAATGCTCTTGTGCTACCACAAACTGATTTTCCGGATCAAAAAATAAAAGTCAGTAATGCTAATGTTACTAAGTTTGATGCGCATGCGTAGTTAACGGCTATGTGATGTGTTTTTTTACACTCCGTATTTTAGTGTATATCATTCTAATTTGTATTATTCTAATTCCATAATAATGATTGTCATCATGTTATTTTGTCAAATGATTGTGCCAATTATTTTTAAGTCACCTATATAATTAATATAAATGAATGTGTATACTAATAATATTGTAAAGCTAAAGATTTTTTTGTTTGTTTGTTAATCGCGTTAATATCTGGAACTATCAGTGCTATTGTGATAATATAATATAGTCATTATTTTTGTATAATATATGATAGCTAGATTTATGAGGAATATTATAAACTATACAACGTGTTCCATAAATGCGTGCTCATACATAACACATACACAATACGTCTATACACATATATATCAAAATAAACTGTCCTAAGTTTTCGATAACTTTCCGAATATATCGATTTATTGGATGAGGCAAAGTAACACCAAAACTCAGTATAGTTTGATATGTGTATAGGCTCTCTATCAGATACTGCAGATCATCACCTTTAAATGTGACTACGCATTTCTGGAACACGTTGTAAATATCATGCTCATCACGGAGCAGTAACCAAAGACACGGGTGAACCGCGGGAGACAGCTAGTATTTGATAAATAATGTAATAAAGTAAGAGTAATAATATGTGTATGTGTGCTAAAATAAAATAATTTATTAATAAAAGATTATGTATGATTTAAAAAATATATTTTAATATTTTTATGTTAATAATTAGATATTATTATAGTTGTGTTATTTGTTACCTCATATGAACAATCTGTTAGGCTGATTGCGTGGCAAGACAAGTATGTTAAATAATATGTAAATTTTTATTTAATGCTAATTTTTAATATATCTGTAGTTATAAAATAAATTATAGTTTGAATTTGAATTGTTTTTTTTTAAAGGCACATCCTAAGTGAATTTTAAACAACCCACAAGCAACCAGTGCATATATCACACTAAGACTAAAACCGGTAGCCTATCATACAAACATTTCTTACTATACAGATGAAATATTGAAATCCATAACTATATAAAATAAATAATCCCTGAAGGATTAGGCAGAGGTGTACCCATTAGTGTACGTATAAAAAAAAAATTCAAACCTAAAAAAACACTCTTTAGTTTACATATCTTAGTACAAAATATTTTTTTGTGGAATGTTGATACTTTCTAATTAAAATAAAGTTATACCAATAATACATTTTCTACGCCAAACATATTATATTACTATGAGTACGAAATTACTTCTTGTCAACAATCATAATAATATTATAAAGAGAAAAGATTTGTATTTTTGTTTGTTTGTAACGAATTAACTCAAAAAGTACTAAACCAATTTCTTTCACCATTCATTAGAATGCTACATTATCCCTGAGTAACATAAGCTATATTTATTTGTTGAAAAAATTAGAGATCCCAACTAAAACTTCAATAAGGTATCCTAGGGCCGAGTCACACCGGAATGGCAGCACAGCGGAAAGCAGTTTCGCTGTTAAATCATTTTCAACTTTATCTGTAAATGTCAAGACATAGTATTGCTTAAAGATTTGCATACGTCGACTGGCAACTCGTGACGCCGCGCGGCTCTGCGAGCCGATGACCACCGAAGCGATACTATGCCTTGACGTTTAGAGATAAAGTTGAAAATGGTTTGCAGGCAAGCTGCCGGCCGCTGCGCTGACATTCCGGTGTGGCTTGACCCTAAGGTGTAAAAAAAATTGCCCTAAAATGTTTTCCAACGCATGCGCTGCGGAAACTACTGATGATAGAACAAAAAAATGTTCTACAATATTAAAGAACATACAAACATTTTACAAAATAAAATAATCTACAAAATACTTCGCGAAAATGTCCAAATATTATAGTTATGCCACTATAACTACTTTTTTACATGTTAAAAGTTGATAGAAATCACCGACCAAAATCAAACCATGTTATCCATACCTTTTGTATTAATACTTATTCAAATAAAACATCTCTTATTGAAGACTGTTTAAATACCTGTAGATAGTTTTTGAATTATTGAAATCGGACATTCCATTCAAAAGATATTACGGATTTAAAAATGTCAAGCTAAACAAAATACTAATAGAAAAAAAACGCCGTGAAAAATATAATGGTAATTAAAAAAAAATAAAACTACTTATTTCCTGCATAAAGACATTTACTCTACGTTTATCCCAAAATGTATAAAAATAAACGTCCACCCTTGCGAAAGCGGCAAGAGCCGCTAGTAATTTATAAAGAGTTCACGCTGGCCGTATCATACTTTGAAACCGATACGACAATTAGAATTTGTGTCCATTGAAAAAACATCCCACAAACTAGGGAACGCAGCTCACTAATGTGCGCCTCTACACACTAGTGTGAGTGTCAACTTCTACACATCATTGTATTCCGATCAACACAACTAAAACACGCTTCCTTTTTATTGGTCAAAACGCATGCATACGGCGATCGAGTCCAGAGCCGTGCCAGGCGATTATCGCCTTAAAGGTGAGCTTGCGGAAGTTTGCTCGATAGTACGTAAACACCTTGTAAAGGCTCATTCACTGTAGCATGTGGACGTTAAATTCTTCAAATAGCAAGCAATGAAAAGGTTAGGTTATATAATATTTATTTAATTAAATTTGAAACAAGAAAAGATGCATGCGGACAAAAGCTCGTTATAAATAAAGAATATATTTTTTATGATTTAATTACAAATGTGTAGTTTTCAGACTTTTCCCCGTATTTATAGTATAAGACGATACTACTTGCCAATTTCAAAGTTCTAGGTCAACGGAAAGTACCCTTATACATTTTGATTCCCTTGAGTGTCGAAATGTACGTTTTTTTGCGACATAAACGGTAGTATCTTTTTTCTCGTTAAACTTAGAAGTTTTATTTTTTCACAACTTCAAAGGACCGTGGACCTAAGTATACAGTTTTAATTTCAACTCGATACCTCTACGCGTTGCCGAGATAAAGGGTCTTGTCAGACAGACAGACAGACGGACAACAAGGTGATCCAATAAGGACTCCGTTTTTTCATTTTGAGGTACCTACGGAACCCTAAAAAACAAATGAACTAAATACCAGTCTATTAATGCCCTACTGATTGGCAAAGTCCTTTTGGTTCTTCTCATATAAAGCACCATGCTTGCTCAAGGTGGATTGGCGATTTCAGACTTCAATTTATTATAAGTCCAGATTTCCTTACGATATTTCCCTTCACCGATGTCAGTGATGTCTAAGATAAACTTAGAAAGTACGTATGAAATTGAAAAACTTCCAATATTATTCTAAGGGCGGGTTGCTTCAACTAACCATTACTGACCGGTAATAGTCAAAAATGGCGCTAACTATAGTCAAATAAAAAAAGGGTTGTTTCACAAAATCATACGTCAAAAAGTTACTATTACCATAACCGACCAGTCATCGTAATTTTGAGTTGTCAAACCGCTACTTTTTGAATAACTTTGACTGACGGATTTTTATGTCATGAAACAACCCGTTACATTTAACGTACGTTAAACATCTCGCATCATAGTTGTCCACGCGCTGGGGTGGAGCCACTGTCCACGTCAAAGGCGCGCGGAACGGAGCGGCGAGAGTATGGACCGAGCGAACGAACGAGACGGCGAGGTCGCAAGCGCCGTTCACTTCACTTGTCACTTCATTTCCTTCAAACAAAACCATCGGTCTACGATAAAATCTCTTCGAGCGTAATTATTATTTGTGATCAGTTTATATTGTGTATAAACCCATTATACGTTTAAAACTACAGTCCACTACTTATTTCGAAGACCATCCCGAACATTGGTCCTTCTACCGGCAAAGAAGAAACTTGCCATAAAACACATAACCAACGCCGCGTGCGTGCTGATCAACGAATAACTACACGTGTACCCATCTATCTATTGTACCGTGTCATCGCTGTCTTCAAGAGGAGATTTTGGAATAGTTTGAAGATACCTGAAGTCAGAAGTCACCAGCAGATTACATAAATGGATAAGGATAAGGGCGTGCCGTGATGTGAGTTCGTTCCAATTTTCCTTTATTCCATACTTCTGTGCCTTATTTTTGCATTAGTCATTTTAATCCAATTCAAATCACCTTGCGTTTCTTCCTTTATTTGAGTTGGCAAAAGCTAATCGTTTCGCACGTTGTTTTATTCCGCTGGGGGCAGGGGCGATTGCATTGACGCCATTTTTGACGCTTAACTTAAAGCTATTTTTACAACTTACGCATATTACGTGCGAGAAGATGTACCGGTAATTAACATGCAATTAGCATTAAATCGTTATACAGCATTAACCGTGTGTACGCCTACTTATTTCTCGCATTCGTTTTAACGCATGAATTTGTAAGTGCCTCATCTTTACGTCTATTTTTTCTCATTGCATTATGGCTGACATTCTTATAAGAAAGCGTGGCTCTATGAAGGCTAAGGTAACTAATTTCAGTAACTATGTTAACGTTTTGGAAAATATTGATCGATTGTCTGACCTGCAAGCACTCGATCTAGAAAGTCGTTTCAGCAAATTCGAGAAGTTGTATGACGAATTTAATGAATTACAGACCGAGATTGAGCTGTTATCGGATCACCCCGAGGAGGCCTACGCCGATCGCTTCAAGTTTGAAGAAAACTACCACTCCTTGATTGCCACGGCGCGGAAAGTTATGTCTGCTGGTCATCAACAGCAGGGCAGAGCATCTTCTGCAGCTTCCATGTCAGGCTCCGAGGTGGCAGGTGGGACGAGGAACAATTTTGTACGTTTGCCTAAAATTGATCTACCCCGTTTTGATGGCAGCTATCAGTGCTGGCTAGAATTTAGGGACACCTTTCTATCTTTAATCCATAATAACAATAGCATTGATAATATTAACAAGTTTCATTACTTACGGGCATCCTTAAAGGGACAAACCGCTGAAATTATTAAAAACATTGACTTTAGGAATGATAATTGGACGTAGTTAAACGGAAAGGATCCAACCCTCACTATGGGCGAAAATGAGTTATGTATACCAAAACACTTTTTGTAGTTCAAACTTTAATATCACAAAAACAATCCAAGTAAAATTCCAACGCATCATGTCATAATGACGTTACGTTACCAACCCACATATATGGCAGGTCATTATTTTTTTTATTGACAACGCTCCAAGCTACTTAGATTGTTATCGAGAAAATCATATAATACCAAATCACGTATTACTAAAACGATCCAAACTACTTGGATAATTGTTATTCAAAAGATACAATTAAACGAAAACAATTCATGTGACATGGATTGTTTTCGTTTTATTCGAAATCATTACGTATAGTGACATAATGAAACATCGATAACGATCCATCTTACATGGATCGTTACCGCTTATTTAAATTGCTTCATTAAAAATGACTGAGCTAAATATCGAAAACGAGCCATCTTACATGGATCGTTTTCGCTTATTTAAATTGCTGTATTAAAAATGATTGAGCTAAACATCGATAATGATTCATGATATGTGGATCCTTTTATGGTAGTTCATTGTGTGACAAGATTAAAATATTGAACCGGAAACAAGGCACTTGAATCCTATTTTTTTAAATACTTTATTCTTTAGATTATATACAGAATATAATATTATTAGCTGATTGTTTGGACATAAAGCAATCATTTGAGTTATAGAAATAATAAATAATATTGAATTTTGAAGGTATTATTTTTAAGTTACTTTGCAACATTGATTTCCTTCATTTCATTCAAGTTCGTACACGTTCATTGTCTTGCCGTCGGTCGTATCGTGATTAGATTGTGGTCTTGGTTTTTTAAAGTAAAAATTCATTGTGTAGCAAATTAATATGAACAGGATTGAAAAGATTATAATGAACGCGTTGGGGAATTCAAGCACCCACACGGATCAACAAAGCTCGGCGTGTAAGTAAAAATAATACATTAACCTAACCTAAAAACATTTTACTATTATGCCTTGCAACTTATTGCTTTAATGCTTATCCTTCTTTTAGCTATCAATAACCCAATGGTGCTTCCGGTAATGGATATCTTAAATAGTACTGCGGAAAGTGATAACGCTATAAGCGATAGTAAGTATTATCCTAATATTACTTTCATTACTTTTCTTGCCGTCAATAATATTGCACTTTTTTATAACTGCTTATTTTTTTACAAGCATTAAATTATTATGGGGTGTTTTGCAGAGGTTGATTGCGTAACAGTACTCCCAATAACAGTTGCTGTAACATCTAATTCTGGTGAGGAAAATAATGATGCTTTATGCAGCGGTAAGTTTTTTACTAGTAAAATGTTTGTAAAGCACGTCTATAGTTTGCCAACTTTATAATGTTTGCATGATTTTTTGTAGAATCACCAGCGGCTCCGTTATACTCGCCTTTAACCCCGTTGGTTAAAAACAATATACATCATGCTGAAATCATTTCTGAAAGTAAGTTTCTTCTTTTTATTATCATTATAGTGTGAATAGTAAATCATGACAGAAAATAAAATGTTTGATATTTTTTATCTCGATAGATATAAAAGAAACATCATCTCCTCTTCGAAGTATGTCTCCAGATACTCTAGATCTATTGCAAACATTGAATGGTGAAAATGAAGAAGAGAGGTACATAGTTCCAAATGTACTAGACAATGAACAGGAAACTGATTTCAGTGCAGATACTGATTCGGATTACGTGCCAGATAGCGAAGAAAATAGTGATAGCGAAAACTTAACACTTAAATCGAAAAAATTTAAAGTTGTAGCTGTGGTGCATAATAACAAAGACAATCAGGAAATTTGTGAAATTAGTCGAAAAGCTCTTTATGACATTAGACCATGCAATAATAATTCATTCCTGAACTCGATCACCAATATAGATACTGATGAAGCAGCGGAAAGTAACATTGTAGAAGAAATAGAAATGTATTCCGATCAAAATAAAAACTCGATCACCAACACTGATACTGTTGAAGCAGCTGAAAGTAACATTGTAGAAGAGGTAGAAATGCACTCTGATAAAAATAGTCCAGAAATTCCACGTGGTCGCCCTAGAAGAGGGCGAAAACGTCTTCACAAAGATCACACCATTATACAAAGAAAAGAAAGAAAATATGCGAACTTACCTTATCACAATAACAAAAAACTTATTGAACCAAAAATATTTAAAGATTATGTTTGTCACTGTAAAAAAAAGTGTTTCAACCTTATTGGGAAGGAAAAACGACAAGAAGAATTCGAAAAATATATTAATTTGGGGTCCTATGAGGCTCAGTTATTATATATAGTGAATTACGTTTCTGAAAGACCAAAAAAAAGATCATACAGCAGTAATGATAAGAATACTGACAAACATAATCCGAAACAGTTCAGTCGCATTTACACTGTTGGAGGCACTCAAGTATGCCGTGAAATGTTCGTTAACAATTTTCAAATTACGCCAAAAAAAGTAGACGAATGTCTGAAAAAATTTCGGAAGGGTATGATAAAAGATGGAAGAGGACAGACTGGTGGCCAGAACAAAACTACTGAGGAAGACATTGATTTTATAAAAAAAGTTATTGACTCTCTACCGAAATATGAATCTCATTATAGACGAGAAACAAATAATGGTTGTCAGTATTTAAAATTGGGGACGACTGTGCCAAAAATTTATGAATTATACGTAGAACAATATAAAAATGCATATGGGGTAAGCAAAAAGCCAGCAAGTATTGGTACACTAAAAAGTATATTTCATAAGTTTTTCAACTTGCGTTGCAAAACCTTAAAAAAGGACACTTGCAATAAATGCGATACGCTGCACATAAAATTAGCCAATGCTACCGAAACTGAAGCTGCCAAATTTCAAAGAGAAAAGCAGGAACATCTTGAACGAGCTGAAACCTTAAGAAAAACTATGAATGAAGATCTAAAAAAAGCGACCACGGACGAGAGTTTTGAATGCCTAACTTATGACATGGAAAAGACTCTTCCACTGCCCCGGATTCCCACTAGTATAGTGTTTTATAAACGCCAGTTATGGCTTTATAACTGTGGAATACATGCAGGATCTACGGATAACGGCTACTGCTATGTGTGGCTTGAAGGAGAAGCTGGTCGAGGGGCACAAGAAGTTGGGTCTTGCCTCATAAATTACATAAAACACAAAATGGGTCCCAAGGAACACCTGGTATTATGGAGCGATTGCTGTGGGGGACAAAACCGAAATATAAAAATGGTTTTAATGATGAAATCCGTGCTGAGCTCCCACGCCACTCTCAAAACTATAAAACTAAAGTATCTGGAATCAGGCCACACGTTTCTTCCCAACGATACTGATTTTTCCAAAATCGAAAGTCAACTCAAATATCACGATAGAATTTATACTGCTGAAGAGTATTTAAATGTTATAAAAAGCTGCAAGAAAAAAAAACCATTAGAAGTTTATAAAATGAAGACAAACGATTTTTTAAGCACCAATAAGATAGAAAAAAAGATAGTTAACAGAAAAATTTGTGTTACTAAGAATAAAGTTAACTGGCTAAAAACAAAAGAAATACTGATCGAAAAAGAAAAACCATACTCTATATTTATGAAAACAACAGAAAGTGAAGAGTTTCAGGAGCTAAATATAGAAAAAAGAGTTAAAGGAAAATCTTTAGAAATTTTGGAAGAAGATTTAACTTTGTTATGGCCAAATGGTAAAGAGATTCCGCAGGCTAAATTGGATGACCTTAAATCAATGTTTGATTTAATACCAAAAGATTGCTTACCTTTTTATAAATCACTCAAAGGAAATGAAAATATTATGGATGATGTTGATGGTTACGGCGATAGGATTGATTTTCCCATTGAAGATGAGAATGATGATTAAATTTAAGCAAAAAATATAGACTTTACTTAATTTTGAAGACATATTATTTGATTTTTTTAAATGTTCATTCTTTTTTATGAGTCTTATGTCTTTTAATAAAAATGTTCATTTTAGTGTTTTTTTGATCTAAGATCTATACACTAACTAAGCTAGTAATTATGGTAGTAGTGATTGAAAATTAAAGATATATTAGACTACATGAAGTTTTATTTTCTAAAACATACAAATCTGTCATTATTCCTTATAAATTTTAGTGTTTTTGTTCAATTATATAGTTTGGATTCTTTTGGCTAAATATGTTTATTACCCCGGAATTTTGAAATAATATTTTAACGAAAAGGATCCATCGTCATATTTTTGCTAATATCTCGAAAAATATGTCATGATGTCGGACTAGAGATTAATAAAATAAAAAAATATGGGTATGTCCTTTATTTAAAATCAACCCCAGAAAGTTAAAGTTGAGAATCAAAGACGAAACACGATCTGAACTTAAAACTTGAATAACTCAAAACTAACTCTGTGTGGGATGGATCCTTTCCGTTTAACTACGTCCAATTATGGATTAGCCTGGGATTTGTTGTGTGAGCGGTATGACATTAGTCGCCTCTTAATAAACAATCATGTTAAGGCACTGTTCAATGCAGAGCCTATTACTAACGAATCCAGTGCTGGTTTACGCCGCCTTGTTGATGTTACAAATAAAAACATTCGAGCATTAACTGCACTGAATGAACCTACGCGGGATACTCTTATAATTTATCTAATGTCATTAAAAATAGATAGTGTCACCAGTAGAGACTGGGAAGAGTACCGTAACACATTACCTAACTCTCCTACTTTGCTTCAGTTTTGCACATTTATGAATAATAAGGCCGATTTGTTAGAGACTCTAGAAGAAAATAAAAAAATAGATAAAGTGCCACAAACTAGTGTTAATAAATCCAAAAGTTTTGTTGTCACTTCTCAACAACAAACAACAAGTAGTAATGAGCAACAATTTAAAAATAAAATTATTTGTCCTTTGTGTTCACAAAATCATGTTCTTTATTCATGTGAAAATTTTAGAAAATTAACAGTAGAAGAACGAATAAAAAGGGCTACAGAATTTAAAGTATGTATGAATTGTTTACGGCCAGGTCATGTTGAAAAACGTTGCAGATTTACTCGCTGTAAGTACTGTAAGACCCGTCACAATACCTTGTTACATTTAGATAAACCCGAGACTCAAGAAGTAAATTACCCTATGCCTTCATCGTCTAATAATGTATCCCTTTCTGCAGATATACAGCCTACTTCTCAAAAACACATTTTGCTGTCCACAGCTGTGGTGAAAGTGGTGAATGACAAAGGGGAAAGGTACAATGCTAGAGTTCTACTCGACTGCGGTAGTACTGCCAACTTCATCACCGGCAGGCTTTGCAGCGATCTCGGGCTGTCTCGAGTTGGCACTAACTCCAGGGTCACAGGTATCAACAATTTGACCAGTACTAGTACACATTCTTGCAACCTGACTATTGAATCCTCATATGAAAATTATTCTTATAAAATTACTTGCCTCATTCTACCGGAAATTACTAGGAGATTGCCAGCATCCTACATAAATACTGAGGACATACCAATACCTACAGGATTACTTCTAGCAGACCCATATTTTAATATTCCGTCTGACATAGACATTCTGTTAGGAGCTGAACTATTTTGGGACGTAATGCTTGGCAATCATATCAACTTAGGAAAAAATCTTCCAAAACTGTGCGAAAGCAAATTAGGGTGGTTAGTTTCAGGTACCGTGCCTACTAGTTCACATGTGCAAACACATTTATGTAATTTTACTAAAATAAATACTAGTCCAGACTTAAATAAATTCTGGGAACTAGATACAATATCATCCAAGCACTGCCTTTCTTCAGATGAACGTGCTTGTGAACAAAGTTTTAAATTAAACACTGTCCGTGGTGCAGATGGCCAGTTTATTGTTACTATGCCACTTAAGGCAGATCCCAGCGTTCTTGGCGACTCATACACTATGGCCAAACGTAGGTTTTTATCTTTAGAAAAACGCTTTGACCGCGATCCGATTTATAAACACATGTATATCGACTTCATGAATGAGTATCTAACTTTAGGTCATATGTCTGAGGATAGTGATGCATCAGTTAGCGATAAAAATAATGTTAGTTATTTCTTGCCACACCATGGGGTATTGCGAGAATCTAGTAAAACTACAAAGTTGCGAACTGTCTTTGATGCATCAGCAAAGTCAACGTCAGGCTTATCACTAAATGATATTCAATATGTGGGCCCTACAGTACAAAATGAGTTACTGTCAATCTTACTCAGATTTAGACAACATAAATATGTAATCTCAGGAGATATAGAAAAAATGTATCGGGCTATTGAATTAAATCCAAATCAGCGATCTCTACAACGTATTTTATTTAGGAAAGATCCATCTGAGCCTCTCAAAACGTATACATTGAATACAGTTACTTATGGGACAGCGTCTGCGCCTTATCTTGCGACCAAGTGCCTTGTGAGTCTCGCTGACGTCACAGATGATCAGCAAGTAAGAAATAGCATCCAACGTGACTTTTACGTGGATGACTTATTAAGCGGGTCAGATACTATTCGCGGCGCAGTCGAAATTTGCCAGAAAATAAAATCAATACTAGCTTCAGCAAACTTTAATTTAAGAAAATGGCAATCGAACAGTCCAGATATTTTAAAGGAGATAGTAGATGTTGAAGATGATCCTTGCCTTGATTTGGATTTGTCTGATAATTATTCATCTAAAACTTTAGGTTTATTATGGAAATGCAAACCTGATATTTTGTCCTTTTCAATCAATATTGACATTCAAAAAACAATAACAAAAAGACACATTTTGTCTATAATTAGCCAAATTTTTGATCCGTTGGGGTTAATAGGTCCATGTGTAGTCGAAGCAAAAATCATTATGCAAAAACTATGGGTTCATAAGTGCGGCTGGGACGATGAGGTACCTCAGGATATAGCTGATCAATGGTCAACATTTGTTAGTGCATTAAAGTTTCTAAATTACTTGAATATTCCCAGGTGGGTTTTATGTGACAACAATATCACTAATGAAATACACGTATTTACAGATAGCAGTGAAAAGGCATACGGTGCTTGTGTTTATATACGCACTATTGATAGCTCTAATGCAGTCACAATACGTTTATTAGTTTCTAAAAACCGTATAGCTCCGATAAAACCCACAACCACGCCCAGGTTAGAACTATGTGGGGCGCTCTTAGGTGCAAGATTGTGTACTAAGGTCAAAGAGTCCCTTACCTTATTGGTTAACCGATGCGTGTTCTGGTGTGACTCGACTATAGTGTTGTGCTGGTTATCAACACCATCAACTCAACTCAAACCCTTCGTTAGGCATCGTGTAAACGAAATACAGGAGACTACCTTTGGATCTGCCTGGAAATATGTGCCGACACGAGAGAATCCCGCAGATCTCGTTTCTCGAGGGGTGAAGGCTGATCATATCAGCGATTCTAGCTTGTGGTGGTCAGGTCCTGTCTTTCTGTCGCAAGATGAAAGCTTATGGCCAAAATTACCAAAAAATGTTGCGAAAATGGACCTGCCTGAATTGACTTGTCACTTTGTAAATCAATCAGACATTCCAGTTGATCAAACTATAATACAACAATTAATTCATAAATACTCTGATTTTAACTATTTACAAAGAATTGTGGCGTATATTAAAAGATACTTTTATAATTTAAAAAATAAGAACAATAAATTGATAGGTTCTCTGTCTGCTCAAGAGATTCAATCAGCATTAAAAGACATTTTACGCTCTGCGCAATTAGAAATTTTTCCCGAAGAATATGCCCTTTTAAAATCTAGAAAATCTTTGCCTCACAAAAATCGGCTTATTTCACTTTCTCCTTTTTTAGATTCCGATGGCATTATTCGGGTCGGGGGCAGGTTGAATAACTCGCCATATGATTATAACGTGAAACATCCCGTTCTCATGTGCAGTAAGCATAATCTAACTAAAATCTTATTTCAATCTGTTCACAGAAAACTGTTACATGCAGGACCCCAGTTGCTTTTGGCTGATATTCGCCAAAACTATTGGCCCTTAGGAGGTAGAAATTTATCTAGAGTTACAGTTCAAAAATGTGTAGTATGTTTTAGGCATAAGGCACAAATTGTGCAACCAATAATGGGACAACTTCCCAACTCACGAAGCAATTTGGAATTCCCGTTCTTAAACTCAAGTGTCGACTATGCTGGCCCAATACTGATCGCTGACAGAAAGGGTAGAGGCTGCAGACTTATAAAATCGTACATATGTATCTTTGTTTGCCTAGCTGTTAAAGCCGTCCACCTGGAGCTTGTCACGGACCTCACAAAGGAGGCATACATGGCCGCCTTAAATAGATTTATTGCGCGGCGTGGCAAACCCCGTAGTATATTGTCTGATAACGGCACAACCTTTGTTGGTACTTCCAATCAATTACGTCTCTTCTTGCAGAATTCGAATATTGCACACGACGTCGCCCTGGAAGGCATTGACTTTAATTTTGTTCCTGCCTATTCCCCTCACTTCAATGGCGTTGCAGAGGCCGCAGTTCGCTCAACAAAACATCACTTAAAGAGAATGCTTAAGTTAACCCACTTCACGTACGAAGAGATGGCTACGTGCTTAACTCGAATAGAGGCAATTCTCAACTCCCGACCTCTCTCTCCCTCTTCTCCTGATCCACTTGATTTTTGTGCCCTTACTCCATCACACTTTTTAATTGGAAGGTCACTCACGAGCGTTCCGCATCCAATCATTGCTGACAGCGAAAACATCAACAGACTCGAGCGATTCCAGAGAATAGAATACATAAAACAGCACTTTTGGAAACGGTTTAATACCGAATATATTTCTCTGCTGCAGCAAAAGACTAAGTGGTCTTCATCATCGGGAAACATCACAGCGGGGACCCTCGTCCTGGTAAAGGATAAGGCGCTTCCACCTCTTTGCTGGCTGCTGGGTCGTGTCATCCAAACGTACCCGGGGTCCGACGGTGTCGTGAGGGTCGCCGAAATCAAAACCAGGAAAGGAACAATTCGGCGGGCGTTTAATAACATCTGCCCGCTGCCACTTTCTTGAAGCAATCCTTCAACCCGGGGAGCATGTCCACGCGCTGGGGTGGAGCCACTGTCCACGTCAAAGGCGCGCGGAACGGAGCGGCGAGAGTATGGACCGAGCGAACGAACGAGACGGCGAGGTCGCAAGCGCCGTTCACTTCACTTGTCACTTCATTTCCTTCAAACAAAACCATCGGTCTACGATAAAATCTCTTCGAGCGTAATTATTATTTGTGATCAGTTTATATTGTGTATAAACCCATTATACGTTTAAAACTACAGTCCACTACTTATTTCGAAGACCATCCCGAACATAGTAACTTTTTAACCGTCTGTATGTAACGTTAACCGGCTGTTTGAAACAACCCGCCCTTAATCACATAAGTACGTGGTTAATATGGACAATTTAAAATTCCTAGGGCAATAAGGGCCGATTCGCTTAAAAAATACATTTACTACTACTTACAAAGATTTTCAGAACTCGATTCCATGTTCACCGCTTTTGTCTGAACCATGCTGCAGGGCATAAAAAATGGCGACGTTAAACGTGATTGAATATAGTTCGTCATGTAAGTGTACCTAAGTACTTATTTACTTTTCAAATTTTACATTACATTACTTATCCTGAACTATACATACCGTCGTTGTTTATATTAGTACCATGTTTATAGTATATCTCTGAGTTCAGTGTGCCTGTTGGCAAAGGCCTCCTCTAACATTTTTCATTGTTTTCTATCTCTAGCGACCCTTCTCCAGTTGGGACCTGCTGTTAATTTTAACTCATCTTCCCATCTTTTGTGTTGTCTTCTCCGTTTGCCGTTTCTAGTATACCAATCTGTGACAATTTTGCTCCATTTTTCTTGGTAACTTTTTAGTGTATGCCCGGTCGATGTCCGCTTCAATTGGCCTATCTTGTGTGTTCTAACGTCAGTTACTTTCGTCTTAGATCTTATAGTTGTATTTCTTACTTTGTCTTGTTTTCTGTTACTTTTCAATTTAGAAATAATAAAAATATAATCATAATACCAGCCTATAATTTGTCTCACTACAGGGCAAAGGCCTCTCTCATATTGCGAAGGCACGTTAAATATAATATTCAATTTTGGGACAGTAAAATAATACGGCACAATGATACTAAATGAGAATAAGGTATTGAATAATAAAGAAAAAACATCAACTCTTTTATGAATAAACCATTAAGGCGACGATATACGCCGGCGACCTCGAGCGACCAGAGAATCGTATGCGCTGCGTCCAAAACTCTCAAAGTTTAGTCGAAAAAGTTAAATAATAGATAGTATTATTTAACTTAAAAAAAGGCGTATATTAAAAGATAGATAATAAAATTGTCTGTAAGATAGTGTAAGTTTCGTTTAATTATACCCGGTAGATTTTGTGTGATTGTCAATGTTTTGTCCGCGTCAGATACAACTTCACGAGTTAATTAAACTATTTAATATGAATATAATCAAAAATATTCACATACTAAATGATTAAGAGAATGTTCTAGTTTAACATAATATATTTTTTTCAAATCATTTACACTACACATTTTGACGTCATTGTCAGTTTAAAATCTGTAAAAGTCGGTAATAGCCCCTTAAGTCTGCGTTTCCACTAGATTCGTATGTGCGCGGGGGACGCGTAACGAGGGATGCGTGTGAAAATGCCCAATTACATCGCTCCATTTTCAAAACTTGACCTATGCTAGCGCTGTTATTGGCTGGTTTTACACACATCCCTCGATACGCATCCTCAGACTTCTTTAGTGAATACGCAGCCTAAGGTTCTTGAATGAAGAGGTGTCGTTCGTTTTACGATAACTCTTAAGTTATGGTTACGGCTTAGCTCTGTATTAATTTATTTACTTCTATGTTATGTTGTTATTACCACAATATAATTCGCGTAAAACATTCATAATTCTGAACATTTTAAACTTTTATAAGTTATTTGTATCGAAAAAAAGCACCGAAGAAAAGGAAAACCGATGACGTTTTCGAGTAGACCAATTTAGTTTGTATAATAATTATTATGGAAACTACAATGTTTCTTTTTAATACGACCCTTTACTACGAATTGCTCCTGTATCGTGAGTGCGTTTATAAACATAATCTAGCATACTCTCAAAATCAGACACGGAACAACTACCTATAGACCATAGATATGAACCAAACAAATATTTTTTCGAGAATCGTACTCGCGACTTGCAGCGCAAAGACCAATAGCACGTACCTACAATTGAAACCCAAATGTTCAGAATTATGAATGTTTTACGCGAATTATATTGTGGTAATAACAACATAACATAGAAGTAAATAAATTAATACAGAGCTAAGCCGTAACCATAACTTAAGAGTTATCGTAAAACGAACGACACCTCTTCATTCAAGAACCTTAGGCTGCGTATTCACTAAAGAAGTCTGAGGATGCGTATCGAGGGATGTGTGTAAAACCAGCCAATAACAGCGCTAGCATAGGTCAAGTTTTGAAAATGGAGCGATGTAATTGGGCATTTTCACACGCATCCCTCGTTACGCGTCCCCCGCGCACATACGAATCTAGTGGAAACGCAGACTTAAGGGGCTATTACCGACTTTTACAGATTTTAAACTGACAATGACGTCAAAATGTGTAGTGTAAATGATTTGAAAAAAATATATTATGTTAAACTAGAACATTCTCTTAATCATTTAGTATGTGAATATTTTTGATTATATTCATATTAAATAGTTTAATTAACTCGTGAAGTTGTATCTGACGCGGACAAAACATTGACAATCACACAAAATCTACCGGGTATAATTAAACGAAACTTACACTATCTTACAGACAATTTTATTATCTATCTTTTAATATACGCCTTTTTTTAAGTTAAATAATACTATCTATTATTTAACTTTTTCGACTAAACTTTGAGAGTTTTGGACGCAGCGCATACGATTCTCTGGTCGCTCGAGGTCGCCGGCGTATATCGTCGCCTTAATGGTTTATTCATAAAAGAGTTGATGTTTTTTCTTTATTATTCAATACCTTATTCTCATTTAGTATCATTGTGCCGTATTATTTTACTGTCCCAAAATTGAATATTATATTTAACGTGCCTTCGCAATATGAGAGAGGCCTTTGCCCTGTAGTGAGACAAATTATAGGCTGGTATTATGATTATATTTTTATTATTTCTAAATTGAAAAGTAACAGAAAACAAGACAAAGTAAGAAATACAACTATAAGATCTAAGACGAAAGTAACTGACGTTAGAACACACAAGATAGGCCAATTGAAGCGGACATCGACCGGGCATACAATAAAAAGTTACCAAGAAAAATGGAGCAAAATTGTCACAGATTGGTATACTAGAAACGGCAAACGGAGAAGACAACACAAAAGATGGGAAGATGAGTTAAAATTAACAGCAGGTCCCAACTGGAGAAGGGTCGCTAGAGATAGAAAACAATGAAAAATGTTAGAGGAGGCCTTTGCCAACAGGCACACTGAACTCAGAGATATACTATAAACATGGTACTAATATAAACAACGACGGTATGTATAGTTCAGGATAAGTAATGTAATGTAAAATTTGAAAAGTAAATAAGTACTTAGGTACACTTACATGACGAACTATATTCAATCACGTTTAACGTCGCCATTTTTTATGCCCTGCAGCATGGTTCAGACAAAAGCGGTGAACATGGAATCGAGTTCTGAAAATCTTTGTAAGTAGTAGTAAATGTATTTTTTAAGCGAATCGGCCCTTATTGCCCTAGGAATTTTAAATTGTCCATATTAACCACGTACTTATGTGATTAAGGGCGGGTTGTTTCAAACAGCCGGTTAACGTTACATACAGACGGTTAAAAAGTTACTATGATGCGAGATGTTTAACGTACGTTAAATGTAACGGGTTGTTTCATGACATAAAAATCCGTCAGTCAAAGTTATTCAAAAAGTAGCGGTTTGACAACTCAAAATTACGATGACTGGTCGGTTATGGTAATAGTAACTTTTTGACGTATGATTTTGTGAAACAACCCTTTTTTTATTTGACTATAGTTAGCGCCATTTTTGACTATTACCGGTCAGTAATGGTTAGTTGAAGCAACCCGCCCTTAGAATAATATTGGAAGTTTTTCAATTTCATACGTACTTTCTAAGTTTATCTTAGACATCACTGACATCGGTGAAGGGAAATATCGTAAGGAAATCTGGACTTATAATAAATTGAAGTCTGAAATCGCCAATCCACCTTGAGCAAGCATGGTGCTTTATATGAGAAGAACCAAAAGGACTTTGCCAATCAGTAGGGCATTAATAGACTGGTATTTAGTTCATTTGTTTTTTAGGGTTCCGTAGGTACCTCAAAATGAAAAAACGGAGTCCTTATTGGATCACCTTGTTGTCCGTCTGTCTGTCTGTCTGACAAGACCCTTTATCTCGGCAACGCGTAGAGGTATCGAGTTGAAATTAAAACTGTATACTTAGGTCCACGGTCCTTTGAAGTTGTGAAAAAATAAAACTTCTAAGTTTAACGAGAAAAAAGATACTACCGTTTATGTCGCAAAAAAACGTACATTTCGACACTCAAGGGAATCAAAATGTATAAGGGTACTTTCCGTTGACCTAGAACTTTGAAATTGGCAAGTAGTATCGTCTTATACTATAAATACGGGGAAAAGTCTGAAAACTACACATTTGTAATTAAATCATAAAAAATATATTCTTTATTTATAACGAGCTTTTGTCCGCATGCATCTTTTCTTGTTTCAAATTTAATTAAATAAATATTATATAACCTAACCTTTTCATTGCTTGCTATTTGAAGAATTTAACGTCCACATGCTACAGTGAATGAGCCTTTACAAGGTGTTTACGTACGTAATTTTGACGTAACGTGCTTAAAAGCTACAATAGCCTAACGCTTGTTGACTAATGAGAGAAAGGTCGTCGTGAGTTCGAACCCGACCCGATGCTGTATCGACGTGCGCCTTTTTTTTTTTTTTTTTTGGTACGGGGTGGAAAATCCTCATGGATGTCCTCCGCCCTGGGGCGGGCGGAGGGGTCTGTCAGACTCTTACTGACTAAAAACCACCCCGGTGTTCCATCTCACACCTACGTCGGGGGTCGCGGGAACTGGAGATACTTCCGCAACCCCCGGCTGGTGCCGGCCCGCTGCAGCGGGCCACTTCTCGGTTCAGGGGGGGGAGTGAGGTGTTAGACTCCCCCCCGGACGTCTTAGAGGGGCGCGCGTGGAACACTACGCGCCGCCACCTCGGGTCCTGGTGTATGTGGGGGGCGACAGACGTCCCCGAGTCTGCCGCCCCTGGACCCATTTAGGGGGGCCGGAAGAGGGCGTTATCCGCCCTCCGTCGACGCCCGGTGCGCCTGCTGCGGGCAGGGTGGGAGGTTGAGATCTCCCTCTCCCTTTCCGCAGCCTCCTTCTGCGACATGACACTTTCGCAGAAGGAAACCACCGCGTCCCAGGACTCTGCGCTGTCGACCATCGACTCGACCACGGCCGACAGCGACAGGTCACTGCCTACTTCTGAGACGAGGGCACGGCGCGGCCCCTCCCAAGCGGCACATTCCGCCAGCGTATGCCGCGCCGTGTCCTCCCGGCAGTCGACGCAGTGGTGACACCGGGCGTCCGGCTCCCTGTTTATGCGACACAGGTACTTCCCGAAGCAACCATGCCCCGAGAGCACCTGCGTCACCCGAAACGACAGGGAGCCGTGCCTCCTCCCGAGCCAACGCTCGAGCACTGGCCGGACCGCCTCGATGATTGCGAGGCCGGCGGTAGGGCGCAGTAGATCCTGAGGTTACCGCGTTCAACCAAACAAACAAACAAACTCTTCAGCTTTATAATATTAGTAGAGATAAGTCCAGGTTTCCTTACGATGTTTTCCTTCGAAGATGTCAATAATGATGTTCAAGATAAATTTATAAAGTACCTACATGTGAATTGAAAAAGTCACATTGGTACTTGCCCGGTTTCGAACCCACCACCTCATGCATGAGAGGCACGCGCCTTAACCATTAGGCCATCAGGACATCTAGACCAAGTCAAGGACTCAGTACTTAACCGTTTAATACATTTAAACTTGTGCGCCTTTTAGCTTCAGTTAATAAAACACATGCGTAATATCCGCATACCCAAAAAACTTGCAATAACATTACATTCAAATCATAAAATACATGTTGATAAATATGTAAATGTAAACCGGTATTACTTTTATTTACGTACTTAGCCTTATTTTTAAGCGGTATTGAATCCATGCACCAGTTTCTGAAGGCCGAGTGAATGCAACGTATGTTTACTGATATTTAAAAGAAAGGCTTACTTATACTTTATTAAGGCGCTAACAAGCGACTTTTACAGATTTCAAACTGACAATCACTTCAAAATGTGTAGTGTAAATGATTATTATTAGAAAAAAATATATGTTAAACAAAAACATGTTCTTTATCATTTAGTATGTGAATATTTTTGATTAAGTTCATATTAAATAGTTTAATTAACTCGTGAAATTGTGTCTGACGCGGACAAAACATTGATAATCTCACAAAATCTAGCTGGTATATTTCAACGAAATTTTATTATCTATCTTTTAGTATAAGCCTTTTTTTAAGTTAAAGAATACTAGTTATCTTTTATTTAATTTTTTGACTAAATTTTGAGAGTTTTGGACACAGCGCATACGATTCTCTGGTCGCTCAAGGTCGCCGGCATATATCTTCGCCTTATTAATTCACCAAGGACATAGGTACCATACCAAGGGGTATCGTTTTCCTCAGTAACTGAGTTGTGCTGGAATTCAGCTGCACCCAGTTAGACTGGAAGTCGACCTTGGGGTCGGCTTAGTTGGGAAAAGGCTAGGCAGATGATGATGACATTCTTCTTATACCTATGACGAGATTGGTACCAGTTGCATAAATTCCATTATTTCGTTTTTAAATTCTAAAATACTTACTTGCTTTTGTTTATTTATTTATTCTTGCAACCCAAAGGTTATAGGCGGACTTAATGCCTTAGGCATTCTCTACCAGTTTACTTAGGGTGGAGAAGAGAACAATATGTATTTTTTGCGAACAAAAGATATAAACAAAAATAGGTAACCTACACATACATATGTAATTTATATATCTAATAAAACACAAACGGTTTAGTGGGTTTGCAGTGATATGGATCAAACAAACTGACAGACAGACAAAGTTACTGTTACAGTTATACATCAGTATAGAATTTTTACACGATTTGCTTCCACTCAAAAATGTCTTCTCTAAAGTATAAAATTTAAAATGAAAAATGGCAACATTTACCAAAAAATTTCAAATAGCAGAAACACAAAGACGCTTTTGCACGTTGTGTAAGATGATAGCTACGTGGACGCTGCAACTGTACGACACAAACGTGACCAATGATAACGTGAACCATGGAGTTAAGAATCATCGAAACGATGTTACGTTATAATCATATTTTTTACCGATATCAAAAATAGGAGGTTAGCTATTCGGCATATGTTCCTTCATTATCATCACAATCAGTATCACTACTTATTATAATTTGAAAAAAAGAAAGAAATAGAAGAAAGTAAAACCTTCTATTCACGCGAAAGCGACGTACATATTATAAGACATTGTTACAAGCCTAAAACTGAAAAAAGTGTAAGTATTGAAAAAAAAATGTCCGAATCGGACACATACATCACTACCGCGTGAAACGGCCAACGCTCAGCATAAGTGCTAAATAATAATAAAATAATGCATAAAAAAGAGCGTAATGCTTAATTTGAAGTTGAGTTTATGGTCGTTTGGGATAATCTCCCAAACTACTGATACGATTCTGTAAATTCTTTAGCTAATAAGTAGGATGCTACGTTATAGCACTAATAGGCTATATTTTATTATCAAAACAATGAAGAATTCAGTAAACCGTTCACACGGACGAAGTCGCGGTCAAAAGATAGTTTTTATTAAATAGACAGTACCTACTCAACGCGAGCATTTATTTTGCAAACATCCGTTGCGCTAACTTACGTTGCTAGACAACCTTCGTTTTTATACCATAACCCAAAAACGGGGTCATTGAACTCTTTATTATGAACAGTAAACGTTGTTCATAACAATGAGCACAATAACCACTTTCCATACACAAATATACATTTTCAACCTAAAAGCTAGAATTTTCCGAAACCTTTCAGCTTCTGCTTTTTATAAAAAACGTTACCCCACACTAGAAATTTATGTATCGTAGGTGCATTTTCAAACATTTAAACGCACATACACAAACAGCCAGACCCGGAACAACTATCTGTAACAGTTAGCCATACAAATATTTTTGTTCCGTACGGAAATCAACCCGCGACACGCAGCGCAGCAGTCAATCGCTCAACCACTGCGCCATCCTTGTATGTTTGTTCATGTTATTCGCAGTAATTTTGCAACTTGGCGTAGGTACACCCGCGACACTCCATAGAAACGAAACGATATAATTGCCTACACTGCTACTAAAATAACATACTGTACAGATACGTGCGTGTGTGTGCGTGTCTACGCGCCGCTCGACCAAAAACGCAGTTCCCAGAGCAGTCGTTCGACGCGGGGAGAGGTGAGGAACGGTTTCAGAGGGAGGCGGGACGTGTCGCTACTGTAAATTAGTACTAATATTATATTTATACTGTGGCGTAGGTGTGAGATGGAACACCGGGGTGGTTTTTGGTCAGTAAGAGCCTGACAGACACCACCCGCCTCAGGGCGGAAGACATCCATGAGGATTTTCCACCTCGGAACTTAAAGCGAAAAGGTAACCATGATACCTATTCAAATGTATGTTTAAATAATGACAAGCAAAGTGAAGTGACATAGGTATAAGATTACCTACCTATTTCCGTAAAACATTCAGTATTCCGATACTAGGTATAGACTTGAATATTTTAATATTTCCCCGAAATTACGTACGGAAATGTTAAGCACGTTCCGGTTAATTAATTGTTACTTACATTTTAACTATAATATTTTTACTACGTTTTATCAATATTTTGCATGACAATGTTCGAAATAGCTACATGCACCCGCTACGTGGAAGAGGAATTTGTTTGAAAATCCTTGACGATACAAGAGCTAAATAATAATAATAATAAACCCGCAGGGCAGCTTGTGGCGAGCTGTTGGGCAGTAGCGACCCCACGGACCTGATCTCCCCGGAGAAGTCTTGTTCCTCATCTCTGGCTTGCCTTTCAATAAGGGCAAGCCAGGGATGAGGAACGGAGCTCCCACCTCTATCTTGCCTTAATTGGCCGGTTAGAGTGGAAACTCGCGAGAGCATTCGTGCTCGGGGTAAGGAAGTATTCCAGTAAGACGCTGGTAGGGATCTTGACCGTACTTCCGGGATTGTCCTGATAGCCGTGGAATACCTATCCACTCCTCTAGCACCTCAAGATATGTTGCCCCCTTGTCGCTACGTCACTTCGTGCTAGCGACTGTTTCAGGGGGCCCATTTAGTGAGTGTGCAAGTCACCCCCTGCTATTTTATCCATGTATACAAACATTGATTCGGCAGGGGCCATAGTCACTTCACAGTTTCAGGTAACCAAGTCACTTTAGCAACCTATACCCATAGTCCAGTACTGTTAGTTTCCATGTCCTGTAATAGTCCTTTTTTTTTTTTTTTTTTTTTTGATACGGGGTGGAAAATCCTCATGGATGTCCTCCGCCCTGGGGCGGGCGGAGGGGTCTGTCAGACTCTTACTGACTAAAAACCACCCCGGTGTTCCATCTCACACCTACGTCGGGGGTCGCGGGAACTGGAGATACTTCCGCAACCCCCGGCTGGTGCCGGCCCGCTGCAGCGGGCCACTTCTCGGGTCAGGGGGGGGAGTGAGGTGTTAGACTCCCCCCCGGACGTCTTAGAGGGGCGCGCGTGGAACACTACGCGCCGCCACCTCGGGTCCTGGTGTATGTGGGGGGCGACAGACGTCCCCGAGTCTGCCGCCCCTGGACCCATTTAGGGGGGCCGGAAGAGGGCGTTGTCCGCCCTTCGCCGACGCCCGGTGCGCCTGCTGCGAGCAGGGTGGGAGGTTGAGATCTCCCTTTCCCTTTCCGCAGCCTCCTTCTGCGACATGACACTTTCGCAGAAGGAAACCACCGCGTCCCAGGACTCTGCGCTGTCGACCATCGACTCGACCACGGCCGACAGCGACAGGTCACTGCCTACTTCTGAGACGAGGGCACGGCGCGGCCCCTCCCAAGCGGCACATTCCGCCAGCGTATGCCGCGCCGTGTCCTCCCGGCAGTCGACGCAGTGGTGACACCGGGCGTCCGGCTCCCTGTTTATGCGACACAGGTACTTCCCGAAGCAACCATGCCCCGAGAGCACCTGCGTCACCCGAAACGACAGGGAGCCGTGCCTCCTCCCGAGCCAGCGCTCGAGCACTGGCCGGACCGCCTCGATGATGGCGAGGCCGGCGGTAGGGCGTGAAAGCCTGTCCCGCCATTCCGCCACCAGGACCTCGCGAAGCTGAGACCGACGCAGCTCCATGTGTCGCTGCATCGGTCGCTCGCCCCGCGCCCGCGCTTCCTCGCGCCACCGGAACATTGACGCGAGTACCTTCGCCTCCAGGTCCCAGGGCGGGGATCCGGCCAGTGCACAAGCCGCCTCGTAGGAGACCGTGCGATACCCCCTGATGACTCTGACGGCCATCGCTCGTTGCGGCTTTCGCAGCACGGCGATGCTTCCGGCCGTCAGGTCTGCCGCCCAGATCGGGGCCCCATAAAGGGCCATCGATCGCACGATCCCCACGTAGAGCCGCCTGCAGACGGCGCTCGGGCCCCCCAGATTGGGAAGCAGCGTTGAAAGCGCCCCGGCCGCGCCCAACAACTTGGGCGCCAGCCGCTGGAAATGAGGGCCAAAATCCCATCGGCTGTCGAGCACCAATCCAAGGTACTTCATGGTGGACTCGACAGCTATTCTGGCCCCCCCGACCACGATGTGTGATCCCGGCGGCGGCGCCCGCCGAGGACCGTGAAAGATCACGGCCTCCGACTTGTTGAGGGCCACTTCCAGGCCGAGGTGCCGGATGCGGCTCACCACCTGTGATACCGCAGCCGTCGCCAGCAACGCTGCCTCCCTGTACGAACTCCCCCGGGCCGTGACCAGCGTGTCGTCAGCGTAACACGTCAGGTCCACGCCCGGCTGGAGCTCGCCCCTCAGCACCCAGTCGTACCCGATGTTCCACAGGGGCGGTCCTAAGACGGAACCCTGCGGAACACCGCACGACATGCGGCGCTGGTGCTCGCCATCACGTCCCACGTAGGTGACACACCTCTCGGACAAATAAGCCCCAACTATGCGGCGGAGGTAGGAAGGCACACGATGATAGCGCAGTGCCTCCCGTACACAACTCCAGGGCAGGGTGTTGAACGCGTTGGAAATGTCCAAGGACACCGCCAACATTACCCCGCCCCGGGACACCGCTTCCTCCGCCAGGACTCTCACCCTTGATACAGCGTGTATGGTGGAGCGCCCATGCCGAAAGCCATACTGGCTCTCGTCCAGGTCCGGCCCCTCTTCGCACAAGTGGCCGACGAGGCGGGCTGCGATTATCCGCTCAAACAGCTTTCCCACCTCGTCTAGCAGCACTATGGGCCGGTACGCGGACGGAGAGTCCGCAGGGCGCCCCGCCTTCCTGAGCAGGACCAGACGACCAGATTTCCACAATGTGGGAAACTGGCCCCGCTCAAGGCACGCCGTAAACAGTCCTCTAAGTTGGGGCTCTAGCTCCTTCAGAGCGAGGGCCAACGCAAGGCCGTGAATCCCGTCGGGCCCCGGAGCCACATTCTTGGCCCGGAGCCGCAGCACGGCCGCCCCCATCTCTGCCTGTGTCACCTCTGGGACGCTGACGGCGTTCCCCTCTGTGGACTCTGCGTCTGTGGGCAAAGCCATCGGCGGTGGAGTACGCTCCGCTCGTGCCGGGAAGAGGGCTGAGACAACCTCCTCCAGCAGCTCTGGTTGGAGACTCCCCGTGAGCGGGGGCGCCGCAGACCGAAGTTTCCCTCGAACCGCTTGATATGGGCGCCCCCACGGATCCCGGTTTAGGGTCTCCAACATCTCCTCCCTGGCTTGCGTCTTCGCATCGCCGATGGCCAGACACAGAGTCCTCTTAGCCGCGCGGTACACCTCATACAGCGCGGCTTCTTCGTCCGGGACCCGACGACGTCTCCTCCGGTATCGGGTGTACCGGCGTCTGACCGCTACGCACTCAACGCGCATACGTGCGATCTCGGCCGACCACCAGTACACCTGGCGCCCTGCTGACTGTGCGTGGACCCGGGGCATGGACGCGTCGCAGATTTGCGTCATCGCCCCGCGGAACCACAGCGCCTCCAGTTCGACGTCGACGGGTCCGTTCGTCTCCGACTCCCGGAACCAGGCCTGGACAATGGCGGCCTCCTCGAGAAGTTCCCTGTTCATGCGCTTACGAGCCCAGCGCGGACCGTTCGTTCGTGGGGCCGATGGACTGCGGCCGCCCGCGGTCTGGGCGAAGACGTCGAAACGGATGTAACGATGATCCGACAACGTCTCCACCTCCACGGCGACACGCCAGTCGCGGACACGGCTCGCGACAGCAGGGCTAGCGAACGAGACGTCCACTATTGACCCGCCCCGCTGCCGCACGCACGTGTGAACCTCACCCCGATTCAGAACGGCCAAGCCAGTCGTGACCGCCCACTCCTCCAGCACCTCACCCCGAGCATCGGTCACCGGAGATCCCCACGCCGCAGACTTGGCGTTGAGATCCCCCAGCAACAGCACCGGGCGAGGGTGAAGACGGCCTACGACGGCACCCAACTCAACAAGGAACCTCTCGAAGTCGGCGAGGCTCTTGTTGGGCGAAAAATACGCACCAACTATGCCAATGCCGTCCGCGAGGGCGGCTACCCAGCCGTGTCCTCGGGACGGGTTGACAAAAGCCCCGCCAATGATGGCCACCAAGCCGTCCAAGTCTCCCACCCAGTTATCCCTGGGGGGGACGAAGTACGGCTCGGCGACCACAGCCACGTCAATCGACCACTCTGCCATGCTCTGGAGGAAGAGGTCCTGAGCTCTGGCAGAGTGGTTGATGTTGCCCTGGAGGAAATGGTACAGCGCCATTTATGCGCAGTCCATTCCCTCCGGGTTCGCACCATTCCTAGGCCGGGAGTCGGCCGATGAGGCGCCAGCCTGCGAGGGGGGTAAAGGGCCCCCAGCAGCCTTGGCGCCCCGTCTCTTCCTGGGGGGCGCACAGGCCTTTCCACCCGCTGTGTGCCCAGCGGGCCTCCCTGCAGCTGTACAGAGGCTGCAGTTTGGCGCCGCGGAGCACTGGGCCGCCTTGTGGCCGGGCTGACCGCAGCGATAACACTGATCGCTGCGATCGACTTGGCCGGTGCACCGAGCCTTGACATGCCCAATGTCAAGGCAGCGGAAGCACCGCATAACCCTGGGTTGCAGCAACTTCGCCCTCGCTGCAACCCACCCCACCAACAGACGCCCAGCATCAGCGACTTTGTTGGCCGCCGCCACCGGACACCGCACCCAGATCGCGCCGAGCCCGGAAGCGTCGACGCGAATCTCGCCCGTCCGCACGTCTGCAGGCGGACATCCACCGACACGGGCGACGGCCGCCACGACCTCATCCGGAGTAGTCGAGTCGTCCAGACCGTCAACGCGCAGCTCGGCGGTCTTCGTCGGCCTGGACACCCGGACGTCCTCCGGGTTGAGGACTTCCCTCAACTTGGCGGCCAAGATGTCCGCCTTTTCGCCGCTAGAGGCACCCGACACCTCCAGCAGCCGCGCCCCCGTGATCGCCGGCCTCATCTTGAAGCCGGACGGTGTGCCAAGGTCGGGGAACGCGACTTTGGCCTTTGCCTCCAGTAAGACCGCCTTATAAGAAAGGCCCCTTTCGACGGCTCCGGGCTGCAGCGTAATGACTACAGCCGCGGAGCGTGGGGCTCTGACCATACGCGGCCGTTGGGCCTTCTTAGGTGCCGGTGCTGGCGGCGCCGGTGCCGGTGGTTGTGTCTTCTTTTTCTTCTTCTTTCGGCGACGGCGGCCGTTCTTACCGGCCTCCATCCAGCCGTCCGTCTCCTCAGTGGGTGCGGGCGCGGTCGTAGAGGCCGCAGTCGACCGGGAAGTGGGCGCGGACGTACCCGCCGCGGGCTTGCCGGTTCCTTCTGCGGGCTTTTTGGGCCCCTTTCCGGTATTTTTCGGCAAAGCCGCCGCCGCGGCCGCAGTTGCGGGCACAGGGCCCGGCTTAGCGGGCACCGAGCCCGGCTTAGCGGGCGTCTCCTTCCTCCGTTTGTCCGCATTAAGCGGTGGACGGAGGGTTTCGGGAGGGAGTAGCCTGCCCTCCAAAGCCTCCAGCCGGGCCCCCACCATCTTCCCACACTGCATCATGCAGATGCGGGCAATCTTCTCTACCTCCGCATCCGCTAAAGCACGGGTTGATGATGGGGCTGGTGACGACGCTGAGGCCGCGACGGTAGAAGCGCCAGCGGGCACGGCGACGGGAACTGCTCTCTGGGCGGCAAATTGCCGCTTGAGGTCCTCTAGCTCGGAGCGGAGACGGCTGTTCTCCTCCCACAGCTTCGCCGTCTCATCAGTGCTCGTGCGTTTTACGAGGACCTCAACCGCCTCCCGAATATCATCAGCCGCCTCCTTCAGGGCGCGCGTGAATGTGCCCTTCAGGTTGCCTGATTTCGTAGCAACCTTCAGGACGACACCCACGCCGTCCAGAACTTGGCGACTGAGCGCCACCGCCGAAACACCCTCGCCGGCTGCCAGCCGAACTTCGCGCCGCTCTCGAGCCTGTCGGGACAACTCGGCGACTTCGCCTTCCGCGACAGCTTTTCGCTGGGCCCGTTTTGCGGCATTCGCCTCCGCCCTGTTTGACCCCAACCCCAAGGAGCCGTCACTTAGGTCCGCGATGGAGGGCCCAGAGTCGCTCGCCATGCTCTCCACGTTGTCTGACGGAGCCGGCGTATCGGGCCGAGACACCGGTACGAACCGGCCCCGCCCATCGCGCTCCGATAAACGAGCGGGGGCTCCACTCGCCACCGCGCGACCTCTCCCTCTACGTGCCGCTGGCACTTTCGGGGCCGACAGGTTCTCCTCGCTGGAGGAGAGACCCATTGGTCCCGATCCCAAGCTCCGCGGGCGCTTCCTGAAAGCGCTCGCCGCCGCCGCTTTCTTGGCGGTGGCCACCTCCTCATCGCGCAGGCGCTCCAGGCTAACCTGGAGCTCCTTTTCTCGCTTGCTGTCTACTTTCTCCGCGCTTTGCACGCTCGTCACCGATGCGACATCAGACATTAATGCCGCATCCACCTCTTCCTCTTTTGTTGATTGGTTTTTTATATTGAATTCCATTTTGTTCCCACGAGTAGTGGGGGATTTATTCAGTCCACCTAGTTAACCCCCTGTCCCTAGGTAAGTGGTGTCATTTATTTCCCAACCCCGAGGTCCCACTGGCCCCTGGCTGGGGGTGCGCTAACGACTGATGCGCCACCTACAACTACAAAGTTGCAAGTGACACTACTCCTCAGTCATCCATACCCTCGCCACGCACCAAAACTTGGTATTAGAGGAATTTATTATAGAGGTTCTCTTCCTCGCGGCCCAGGCGGTTAAGCCAAGACCCTCGTCCCGTTCCAAGTCACAAGATGTGAGCTCTTCACGGATTACGATTTCGACGGGTGCAGTCGGGAGAAAGGTTCTCCCGCTGCCAGCCCGTAGGCAGGGTAAGTGCACTACGAGCGCCGCCCATGCTTCACCACTGTGTCCTCTGCTTAAATCAGAGGGACACGTGAAAAAACGCCCCTTTTCGGCCCAGATTGGGCCCCACCTCCACGAGCCTGAAGCTCCCCCCCCCACGCAGAAATTCGCCACAGCCAATATTCTCGAGAATATTGACTGTACCCAGGGTGCACCGGCCCGATCACTGCTCTTTCCCCCGAACGTATTCGAAAGGAACCAGCAGCAATCAGGCACACGAGGAGGTTTTCTGCACGCACCCCATGTCCTGTAATAGTCCTGCACCAACCGGGGGTTGTCCTTGGGTGCACTTGCATAGTTCATACAGGGATAATCGTCGGTTGGTGTCTTATTTCATATAAAGCTACCTAAGGGGCCTCTGCGAGTTGGCTTCGGCTCCTCGTACGCCTTACAAAGGCCCGGGACCTCTGGGTCCCGAGATACATAAAGTATATAAAATATAATAATAATACCAGCCTATACAATATAGACTAGTATTATTATTATTATTTAGCTCTTGTATCGTCAAGGATTTTGGGGACAATTATTAATTTTAATTGGGACAATTCCCACTGGAGGGAAAAGTCAAGTCAAACGCTAGCTCAAGGCGGATTGGCGATTTCAGACTTAAATTTATTGTAAGTCCAGGTATCCTCTTTTAAAAATCCCTGATAGTCCTACTACAGGTACCCCTTTCATCACGATTCAAAGTGCGCGAAATCATTTTTTGGCTCTCCTGTAAACCATTATTTTCGAGTTACAATTGTATTCCAATCGCAGATCCAAATTTGTTTGAAAATCCTTGACATTACAAGAGTTACATAATAATAATAACAATACCAGCCTATAATTGTCCCACTGGAGGGTAAAGTCCTCTTCTCATACAGAGAAGGCACTAGCATTGATCACCATGCCTGCTCAAGGCGGATCGGCGATTTCAGACTTAAATTAATTGTAAGCCCAGGTTTCCTCTCGATGTTTTCCTTTACCGATGTCGGTAACATCCACATTGGTACAAGAGCTAGGGCACATAAATTCTTAAAAGCCGTTAACGTCAAGTAGGTACTGAACTTCAACCTCCTTGGAGACCGCAAACGAACGACCTAGGTAAAGTAACCACTAAACAGGTGTTTTATTGCTGCAGTTATAGCGAATAGTCGCTGTAAAAGAGCTTTTAAATTACATGAAGTTGGGGCACACTTATCCAAATTACCCAACAAAAACCCAGTATATTATAAAACACGGGTAATTCGAAACGGTGTCATCTCTGTCGGTCATCGTACAACGAAGTAGGACAACAACATTTCACCATTTCGTTGTGGCAATGTTACACGATTAAACCACATTGATTCGCTTTGATTGAAAGGCGCAGAAATGAAGGGCATGGCCGACATTGAATGTTATACTTTTATGTTTACGTGGTTCAGTTTGCTTGCTTCATCCAAATTGACAGGTAGAAGTGAACTATGGAGTAGGGTAGATTACACCACCAATGATTGGACACAATTTTTATTATCTGTCAAAACGCATTTCCGCCATAGATTTTGTTTGGTTATTTGTATTTATGACGTCACTATTTTGTCAACTCAATTGACTAACTTCTTATACCCTTACCCCTCCACGGGTATCATGCTCTCCAAGAGAGAGGCGCGAGTGATCGTTTCGGGTAATACACTCCCAAAAAAAAAAAATTTCATTCAATTCACTTTGTCCCCTTTAACATGGCCGACAGGGACAATGGGAATACACGAAAAAAAACTTACTGTGTAGAAATACGGCATTAATTCGCAAATATGTAAAGGGTTTGCTATAAAAAAAAAAAACAGATTTTCTGGGATAAAATTAAATGTTTTTTTACAAAAGTTGTATCATGGAATTTTTGGTTGACGGTATTATCTACTCAATTTAGGGGTTATTTTGAGTCGTATCTTACAAACCGGGTTTTCAAACAAATCTAATCTAGGTCTCGCAAGTGGTCGGACAAAATGTTCGTCAACTGTTTCCTACATTTATCGATTGGATAACAAACCGGTATCCTAGACTATCTTCCTCTACAACTATGTTCATTACGTGAGCGCTCTCTAGAACTAATTCTGTGATTACGTTGATTTTCTTATTACTGTTTATGTTATTAAAATGCTAGGGATATTTCTTAGTGAGGCAGGTTAGTATCCAGTTGAATCATGACACATCTCACTACTGGTCTTCAAGTGTTCAAGGGGGTTTAAGTCACTGAGTTTTCACTAAAATTACATACTGTAACGCTTAAGAGGGATAAGCTTTACGATACCAGACGTATACCGACGTGGTGTGAAAGAAAGAAAATAGCCTAATAGTCAATTTGTATGACAAACATGCATTTAAAAAAAATGGTATCTCCTGACCAAGAAGTATGTATCTTACTTCGTGCTCCTGACCGTAACTCATCAGCGTGAAAGACAAATCACTACATCCATACTAATATTATACTGCGTGCTTCGTTCGAAGATATATTTATAACAATGCAGCATCTTCGTGTTACTCGGCAACTAAACGCAATTTTCAGAGCTAAAACTAAACGTAAGTATTAGTGTGCGTTATCTGTGTCCTAAATGGGAAATGTCAAAATGTCATTGTTTTCGTTTGCGCGGCAACTAATACTGTGTTCTGTAGTTATTTGAGTAAATTTTATTGTTTGAAAGTTAAATTGTGGATATTTCAATCACAAGTGTGCCTAAAAGGCGTTATGAAGAAAAATATTTACATTACTACCTACCTACATTGAGAAAAAGTGATACCGACCACTTTCTAGTATTCCAGGTTCCAGGTAACAAAATGTCTTGTGATGTGATTGGTATTTTATCGGTACGGCTACTGACTTTCATAGCAGTTAAAGCCGCAAGGTTTTAATAACCTTTGTACCGGTTGAGACGGATGGTGTACGAGATACATCGACGTGCTCACTGGACTCGGGTCGTACACGTGATGTACGGACGAGATCCTTAGACTCGGGTCGTACACGTGATGTACGGACGATATCTTTACTCTTATGTGAAGCCTGCGAGGCCCCAATAAGCAGTTTTTACCAATCACTTGTACACATCTTCCAGTGGTAAGTATAGCTTTTCAGATTACAGTACCTACTGATAACAATTCGAAAGAAAGTCGATTTCATTGCAATGGTACCTACCACGAGATATATATGTCACCAGGACCTATGACAGACACGATTCCAAAAGAACCTGGAAAAATTATAATAACACCAACTATAAGTTCGGTGGTACTTTTAGCACTAGGCGATCTCATGCCAGATAAGCCTGCATAATTACGATTCCACTAAAAACAGTGACTTGGCTCATATTTGGAGCGATAATGGTCTTCTTAAAGAGACAAAACAAAAAATTTATGGAACAATTGATTCCAGAAAATGACCCTTTAATGAATGCACCGAAGCTTAATCCTGGGATTTTTGCTTTGGTTAGCTATATTATTGTCAACAAAGACAAAAAGATAGTTGGAAAACAACCAGTTTGTCTATAACAAAACCAAGGAGAAACTTAATCTTCCTGGTTATGGATACTTAAAAAGTTTTAAGTAAAGCAAATATAGTGAAGTACTATAGTGAAGTATATATATGAAGTTAATCTTAGTGAGAAGATCAAATTATTGAAAACTTGACAACAAAGTGGCCTGTCCATCAAAAACCTAAAGGAAACTCACAAGGTTCTCCTCGCTACAACCCGAGGACAACAGCAAGGTACGGACACAAGAAGACCCAATGCTCTAATCAGGCATGGAAATATTATAGCCACTATTATCAGTCCACTGCCAACAAATCCAAAGCCTCAGAGGATCCTGCTTGCACATAGAGGTAAGTCATGCTGGAAGGCTGACACATTCTTAATCTTGATGGAACAAAATGTACTAAGATCTATGATCCATACTTAATTAATCACAAGATACCTTTGTATCGAAACCGCACCAGAATTAGGTGCCACACCCTCCTTCAGTAATATCAGCTGAGGATAATACTGACATGCATACTGCTATTAGCAATTTATTAAAATTGGGAGCTATATTCCCTCGCAAGCCATGTAAAGACTCTTATTAAACTTAAAGTCATTGATTAAGTATGTAGAAAACATTCATTTTAAAAATGGAGAATTAAAGGACAGCAATGGCTGTACTTTTCCAGGTGTTTATAGAAAAAGAAAACAAAAAAAAAAAAAATTTAGAATCATACTTATTAATAGATTATATATATATAGAGACATTTTCAATATGGTGAATTGTACGATTTTAATGCCCTGCCTTGTGGCCTGTGCTCTGCACCTAATATTTTCACAAATATTATAAGTTTGTAGTAACATATCCAAGAGGAAAAGGTAACAAGTCTGTTCAATCCTAGAGAACCTATTATGTATAGGATCCAGTATGAATCATGTTTGCAGAATGTTCAAGAAACAATAGTTCTCTTTAAGTTCTGGAGATTCATTATAAATTTTGATAAAAATATAATAGTACTATCACAGCCCTGCTTTGCGATTGAAAAAAGAAATGACCATCTCTTCAAAGATAAAGTATCAAATATTAAAACATCATTACAAGACATCTGGCAAAATTAATTGTACTATAAAGGAGAAACCCGTTTCTGGGCCTAACCGTTCCACGAATCAGATTTGTACCAAAAAACTCTTCTTTTTTTCTTTATTAACGTATTTAAATCTTAGCCTCAATAGCAATGGCCAACTGTAGAAAATAAGTTGATTTCTATTTTTTAGTTTCAAACAACTTTTGTAAACAGTTAAAACTCTTATTTCATTATATATCACTAACTTCACAAACGCTGGCATTAAATCAATAGAGTGTACCCAAGAAGCTTATAGATAAAAGTGGAGGCAACACTCTAAATACCTAAGTGAAGCCAACTGTGGGCAGACGCTCTCTTTCTGAATGCATACATAAGATAAAGAAAACACATATCATTGTCTCGTTCTTATGTATGCATTCAGAAAGAGAGCATCAGCCCACAGTTGGTTTCAAACTTTTGTTCTAAGTGTTGGCTCCATTTATACCTATATCTTCATGAGTGTACCCTAAGAATATGATCGATTTAAAGGAAATCGATACTATTTCAAATAATAAAATAATAGTCTATTGTATTAGTATATTTTTTTTTGGTATAAAACCATTTCAATATTAATAAAACTAGTATAAAACAATCAATAAATGATTTTTAATGTCATAATATAACCATCTAAATCATAAAAAAAATGAATAATCGATAAAATCGATTGCACCACGGCTTGCACTAGTAAACTGCAAATGTCAATGTCATATGTCATATCTGTCAACAATCAATATTGTCACAGAGTACTTTGTTGTCATTCGCTTTTCGTATTTTTGAGGAAGTTAGTGTTTTTTCCATATTTCTCGGGATTTTTAATTCGACTTCTGGTCGAATCCGAAATTGATTGCTTTCGGACTGACCCTCGCTTGAACATTGGCACTATACCCTGCCACTCCTGCTGACTTTTTCTGGAAATCGCATATTAGTATTTTGCTCTTTTGTGAACATCATGAGCCTGTGCCTTGCCTGTGAATTAATTGCAGAATAGCAACGGACCGTTTCAATACAATGGGAAGGCGAAGATTGGAAGATAAAATGCTTTTTTCAATTGTTCAGGAATGGGTGGCGCCTCAAACGGTAAGTAGGTACATATCCAATATTCTTGATCATAACATTTTGTACTATGTAATTATTTAATACAGTAAAACTGAATAGTTTGATCGCTTGTTGTCTGTTGATAGTTTTATTTTATAAAAGATATCAGTATGTGCAACAAATTCATTTTCTAAGACATGTGACATCACCGGGGGGTGAAGTTGCTCGCGTCCGTAGGATTTACCACCTTCTCCTAGGCCCACCCTACACGTACCCCCCGGGTGGTGCAAAACGAGTAACAACGCCGAGTCACGGGCGGCGGTTAAATAACCTGTTAATTGGCGTCCACTGGCCAAGAAGAACTAAATACCTTCTAAAAGAGTGGCCGTAGTTCCTTGGGAAAGTGCTATGAGATCATTTCCCAACCCCCCTTCTTATGAAAATGTCTGATAATGAGAGCGAGTATTTGTCATGCGATCCGGCTAACACCCGGCGCCCTCCGGTATCCGGGCCGGTGGGTGAGAAATTGACTACCGAAGACTCCATGGAAGTAGGCGACCAGGCTCCCATGGTAGTGAATGTTACTGGCAGCAAGAAATATGTTCAGCAAGCTTTCCACCCTAGTTTGTTTTTATCTCGACCTAGATGCAACTCCCTAGGTAATACATCAAATAAAGAAATGCAAGAACTGACAAAACAGTTTGACATAAAAAGCACAGCTTCGTCAGCGAGCAAGCAACAAGCACAACCATCAGTTAGTGTTTCTAGTACTTCTCGACCACCTGATTGGCAAAGAGTTCCTTCGAAGAGAAGCTATAAGCGCAAGAAACTCTCACAGTCACCCTCTCCAGAGGCAATCAAGACCTCCAATACATATAGTGGCCTACAAATAGATCTCACCGAAGACGAAAAAGACGAAAGTGTACCAAAACAAAACCGCCCTAATAAACCTCCACCAATTATGTTGTACGGTGTTGAAGATGTTAACAAACTTACAGACCTTCTACACACAGTTGCAAGTAAGGGCGAATTCATTTTTAAAATCGTCAACAGAAATCAGTTAAGAATTAATAGCCTGGACATTGAGGCTTACAAGAAAATCATGACCCTAGTCCGCGAAAAAGGCCTCATTGGACACACGTTCAACAGGAAGGATCAGCGAAGCTACCGATTCGTTATCAAGAATCTTCACCACTCAACCCCACATAGTGCTATAATAGAGGAAATTGAAAAAACTGAAAACAAAGTCTTTGGAGAAATCATAAATGTAAAGTTTGGACCTGAAAAGAAGCCAACTTCTACATTCTTCGTAAACTTAGTCTCTAACCCAAATAATAGTGCAGTCAAATCAATAAAATCAATATACCATCAAACAGTTTTAATAGAAGAGCCTAAAAGAAAAACATCTATTCCACAGTGCCAACGATGTCAACAATATGGGCATTCGAAAAATTACTGCATGATGCCCTACCGCTGTGTGAAATGCGCGGAAGCCCATAAAACATCTGAGTGCCCAAAAAAAGATCGGAACACACCAGCAAAGTGCGTTTTATGTGAAGGCTCACATCCTGCAAATTACAAAGGATGCTCTGTGTACAGGGAGATTCTAAATAGAAGAAGAGGCCATAAACCGACAGCCAAATCCATACCCCTTGCAGAACTCGAAACTTTACCTGCAATCGAACAAAATAGACCACAAGTCGAGACTAAACAGCCAAAACATTATGCTAATGACAAAAATGAACGGACTTACGCAGAAGCTACTAAAAACGAACCCAAATTAGAAACACTGCTCACACAACAGGCTGAAAAGCTAGACAAACTATTAGACCAGATGTCGACAATGATGAACTTACTCACAACAATAATCAGCAAACTTGTCCGATGAAATGGCTACACTCAAAGTTGCGACCTGGAACATAAATGGACTGATCAAACACAAACAAGACGTAGAGATCTTTCTTGCACTACATAATATTGATGTACTTCTCGTTTCTGAAGCACACCTAACATCCAATCATTTATGCTCCTTCAAAAATTACAGTATATACTCCACGTCTCATCCCGACGGAACTGCACACGCCGGAACAGCACTCATAATAAAGAAGCACATCAAACATGACATTCTAGAGGAGTATAAAACCGACCAAATTCAGGCGACTACGGTAATGGTTCAGGACAAACAGAGTTCACTAACCCTATCCGCCATATATTGCCCCCCTAAGCACATCCTAAAGGAAGATAGGTTTTCAGACTTTTTCAGAACACTTGGCCAAAGATTCATTTGTGGTGGGGACTGGAACGCCAAAAACGTGTACTGGGGTTCCCGACTGACATTACCCAGAGGAAGAGAATTGAAAAGAAGCCTCGACGAAAATAAACTACACGTCCTGAGTACGGGTGAACCTTCATATTGGCCAACAGACTCCAATAAACTTCCTGACCTATTGGACTTCTTTGTGTTTAAGGGACTTTCTAACATGTACCTAAGTGCAGAAAGCTGCCTGGATAGCAGTTCAGATCACACGCCTCTGATAGCTACTATAAGCACAACAATAATAGAAAGAACACCCAATGAAAAGCTCTACAATACGAAAACTGATTGGGTTGGATTTAGACAATACATCGAGACATACGTGGACCTAAAAGTACCTTTAAAAACAAACGATGACATTGATGATGCTGCTACTAACATCACAAACCTCATACAGACAGCTGCCTGGAAATGCACACCAACACCTATCAGACCAGGATACAAGAATATTCCCAAGGAAATAAGGAATAAGGTTCTGGAAAAAAGAAGGCTCAGGAGAGTTTGGCATACCAGTCGTCATGCTTCTGACAGACGAAATTTTAATAAAGCTGCCGCAGATCTGAAAAAATATCTGACAGACATCGAGGATGAGACCTTAAAAAACAGACTTGAAAATCTAGATGCTTCAGCTAAAAACGAATACTCGCTTTGGAACACCGTGAAACATAGCAAAAAAGCGCCACAAACTGCTCAGCACCCTTTACAGCTAGGAAATAATACATGGGCAAGAAAGGACGACGAACGTGCCGAGGCCTTTGGATCTTTCTTGGCCGATGTATTCACTCCCAATTCCGGCGACACATCAAGCGATCAAGGGATTCAAAAGTATCTGGAGACTGACCTACAACTCAGTTTACCACTAAAGTACTGCTCACCTCGCGAAATCTGGAGAATTATAAAAAGTCTCGAACCAAATAAAGCTCCTGGATACTGTCTTATAACTGCTGAAATTCTGCAACAGCTGCCAAGAAAAGCCATCGTCTTTATAACACAGCTCTTTAATGGAATTCTGAGGACTGGATATTTTCCAAAAATTTGGAAAGTGTCTGAAATCATCATGATCCCTAAGCCAGGAAAACCACCACACCTTGTGTCGTCATACAGGCCCATAAGCCTTCTGCCTGTTATGTCTAAACTATTTGAAAAAGTCGTTGCACGAAGGCTTAATGACATACTTAAGGACGACAACATTATACCAAAGCATCAGTTTGGATTCAGAATAGGACATTCGACCGTAGAACAGGTACATCGAGTGGTTAATAAGATACGAGAGGGGCTGGAACGAAAAGAGTACTGCTCGGCTGTATTTCTGGACGTACAGCAAGCGTTTGACAAGGTCTGGCATCAGGGCCTGTTGTTTAAAATAAAAAAACAATTACCACATAATATGTATATACTATTAAAGTCTTACTTGGAAAACAGATTTTTTCGAGTAAAAATTAATGACGCGTACTCGAAATTCTACAACATACAGGCTGGCGTACCCCAAGGCTCCGTATTAGGTCCGACCCTCTACCTTATATACACAGCGGACTTACCCACGTCAGAAGAAATTCTCTCTGCCACCTTCGCTGATGATACGGCTGCTCTGTGCAACAACAAAAACCCTCATATGGCCTCACTTTTGCTACAGAATCACCTGGACAAAGTCTATGAGTGGATGAGAGAATGGAAAATAAAAGCAAGCGCTAACAAGTCAACGCATGTGACATTTACCCTTAGAAAAGGTGACTGTTCACCTGTTAAACTCGGAAACGACACACTCCCACATGGGACAACAGCTAAGTACCTCGGCATACATCTCGACCGGAAACAAACGTGGAGATACCATATAGAGAAAAAACGGGACGAGCTTAATATCTTACTCCGAAAACTGAACTGGCTCTTGGGAAGAGCATCACACGTATCGCTGGAAAATAAAGTACTCATTTACAAAGCAGTATTAAAGCCTGTCTGGACATACGGAGTTGAGCTGTGGGGCTCCGCGAGAAACTCAAATGTGGAAATCCTCCAGCGATTTCAAAATAAAGCTCTCAGAACAATATCTAATGCTCCTTGGTTTATAAAGACCTCAGAACTACATGAGCATCTACAAATCAGAACAGTAAAAGAGGAAATAGAACACAGAATACAGTCATACAAACACCGAATTACGTCACACACCAACACCCTAGCCACAGCCCTAAGTCAACCAATAACAACAAAAAGGCTGAAACGCTACCACATATGGGACTTTACTATGTAAAGTAATAAACAACTTTAAGGGGCAGATTTTTCGCTGGAAAAATGAACCTCAGCAGTCAACACCCGCACAAAAAATCTGCTAAAGGTTTACAACCGATTGCAAGATCGACAAACAAAAAAAAAAAAAAAAAATGTGACATCACCAATCCAGACTGAACCTGCTTGGTTAATTAAGGCTTATTATCTCTCCCAGAAAGGAGGCCTGTGTCCCTGCAGTGGGAATGTAATAAAGCTTCTTATGTTTACTCAAATGTGCTACTCCGTTGTTTAATAGTCTATAATGATACATGATTGTTTCAGGATAAAGACTATCTCGGCCAAGCTTCATGGAATCATGCCAATGCTGTATCTGTTGATGGAAATAGAATAGAAGAGAGTGAGCAAACACCTATAGGACATTAACAAGTGTGTATTCACTGTGGATGTTCTCTTCAGAGAAGAGTTTTTTGCCATCAACTTAGAACTGGTAAAGTGCAAGAACGCAGAATACATGAAGTTATAAGAGAATGGATCCTACCATGCACGGTTAGTATCTTAGTTTTATTCCCAGTTTATTAGTAACATTATTTAGTTTAGTTTTAATAACAAGGGCATTAAAAATGTTATTTGGTATGTTAAAACATTTATGAGAATTAGAATGACATTGTGACAATAGTCAAGCTTTTGCATCAGGATTTCTCAATTGTAGGATTTATTTAGATCAGACTTTTACTTTTCAAAGTGGGCAATATCACATCACACATCTATATTAATAATTAATAATATAATAGTATGTGGGGACATTTCACACATGGCCATCTGACCCCAAACTAGAGAGACCCTGTACTATGAGTGTCAGACAGCTGATATACATACACAAATACATTTTTTAAATACATACATATATAGATAAACAACACCCAGACACAAGGCAAACACAAGTGCTCATCACACAATTATTTACCTATGGTGTACAGGCACCCTTTAATCTAGAGAAATTATTTTCAGGTGGGTGCTTCAAATGTTGTCTGTCACTCTTGTTGGGTGCGAGCAAATAGGACATAATCACCAAGACATTCCTCATTTAGAAGAATCGCCAACTAAGCAAGAAACATATTCTGCGACAAGGACACCTACTGTTGGAACTCTGTTTTGCCCGATTAATATAGAGCTGATGAAACTGAAAGTGGATGTTTTGTGGAAGGATGATTAATAAAACCACTTATCAGCATAAAGTGTTATTTTATTTTATTTTACTATAATTATTATTACAATCTCATGTTACTGTAATCTGAGATTCTATCAAGTCCCCTTGTAGATGCAATATTAACAAATACAAGCCAGTTTTGATGTAAATGGGCCTTATCATTAGAGAAACTATATTTATTAAAATATAGTTTTCACTAAGATTAACATCAGATCAATCTGGAGTCACCCCTGAGCCTTTTGTATGTAAGTACCTAAAGCCTCATTGTGATAAACTGCAGGCGCTGAGTACTTAGGTACCTATGAGAAAATAATATTTTTGAGGTTTTCTCATAGGTACCTAAGTACTCAGTTTATCACAATATCATAACATTTTTGAGATTTTAAACCTCAAAAATATTATTTTCTCATCATTTATTGGATTCCACAATGTTTTAAGTTGTTTATATTTTATCGTTATGAGCTAGGCACAATTGTGGACCCTGTAGAGCACAGCAACATATCTAATTAGTACACAAAATAAAATTAAAACAACAGGAACTCAACCAACATAACATATAACTCAAATGATAAAAATAACCTAAAATCTAGGTAAAAATTGTCTGATTTTACCAATTTGGCCATTGTTGGGAGACGTGAAAATTGAGCTGGTGAATCCTTCCTAAATGCCTTAATTTCTGGCCAAATTCCAGCCCTGTAACGCCAGGCCCAAGTTTCTATAGAGTTTGGGTTTCTCCTTTCAGCCTGCCCAGCTACCACATATTATGGCTGGCTTTACACCAAGCTTTTAGAGCATCATAAGTATATGTAATATCAATAATTATAACATGTTCAGATATAAAATGATATCTGCTACGGTGGGCTAATAATTATTATTAGTACAGTAGGTATGTCTAAGTACTGCTTACCATAAACATGATATTAATAAATAAATAAATAATAAATATCTTGGGACAACTCACACACGGTCATCTGGTCCCAAGCTAAGCAGAGCTTGTGTTATGGTAACCAGACAACTGATATACATACTTATATAATTTATAAATACATACATATTATAGATAAACACCCAGACACAGAACAAACACTCATGCTCATCACACAAAGTTTGTCCTGGGTGGGAATCGAACCCACGACCTCCGGCTTAGCAGTCAGGGTCAGTGACCACTAGACCAACAGGTCCGTCATATTGAACAAAGTCAAAGTCAAAGTCAAAGCATTTATTTCAATTAAACCATTTACAGGCACTTTTGAATTGTCAAGGAGTCGGTCAGTTAGACAGAAAGTTGAAGCTCGTTCCAAAACGTAGGTAGGTCTCTATGGAGAAGAACGAGCAAGAAACTCCACGGACACTCTTTTAAAATCAGGTTTTTACAAAATACTGCTTACATTATTCTTGTTGCTTCTATATGTGAAAACAATGAAGGTAATCTAGAAATACAAAATATAAAAAATAATCAAGATAAAAACCATGGCAGTTAAGAGTTGACCAATCTCTACTGACAGCGCCCGTTCACGAACATGACGCGTGAATCAGCACCATTCAGCTCAACCATTTTAGAGGGAGCCGAATGACCCAACACACGCGCCACCACCAGCGAGACATTTGAGTGAGCATGACAATTCTCTCAACCGCCATGCTCATTTAAGTCAAACACATAATAATTTACTTAAAATATGGCTCCATGGTACTCACATTTACAAAATTGAAATAATGCTGCTAAATTATACAAAACTAAGGTTTCCAATGTTTCTAAAATGTCGAAAAAGTAATTAAAATATATATTTGTGTATAATAATAACGATACTCGTTACTCATGTCAATAAAAAAAAGGGGTAGGAAACAACATTCCTCCAATTAGGAAATTCCCTAAACTGCCTGTGGAGCAGGACCAGCATTTAGCCAAGCATTTTTATCATTGATGTAGTCTTCTAATTTATAATATGCTTGTCTACACAGTGTGCGTTTAATACATGTTTTAAATTGTCTTTCATTTAGTTGAAGAATATCAAGAGGTATTTTATTATAAAATTTTACACAGTACCCCATGAAAGAAGTATGAACTTTTGACAATCTGAATCTTGGCTGATCTAATTTGTTCCTATTTCTAGTATAAACACAATGTCTGTCACTTATTTTATTAAAAAGATGAAGGTTTTTTCGAACATGCATAATGTTTTCATATATGTATTGACAAGGTACCGTCAAGATGTTAATCTGTTTAAACAATTCTCTTAGAGACTCGCGACTGCTGAGATTATAGATGGCTCTGACAGCCCGCTTTTGCAGAATAAAAATAGAATCAATATCTGCAGCCCGCCCCCAAAGCAAGATACCGTAGGACATGATGCTATGAAAATAACTAAAATATACTAGCCTAGCGGTATCCACGTCTGTCAAATGCCGGATTTTTCTGACAGCGTAAGCGGCCGAACTCAACCGCCCTGCAAGAGATGTTAAGTGAGGACCCCATTGCAGCTTTGAGTCAAGCGTAATCCCTAGGAAAACAGTCTTTTCGACGAATTCAAGTATATCCTTATTCAATACAACGTTACATTCACTACTTTTAACATTCGGTAAAGCGAATCTTATGCATTTAGTTTTCTTCTCATTTAATACTAAATTATTTACAGTAAACCAATTATGAACCTTAAGCATAGCGTCATTTACGTCGTCATGGTGCTGTGCCCGTCTATTAACTCTAAATATCAAGGAAGTATCATCAGCAAATAACACCATTTGTGGTTGATTTTTCAACAAATAAGGTAAATCGTTTATATAAACTAAAAAGAGGAACGGACCCAATATTGAGCCCTGCGGTACCCCCATTTTTACTTTTAAGCCCGATGAATTTACACCGTTTACTTGAACTTGTTGCAGTCTATCAGTCAAATATGATTTTACTAAGCTAAGCGCTAGTTTACCCAGTCCGTAATGCTCAAGCTTTAAGAGTAGTGTTTCGTGATTCACGCAATCAAATGCTTTGGAGAGGTCGCAAAAGATACCAATAGCATCTTGAGAATCCTCCCAAGCCTTAAATATATGCTTGATTAAGGTGACACCGGCGTCAGTAGTGCAACGTCCTTTGGTGAAACCATACTGCTGATCATGTAAAATTTTGTGACAGTTAAAATGACTGAGCATTTGATCAAGCATTACTTTTTCAAACACTTTGCTAAAAACCGGCAAAACCGAAACGGGTCTGTAATTATTAGAGTCTTTGCAGTCGCCGGATTTAAAAAGTGGTATAACTTTGCTGAACTTCATTAGATCCGGGAAAACCCCTTGGTCTACACACAAATTAAAAATGAAAGCTAAATAGGGCGCCACTGTCTCAATAATTGATTTACAAACATTCGTAGACATCCCCCATAAATCTTCAGTACCCTTAATCTTGAGTTGTTTAAAAGCTTTAATAACGATTGCAGGGTTTATATGTTTAAATTTAAATTCCGTGGGACATGCTGAAACATTCGAACTTAGTAAGTTTAAAGCAAGTGAGGGCGAAGAATCTAAAGTTTCAGTAGTTTTAATAGGAATATCGGTAAAGAATGTTGCAAATTCCTGAGCAACTTCTTTATTAGTACTTAAGAGACCACGGGAAGTCTCCAGAGTGTAATCAGTATTATGTTTTTTGTTCCTGTTTGTTTCATTATTAATTATTTTCCAAACAGTCTTAATTTTATCATCAGCTGATTTAACTTTATTGCTAATGTATAAGGCTTTAGCTGCTTTACAAGCAATTTTAAAAGTTTTAGAATAAGTCGAAACATACTTATTAAATGTTTCGGTGTTAATATAAGGCTTAAGGCCATACAACTCAAAAAGCCTTTCTCTACTTTTTCTGATACCTTTAGTTGCCCAGTCACTAAATAAAAACTTAGGGCAAATAGTTTTAATTTTTTTCTTAAAAATATTATCAAACTCTGTTTGCACAACTGAAAAAAAATCTTTATACAAAATATTACCATTATTCATATTAAGTTCCTGAACGGGTAACTTACTAATTAAAGTCTTATTAAATTTATCTAAATTACTAGATGTTATTGGTCTTGACTGTATCTGTATTTTTTGCAAGGGTGTGTTGGACTCAAAAGCAATGGTTTGACCGCTGTGATCTGAAGGGAGATAATTTACAATAGCTTTATCTAAATAGTCGAACAGTTGACTGACGCCTCCATGACTGGATGGGGTGATGTTTACAGAATGAAAGAAAAGAGCCTATGACTTCTGGAGCAAATATGAGAAAAAAACGCTATATAAACTATTTATTGCTTGCAATATTTATGGCATTAAAGGTATTTTGTAAACTATAAGCAATACCTTAACATCCTGTTTTCTGCAGATAATAATACAGCAATATCTTATATAAACAGAATGGGTGGTATTCAGTACCCACAATTAAATAACTTTGCCAGATTCAAACGGCAGTGGTGCAAAGAGAGACTTAGTTAACATTAAGTCTAGTAAAAATAAATAGGTTGATAAAAATGTCCCTTAAAATCATTTCAAACAGAATGGGAATTAAACATTGCATTTCTACAAATTGTATCTGAACAGGTTGCACCTAAAATAGATTTATTTTCATCCCACACTAATTCTAAACATATTTCCTATACCTCCTGGAAACCAAATAAGAAAATCCAAAGGCAATCAGTTTTGATGCTTCTAATTTGTCCTGGACAGAAAATTTCTTTCATGCTTTTCCTCCATTCAGTTAATATAAAAATAAAAATATTTCAAATGAGAAGGCAACAGGTATCATAGTCATGTCCCACTGGCCTTTACAAACTTGGTATCCTATAATGCATACTATGCTTGCCTGAAGCTGATATATTTTAAACCTCAAAATATCTTTAACATTTTCCTTTGAGGGACCATCACCCTCTTACCTTCAATTAACTTTGATTGCAGGATTATTATCAGGCAAGCTTGGCCAAATAAGGGCTATTTCCCTCACATCAATGGATGCCATGTTGGCACTTGGCACCCCCTATCACATTAGGTAATACAGTAAAGCAACATAATGTGACATAAAATTTGGTGAACCTTCTGTCAGGAACATATTATAAACACATTCACTACATCTATACCATTTGTTATGTATTTCCTAACTAAATTATTTGACTCTGGAGCTGCCTATTGAACCCTGAATCTCTTTAAGTCAGCTCTATCTCCAATAATAGGCTCTAAAATTGGGGGGGGATGATCGTATAAAGAGGCTCTACATATAAAGGATTCTATAAGTTGAAACCACCATTACTAAAATTTCGAAAAACATGTTATCCAAATAATGTTCTAAGTGAACTCCCAAAATGACATTAAGTTTGGACTAAAATTTCAAAGAAACTAATGATTTTGTTTGCACTAAGCACAGCACAATGAGCACAAACCTTGTAATAGTCATAATTTATTTAACCCTTTCCCTGTGCAATGACCCAGGGGTGGGTCATTGTGATTGTTTAATTATTGTGCCTACTTGACACACAGTCAACGTGTTAAATATCTATTATAACATCGAGTGGAAGTTTTGTTAATATTGTCATTACTAATATTATTAAAGTATCGGCTGCGGGACTAATTCGGCCTAATCATTTACAAAGGTTTAAAAAAAAAAAACAAAGTCAGATTTGTCCAGCTTGGATATTATGTGATAACATAAGATTTATTAGAGATATATAAGGTCATAATGTTGTTTTTTGTCACTTGAAAACCCCATATACCGGCTTCTACTAGGTACTGGTAGTTGGATTAAAAATATTCTCTCAGGCTGCGGTATTGATCATCAGACAGATGGCTGATTGGACAAATAATGAATATTTGCAAAATTGTAGAGCCAACCAATTCTTAATTCAGGAAAGGTTGCCTATGCTGTGCTTAATGCTGAATAATAGTAAATTTATAAATGTTTTAGTTTACACTATTGTCACTGGTATTGTGATTTTAAACGTGACCTCATAAATGACTTTGTAAGTTGGTCAAAACCTGAGGTTATGTACCAAATGAGGCTGATTAATTGAATACTTATTATTAATATGATAAATTACTAACTGTTAATAATAATAAATAATGCCCGCCTATAGTTGTCCCACTGCAGGGCAAAGGCCTCTTCTCATACAGAGAAGGTACGAGCTGTGATTACCACGCTTGCTCAAGGTAGATTGGTGATTTTAAACTTATATTTACCTACTGTAAGTCCAGGTTTACTCACGGATGTCTTTCCTTCATCAATGTCAGTGATGTCCAAGATAAACTTAGAAAGTACATGTGGAATTGAGAAACTCACATTGGTACTTGCTTGTGCCCGAGAACTGCCTTAACCACTGGGCCATCAAGAATAATGGGTGATCAAGACTAAGCATAGTATGATAAAATGGTTATTTTACTGAATAAGGCTGAATAGGTAATTGATTATTACTAATATGATGCCTGCCTGTAATAAAGTTTAATTAGAAAAAAAAAAAAAATGAAAATGTTTTATTATAAAACTATGTTTATTATTATTTTTTAAACATCTGTTTTGAAGGACATTTGGGTCAGGGTCATCTCAAGTTTACCTACTATTTCTCTAAACATCTGCATTGTTATAAATATATCTTCGAACGAAGCACGCAGTATAATAGATGATCAAACGAACTTACCTATGTGAAGTTCGATCATTATTATACGAGGTGCTTCGTTCGAAGATATATGTTCCCTACCCACCCCACCCCAGGTAAAATTGAGATGACCTTACAAGAATCTAAAATTAATGACATTTCCCATTTAGGACACAGATAACGCACACTAATACTTACGTTTAGTTTTAGCTCTGAAAATTGCGTTTAGTTGCCGAGTAACACGAAGATGCTGCATTGTTATAAATATATCTTCGAACGAAGCACCTCGTATAATAATGATCGAACTTCACATAGGTAAGTTCGTTTGATCATCTATTATAAATGCGAAAGTAACTCTGTCTGTTACGGTTTCACAATGAAACGGCTGAACCGATTTTGGTGAAATTTGGTATGAAGATAGCTTGAACCCCAGGGAAGGACATAGGCTACTTTTTAATCAGTGACTTTGCCTGCATCCACTATAATCGACATTCACGCGGACGAAATCGCGGGCAAAAGCTAGTAGGTATTATAAAACAAAGTCCTCTGCTGCGTCTGTCTGTCCCTATGTATGCTTAGATCTTTAAAACTACGCAACGGATTTTGATGCTGGCTTTTTTAAATAGATGGAGTGATTCAAGAGGAAGGTATTAGTATATTATCGGGCATCAGCTAATATAAAATATATTCTAAAACGCTTGAAAATAGTGAAGCTTTCAATCATTGAAATAGTTTTTGTAATCGGACCAAGATTTCTAGAGATTACCTTTTACCAAATAAAAATATAATAATAAGGCATTAAGTAAATGCTCTAAAAATAACGCAATATTTTCTGTGACCATCAGGGTAGTCACCGAAACAGAAACTATGAAATAGTCGCACATAGCATCATCTGTCTAGCGTTTTACCAAATACATAATATTATGTTGGGAATGCGGATGCAGTTACTACATGGAGCGAATGCCTGTCTGAACTCCACAACCCAGTTTCTGGGTAACACGATACCCCTTGTTAGACTGGTTGTCCCGAGGCCCAACAGCTTTACGTGTTTTCCGAGTTTCGGGGGTGTTTCGATGTTGAAGGTCGAACCACTAGGGTCGGACGCACGTTCGGTGGTTGTCCGTCATAGCGTTCAACGAGTTAACAGAACAACACTCGCTGTCAAACCATTCATTACCTGACACACCAGAACATCACAGTTGGCAATTGTAGATGTGGTCCCGGATAGACATTACGACATGGTGATGTAACCGTCCTAGCAAGGTGAACGGTTAGTCAATTGTGAATTCTCGACTAGGTTTCATCTGTTAGAATGAGGGTGTACTGAGAAACTGGCTTTTTGAGAAGCATTAGCTAGGTGAATGCTCCAAGTTAGAGAGAGTACCTATAGGCTGTAATACATAACTCAGGTCAATAGAGGTCGGTGTGAACTAGAGACTCCGGCTGACAAAAGAAATACTTAAGGGCGCGTATTCGATTTAGCGCAACTCAAAATCTAAACGATTGCTAGAACGGCGTAGCAGCATTGACACACACTAGTACAATACAATGGTCTGTTTGTGTGCATCAGAAAAAAAATATGCACGAAATAAGCACGAGTCATTGAACTTGATCGGCAAACCAAAGCGCGCGATGTTTTACAGTGCTTTTTAAAATAATTGTCTAAAAATAAATGAGCTCGTATAACGGACTGAAAAATATTCTGTATATTAAGCATAACTTTTACTTTCATAAAATAAATATATCAGTTATGTTTTTATTCAAATACTGGTGAAAAAAAATTGACAAAGTGAACCGATTTTCTACTTTTTCAATATTGGTTTTTAATACATAATAGTAATATTTTCGTAATTTTCGCTCTGTAGTACACTTTAAGACTGTATATACTGTTGGAAAAACGCATAAAACAAAAATATTGTTATGGTTGTATTCGTCCTGAAAGTTAACTCTGACGTCTATTTTCATAAAACGATATGAAAGGATTGTCTTCGCTTGAAAAAACGATAATTAAAAATTATACTTTTACTCTATAGCTCCCTAAATCAAGACTTAATCTTTTCGAAAACTGTAATTGTCTTTAAAAAATCTGCTCACATCATTATGTGAGCAGATTATTTAAAGGCAATTACGACGAAAACATGAAGTTTTCGTCACGAATCGAATACACGCTCTTAATAGTATAGCTATAACGTAAACAAAGAGACACTGACATGATAATACTTTTTGTCTATGCATGAAAGTTATATTTTTTTCCTTCCAGAGCAGCTTTTTTTATTCCGGAATAGTTAAACGTCCGTTATTATCATCCATTTTTAACCGACTTAGAAAAGGAGGAGTAGGAGTAATAACGCTTGTGTTAAATACCTGTAAGTAAGTATACCTACCTGTTAAGTAAACCCTCGGGTCATGGGGTCCGAGTGCTGATCTTCTTATTAAGGAAATGTCCAAAAGGTTGGTTGACACTTCCCGTGATCAAAGACCTGGTTTTTAACTTGGTCAAAGTTAACGCATTGCCATCCAACGTGGCAATGCCGCCAATCTCTTGGGCACATTCCCAGATGACAGCTATGTGGATGTTTTTTTTTTATTTCTTAGTGTATAAAGTTTTTAGTTTTATAGTTATAGGTTTTTCTCTTTTATTATTTGTGTAAATATTGAATATTATCCACAAAATATATAAACTGATTTATTTGTATTGATGATTATGACTATGATAGCCCAACGGCTATCATAGTCATAATCATCAATACAATCTACAAATGACAGCCGGGACCAACGTCCCGGCTGTCATTTGTAGATCTTTGGCAGTCGTTATGGGTAGTCAGAAGCCAGAAAGTCTGACAACCAGTCTTACTGAGGGGTATCGTGTTACTGGGTTGTGGAGGTCCGATAGGCAGTCGCTCCATGTAAAACACTGGTATTCAGCCGCATCTGGTTAGACTGGAAGCCGACCCCAATATAGTTGGGAAAAGGCTAGGCAGATGATGATTCTGACTATGATAGAAGATGAACACTTTTTTAAAATTACAAATGACAAATGACAAATGACAGCCGGGACCAACGTCCCGGCTGTCATTTGTAGATCTTTGGCAGTCGTTATGGGTAGTCAGAAGCCAGAAAGTCTGACAACCAGTCTTACTGAGGGGTATCGTGTTACTGGGTTGTGGAGGTCCGATAGGCAGTCGCTCCATGTAAAACACTGGTATTCAGCCGCATCTGGTTAGACTGGAAGCCGACCCCAATATAGTTGGGAAAAGGCTAGGCAGATGATGATTCTGACTATGATAGAAGATGAACACTTTTTTAAAATTAGGAGAAAACCTTGGCGTCAGTCATCTGAGCTATCAAGTCGAGATAAAAATATAAAATAACTAAATTAAACAATATACGAAGAAATTATATAAAGTAAACTGCGTATCATTAACCTAGATACCTCTCCCGGTCCTTATAGTACTAAGGCACATAATATAATTACTATTACTGTAAAGATAAGCTTTATAACAATAATAAAGCTCTCCCGACGGCAATTTCGTCACGGCGGCGACAAGTCTTAATGGTGACTAGGTTAGTACGCCGATGATATATTACACAAGTGTATGCACAGATACAGGTACACTCTCTCTTCCCTCACCCTCATCAGGCCCCTCTTTCCCACTGGGCACAATGGGCACGTGCCCAGGGCCCCGCGGTCGATAGGGGCCCCCAATTGCCAGATCACCAAACGATAACCGATATCTAATAATTTAAAAAATATATATTTTGAAATAATCAAACGGTAAAAATAAAAGTACAATTTAATGGTGCACTAAAACTACATCGGTTTGGAATAGAAATGATCAGAGAACTAGTTTTTCATATCATTAAAAAAAAACTGTAAGAAACCCTTCTAGAGTAAATCTATGCTCTTTGAGTGGATTTAATAAAAAAAATAAAAAAATTAAACACCTCAAAATAGCCCAGTAAAACTATGATGACTTGTGTGGCACAAAGTAAAGCGGTTGGTAGATTAGATAAAGACTTCTCAACATCGAAAAGAAGTGGATTCCTGGAGAAATGTCCCTATACGGATTGTAGCTGTTGTAAATTAGTAGAATTTTTTTGGATGGATCGAGAAGGCTTGCATTTGCGGTGACAATGAAATCCTCGGAACTTCCAACAATGGAAATTATTTGTGATGTGTGGAGTTACTGAGTGAATTTAATCCAATATTTACAGAACACTTAAAAAAGATTTAGGAATCCTGGAAAAGGTAACATTTCTTATTTAGCAGCAAATATCTGTAAATGAATAGTTATATTGACGAAATGGAAAAGCAGCTCCCAAAAAAAATTAATGAAGTAAACCCTTCTAAATGCGAATTATACCTTGCAGACATTACTGACAGACAATCGACCTTAGAGAAATGTAATGCCCCAGACATCAAAATTTAGGCAAAAGTTCTTTACATCTCCTGGGTTCTCCTATTTTGGAAGATAGTTTTTCACTTTTATTGAAGACAAAACTTAAACACTTTAATGATATTTATATTTATTTAACGAACTGGACGGATTCCTCTAAAACTGGTGTGATGAGGCCTAGGATCGGGATAGATGAAAGGCATGGAGGGAGGCCTTTGCCCAGGAGTGGGACAGAAAGGTTAACAAATATATATGTCGGAGATGGTTTATAATCTCAATTAATATTGTGGGTAGTTGACTAAATTTGTTATGATTTGTTTCTCCTATTATCAATTTAAGTGATTTTAGTATCAATTACTGTCTATTAATTCGAAACATGATTTATTGAGTACTCACTGTATGCACACTGATTTGTGGTTACTTTATTTCGATAATTGTTATCGATGGTTTTATTCAAAACAATTGTTGACATGTTACTTTGAATGTAAAACGAATTACTTTATGAAATCACTATTGTTTATTCATGACAATGATTAGTGTGTTATTGATTGCTTTATAATTAAATCTTATTAGATTTAGTACATTGTAGTGTTTTGTATCAGGTAAACGCGTGACGCACTTCCGTGCGGCATTGGATAGACTTGTATGGAGAGGTTGTAAGGTGGGGGGCATCGCCTTATAAAAGAGCGTGCACTCCGTAAGTATGGCAGTTGAAATCCGATCCAGCCTGTCCCTTTGCTGTCCTCTCCCAGCGACGCCCTAAGCCGAGGCTCGTACCCCACAGGGGGTGCCCTTAGCGTGTAGTCGCTTAGTTTGTAAGCTTTTATGCCCTGGCTGGAGGCCCTAAAAATAATAATTTTTAAGGCACCACAGGAAAGTCCGGTTAAGCAGCCGACAACCTCCTAGGTTGACCTGCGAGATGCCAATCAAAAAAAAAAAAAAAAAAAAAAAAAATAAGTATGGCAGTCGATCCTCGGATTCGACTCAGTAAAGAGTTCCTGCTCCCGACAATACTGTCGGTTTACCTGGTACAGCGCTGCTGTATATCCACATAGCTGTATAGGCTTGCTGCTAGCGAGCGATACACTTTGTATTTGGGTGGCTTATGCTACTGTACGAACTATAAACCTTAAGGGTTTGTTCGTTTATCATTGGGTGGCTTAGGCTGCTGTACGAACTGTAAACCTTAAGGGTTTGTTCGTTTATCATTGGGTGGCTTGGCCACTGTACGAACTGTGGGACCTTAATGGTCTGTTCGATTAACTGTATGGTTGCTGTACCTTTAACTTACTTTATTCTTGTTACTGATTACCATTTTTATTGTGTGTTCTTTACTAATAGTGTGTAATTGTTTTTACAGGTCTTGTTTTACCCTAATGGGATAATGGGAACGCCCATACTCCTGACGATGTACTATACCGCTCGGCGCTCCTCCTCGATCGCACCTGACGATCCGACATCAGAAGTGGGATAGCCTCTTAATGCTTCCGCATGGCTACCCTAATTATCGTATGTCTCTTCCACTCTTGTTATGACAGGTGTCAAACAAATTGCTGTTTGTACTATACTGGCCCATGTTTCCAAATTTCATTTTCCGTGCTCATCTACTAGCATTCACTACCGAAGTACATGAGGTTTAAACTTCAACAAGAACTGAGTGTCTTGTCCCATCTTAAGAGAAAGTCTCAATGAAAAGTTGAAGTCCGTGATAAGATAAGTGTGATGTACCCACCACTGATGTGATGTTTTACAACTTTCTGGTGAGACGCTTACATTTTGTTATGACTCTGGGTTTGAATGTACCTACTTTCATTACTGATAAGTACATGTGTGGCAAACTTACTTGTATGGTCAATATAAAGTGAAGTTTCATGTAATACTGAATATTATATTATGCCATGAGAGATTAAATTTAGATTTTGGGGTTATTATAACCGAAAGTATTGTTACCATTACAAAAGTTGAGATTGTAACAGCTATGCTCTATTCCTGAAACTCCGAATAAAATTGATACTGATATTCCATCTGAATATAAATCAGTGATAATACAACTATGTCAAATAGTTGGTTTTTAGCTAAACAAATAGGTAGCATGATTCTGAGGTTTGAGGGATAGTTTATCTGAAAAGTAACTGTGTACCCCCTGATTGTTTACATGTGTTGTGTGGTAAGTGTTGTGAGGTAAGGTAATTACATGTGTTGTGAGGTAAGGTAATTACATGTGTTGTGAGGTAAGGTAATTACATGTGTTGTGAGGTAAGGTAATTTCAAAAATATTCACTTTCTATATGATTAAGAGAATGTTCTAGTTTAACATATTATATTTTTTTCAAATAATTTACACTGCACATTTTGACGTGATTGTCAGTTTAAAATCTGTAAAAGTCGTTTAATAGCCCCTTAACTGAGAGAATTTTTTCGGAATCGCAAAATCGAACCAAAAACACTATCGAATAGATATAGTCCAGTTCAATCACTCCAGAAACTGGGCACTGTGCGCTGATAACATGTTTAAAATAGTGGACAAGAGTGGAAAAGTCTAGCTGGAGCATTCTTACAAATTACAAGATAGGATAGATTAGCTTGAGAGATATTCTAACAGAATTGACCGGCTTTTCAAGAAGTTACATATAAAAATCAAGACGTAATAGGTAGGCACAGGATCAACTGATTCAAAGAAAAATATTAAGAGAGTCATTGGATGGGAAACAAGTTAAGAGGTTACCGCTGCCTACTTATAGACACCTGCAATACCAGAAAGCTCCTTATGTGCCTGTAATTCCACCAGCACCCATACTCTTCAAACCAGAACACAACAATGCTGCTTTATAGTATTACCCTGGACGAGTTCTTTCATAAAAAACTCTACTACTAAAAGATCATAATGAAAATAAAATTTCAACAGCTAACTGGTTATTAATCAAGACTTCTACTACCCTTATAATTAAATAAAATGTTACAACGACCTTCACTATCACCAAATTAAGGCGCGTCCCTGTGCAAAACGCAGCGCTAGCCGTTTTTTGTTCAGTTTTTCGGACCTAAATACTCTTTATCCAAAAGAAATATCAACAAATAAAAAATAGATTAAATTTCTACATATTCTTGACTCCAAAATGGTAGATCTGATTTTTGTTTACGAAGTATAGTATTTAACTAATCTTCTCACAACTAAACCACAGAAATGAGAAATAATTATTGAAAACCTTCTCGGCAAGTAACCATTAATTCAATTTTTTACTAACACTAATGGATAGGTAATTTATTAATGAACATTTTGGTAGATTTTTTTTTTCAAAATCCCAATAAGTGATTTTATAAAGATTTAATTCTAAAATCTGAGCGTATTTCGATACTGTATCTCTTGCGCGGCGCAAAGGGAACGAATGCTCAAGGTTATTTGCTCAGGGTACCGCCTTAAATGGCAATGCTTTCTTGCTGTATATAGCGCACACATAGCTCCAGTCAAAACGGATTACAACATTATATTCAACAATTAGACCACATCAAAGTATATTTGGTCTTACTAACGAAATCATTGAGCAACGCAGCGGTAAATTAAAATAGTATTGGTAAACTCAATTCAGATACCTACAGATGTTTGACGTAATAACATGTGACCCTTGTGTATCTATAGAAGGGAAGTACTATAAGAGATGATTTCCACCGCGCTTAAATAAAAATAAAATGTTCTATAAGAGATACGCCATAAGACGGGACAGACAGATAAAACTGATACAAGAGAAAGGAGTAAAATAAGAAATATAGAAAGAACCATGAAAAAAAAATAGGAGAGGTCTTAAGAAAGAGATGTAAAATATGACAAAGAAAAAGTACTTATCATAACGAATGTGTAAAATGAATGAAAAAATAAGGCAGTCTAAGAAGTAATAACCGAGGACCGAAATAGGTTTGATAAAGTAGTAAAAATGACAAAAATAATTGAACTGAAGAAGTAAAGATAAAAAAAAATCTGATAAGAATTGCACTTTGAAGAAGCAAAATAAAAGAAAATTAATGTTGAAATAGTAATAACGATGACAAAATAGAATTATAAATATCTGATTGTATCACACCACACAATAGATGAAACTATGTAAAGGGTCAAACAACAATTAATAAATATACATTGAATGGTAATAAAGGATTTATTACAGATTACCAATAAACATAAAATAATATTGAACCTGATCAACATGATAAAGCAAGGGTACACCTGTACATGCAAGATAGTTATTAAAGAAATGTCGTAATTTCAAGAGTGGTAATTTTGTACTGCGAAATAAATTGCAGCGAGATGATAGAAGCTATACAATTCCTTGAATAAAGTTTCGTAAGTATAGTTATGAGTCTTTTAGATGCCAGTACACGTTCTTGTGAATTTTTAAATTCTTATAACAGTTTATTATTATCCTCTTTTACAACGTGTGGCCACATGTTTTAATTTAATCTTTTTCGCTTTTTTGTAACCACCATAATATGGTCGGGTTATCACGGTGTTGCGCTTCCTAATGGCTTTTATTTTATTATCTCGTTAATTATTGTATGTACTACGCTGAAATTTTACAGGAATATAACTGAGCTAAGTAACTAATTATTGATATATCATTTAGTTTATATATTCACATACAGGGTTATCGGAGGCCAAATTACTAAGCACGCATTATGACCGTCAAAGTGGAGAACTGAATTTCATCATAATTTGTTTATTACAAACAGGAGACTAATGAAACTTCACATACATTTGAAGACAGATACAAGTTACAAAATAACGTTTAAAGTAAGTCTTTCTAACTCTTATTCAAAGTGTTAGGACCTATTGAAGTGTTTTTATATTTAATTAAATAACCTTTGAATGGTGCATTAATTTTGTTTTTTTATTACCCAACTAATTCAAACTAATTCTTAAGAAGTCATGTAAAAAAGATGATAAGAATCTGCTTATCCGTTTCAGAGATCCAGCAAAACCACAAACGTTACTCCAGCAAAATCTTGAATAACATCGCAGTCGAAGGAAGAACAAATACAAAATAAGTTGTAACATTTACCTCGTCTAGACTACTAATTATACGGCTAATATTTATTTTAATATTCCTATTATAAAAGAAAATGTCTGGCTGCGGTAACGTTACCCCAGCAGGAAATGTTTTTGAGGAATAACTCAAAATCTATATGTGCAACAAATTTAAAAATGGGCGCAACAATTACAGAAGCTGGACAACTAATTGCCTGTAACATTTAAATTACTACTTTCGACATTATTTTGCTGGGGTAACGCACACATTATAATGTCTGTAAGAGGTCTTATATAAGATAATCCAACAAGATTAGGAAGTTTATATATTTATTTTATAACGCATTTTTAAATTAACTTAAGGTAATCGGGAATAATTTCATTCTAAGGCAGCTGTCAAAAATTCAATAACCCAATGGACAGGGTATAGAGTGAAGATATAGGTTTTTTGCACATAGTAATAATCCATATTAATATTCTAAATGCGAAAGTAGGTAACTCTGTTACGATTTTACGAAGAAACGTCAGAACTGATTTTGATGAAAGGACATGTTATGAAATGGGCTTAAAATATTTTTTTTTTCGAACAGCTATCATGTGTGATTTTTCTGATAGAGAAAATTATTTAAGCTGGCCTAACAAAAACAAAACAAAAAATTAAAAGCACCATTATTTAATAAATAAATATTTTAAATCCAGATATTTTTTTGTATCGTAATATTATTTTTGTACATTGAAACAAAGAAAAAAGGGTTAAATATCATTTTTAAAGTACATTAAACACCTTATTGTTATTTAAAATATTTTTAAACATTATTAGATGGCTATAAAACCGACGAATTATCTCCATGATTTGTATGCATGGCATTGATTCCGGAATCTATGAAAACATTAACTGTGTTGTGTCAGTAAGGTTGTCAGTGTCACACCACACATGTCAGTTGTCATGTCGATCGCTTGTCAAGCCCTTGTCTCATTGTTAGAATCGCTATTTTTCCGTTTGCTTATGAATATTTAGGTTTAATATTTGTAATTTCTACTTGATATTAGTAAAATCATCATCTGAGGTGTGTAATCCCCGCACCACGCCAGCGAGGTGGACTAAGGCCTAACCCTTCTCACTCTAAGAGGCCCGTGCCCAGCAAGGGGCCAGTAATGGATTGAATTTATTTTTTAATAGCAAAGTTGTATTAACGCAGAAATACTATTATTTTCAATAACAGTAAATGGTTTATGTTAAGGATAGGTAATGAATTATATAAACTTATATTGTCACATAGGGGATATCTTCCGTGATTGTTCATTGTTTTGAGCTCCCGATATTTCAACGCTGGCAAGCGCCATGATCGCGTATCACGGAAGATATCCCGTGTGACAATATAAGTTTAGTTTTAAACCGTGAAAGCTTAAAACAGTGTATGAATTTATTTGTATCAAACATCCTTATTTTCTCCTACAATTTGGGACTTTATGACTTTATCATCATGAATTCAGTAAATTGCAAAATGATTACTGATGGTTTTACGTCTCCTCCAAGGCAGGCCAGTAAACCAAACAGTCCAGATACAGACAGACTTAAATGGATTGGACCTGTTCACCTTTTGTAAATAGTCGCTCCAGCAGGTCAGAATAGGTGAACATTTTTGTGTATTAGGTAGAGAAATAAAAGTAATGCATTTATTTATATTTGACTGTATTTTATTCTACCTCTTAATTTTCAACATCATCCCTTATAATTATATTATCAAGAAACTGTGCAGGAAAGAATCCAAATTAAAAGCCAGGTCAAATAAAGATAACTTAAAGATTACAAGAAACTTGAACATCAATAACACAACAAAAACAAAAAAAAAACAAATCACTTGTGTCCGTTCCGTTGTTGTAACGCAAACCACAGACGCATTCGCAGAGTATATTAATAATAGGGCGCGCATAGGTACGCAATTATAATTGAATTTGACACTTGATTGACGTTTACACTTTTCATAATGACAATAATGACATCCAACCGAAAAGTGTTGCCAAAATCAATAAATACCGAGGGTTGCAATTTACTTTTAAATTACAATTAATTAAAAATATTATAAAATAGGAAGGGTGCTTTTAAAAAAAATAAAAAATATACAAAAAGTAGTCTTAATTTATGTACTTTCATAAAAAAAAATCTCTTCCCTGTTCACAGCAGCTCCGAATTAAAGCCCAGCCTCCATACAAAAACCTAACATGTCCTTTGGTATGATAATAGTTTAAATCTTGGGGAAGGACATAGGCTACTTTGTAATCTGCGACTTCCTCTGCATCCGCGATAACCGACATTTACGCGGACGAAGTCGCGGGCAAAAGCTAGTGTATGAAAATTGCGTCAAAAATAGTGCAAGTTTTACACAAAAATAAAACTTGTATTATTAAGCAGAGACGATGCACAGCATCTGTGAGAGGGCACTGTATACTTCCCGTTTATTGTTAGCCAATCACAGCTTGTTGACGTCATATCCACGACCAATCAGCGCAGAGTTCCGGTAGTCACGTGGTCCCAGAGAGGGGTTCGCTAATGGCGACCGGTCTTGCCTCATAGAAGTCTCTCACCAGGAGCCCTTGAATGGATGCTGTGCATCGTCTCTGCTTAATAATACAAGTTTTATTTTAGTGTAAAACTTGCACTATTATTTGGCATGTGACGATGCACAGCATCTGTGAGAGACCGTGTTTATAACTCCTGGTGACCACGACGACGCTATGTGAGAAATTATAATATTAACTGAAAGATAAAACCACAAATCAGTATATAGATCTGTATTATCAGTCAGGAACCTCTAAGTAAATGGTTTAGGTTCAATTTATGTATCATATCAATCCTACTCTACCATTAGGTATTTAGGTATTAAACAAAAACAATGTGATAACAAATTGATCCATAGATAGTGATCAACAATAATTTGTTAAATTATTATACTTAATAAGAAATTACTACCAAGAGGACGTCAATGTGTTCATACAGGTTCAAAATTATTCGAAAGATTTACTCATATTTGGTAAAGTGTCAACTTTACCTAAAATCAGTTTTTGATAACATTTAGCGAAAGCATTTAGTCTTCGCCAATTACCACGAGGCAAAATATGTTCTATTGAAAGATTTTCTTACCAATATCAAATCTAAGAGCCTGCTTACACTCCTAGGAGATGCGGAAATACCTGCATCTTTCAATAAAGTTCTTACCAAATTACTCATAACAGTCCGTAATGCACTTTGCGTGGGATCTCGAATTGACACAGTCAATGCTTACATTCAGCTATCGTACGTATGTCTCTGTCTTTTACCAATTTAGTGGACGTATATTTTCGTTATTAAGTTAAGATAACTTCAACTTCCATCCTGATTTCCTATACGCTGTCGGTGTCTGTTTTTGACCCAAATACTGGATACATCATGATGTGGTCACCCGATAGATGGTACAATTCGATTAGACCCTAAAAACGGTAAGATTATGGCGCGTCCTCCTTATGCCAGCAACAAAAGAGGCCAATCGACACGATTTTCTGAAAAAAATAATTTTATTAGGAGGGTTCGTGTGCATCCGCGGCAATTAGTTCATTTGAGTCCCAAAATGTGATATTAGGGGCTTCTCTGCTCCACGGGATTGAAACTAAAGAGATAATTTTAAGAATATGTTGTACATTTTCTCCTTCAGACGGTCGTTCAAATGTTAGTACTACAAACTACAATCCTATGTGACAATATGTGGTAGGGTAAGCTAATCTTTCCTCAATGAATACGAGTATTAAAAATATAGACAACTAATATTATAAGAACAAGTAAGTATGAAGTAATATTATAAGGACAGTTGAGTCACCATTCCAGTCCCACCAGTGTACCAGGTGTACCAGTCTGTTAGTAAATTTGACAACATTTGACCCGTCGACATCATGCCGATCTAAATTTACAGCGTGGACTCCGGCTAACTAGATCTACAACAAGGTTGTTGATCCTCAAAGGTCTGCCGAGTGCTCGACATCGATGATGCAGTCTCTCGAAGAAGAACTTTAGGAATTAAGCTCAGAGGCGGAAACACCTTCGCCAGCTGAAATAGCCATATGCTTCACACGTGTGTTGGCAACTCAACTCAAACCTGTAAATGGCTTATTTGAAATTAATGGTTTCGATTCTCAATTTTGAGTTTAGCAAGTACGAAACAACTGTGATTGTTAGATTGCATACTCACATGGCGACCCAGTACCAATGCCGCTGGTCAGGTCTCCCTGTCCCTTTGGACCACCCAGTTGGTTAAAGCTTTGTAATATTTGGGTGCCCATGACAGGCCGAATGACAGGCACGTCATCTGAAACTTTTAGTCTGAGTAATCGACGGTGGTTCTACAAAACACTGAATATAGATCCAGCTTCGGGTCCATATTGGCTCACCTAAAGTTCTTTACCCGAAATTGTACTTCCTAAGGATTTGTAATCCGAATGATCACTCTTCCTAAAATTTTTCATCCTAAAGTTTTTATTCATACTATTTGTAGTGCTACCGGCGATGTTCATAACACTCATGTTTCCGAAAATTGTTATTAATAATATCATTCATGTAAATATATTTAAACTCCTACTGTTTTTTATCATAACGCTTCTGTCCCTAAACATAATTACCATAATATTTTCACTCATACTCGGAAAGAAATATTTACCAAGTGTAATAAAAAATATATGTGGGAAGAAGATGATATTTATAGTTTTAATTTGAGGGTATGATTATTATTTGGGGGTATGCTTTACATAACGTACTGGGTTGTGTCTATTGCTAAGTTCAAACCTACTGCGCGTGCGTGCAAGCAAGCATGCAGCAGGCAAGCAAGCATGCAGCATACAAGCAAGCACGCAGCATACAAGCAAGCATGCAGCGCGCAAGCAACCATGCAGCATGCAAGCAAGCAAGCATGCAGCGTGCAAGCAAGCATGCAGCGTGCAAGCAAGCATGCAGCATGCAAGCAAGCATGCAGCATGCAAGCAAGCATGCAGCATGCAGCGTGCAAACAAGCATGCATCATGCAAGCAAGCGTGCAACATGCAAGCGAGCATGCAACATGCAGCAGGCATGATTTCTGTCACGGCTCCGGCGTTGCGGGGCTCCGGCGGTCCCACGCGAGCTTATCGTCGCAGATGGTATTCACGCTCACCACCGCAGCTTCGGCTTGCTGGCCGGCTTCACCGGCCAGCCTCAGCCGCGGCGGCGGGCGTTAAAACCACCTGCTCCTCAGCTCGCGGGCCGCCTCGCCCCTCCGCGCCTACGCGAATTTAAATTACACTCTAGGGTAGGGCAGACAAGACTACGTGGAGTCGGTTTCGCAGCGATTCGTTTCTGTCATTAACTTTTGTAGCACAACATATTCTCTTTTTAAGACAATATTTTAGTTATTGTCTATTTATATATATTTTCGTTGAAATAAATTCCATGGAAAAATACACTGAACAAACAATATTCGTTAAAAAATAATTCTAGTTTGATAAGTTTGTTAAACAAAAAAATGTGAATAAAAATTCATTGAATTGTGTTTCTGTGAAATATGTTTCATTGAAGTAAATGGTCTTTGAAACAATAATAGTCGAAATAAAATTACAAGAACCAAATATAATATGAAACATTTTCTGGAAAACGAAATTCTATGAAATTGCTGTCTGCGAAATAAGGGGACACTACATGTTACGTGAAAATAAAGTTACGCAAAATTAATGTCTATAGTACTGATTATTATGAATAAAAAGAAATCTAAACAAAAAAGATATGACTTTGAATAATAGTGTAAAAGATGGTTATGTTGAGAAAATATAGGAAAACAAATAAAAGTATACTACTTAGATGTTTATTGCTACTGACATTATGAAGTTGAATGCTTCGGATTATGAACATTAGAGACAGAGTAGTTAGGAATTGTGATTGTTAGGATGAAAAATGTTAGGAAGAACATTTTCGGATTTCCAATTATCGGAGTTAAAAATTTAGGTGAACTTTGGCGCACCCTCCAGCTTCACCACCCAGTCCTTTTGTAAAAAATCGGGTATCTATAAGTGGGAAACAGCTTGAATAATTTCTCAATGTGACAATTCAGGTGCTCGATGTTCGACAATTCTGATGAATGAGGCTTTGAATCGGTGTAGGGCTCGTACTGATGGATGCATAACGGTTATTTGGAGATAAATGGCAGACGCATTCTCGTAATCATTTCGAGAAGGGTTTTCGGAGCCCGAACCGTATGGCACTGTCTCGAATACGGTCAGGGACAGCCTCTGTAGGTAGGATTGGTGTAGCCGAACTGATGAATGCATAAGAGCGGCGGATTGGAGGTTATTTGGCAGACATCTGCCTAGCCTTTTCCAACTATGTTGGGGCCGGTATACAGTCTAACCGGATGCAGCTGAGTACCAGTGTTTTACGTGGAGCAGCTGCCGGTCTGACCCTCCATAACCCGGTTACCGACTATAGGTACCCCTTGGTAAGTCTAATGATATAGGAGCCAGAGCTCCTGATTATCCATAACGACTGCCAGATCTACAAATGACAGCCGGGACCAACGGTTTTACGTGCTTTCCGAGGCACGGAGCGGACTCGGTATAAAATGGATGGTCACCCATCCACGGACCGACTGCGGCAAGCGTAGCTTAACCGGGACCGCAATTTCAAGTGCAATTTCTTGTGTTTTACCTGCTCACAAAGCTATTTTAAATTAATTGGACAGTTGAGAACTATTTAAAATGTGTTTCCCTATTATTAAGTATGGTGTACAAGGACTGGGCCCAGGCTCCATACATTTTGAAACAACTCCTTTTATGGAATTTTGACGAAACTAGAAAGATTATTCCGACCTTTTATCGAAAATGCTAAAGGCAAAGAGTAAAGCATGATTTTCTTGAAATAAACGATTACAACTCAAAGGGATCTTACGCAGACCGTCCCGAAAGTTGCCAAAAAGTATTTCGCCTAGGATATGCTCCCGGTTATTTTCAATGTACTCAATACTCAATTATTTATTGCATTCCACAATGTATTTGCTTAGGTGGTTCAGCATGTTTTTCACAAACTGGCTACATAATTCCCTAACTGATGTCATGTAATTTTTACGTGGGTACAAGTGATTGCGAGATTTTATTGACAATGCCAAAGACAAAGTGAAGCATGATTTTCATCCAATTGGCAATTAGAATTTGCAGAAATCTTACGCAACCGTCTCGAAAGTTCGTAAAAGAAAATTTTCGCACTGTTTCCGATACGCTCGGAGACAGCCTCCGTCTACAAACCGAGGGCATACCTACTCATGTTTCTATACCGAATGCAAGCATGCAGTTTGTTCTCATCAAATAATTAGAACTTGCAGGGATCTTACGCATACCGTCCCGAAAGTTTCTAATTCGCCTAGGATACGCTCCCGACGATTTGCAATGTAAGTATTTAGCACGTTTTCCGTAAACTATCTGCATGATTTTCAAGTAAACTTCATTAAACTTTGTCGAGGGTAGAAATGATTCCGAAACTTTATCAAAAATGCGAAAGACCGAAAGTGAAGCATGATTTTCATCAAATAAAAAATTTGAACTCGCAGGAGTCCTACGCAGACCGTCCCGAAAGATTCTAAAAAGTATTTCGATTAGGATACACTCCCGGTGATTTTCAAAGTATTCAGCACCTTTTTCGCAAAGTAGCTGCATGATTTTCTAGCAAATTTTATAAAATTTTAACGAGGGTAGAAATGATTCAGAGATTTTATTGAAAGGTATCGAGGAGCTAGGTCCAGGAATTGGTTCAGGCATAGGTGAATTATGTAAAACCGGTATCGAACCGGGTACACACACGTTTTCATCAAAATTATTAGCACTGTTACTTGGTAAACAAGATTTGAAATATATGATGACTCACCGCATGTTCGCCGTTTTACCTCAGAATCCAATGTATTTAATTGTGAAGAGCTAGAATTGGTAGGCACTCGCAGGCGTTCACGGCTTGATGTAGACATCGAGTCGTTACCTACCTGAATTTCTTGCTCCGAATCACTTTTATTTACATAAATATTAATTCGTTTCTATTAAAATAAAATTATTTTGAAATCAAAATTTTAACAACAGTATAAAAACTTGATGTTAACAAGTCGAGAAGTAACGACGCTATGAGGCAAGACCGGTCGCCATTAGCGAACCCCTCTCTGGGACCACGTGACTACCGGAACTCTGCGCTGATTGGTCGTGGATATGACGTCAACAAGCTGTGATTGGCTAACAATAAACGGGAAGTATACAGTGCCCTCTCACAGATGCTGTGCATCGTCACATGCCAAATAATATACTTACATATTACTTTTAAGAATTTAATTAATGGATTATTATGCCTAAGTGAAACTAAAAAAATTATGATAAAATTACTTTCTCTGCTTTTTAATTTCGTAAAGCTTAGATTAGCATTATTATTTTAATCACTGTGGCTAATTAATTGTCACTACACAATAGAAAAACTTATTATAATTTAAATTAATTATATTGTCAATAGTCGTACCTACTTAGTATTTAGATTTTTATTTATTTTTTGCTCTTTTGATATGTAAAACTATAGTATAATTTAGCTGAGGCTTCGATCATGAGACGCGTAAGGCGTAATCAGAAGACGTCACCGTAAGACTTATTGTTCATCTGTGCGTGACACTGGTACTAATAAGAGCTCACATGTTTACACATCAATTCTCGTGAGTACCTTGGCAGTCATTTGATTTTTTAGTAAAATTCGTTGTTCCAATATACTTTTTTACGATGTGTTAGTAGGTATAGTTCATACGCATTGCGGGCCCACTATATCACTGGTCATACCCCTGGTGGTATGGTGGGTCTAAAACTATACTATTCACCTAACTTAACCCAAACGATTCACCAACAATAGTGGAGATCTGGCGCTCGGCGGCCGCTACCGCGGCACCGCTCGCTTACCTTCGCGCTTTAATGGTCACAGTTTTAACCTAACCTAACCCAAACGATTTTATCAGTGGTCTAGATTTAGACCCACCATACCACCAGGGGTAGGACCACCTGTTCATTCATACACTGTTCCGACAAGTCTTTTATTTTATTTTCTCAACGCGCTATAAATTATATAAGTTATAAAGTATGGCACATTCTTTATTCAATGCAATTTTCATAATAAATGACCACCAAAACACAATAGATAAAAAATACTTAAAACATCAATTGACTGTTTTGAGTGGCAAAAAAACTATTCTAGTCGTGAGAGCGCTTTCCAAACACCGCTTGTGCGATTTTGTCCCTTTAGGTATGTATAGGAAAATTTATTCGCATTAGCATAGATTTCTCTTTTAATACAAATATATTTAAATTCGCTGAATTTAGGTATGTTCTACAATTTATTTTTATTCTTTTTTAGCTGCTGCCTGCGAGTTCGTTCCCTGTGTTTTTTTTTATTTTATTGGGCCGGAAACCGTTGCGGGCGCAGACCAATCTACCACAGTTTCATCAAAATCGGATCAATGACTTAGGAACGCATATAGGACAAACACACACACACACACACATCACACGCACGCACATTCATTTTTATATATAAAATTGTGTAGTGTAGACACGGATATCTATGAGTGTAAACAATTTAGTATTTCTATTTTTATAATATATCTAACATTAATTATTGCTTACTTCCTATAACTTACGAACCGTTTACGAATACGACTAATGCATTTATCGTAACGCATAGTAATAAAAACTAATTTTACGTGATGGAAAATCATTGGTAAAGAAACTATTCGTTTTGTTATTGGAACCGACCATCAACCAAGTTACGCATAAAGCATCACAAGGTCATTGAACTAGTTCATTTAGAGGGCATAGCACAAGCCCACAAAGTAAAAGTACTTAACAGAAAATTAATCAACTTTTATATTACTTTTTACCCGACTACGGCAAAGCCAAAGGAGGGTTATGAGTTTGACAGGCTATGTATGTATGTATGTATGTATGTATGTATGTATGTATGTATGTATGTTCATCTGTACGCTCATAGCTCCTAAACTCCTTATCAGAACTGAACAAATGAGGTATCGTTAGAAGCGTCTTGATCGTCCGCTGGTTATAGGCTATATGACGTATCACCGAATCCAATGTGGCGCCCTCTGGCGGACAAGAAAACCAATATTAAAAAAAAAAATGAAGACAAGCATACCGTGTTTGGTATCATTGGAAAGGGGTTCACTAGTACATTTCAAATTTATTTAATATTTAGTGGTGATTTGTCACAAATTATTGTAAAAAAGGAAAGATTACCAAATAAAGTAAGATACGCATACCGTGTTTAGTATCATTGGAAAGGGGTTCACTAGTACCTATTAAATATATAATACTTAGATGTGACTCCAAAATGGTTTAAATAAAAATATAAAGTTTTAAAACTAAAACCCGACCACAACAAAAAGTGATCTAAAAAGTACAAAACAAGAAAATATTTCACACAGAAATCAAGACATAGGTACAAAATAGTCAAGGTAAGCCGTGGTTGCATGACTGTATCCCATATGAGTGCGATGAACATGAATATAATGGCATGCAACCACGGCTTACCTTGACTATTTTGTACCTATGTCTTGATTTCTGTGTGAAATATTTTCTTGTTTTGTACTTTTTAGATCACTTTTTGTTGTGGCCCGACCACAACAAAAAGTGATCTAAAAAGTACAAAACAGTTTTAAAACTTTTATATTAAATGGGTAATATAAAAGTCGCACATATTAATATTTATTTACTTTGAAGGCTTTATTCACACCTATAGGTAAATACTATAATCCACTACAGAATTACTAAAGTAGAAATCTTCATGCAACAACCACGCTCCAGCTTTCCACAGGTATTATCGCCCTATTTCAACAAATGTACACAAAACCTTATTAAATAATACACAACCTTCCTCATGAACCGCTGGTGCAAACCTCAAGAAAATCGGTTCAGTAGTTTTTTAGTTTATCGCGAACAGATAGACAGATAGACAGACAAACCTGGCGGGGGACTTTGTCTATAACTTTAGACCGCGATTACCGCGTCGGTAATTCTTTTACGGATCCCTAATTGTTTATTAGTGATGAAGCAAACGAATTCGCACCTATTGATATGAATAAAGCTTAAAGGGTAGTATTTTCAAACATCCATGCATCCACCATTCATTCATCCATCCATCATTTATTCGAAATGTTGCCACAATTTAATTTAATTAATAAGTAAAATTATTGTCTATTGTCTTTTTATTTTGTTACTTTTTTGTTTGTTTGCTGTTTTACATATAGTATAAATACTATTCAAATATTATTTGTGGGCGCCGTGCCGAAACAGCGTCATTTTGTGTCCACGGGGCTATTAACCGACTTTTACAGACTTTAAACTGACAATCACGTCAAAATGTGCAGTGTAAGTGATTTGAAAAAAATATATGTTAAACTAGAACATTCTCTTAATCACTTAGTAGGTGAATATTTTTAATTATATTCATATTATATAGTTTAATTAATACGTGAAGTTGTGTCTGACGCGGATAAAACATTGACAATCACACAAAATCTACTAGGTATAATTAAACGAAACTTACACCAACTTACAGACAATTTTATTATCTATCTTTTAGTATACGCCTTTTTTTTAATTTTGAAAGAATACTACTTTTATTTAATTTTTTCGACTAAATTTTGAAAGTTTTGGACGCAGACTGCGTCCGTTCTGCATCAGTTTTGCGTCCAAAACTCTCAAAGTTTAGTCGAAAAAACTAAATAAAAGTAGTATTCTTTCAAAATTAAAAAAAAGGCGTATACTAAAAGATAGATAATAAAATTGTCTGTAAGATGGTGTAAGTTTCGTTTAATTATACCTGGTAGATTTTATGTGATTGTCAATGTTTTGTCCGCGTCAGACACAACTTCACGTATTAATTAAACTATATAATATGAATATAATTAAAAATATTCACTTACTAAGTGATTGAGTGAGTGACATGTTCTAGTTTAACATATATTTTTTTCAAATCATTTACACTGCACATTTTGACGTGATTGTCAGTTTAAAATCTGTAAAAGTCGTATATCGTCGCCTTTGTTCTGTGCATCAGAACAATAAAAATTGTTTGTTCTATTTATTTTTCCGAGACAGCGACACGTCGGCTGACGCTGAAAACCAGCGCCGTGCCCGTGAATTCGCGCCTTGATTTTTTTTTTTTTTTTTTTCGGATTGGCATCTCGCAGGTCAACCTAGGAGGTTGTCGGCTGCTTAACCGGACTTTCCTGTGGTGCCTTAAAAATTATTATTTTTAGGGCCTCCAGCCAGGGCAAAAAGCTTACAAACTAAGCGACTACACGCTAAGGGCACCCCCTGTGGGGTACGAGCCTCGGCTTAGGGCGTCGCTGGGAGAGGACAGCAAAGGGACAGGCTGGATCGGATTTCCATTATTTAGGGACGAATTTAAAACTACAGGCTCAGCGGCGCGGGCTGGCACGAGCAAGGGTCGGGGAGGGGACGTACGGGGTCGTCGCGGCGGGCCTCGGCGGCGAGGACGGAATGACGGCGGTCTGTGTCTGTGTTTCTTAACTGTACTGGTGGCTTTATTGCTCTCCTGGAGGAGAGTAATAGCATCGTCAGGGTCGGTCAGAGTATGTCTCGGTCGTCGAGTCTTACTAATACGGGAGGGAGTGTACCGGGCGGCCGATACGATTAACGGGTTAGAGTGCTTCTCAGCAGTGTCGAAGAAGCGCTTGGCGGAGCGTTTCATGAACTGCTGGATGGTAGGTATTTTTAGATCGAGATGGAGGTTCTCGTTGCGAAGGTAAAAAGGGGCTCCTGTGATTCTTCGCAAGAAACGGTTTTGGAGGGTCTGCATCCTATGGAGACGGTATGGTTTCGCGTGTGCGAATACAGCACAGGCGTACGTCATGATGGGACGAATGCACGCCGTGTAAATGCGCAATTTGCACTTGAGTGACAATTTGCTGCGTGCATTCAACATGAAGTAGAGCCTACCGAGAGCGAAAGCGGCGCGCGAACGCACCGTCTTGATGTGCTCTCCGAAAGTAAGATGGTGGTCCAGAATCACACCTAGGTATTTGGCTTGCTTCTCCCAAGGGATAGGCTTACCGAACATGGTTATCGGACTGGGCAGAGAGGGGGACGAACGCGGTTTGGAAAAGAGTACTGCCTGACTCTTGATGGGGTTTACCTCGATTCTCCATTTCCGGAAATAAGCGCCTAAGGCTTTTGCCGCGGATTGGAGGGTACGAGCTATGCAGTCTGGGTTACGACCCGAGTAATAGATGGCCGTGTCGTCAGCGAATAGAGCCAACTGGGCCTTTTTATCTTTGGGGATGTCGCTGGTGAACAGCGTGAAAATGAGGTGGGATACTACGGAGCCCTGAGGGACGCCAGCGCGTATCGGGTGGGGTGAAGAGAGCGCACCCTCGATGCGATAGCGAAAGGTGCGATTCGACAAAAAGTCACGCAAGATGAGCACGAGACGATCTGGCACTCCGAGTTGGTAAAGCTTGTATAGTAAGCCGTTGTGCCAGACTTTGTCGAATGCTTTCACTATGTCAAAGAAGAGCGCACCCGTCATCAAGCCACGCTGAAAACCAGCGCTTATGTGCTCGACGATGCGGTGGACTCGTTGGACGCAGCTGTGTTCGGTTCGAAAGCCAAACTGCTCGTCGGGAATGAGACTCTTTGCTTCGGCAAAGTCTTTGAGCCGCTTATAAATAAGCCTCTCGTAGATTTTGCCTAGAACATTGAGTAGACTAATGGGACGGTAACTGGTGGGATCAGACTTGGGTTTGCCTGGTTTCGGAATGCCGATAACGGTGGCCTCTTTCCATGCCTGAGGAAAAATGTTGTTGCTTAGAGCGCCATTGAAGATGGCGGTCATTAGCATTATGAGATGGGCGGGGAGGAGTTTGAACACCTTATTGGTGATACCGTCAGAGCCGGGGGCTTTCCGGGGTTTGAGCCTCTTGATAATATCGTGTACTTCGTCGGGAGTGACAGGAGGCAGAGGATAATCAGGGTCTTCAACGGGTGGGAGAGAGGCTCTACGTTCGACTTCGGCGTCGACCTCAGAAAGGTGAGCTTCGTCTACTGGTTGAGAGCTGGGGGTGCATTGAGACTCTAGGCTGTCGGCTAGACATTCAGCCTTTTCATCGTTGTCGAAGGCGACGCTACTGTCGGAACGAATGAGAGGGGGCATGGAGGCCTCGTTAGAAGAACGGAGCTTCCTCTGGAGTTCCCAGAAGGCTAGGTGGGTGGGCTCGAGTTCGCTAAGTGTCTTGTCCCAGCGGCTGGAGCGCAGCTCCTCGATGCGTTTCTTTACAGCACGCTGTAAAGAGCGCATGTGAGCCTTGTTCGCATCGCAGGGGAAGGCACTGTACGCACGGACGGCCGCGTTCTTCTCGGTCAACAGATCACGCACATCGTCAGGCAGTTTCCAGTGATGATCGCTCATCGCCGGAACCTCCCTTGAACAATCGTTCAAGACGGATTGTACATGATTTGTGAACGAGTCGATCGCGCCCGTCGTGTCTGCGACTGTCACCAAGTGGTCGGGGATAGCGTCCAAGTGAGGCGACGTGGTGGATTGTAGGCTTTCGCCTACTTTCCTCCAGTCGGTAATAATTTGGGTCGGAGGGGGCTGGCTAGGGTCAGAGGGACCTGAACGGGGAGCTAGTTCTAATATCACTGGACGATGGTCGGAATTAAGCTCGTGTAGCGTCTCTATAGATTGCAAACGGAGGTTCACATTCTTGAGCAGCGCTATATCGAGGATGTCGGGAAGATGGTTGGGATCGTGGGGGAAATGAGTGGGAGTCATCGGGGCGATGACGTCGAAGTTCAGTTGAGAACAGAGGTTAAACACGATCCTACCTCTGGAAGAGGTCCTGTTACTATTCCAGGAGGGATGTTTGGCATTGAGATCGCCCGCCAGTAAGACGGAGTCACCCAGGCCAAGAAGAGCAGAAAGGTCATCCTTGAGGAGGATAGGATCATCCTCCGATGGTGATGGAGGGACGTATGCTGATATAATAGTTAACGGCTGATGACCGGTCATGCCGAGCCGACAGACAGAGACCTCGAGGCGAGCGAGGGGAGGAGGGTCCATAGGAATGCAGTACAGAGCCTTTCTATAGTATATTAGGGTACCGCCCTTGTGACAACGAGACCTATCATTGCGAACTATACGGTAGTTGGCAATATTCGGGTCACGATGATGGGGCTTAAGAAAGGTCTCCTGTATGAGGAGGATATCAAGTTGATGGTCGCGGAGGAAATTGGCGATCTCATCACGTTGGTTAGTAATGCCATTGGCGTTAAAGAATCCTAACTTAAGGGATCGGGGTTTATTAGTACACGGCCTTTCCTTATCCATTGGATTAGCAAGGGTAAAGTTTATCTAGGGCTTGCGTAATCTCCGGATACGCTTTGAACACCTTAAGGATGTCGCTAATATTTGCTTTGCACGCGAGTATATCCCTAGCCATAGCTTCAGCAGCGGGGTTGCGGTAAATTTGGTAGGCGAGGTTGATGACTTCGCCTATCCTCTCGGTAGGGAGAGATGCAGGTACGCGGGAGGCTGAGGGCGCGGTTGAAACGGCGGGGGCGGCCTTAGATGGGGCGAGGGCGGCCTTAGGAGCGGCGGTGGCGGCTTTAGGAGCGGCGGGGGCGACCTTAGGTAGGGGGGGCGTGGTCGCGGAGGCTAGGTTCGGCGCGGGGACTGGCGAATCCATCAGCGCTGTGGTGGGCAGAGATTGGGAGGGCCTCAATGCAGGGAACGCTCTCTGATGATTCAGCGAGTTCCATGGGGAGGGCCTCTGAGGGCTGAGACGCTCGGGCATCTCTGAGGAGGGAATCTTAACAGAGGGGCTTTCCCTTTGTTGACGAGCGTTCGCACGCTTGGTCAACTTGGGAGAAGAGGATTTTGGGGCTTTGGGGCAGCCGCGGTAATTGGCGGGGTGACCTGATTGGCCGCATAGCACACAGCTGGGAGGTTCTGTGCACAGATTGCGGTCTTTCGGACGGGGGCAGTCAGCAGTTGCGTGCTCACCCAGACACTTGACGCATCTAGGGGTCGCGTAGCAATTGCGTTGGGCGTGACCGTAAAGTTGGCAGCGGTGACACTGTCCAACCGTATCGGATTTATAAGGCCTCTCGATCGAGATGCCCGACAAGTGACATACCGACTTTACTTTAAAGATCGGATGGTGGCCGTCGGTGTGATCGCACACGACAAGAACCGAGTCATATGCAATCGCACCCCTAGCTTTGTGCAGACGATGCACAGCGGATACTGGGACATTTTGCGACTGAAGGTCGGCGAGAATCTCTTCCGTTGAGATTTCTTTAGGGACGCGTCGGATTACCACACGGGTGGGTTTGTCTTCGGGCAGGGAATAAGTGTGGAACGAAATGTTCCTCACTTTTAACAAGGAGGTAAGTTCCCTGTGGTCGTTCACCGTTGGAACTTGGACTTTGATACCCTGTTGGGTCGAGCGCGCGTTTGTGTATTTGATCTTACGATCATTACACAATTTGGACACGTCGGTCCACTTCGCCTTGTCCTGGATGAACAAGGGAGGCGGGGCGGGTAGTTTCTTTTTTGAAACCGAAGGATTGGGGGCAGCAGTGGACATGGGACATGGGGCAGCGGGACGGCTGCCCTCTGGACGAGAGGTAGCTGAGACGGAGGGGGCCGAAACCGAGGGGGTGGAGGAGGGGGTGGGCGCGGCTACGGCTTTCTTGGCCTTGGTGGCCTGAGAGGGACTCTTACCCTTCTTTCTCTTGCCTCCCGGACCGACAACTTGGTAGTCGTCGTCCGAGGACGCGGAGGCAGAGTGGGCTTCCTCAGAGTCGGAGTGAGATGGCTCAGAGACAGGGACAGAGGTATCCATTGTTTCTGAGAAACATGGCGACGCAGAGCGCAGCTGCGTGGGAACAATGGTCGCGGGAACAATGGGCTTGGAAACAATGGGTTCGGAAACAATAGGTGTTTCCGCGTACGGGCTTGTTGTCTTAATTGACAATAGGGACGGGATTTGCGGTGGCATAGAGGATGCCGCCACAGGTGTGCCTTCGTCGGCGTTATCCGGGGAAAAGGGGCTATCAAATACGTCACTGAAGTCAGCGACGCTAGCTTCGGCTGCTTTCCGGGACGCGGACGAGTTCTCTAGCCATATGTCTAGATCGGCATGGAACTTGGCGCTTGGCCATAAGCGGGCCTTAACGTACGCTAATATTTCAGCGTCCGACATGGTCGGAGGGAAAGTTAAGTTGGGGAGGGAATTTTGGGAGATTTAACTCTCCGGGAAGCCTAAATTATACCTAACATCTAACTCTAACTCCCCGGGTAGAGTGGCCCGGGGATGTGTAACCCTCCCTGTCGGGTGTAGACAGGGAGGTGAGTACCTATTGGTGAGCCCTAAGCTTGTAAACCCGTCGCCAGTCTTATTGTGCGAACGGGGCCCTAGCCAGTCTAGTGCGAAGGGTGTAGACACGCCCAACCGACACTAGGTGTGTGGCTGTGAAAGGAAACCAGAGACTAGGTTCGACTAGGAGACCCCCCAAGGCCGAAACACTAGCTCCCGACTCCAATTGACTGCCTCGCACTGAAGGGGTTTGGCGGGTGTGATTGGGGCAACACCCACTCGGCTTCGTTGGCACCGTAAGGTATCCACCGAGTACCACGAAACTGTGGTTTTGCCCTGAAGGGGCCTAGTGAAGCTACACGATAGACTCTGTTTATAGAAATAGGAATTTCAGCCGTCGCCTTGAAAAAGGCAACTTTTGAACAGTTGATTGCAGTCGGCTGACTACAGGAATCGTTGCGGCGGGCGCAGCGAGAGCAGGTGACGAGCGTAGCGGCAGAGCGTGGAGCGAAGCGGCGACACGTCCGTGCGCGGCGAGCGTCGAGCGAAGAGCTCGCGCCTTCATTTTTTTTTTTTTTTTTTTTTTCGGATTGGCATCTCGCAGGTCAACCTAGGAGGTTGTCGGCTGCTTAACCGGACTTTCCTGTGGTGCCTTAAAAATTATTATTTTTAGGGCCTCCAGCCAGGGCAAAAAGCTTACAAACTAAGCGACTACACGCTAAGGGCACCCCCTGTGGGGTACGAGCCTCGGCTTAGGGCGTCGCTGGGAGAGGACAGCAAAGGGACAGGCTGGATCGGATTTCGTCGCGCCTTCATGCGCGGACCACGGCATTTATGCTGAGCGTCAGCCGTTTCTCGTGGCAGTGACGCATATTTCTGTCTCGGACGTTTTATAGTTTATTTTTATTTTATTTGTATTTGTTTTCTACAACATGTATCCACTTGTTTTAGTTTAAGTATTGTTGTATGTACAAACTATTTTGTAATGTGCGTCACTTTCTCGTGAATAAATGGTTTTTCTTTCTTTTTTCTTTTCTTTCTTTATATTGGCGCGGTCGTGGTAGGCCTAAAGATTACTATTCCAGTTACGTACAACCATTAGTTACAGTACCGACAATACGTAGTAATTCATGCACTCACCAATCTTCTTTTTTATTAACTTTGCGTTTCCGACTTACCAAGTCAAGCTTGCTAGAACATAATTGAATGCATTCAGTCACAGATGATCTAATACTTAATTCAGTCCACGTTGAATACATTAACCTTCTCCTATGGGTCTGTTAGGTAGGTACACATACATAAAAAGAATGTAAGTACTCTTTCTACTGTTAATTTTGTACAACATTATTCACATTGCTCTATGTCGAAATAGTATAAAGCAAAGTCGCTGTTGTCGTCTGTCTGTTCTGTTAAACCACGCAAAGGATTATGATACGGTTTGCACTATTTACAAAAAAATAACGGAATTTTTGTACAGGCTGGATTTTTGAGACGGGACTGGAACGGCAGGTACCTTAACCTATATTGTTACAGGAAAATGTTCCTACGAGACCACCCGTAACTTTTTGAGAAATGAACTAAGTACACTGCATTACATTCACCGATTACATTGAATGAACTTCACAGATTTTGGAAAAATGGTACATTCAGCGAAAAAAATGCTAAAATACCAAGAATTTTTTTTTTCTATGCCAATCGATCCTATTTTATGAGGAAACAAGACCATTTAAGGTATGAGTAAGTACTCGAAATGACAGAAATCACCAAAAACATTTCCCATACCTACATTACGGTTCAGTAGGTCGATTCTGTAAAATTCAAACAACAACTCGCATCTCACATCGCTATTCACTCTCACTTCGCAAAGGTTCAAAATTACCTTGATATATTTGACACTTTGAATCGGGTTCGAGTGCGAAGTGAGCGTCGAAGTGACGGGGAAATTACCTTACAGATTGCCACTTCTTACGTCGTCTCTTACAAAATCTCCCTGTCAATTTAGTTCAACACGCTGACACGCTCGCAAGGGTGGCGCTAATGTAAATTCGAATTATCAACCGAGTTTTTTGAATGTCAATCAGGAAACTCACAGCGGCTTCAGATTCGAAGTTTAGAATGAGGTCTTACAGAATCACACCCCTGGTTTCGGTTCATTACGCTTTCACGGATGTTTGATACAGAATAAGTTTGAACCCCAAGAAAGGGCATAGGCTACTTTTTTACCCGCGATAACCGACATTCATGCGGATGAAATCGCAGGCAGTATAGCCACACCCGCGACACTCCATAGAAACGAAACGATATAATTGCCTACACTAATACTAAAATAATAGACTATACAGATACGTGCGTGAGTGTGCGTGTCTACGCGCCGCGCGAACAAAAACTCAATTTCCAGAGCTAGTCGTTCGACGCGGGGAGAGGTGAGGAACGGTTTCAGAGGGAGGCAGAGCGTGTCGCTACTGTACGCACAGAGTACATTTTAATATATAGAAAACTGTACGGTAGTACTAATTACTTATACTGTGGTATAGCTAACAAATTAAACAACAATTACCTATATTTAACAGAATACTAAAAGAATATCTGACACAGAAATGCTTTTACTCCGTCGCAGAATACCTCGAATAAAATAATGAGTTAAGTCACATACATACATACTCTTACTATAAGGTTATTCAAATTCAAATATCTCAATAATTTATTTCAATCCATTTTAGATCATTAATTTCATTTAAAACGTACATTTAAAACAATATAAATGACAACAATAAGAATATAATTTGAATATTATTACTTATGTTAAATTTTTATGTTAAATTTTTATTCTGTTGCCGTGCCCTAACCTACACGTGAATGCAATAAAGAGATTTGATTTGATTTAGAATGTAATCATTTGAGGTTTTGACTGTTCCACATCCTGACAGATAATTTTCTGCTAATTCTGTTCCAATTTTATCATTTATCTAGGTATATTGTGCTTATCTGGACTTTTACAGTAACAATTCATTCATTCATTCATTTCACTGGTAACTCTTTTTTATATCTACATGGACCAAAAGGAACTCACATTAACATGTAATTGGATATTTTATTAAACAATTATGCCATAATGAAGTCCTAAGTCGTTTGTACAATATGAAACCCTCGATAAATTACTAGCAAATGGACGCAAAAACTTCAAATTAACCTTTCAAGAATATTATGTACCTACTTCTTATTATTAAGAGTGGACAGTCTGTAACAATATTGCAAATCAATATGAAAGAAATAACATATAAAGATCATGTAAATTATTTTTATTAATTTATTTTCTCTACAGAAACATTAATATCGTATAGGTCCTGAAAAGTCATCCATCATTATGAACAACTTTTAATATAGGACCAATCCTGAAATCGCGAAAAAAACCGCTGACCCATACTGTCTCGTTATGCAAACATAAATAAAACACCAGATTTTTTAACAGCCAGTACAAAGGACCTAACTCCTCTGAATTGGCTACACTGAGCATCGTACCGAAACGCGGCTAAGCCACTTGGCGATACATCTTTGCCTAGTGGGTGGTCGCAAACCAACGGCCGAAACCTACCACCAGTTAGTATCACCTGATTAGCACTACCCAGGGACCACGTGTAGGAACTAGTTATTAATGAGGGTATTTTCCTACGGACGCGGGTGACTCGGCCCCCAATTGCTGATTCTGTTAAAGTCGTGGATTAATAAGTAACCTATACCTTTTCCCAGGATTCAAGCAATCTTCACACCAAACATCTAAATTGGTTCAGGTGTTTCGTCGTTAAAACGTAACAGACAGAGTTCTTTTCGCACTTAAAATATCATAAGTATGGATTTAGAAGTTTCAAGCATAATGCTCAACACGTTATTATTCCAAGGTTCAACATTAATTTTCTATGAATCATCATCTGCCTAGCCTTTTCCCAAGTAGGTCAACTTCCAGTCTAACCAGTTGCAGAATACCAGTGTTTTACATGGACTGCCTATCTGACCTCCACAACCAAGTTACTAGGTAACACGACTTCTCTTAGCATGTCTGGTTGTCAGAATTTCTGCCTTCTAACAACCCATAACGACTGTCATAGATCTACGAATGACAACGGGGCTAATGACTTTACATGCGTGCCGTGAAAGGTATGGTCCCCCATCCACGTCCCGACCACGGCAAGTGTAGCTTTACCATGGCAGATCTTTCAGTATGGTTTTTATTTAGCCAATAGTCTCTTCAAATTTTCAACCGACTTCAAGAAGGAGGTTCTCAATTCGACTGTATTTTTTTTTGTAAATTTGTGACGCGGTTTCTCCGGCAAATGTAAAGCGATTTTAAAAAATATTTTTTTAATGGATAGGGTGTGCCTTAAGGGTGTTCCCGTACAAATGTTATCGAAATTAATGCAGCACTTTTTGAAAAAATTGTCGGAAAGCAAAAAAATATACATAGATGATGTTTTAAGTTTCCCCAACCTTGTACTTTTAATCTCTGTTTTGACTGTGTTGCCGTTTCTTAATGGAAATGGATGAAAAGGAGGTACTAAAACGCGAAAAATAAACAGATTTTTAAAAATAGACAACTGCCTTTAAAATCTGAAAAGTGATACTTAAATAACTTTAGCACAGAACACACATGACTTTCGTTTCGGAAGTCGGTGGCAATACAAAACAACAAACAGAAGCCGGTTGTCTTTTTTGTAAAAAAGCTTTTCTATGAATGAGTTACGTAAAAACTTACGACTTACTGATTTACTGCCGCACTCAGAGACGTCACTTAATAATAATGAACCATTAACTTTAATTTACCAAAATAACTTGGCACATGTCAACACCAATATTTTTGACTGACAGCGTTCTAAGTTATGTTGGTCAATTAAAGTTAATGATCCATTATTATTAAGTGACGTCTCTGAGTGTGGCAGTTAGTCTTGATTTGATTCGTCATGCTGTCCATTAAGTTCCTACTTTACATTAGCAGTAAAAGGTATTTTGTAACTAATTCTGCCAAAAAAAACTTGAGAGGTGTCAAGGGACACCCGGATGGAACGAAGTTCCTTTCGATTAATTAGTGAAGGAATTGTAATAAAATTTTATTTTTTTTAAGTTATAATAATATTTTTATTATTATTAACAAATATAATGTAATTAAAAGACAATTTAATTAAACGTGCCCGTTTATGTATCGAGCGAAATGGACTCCATATTGAGCAGTTGCTTCGATACAGGGAAGTGTAAATTTTATACCTACCTAATAGGTAAGTTTTTTAATTAAGCCAAAGTTGATTAAAACTGTGTTTGTGAATAGCTCTAATTTATTTAAATAGGTTACCTATAACACCTATAGGTACCTACGCCTGCCTGCCTTTCTTTTTCTAGCAAAAGAGTACCTACTCACTTACCTACTTACAACTACAAATAATTCGCCAATGATAAAAGTAAGTACCATTAGGCGCATTAGGCGGGAGCGATCTCTCGCTCCCGGCCGTCGTTCAATCGATGGTCCAGAGCGAGAGGGCATGGGACGGGGTTGCCTCCTTTTGCGAGGATGTCATGTCTGCAAAGGAGGTAGCCGAGCGGGAGAGAGAAGCCGTATCCTCTCTCCCCTCCCGCAGGAGACGCACCGGGCGCCCGAGAAGGGCGCAAAACGATCTGCGACCTCCATGAGAGGTGGCCTGCGGGCGGTGGACTAGGGGCGTCCGTCGTCCGACCAGATAGGCCCGAGTTGGCGGCGCAGTGTTCCACGCGCGCCACTCGAGAGTGGGTGCGGCCGCTATGGAAATGGTCGCACGGGAGGTGGGACCTGCTGAAAAACAGCAGGTCATGGCCTGTCGGGGGAGCGGTGAATGCTAATGCGAATCCCGCACCCCCGGCCATGGGCAGAGGTGGAGCACCGCGGTGGTTTTGGCCGGTAGGAGTCCGGCATGCCCCTCCGTCGCCCCCACGATGGAGGAAGTCCATGAGGATTTCCACCGCGCAAAAAAAAAAAAAAAAAAAAAAAGTACCACTACCTACCTAGGTACCCACCTAAGCTCCCACTGGCTTAATTTAAACCAAAACATTTTAATCAAATAAAAAAAAATATTATTGTCGCTAGTAAAACCTAGAGAAAAGTACTCTGTGACCTAGAGCGATAAGGTGCAGTGGTTACCTACTGACGACCGCGACCGATAGAAAGCTCATGATTACCAAACCCAAACTTTCAATAGGTACCTACTAAACAAAACATAGAAGTAGGTACAGTAACTACCTACCTACCTAACCTACGTATTCTAGACTTAAAATTTACACTCGTTTTCACAATCCACACAGTCTCACAGTGAAAGGTGGACTTATCTCGTAGGTCGTTATCATCGGAATTATCACGCAATGATAATTCCGATGTCATTGAGGTAGGTACCGCCACTATTTGAGCGAATAAACTTAGGTACTAAACATATCGCCGTAGGTACCTAGTTCAAAGAGTTCGCCGCGCCGCCTTTAAATACATAAACATATTCTACGAAAAGCGAATTCGGACTTTATTTTGTAAACGTAAACGGTTAAAAATTGAAATTTTACCAAACGAGGTATGATAAAATTATTCTGAGAAACGTATAGGCTGGTGCCCGACCGGACAATAGGAGCTATGTGCAACCGAATTTCACGGTTAATGTGTAAAAATAAGGTTTAAATTCGCTCCAATATTTTCATACAAAAGCCGCCATTCAACTAATAATGAACTCTATTTGACAGTTCCAACGATTCAATTTTTCTGTTCGAATTGTCTGCGTTTGTGAAGTAATAAAAATAGCAAAAAAGTGTCGTGACAACTTTTCGTAAGATTTTTTTCCGTCTAGCCCCCTTTCACAACGCGCGATAAGGAACTTCGTTCCAACAAGACTTACGTATGACATAATGTTATACAATTTAAATCATACATCACATTCTTACTGTGCCAATCTCATAATAAGGAAAGATTACATCTGGTGATAGTAATTACAACATGTATTTTGGGTCAGTAGTACTCTACTGTTTTTGTTGTTTATTTTACATTATAAACAATTTCTCTCCTTATTATGTTTCGTTTTAATGAGATTACAGAAAAAGAAATCATTTATTTATAAGTAATGTTAAACAATTTCTTTCCATACTTTTATTTTCCATACTAATATTATAAAGAGGTATAATTGATTGTTTGCTTGTATAGGTTGTAATCTCCGAAACTACTGGACCGATTTTAAAAATTCATTCACCATTGGAAAGCTACATTATCTCTGAGTAACATAGGCTATATTTGTCAATTGAAAAAATTAGGGAAAAGTTGAAGTATTTTTCCATTTCACAAGCTTTTTATCTTATCACAAATTGCTGTTTTATATTGCTGAATACATCGTTACTGGTAAACTACTTTACATTTTGGGTAAAAAGTTCACTGATCTCTGAGCCAAAACTGTCATAGCAGGCTAAACACAGTACCTAAACCATGACCTAAACACTTCGTCTTCATTAGCATAATATCATTTGTTTACTCTAGGAACTGGCTGGTTTAGTCATTACAGACTATTACTTTAATTGAGTTATTATATAAACTTTGTTCAAAATTTGAATAAAATAACTTGACAGTCCACCTTATTAGTTATCTGTGATGCCGATGTGCCCATGAAGATATAGGTATAAATGGAGCCAACACTTCGAACAAAAGCTTGAAACCAACTGTGGGCTGATGCTCTCTTTCTGAATGCATACATAAGAACGAGACAGTGATATGTGTTTTCTTTATCTTATGTATGCATTCAGAAAGAGAGCGTCTGCCCACAGTTGGCTTCACTTAGGTATTTAGAGTGTTGCCTCCACTTTTATCTATAAGCTTCTTGGATGTGCCACTATCTTTATGGTATATTATTATGTTCTGTGCCGACTATGGCTGACATGGGGTCTTACATAAAATAAAATGTTTAGTCAATGTTCCAAATAGAGGCACAATTATTAGGTATCAAAGTGTATACTGAACCCCGAGTAATCACAAGTTGACAAAGCCTACAAGCTGCCTCACAAAGGCCTTTATCGCTCCTAATTTTTGTTGGTTTAACTGTCAAAAAGGATCTAGGTAAAAAGTATGTAGATAATTAGGTACTGTTGTCTCATTGGCGCCGATTCCCTTGTGCACACATACTAAACTAAAATTAGATAATTGGCATCTCATACTGCCAGGCAGCTGAAGAAAAGGACGGTGACAGATAACATGAAGATATAGGTATAAATGGAGCCAACACTTAGAACAAAAGCTTGAAACCAACTGTGGGCTGATGCTCTCTTTCTGAATGCATACATAAGAACGAGACAGTGATATGTGTTTTCTTTATCTTATGTTTGCATTCAGAAAGAGAGCGTCTGCCCACAGTTGGCTTCACTTAGGTATTTAGAGTGTTGCAACCACTTTTATCTATAAGCTTCTTGACAGATAAGGACTAAGTTAGAAATGTCAAATTAGATTTTTCTTGAACTCCGCCGTGTTTTTAATCAATACGTTCTGACATGACAATTATAATTGTATGAACATGTTAGATCAGTTTAATTGACAGTTCTTATTAATATGTCTATTACTAGTCTTATTGAAGAGAAAAAAAAAATTACATAACTAAAAATATGTTTAGTGCATGTACATACAACAGAATTGGCACCATTGCCGATCATAAGTTCACTACGTACTATTCGCGGACAACGTACCTACGCCATGTTATGTAATAGAAAATAGGTACTACTTTTAACCGGTTACGAAGATCAAAATTATGATACTAATGTACCGTGTTTTGATTTATAACAAGACATTTTTAAATACAGTACCAAACTTTCTTCTAATTAGTTGTAAGTAGGCAAAAGAAACTGCGCAGTTCGTAATCGTATTTTGACACGCAAAATGCTCAGAGATTTTGGATGATAGTCATAGAAAGCTGATGATACCACTTTTACTGGAACCCAGACTGAAGCGGTTTTATAAATGGAATAATACTTCATCTATTTTATGAATTGAAAATTAAGAAACATGGGGCACTCGCAGTCTCAGTAGCAACTGTTAACAGTCAGGGCCTTCAAGTCTGCTATTACAATAGTGTCATTGATTTCATAATAGGGTATTTTACTCTATATTATACGGGAAAAAATCTATAAATATGTTATTGAGACAGTTTAGGCATAAAGCAGTCGGAAAATGTAAGTTTTAGTTCATAAAATAACAAAACAAATGTTTAAATTCAATTCATATTTTTCAGTATTTTTAATCTGTTATAAAACACCGTGAAATAGTAGCGGCCATGTTATTACGCCGTACGGCTGTGTAAACAAAAAATTGACAACTGTCAGTCAACCGATTGGCGTATTATAGGCTTTGTACTTTTATTATTTTCGTAACCAACGTAATTTTTTCATTATTACACCTATTACAAAATATACTTTTAATTATTTTTAAATGATATACATTCATCATATTTAATATGAGCTCATTTGATACTAAACGAACTGACGTCATTTACGATGAGCAATATGGCGTCTAATAAAAGGCGTTTTCGTCAAACTACGCGCGTTTGAAAATTAAAAATTTGGATGCATTTTTATGGCACTTATCGATTGAATAAAAAATTAAATACTTACTAATAAAAAATTACATTAAAATCAAAAATATGTTATTATTTGAAGTCTTTTAGAGTGTATAAAAAGTATAAAGAGTGTAAAAAAAAATAAAAAAAAAAAAATAGGTAATAATAAAAAAAATAAAAAAAAAATTAAAAAAAAAAATTGGTCGGTATTTCTTGACGGACACACACACCTACAAAATTTTCAGTTTCAACACGTTCAACATTTAAAATCACGAATTAAAAATAAAGTCAACAAAAAGTATTCAACGGATGCCCTATCCATTAGTTCTAACGATCTGTGAAATCGTGTGACGTCATGACCTTGAATGCGCATTCCGGCTCTCTGATTGGCTAGCGCGGATTCGACGATTCTGATAGTTTTGCGTAATTTTGATGTTCAAATTGACCACAAGAAAAATACTGTAATATTCAAATTAAACGCCTAATATCTATAATACGACACATAAAAACACACGTAGTATAGCCAGTTTGCGTTTATAACAATCATCTAAACTACAAATACCTCGAAATGAATCAGCGTCTCTGCAACGGTTTTCCATGTTCATTGAAACGACTATTTCGGGCCGAAATCGTCTGTTTCTCCAATCTAAAATGTTTCTAACACAACCAGGCACGTTTTTATTACACGAAACACATAAAACACACACAATTCACTCACTTTTAGATACTTAAAAGCACAAACAGAACAGAGCAGCAACCTGTTGGTGCGCTGTAGAATGATCAACTGGGGGGATCGAAAATTGGTCGCTTCAAAGTGTTGCTGTGAGATTTAGCCTATGTTATACTTGTATCTCATTTATTCCCCTAGACTCTGTGAAAGTTTGAGCGAAATAGCAACAAGTTGAAAGTATTAAATCTTGTCAAAACCAATGACTAATACCACTTGGTCCATATTGCCAGTTCACATACACGGACAAAATTGACGTCTGGAAAATGTACCAATTCACAGTTAAAGGGTTAGCCCTTGATCTGTTGGCGGTTAAAAACCGCGCAAGCGCGCGTCTGTGGGGCCTTACGGGGTGGCCGCATGCTGTTCCGACGCGTCTGATTAAAACGACGATATCTCCGAAATTACGTTAGTTAGCTCGTTTCCAGTTATATCATTGGAATCGCTATTAAATTTGCTAACAGGTGATATATTATTATTATTATTATTATTATTATTAATCCTTTATTTCAGGCAACTAAGGCCCATAAAACACAATACATACATAAGCATAAAAACAATCATTATAAACTAATACATATTTTAAAAACAATAAACTTAAAAACTACTGCACACGAAGCGACGGCGTCGTGTTACGCTGCGAGGTGTAACGTAGCCGACCGCGGAAACGCCGATACAGCACACCTTTCGGCCAAAACTCTTCCTTGAGGAAGGTCACCAAATGTTGAGTCGGATATGGTTAAGTATAGTTTTACCTTGTAATGTATTCGTAATTTAATGTGTGTTCGGCGTGAGCGACTTTTTCCCCGTTTCTTGTGTAACAGACATTATAAAAAAATAGTAATCCTTTTATTCAACAAACTTTTCGTTTTATCTCCACAAATACACATTAGTTCACATAAATAAAACAAAAGAACAGACCTCTCCATACATTTTTTTCATCTCACAAGCAAAACAAACCATGACGTCATTTACGAGTGCCCGCATTCGAAACAAAAGAATGGGCTTGTTTACACATCAATTCTAAGAACGCTTCACGCCTGGTGGCTTGGGTTACATTTTATTAATAATGTTTGGTTCACATACTTGACACAGACAGAGTTTCAGTTGGTAAAAATGTATAGTTTAATAGTATTGGCTTTCCAAAGTAACCACTTGAAAACTAGCGCAAAAAACACCTACTCACACTTTGGATCACTGTTTAAATTCTGTTGACTCAATTTGAAATCTTATTTAATATTCTACACGTTGAAGATATTTACAAAACGGTAGGCAAATAAAAAATGCATGCTGGAAGCAAAAACATTACACAAATCAACAATCAAAACGAACAATTTCACTAAAAAATGACCATCACGTAAACACAGATCACACAAAATATAGATACGGCAAATACGGTCACATGTAAATAATAAAAAAATACATAGAAATCTAAAATATATTATTATTTGAAGTCTTTTAGAGTGTATAAAAAGTATAAAGAGTGTAAAAAAAAATAAAAAAAATAATAATAATAATAAAAAAAAAAAAAAAATTAAAAAAAAAAAAAATCATTGGATCACTTTTGATCGAAACGTTGATCGGTACGGAGCTCCCGAAGAAAATAATAGATAAGTATAACTATTATGATAACTATGAAATGCTATTTTAATCAACAAATGTGTAGTTATATGTATAATTTTAATATTAAATTATATATACCTATTTGTTATGACATTGAATGATGTAACCTAAATTTGTAAAATATTACTGATTTTAAAAGAGTGTTCATGGAGTTTCTTGCTCGTTCTTCTCCATAGAAACCTACCGTTTGGAACGAGCAACTAGATTCAACTTTCTGACTGACTCTGACAATACAAAAGTACCGGTAAATGGTTAAATTGAAATAAATGATTTTGAGTTTGAAATATTACAATAAAATATATGTTTCCTAAACAAAGTATTTTCATTTCACTATTCTGTTCTAAAATAATAATATTCTTTGAGTATATAAGTACGTGTGTTTAAGTAGAGCTATTAATTGCTTTTTAATGTTGCTCTTTCATTCCTTTTATTCTAACATCAGAAGTGGGATACCATGTGCTAAACTAATCTTACTATATTTTCAGGGTTATTGTTGCTACCGAAATGGAACCAGAGATTCAACTAAAGCTGCTTACTATTATCAAAGAAGCGTTGTCCAGTAAGAATCGGCAGGATGACGTGGCTCTCCCGATATTCGATTCCGCCACCACTGACAGCGGCGTAGTGGCGTGGTGTGCAGACAATGACAAGCTTGGAGAAGAGTTTGGTTGGAGCAACTTAACTAAAGCCGCAAAGGGAGGTAAGGCCCCCCAAGGGCTCTGCTTTAATATGGTACGAGTCCTGGCAACCCCAGGAAGGTCGATAATAGGAAAATTTCTGTGCTGAATTAACTTGAATGTACCCACACGAAAAAAAAAAAAAAAAAAAAAAATCTCGGTTTGATTGTATAAAGCTGTAATTTATTGTTCAGACTCGTCAACATCAGAATTTTAGTTTAGTTTTCTGCTTACGTAGAGACTAAAAAGCGACCATTAGATCAATTACCTGAGAAACGTTTTATGCCAATCCCAAAATTGGATGAGAAAACTCAGAAAAAGAAATGTTATACTTCCATGTGATGAAAAAAAAAAGAAAAAATAAATAAATAAAAAAAAATACAAAAAAATTAAATTAAAAATTTAAAAAAACCCCCAACGCAAAACATAAAAGCGATTATGTAAAAATTCAAAAATAATACCTTTTGTTGAGCCATCAAATGTTTGTTCGTTGAAATGGCGCTATAATGTCGCGGCGGGGTACCGCTTAAGTAAGTCAGTCCCTTAATTTCATTCACTGTCTATTAATTTACCAGCATTTCCGACCAATTTGCTTCGATATTATCAAATTTTTGTTGCTAACCTAGTTTGTTAATCTTGTTGCAAATCTAGTTACCATCAGTTCGCTATTTTAGCTATTTAGTTATTGCTTTAAACTTAGCGGTACCCCGCCGCGACATTATAGCGCCATTTCAACGAACAAACATTTGATGGCTCAACAAAAGGTATTATTTTTGAATTTTTACATAATCGCTTTTATGTTTTGCGTTGGGGGTTTTTTTAAATTTTTAATTTAATTTTTATTTTAAATTTTTTAAACGTAATTTAGTTTGGTTTTGTATAAGAGTTTACAAAAAATAATTTACAAATTTTTAGTTTTCATTTCGTTACTCATTCCTCATTCCCTTGCAATATAGTATACATTATTCTACTAGTCAAGGCCTTTCATTTGATACCCATATATTGAGGAAGTTGTGAAAATAGAATGTAATTCCCTAAGATCCCTACCGCAGCTAACAAAAGAGCTGATAACTTTAAAACTGCTGAACCGATTTTGATGAAACATGTCTAAGAACCATCGCTAGAGAATCTGCTTTCAAATAAAAAAAACCGCATTCAAATCGGTTCACCCGTTAAAGAGCTACAGTGCCACAGACAGACACACAGACACACAGACACACAGATACATGATGTAACCATTTGTATTTTTGAACGTGTAAATTCGACCAAACAGCAATTAAACTTTCAAAGATCAATGACTAGATGTTCGAGTCTGATACTTTATGCAATGTTTTAAACTTTAAGCCTACTGACGTTACCATTCGCAAAATGTCTATTGACTCTATTGTCGACACAGGAGTAAGTTGTAGCATTATACGGGAATCTATTGCCAAATGACTAAATTATATATTTTTCCATACTCAATATAAGTACGTTAGTGGAATAGGTAACGGTAAAATACATATTTTTGCAACTATCACAGTGACAGTTAAATTTGAAGATATTTGTTTATAACTATATTTACATGTGGCCCGTGACCAAGATTTTCATATAGTCTTCTTATTGGTAGGAATGTGGTTAATCATCCTGACATTCAAGTTACTGTAGATTGTAAAGGGTTAGCATGGAAAGTGCTTTCTCCTGTTGGCACTGAAAAACCTGATTAATGATAATCCATATGGTGCTTTGATGAACTTCAATACAGAATTTAGACACGGTTACCTTACTTTGCACTTCGTCATTAATAATCACTGACCGCGGCACTAACTTTAGCCCCAATTTAGTTTGTTCGTTATTTAGAGCATTACATAGATACGAAAGATACGTCTTAACCGTAATCAATATGTTAGCTACTAGGTGTGGTAATGTGTCAGACTGGCCAAGCGTTTTGTGGAAAATCCAATTGTCCTTAAACACTACTGTACAGCAATCAACTGGCTTTTCACCTATTAGGCTGCTTATAGGCAGAAACTAGAACATCCCGTGAATACAAGCTCGATTAGATGAAGTAATACTAGTTAGCACATCAACGTCTTAAAATTGTTGCCGATACATTCAAAGACCGCTTTGACCAAACGCGTAGAGATAACATAAATTATAGCGTAGGTGATACTGCTACTTTGACAGGTACCAGGATTGAAAAATCGCGTAATAGTGTATCAAGACTTACAATTTCCTTCGAATCAAGGGTCAAAATTAAATCAATCTAGACGACGTAAATGACGCTATTCTTCAGGTTCAAAATTGGTTTACGGTAAACAATTTGGTACTTAATGAAAAAAAAACCAAATGTATTCGATTCATTTCACCAAATGTTAGGAATAGTAAATGTGACATCATACTTAATGGAGAGAAACTGGAATTTACTAGTCAAACGGTTTTCCTAGGAATTACGCTAGACGAGAAATTACAATGGGGACCTCATATAACATCTATTGCGGGGCGACTAAGCTCCGCGGCTTATGCTGTTAGAAAGATAAGACAGTTAACAGATGTAGAAACTGCGCGTTTGGTCTTTTTTGGCTACTTTCACAGCATTATGTCGTATGGTATTTTACTGTGGGGTCGGGCTGCTGACAAATTACTTGCTCTATCCCACAAGGAAGTGTGTTAGGATGCCCACTATTTTTAATCTATATTAATGACCTTCCCAAGGCATTAGATAAAGAAAACGCTCTGCCAGTATTATTTGCAGACGATATCTCGATAATAATCAAGTGTGAAAATGTAAATAACCCTAGTCTACAGATACAAAATACCCTCCTAACAGTAGATACTTGGCTCCAGACCCACAACTTGGAAATTAACAGTAACAAAACCAAAATAATTCAATTCAGAACATACAAAAAACCACCTCTCAATCTAAAAACAACATTCAGAAACACGCAAATAGAAGAAGTTAATACATTTACCTTACTTGGCATAAATATTGACACACACATCAACTGGAAGTCACACATAGAACATATAAAAACAAAACTCTTCAGATTCTCATACGCTCTTTTTCAAATAAAACAGAGCACTAACACACAAACAGCTATGGCTGCTTATTACGCTTACGCATACTCATGGTTGCGATATGGCGTCATGCTATGGGGGAATAGTGTTAATGTAGATGAACTATTCATAATACAAAGTGTGTAAGAATTCTAGCCCAAATATATAACACGGAGAGCTGCAAACCATACTTCATTAAATATCAGATGCTAACCCTGCCGTCAATATATATACCCGACATTTGCGTATTTGTTTTTAAAAACATGAACAAATTCACTAAAATAGAAGATACGCACAACGTCAACACTCGCCACAAAAAGAGGTTATGCGCTCCGTTTTCAAGAATCAAAATGTTAAGTGATAGCCCTTACTATATGGCAATTAAAATATATAATAAGTTACCCAAACTGTTTAAAACTGAAAAATCAGTAACTATATTTCAGAAAAGGCTAAAACTATACCTAATCCAAAAATGTTTCTACTCGGTAAAAGAATATCTGGAGTCTAGCTTAAAATAACAATTCTCTTTCATGTACACAAATGGCGATCTGTCCTATACAAATAAAAAAAAAATGTAGTCTATCCTATTCAACTTCAAATAAAATCATAATTATAATATTGTATTACCTGAAAAAGATGACATTAATATTGCTTAATCATTGTATTTAATTCAATGATTACTGACATTTTAATTTTGACTTATCTATAATATATAAATTTTATTGTACAAATATAATATGAAAATAATTAAATACCTAATAAAAATGTTAAATGCATGCTAATTTAGGATGAAAAGGGTAGGCGAATGATAATATTGCAATGCTTGTAGAAGGCTACTAAGTCATAAGTACTAACTTAACATATATATATTATAAGACCAATATTGTACGCTTAGTTCGCAATAAACACTTTGACTTTGACTTTGACTTTGTAAATCAATACGATCATCTTTACAAAAATGTTTAAATTCAACATTGTCGTATGACCTACCACGGTCTGCAATTATTGTTTTTAGGAGCGCCAAACAAGTTAAGGTTAAGGTTAAGTTAGGGTTAAGGTATGCTCAACAACAACAAGATGAATTTTGTAAAACCATCAATAATCACGGTACAATACTCCTTACGTTCTCTTTTTCCGCTGAGTTTTCCAGTTAAATCTAAATTAATTGTATGCCATGGAATGGCCAATTTAGGGATTGATTTTAGACGGACCTGCTGGGCTCCCGACTGACCTTTGGACCAAATGACGCACGAATCTACAAATTTTTAACAAGTTTGGACATATTTTGGAACCAATAAAGATCGTATAATTTATCGAGCGTTTGTTTTTTCATAACCAAGGTGTTTTATTTCGCTGTGCACATGGTTAATCATTGACCAGGTTAAAGAGTGTGGCAATATTGGTAACCATTTAGTGGTTTTATTACATTCGATTTTACGGTAAAGTATGCCCTGCCTAATGTCGTACGTGTGTGATGTTTCAGACTGTAAGTCATTTGAACGGGATTTGGAAATAATGTCTGATATTTCAATCTTTTAGCGATTTCGTCTAATTTCTCCAGAAGATATTACGGAACCCAGATATTCAATTTCTGTCTTCATAAATGAACATTTTTTTTTAAGTTCAAAGAAAATCCAGCTTTGGACAAAATGTCTAGCAATCTATTTAAACGAAACAACCCTTCTTAAACGGTTTCTGATGCAGAAAGGACGTCATTCATGTAGACTAGAATCTTATCGTCATTTAGAGGTGCAGTATTTATAGCCCTTTGAAAAACTAATGGAGCATTTCTTAAACCAAACAAGTTAAGTACTCAAACTGACCCGAAGGTGTCACAAAGGTAGTTTTCTGTATAGACTCTTTATGGACGCAAATTTGGTGAAATTCAAGGCCATATCCAAACTAGAGAAGAAATAGGCCCCATGTAACTTTTCAATTTGATCACTAATAAGTGGTAAAGGATAGCTGTCTGGTCAAGTACCTATTGCTATTAAGTTCCCGGTAATCAACACACATGCGATCGCTACCGTCTTTCCTTTTTATCAATAATACAGGACTTGCAAAAGACGAAGAACTTTCTCGAATTATGTTAGCGTCTAGTAGCTCTTAAATCTTGTCATTAATGATTGCTAACTCGGTGGGTGATAGCCTGTAAGGTCGCCTATGTACAATTTTATTTGGATCTATGAGATCGATTTTTAGCTCACCGGTCTTAATACGCGTAGTAGGGAGTCTTGTATAAAATATGGGGAATATTTAGATAGTATTTCAATCAAAAATTTCTTTTCTTTACCAGTAAGATCTGTGTCAATCAAGTTAATATCAAGAGGCATTTCTAATTTAGAGCTAAGATTTGAAATTGTATTTTTGGAAAAGGTTAAAGCATCGTTAGTAATCACAACGGACATCCCTTGCTCTAAAATATCGCGACCTAATAATGTTTTCATTGAGACATTGATCAGGCAATACATGGTATGTAACATCGAGAAGACAGTTTTGTACCATGGTTGGACATTTTTTTTGGAGAGAGCAATTAACATTATTAGAACCAACCCCCTTCAAAAGTACTTGTTCATTAAACTTTTCACCAGTAAGAAAATCATAGTTACTTTCCTTTATGAGACTACACTCAGACCCTGAATCAAATAAAAAAGCAAATTGCTTACCCCTTATATCGAGAACACCACGTGCTGCTCTGGAACACAGGTTCACTTCTTTGCTGGTGGTGCTCGGTGTAGGATCTTCTTTCTTTCTCCAGCGCTTAGGGCAAGTAGTAACCACGAGGTCAGCCTCGCCACATAAAGCAGGTCATCCCTGGGTTCGGTTGTGGAGTTTTTGCTGAAACAGGTGTAACCTTTGAAGTAATATGCTGTTTGAGACGACACTCTTGCTCTCGATGACCAATCTTCCCGCAGAAATTTCGTGGCCTTTTCGTGTCTGGTTGGGATGTGCCCGCTTCTTCATTTCTTCTTTGTAATGAGAAGCTGCGCAGCATGCGAAAGAGTTGATGCTTATCACTTATAACCTCAGAAATGAGTTCGCGGCGAATTCTGTCGTCGCACTGTGACAGGACACATTTGGAAAAACCGGTCACTACACTTTCCGGTAAAGAACAATGGCAAGGCTCCATACTTCATTTTACCTGACATCAATTTGAAGCGTCTATGATGGAAAAAAATATAAAACTTTAGGGGTTTTATTATCTAAACATAATCACTGAGATTTTTCATTATAGGGACATTAAAAAAAAAGATTTTTGTATTTTGAGGTTTTTTTTTGAAACATTTTTGTATTTTGAGGTTATGAAAATCTGTCATTAAGTAGTCGTCTACATAACATTGATGCATTATGTCAAAGAAAATCCCTTAAAATACGAATTAATAGCTGTCTATTGCAAAATTATAAAATAGATCAGATTTACGATGGGGTCCCATTGTAAAACTTGGACCATACTTTCTATCGGCAGAAACTTAAGTAGGTACCTGCATTAAAATCCCTCATGCCGTTGTAGAAAGATACTATTAGCCAGTCAGCATAAGAGGTATAGGCTTATAGCCCTGAATGCACTCATGGAGACTCTTTCTTTCTTCCTGGGTAGCTGTGTGGCTTTTTTAATCCGAATATCAGGATTCATAAAGTTAAGGGGGATAATACTACTATCCAGAATTTAGGGGTAAAATAAAACAGTTAAGTAGAGGTATCACGATTTTTAATTATAATTTATTCATCTTCTCTAATGACAATATCATCCAGGAACTCTGCCGGTGCTGATACATTATTCTGATGCCTAGCCCATCCTAGGTACCACACGAGAGTCATCACGTGTGCGCAACAACCAACAGTACGCCGACCAACTAAACAATTGCAGCAATACTCTACAATGCCTGATCTACTATTATTATTATTTTCAATTAAGATATAAACAAAATACTGCTTTCTTGAAATGTGGCGCGATTTTATTTTACCTCTTATCAAAGTAGTTTCTCCACTACCTCGTAAGCTGTACTCAGAGGAATTAATTCTTTCACTACATATTTCAATCCTATATCCGCCATGGAAACGTATATGCTCGCCATAGTATGAGCGAGCTTGACGTATTTGATACGTTCCCAAGGCGAATAATATTAAATCTCTATATTCCAAGTTAGGAAAGACTAAAACATTGTTTCGGTCTGCTGTGAGACTTTGGAAGATCGCCTGTTCATATTTAGTTGTTCAATCACATTTGCCAGATTATTACCTATATTCAATCTTTCATTAATTATATTTAATATTTCATGAGCATACTCATTATTTCTCAGGCGAGTACCAAACTTATTTAATAAAGCCGCTGCTATTTGGAAATTCCCCATCATGCGTGGTAGAGATCTATGGAAATATTCTTGTCTTAATATTTTGAAGTCTCGTTTAAAATAGCCATTTACGACCTCTACCACCCATCTACAAATAGTGACACAGCGGCTTCGGTTTGCTTGAGCTGTAGTCAATTGATGCTCACCTTCTAAAAGAGAATCTGGCATATATGTGCGATAACCACATTCTTCCAATAAACTAATGCAGTCTCTAAATCCTCTATCTAATATAAAGGCATCATTCTCTCTGAAATACAACCTAAGAGGAGATGTTTCAGTTTCAAATAAGGATGACATTATTTCAGCATCTGAGGTTGTTGCTTTGTATGGGCCAAAACAATCTAAAATGTAACCATCACTAGCAACAATTAAAAATGGTTTTAACAAATTCCTGTATTTATGAAGAGAGTAAGTGTCTTTTTGGAACATGTAATTAGAACTTTTATTTATGTAAATATATGTTCCGTCACAAATCACAATTACATTATTATCACTTCCATATAAACCATTTGGAATGGCTAACGTGTGGTTATTTAACTGCTCCCGGGACAAATGCGTTATACCAAGGTATCTGGGCACAAAGTCTTGAACGAGTACTTCCCGAACCCGGTCCATTAGGGTTTCCAAAGTACGCCGCGGCTTTTGCACTAACGTGGCAATCCGTTCATCAGAGTCCCCCGATCGCATCTTTATTAACAAAGACACAAGCCCCAATCTTCCTCCTTTAATTTCTAAAATTCTTGGAACTTCTCCCAACAGTATATTATATTTTTCTTTGAAAAATCCTACCCAATAAACAAAAATTCTTTCATCCATTTCTTCGATGTTATTAAAATCTAAGGTAGGATTGAATGCGTTCACAAAAGAAAATATGTGTTGCACTTGGTCAGCGTTAAATATATTTATACTATTTGCTGACTCGAACAAACCGTCCCAAGAATTTCTACCCAAGTGGTCTCCACAAACACGAGCTAGTTTGGGCAAATAATATTTATGATTGCTCAATATGATAGCACGTAATTGGTCAGATACAGTGTGCAATGTACCAGTATTACTACAATCAGTAAACACACAATGATTACCGGTGTTGGCCGCCCTTCTATAGTCTGTTAATACAATATTTTCTATTGTGTTTGGCCTGCCAATTTCTTCTTGAGGATTTTCATGGGGTTCATTATCCTGTGGCATTATCTCCATTTGGGATATTTCTTCAGAAATTTTATTTTCATCAACAAGGTTGAAGCGAAGAGCTTCCCTCTTTGTACGCAACCAACAGGCATGACATCTCTCTATCTGATAGAGTCAGCTGCAATGGAAATACAATGAAATTAGGAAATGTGTGTAATTAAGCACAAGCCTATCTGATTATAAGGAAAATAAATGAAGTACAGGAAGTAGTTTTATGCTTGTAAATGATATAAGCATATTATCGATAAAAGGTTAATATGGATCAACAGACTTTAATAATTATAATAATATATTGTACATACAAACAATAATTGCAAATACCAATAATTACCAACAGGAGGATTTTAGGTATTTCATTTTATACTAGCTGACCCGACGGACGTCCAGTCCCTATCTATGTACTTAACTGCCTATCCTACACCTACCGTACTCCTACCGTACACGTACCGTACCGTATACGTACCGTACACGTACCGTACACGTACCGTACACGTACCGTATACGTACCGTACACGTACCGTACATGTACCGTACACGTACTGCACGTACCGTACACGCACTGTACACGCACCGTACACTTACCGTACACGCACCGTACACGTACCGTACACGCACCGTACACGCACCGTACACGTACCGTACACGCACCGTACACGTACCGTACACGCACCGTACACGTACCGTATACGCACCATACACTTACTCTACACGTACCATACACCTACCCTACCCTACACCTACCATCATCCAAATCGGTTCAGTCGTTCCTAAGATAAAAATAGTGTAACTAACGACTTTCTTTTATATAAATATAGATTTATGATCATTGTCTTCCTGTATGTCTATTCTGTTAAAATCCCCCTCTGTGAACACCTAAGTGAGCTGTCATCCGTCCATCTGCTCTGTCAATCCCTAGCATCGGGACAGATGACAGCTCACTTCACCTAGGTGTTCACCGAGGGACATTGTAACAGTATGCCTATTCTGTTACAATCTCCCTCGGTGAACACCTAGGTGAAGTGAGCTGTCATACGTCCGTCTGCTTTATAGATCCCTAGCATCGGAAGGGATGACAGCTCACTTCACCTAGGTGTTGACCGAGGGAAATTGTAACAGAATAGCGCTACAGAATAGAACTGCTGATTATATATTCTAATATAAATATGCCATTTTAAGTAGTAAAAATATGCTATCTCTTTGGCTGTTGATTGCCATACTCAACCAACAAAACATTGTTTTTACATTATGTCCGCAAAGTGATGAAAAAAAAAAAAAAATTACATACCTGTCGTGGTTGTATTTTCATTTGAATAATGTTGATCATATTCTGCTGTAGGTCTGTAGGGCTGGCTCGTAGTATTTTGTCACTTTGCCTTCTTGCAATTGAACAGCCACACAAAAGACAAACATTGCCATGGCCCCGTTGACTTGGTCCAGCTTGTTCATCACTGGCAGAAATATCTAGCTGCAAGCTCCGATTCACAGCAGCCATTGCCAGTTCCCAACATGCTTCACAAACATAATCATCATCAGTTATCTGAAAGTTACGGGATTATTTTATAATCATGGAAAACCCTACTACGTTATAAACACATAATTGACTTGGTGCATAAATGTACCTCAACCTTAATGATTTTTCATATCAATCAATATGCAGTACCTAAAGTTATGATTATTGATATTACAGAAGCCATATATCATTACATCGGCAACAATCATTATTATTTACTAATCAACATACTGTCTGTGGACAGTATTGAGCACTATAGTGTAAAGTATTTAGTGATAATGGTAGATAGGTTTGTAAAACATGCAATTAACCTGTATCAATGATAATTATCACAGAATTGCTGTTAAAATACACTTAATTTTAATTTTACACTACAGTTAATTTCATGACAGAATAAATGTAAGACTACTAGAAGGAAAAGAAGTAGGTAATATGCTCATGATTATACTATGCTAGTTCCACAGAATTTAAGGTATGTAAATAGGTAGGTTTACTTACGATTTGTGGATAAACCCAGGTGCAGAGCAAGGTACAAACTCTAGTGTTTTGATCCAAGGCCCGATATCGTCGAAGATTGTTGACGCAAATATTACAATTCACGCACAAGATGCGTGTAGGTCTGCTACGATTTTCCATCTTTAACCAGGCAACAATATCAAAATCTTGAGGCACAATCGGAGTCCGTATAAAGAAAGCAATTTGTTATACAGTTACAGCAGCACAGATCGTCCGTGAGAAAGCACAAGTCGTCGTATGGGGCAGAGAATCAAGTCCGGGGGCAATGCGTGGGTCAATAATAAAGACAGATAGGAAAACCAAAAATTATTTGCGAAACCAACAACAACCAGTAGCCTAGGCAAGCAAAGCTAGCTAGACTAAAAACAAAAACGAGCAGTATTGTCAAAATGTCAGTCTCACAAAATGTTGCCAGAGTATTTTCTTTAATTTACAACTAGTAGCGGTTATTATTTATTAAATAATTATTTTATCTTTATAAAATACTAGCTGACCCGACAGACGTTGTCCTGTCCCGATCTACCTACTTACCTGCCTATTTACCTTTTTTTTTTTTTTTCTCTCTTCGTAAGAACCATCTTCGTACTTCAAGGAATATTATAAAAAAAGAATTATCCAATTTGGTCAAGCGGTTCGCAAGTTATGCGCTTACCAACACATTTAGCGATTCATTTTTATATATAAGATTATTCTTGCAAGTCCAACACGTAATTAATAACTACGTTAGATGGTTTGATATGTTTGTTGTCCAACAAGCCTAGGTAAGCACTTTACAATATATCTTAGTTATTGTTTTTTACCGAGTATTGTCTATTTGTTTCATAAAGTGGTAACTCTGGTGAACCAAAATATTTTCTTCCACAGATAAAACCAACACCGGATACGTATTTAATCAAACAAAAGTTCATTAAATTCATAATTTAAACTAAAGTTGCACATTTAAAATTAATTATGGATAAAAAACATACTAAAAATTTGACAAAGTTTTGCATAAGTCACATATCTAGACGCTTCCGAAAACATTCAGGTAAAGAACTGCCGTTGTTCTTTGCATCAGGAACCAGCATTTCCTTAATAGCAACCCATGAAACATTATCTGGATTGATTTTGGTAAAGAAGAAAAGAAAGAAAGAAAAACCATTTATTCACGAGATAGTGACGCACATTACAAAATAGTTTGTGCTGTATAGGTATAATAATAATAATAATAATAATAATTAAATAAGTAAATAAAATAAAAAACTATAATAACGTCCGAGACAGAAAATATGTGTCACTGCCACGCGAAACGGCTGACGCTCAGCATAAATGCCGTGGTCCGCGCACGAAGGCGCGAAGTCAAGGCGCTGGTTTTCAGCGTAAGCCTACGTGTCGCTGTCTCGGAAAAACAAATAGAACGTAATTTATTTATTGTTCCGAGGCACAGATCAAATACACATTTACACAGTCTGTGGACACAAAAAGACGCTGTATTCGACACGGCGCCCACAAATAATATTTTAATAGTATTTATATAATATGTAAAACAACAAAAACAAACAAAAAATAAATAAAAAGACAATAGACAATAATTAACTATTAATTAAATTAAAAAGTGGCAAGATTTCGCCGCGTCCTGAGCCAAAGATAAAATAGACTAATACTAATAATATACAGGAGAGATGAGTTTGCACTTGCGTTGCGTAATGATTTGACATAACAAATGCCCGACCAATGAGTTATTTAACCAGAAAATGGCGTAAACAATTACAAAATCGTGACACAATACAACACAACAATACACAATACAGTACACACAACACAATACAAAACAACAATATTAGTGACTGTGATATTGTTATATACAGAGATTTTGAGTAAAAGTGGAACTAGATAAACTCAAAATAAGACAAACCTCAGGGTTGGAGGGTGACCCGATCTGAGCAATATGTGCAATTCTATCCAAAAACGGTAAGATAATACGAAAATAATGATTAATGCATAAGTACATGATACGATTACTGTGACATAATTTGAATTATTAATAAAATTGTATATAACACGGCGAGTAGGTATGGTCTTCGTCGTGATCCTTCAGTGATGGTAGGATTGGCAGGTAGGTAGGGTAGGTAGTTGAATTTCAATCACACACATCGCTGACTTGACACAAACTCCATTTATTTCAATTAAACCACTTACAGGCACTTTTGAAATTATCACTAGGAGTTATTGTCAGCCTGAAAGATGTACGTTCCAACAGGTAGGCTTCTATGGAGAAGAACGTATAAGAAACTCCATGATCACTCTTTTAAACCAAAATATGTTACAACAATGGGGCGGGTCTGGGTCTATGCTTTAACGGTTCCCGTACGGCATGCTTAACATGTTAGCATAGATGAAGGCCTACCCTATCATCTCCTTCAGAGGTGGTAGGGGGGCGTTGGTCTTGGGGGAGAGTGACAAGTTGGTCGCAAAGATCCCCAAGGCAAGTTCGGCGGACTAGCCTTCTCGAGGTTGCCAGCCCTGTTAATGGGTCTAGCTCACTAGGAAATAGACTCAAACAGAAACCACCGAGCGCTTTAGTATATAATATATATAGTATGTATTTGTGTAAGGTGTATTTTATAGTATTTTCTTATATTTTATACAACCACACTATCGCGGGCCAGAGTAGTGTGGTTTTCTTTCTTTCTTTCTTTCTTCTTCTTTCTTCTGCCCAAACAAAAAATAAACATGAACGCACATAAAAAAGAGAAATTACCCCAGGAGGGTACCACGCACCGTGGAGAATCCCTCACCGAGCCCAGCTCGGTCAGTTCCTCGTATTCTGGGGGGAACAAAAAAGTGTGCGAAGAGCGAGGATCAAGCCTCGACCTATCAGGCCTCGCAGAGGCCATACCAATAGCGAAACCGCGACAACCTGACACGAACAGTGTCACGAAATGGAGCCAGACTGCTCATAAGTGCCCTTGCAAAAGGGCAGCTGACAAAGCAGCGAAAGCTCCCGACAACCCAGGGTTGAAAGGCCTACCTGAACGCAGTCGCCCCAACAGGCGCGCGAGACGGACGGCCCTTCGACTACCAAAGGCACCGAAGGGGACGGCAGACGCAGCAGCGGCAACGCAGCGCGACCCTGTACCGTCCACCTCAACACCGACCGTGACAGCACACGCAGCAGCGGAAACGCAGCGCGACCCTGTACCGTCCACCTCGAAAGAGGCAGCGACGGCGCAGAAAGACACGGCACTACCACCACCGGTTCCACCCAAAAAGCCGAAGAAGAGACGTACTCCGAGGGGTCTGCGCGGTCGGCGGACTGCTGCGGCGGCGCCCATTGCTCCTGAAAAGGAACAACCTGGGACCGGGGGTGGTCCGGGAGAGCGCGCTTCTACGAAGCGTGCTCGCCTGGACGACACCCGATCACCCAGAGGGGAGGCCAAACGCGCGAAAACCGACGCGAAACCGAAGCGGGCAGTGAGCTATGCAGATGCGATGCAATCGCATCTGAAGGTAGCGGTCATTACTGTCCCGCCGAGGGACCTCTCGCAGAGTCAGGCAGAGCAGCTTAAGGTAGCTATCGATGATAGCATCCTACAAGCAGCACTGTCGCCACCGTCTCCGAGTGCGCGAGCTCCATCTTTCCGCGGGCGTCCCTTCATGATGGATGGGATACTAGCGATGTGGTGTGAGGACGCGAACGCTCTAGGCTGGCTGGAAGAAGCGGTCAAAACCATCGCATCACCCATACCCGGCACCACTCTGGCTGTCATCAAGCAGTCAGAGCTGAAGAAGAGGCTGAAGGCAGGGCTTCTTTTACACACTCGCATCACCGACGCCGAGACGCTGCAGAAAGTCCTTTGTGCCCAAAACCCGTGGTACAAAGTCGACTTCTGGCAGTGTTACGACATGTCGGTGGACGAGAAGACCGAAGAGGGAAGCTCTCAGGAGAAGGTGGTCCACTTGATCCTGGGCATTCCCGAAGACCAAAAGGAGACCATCCTTGAAAGAGGCCGCCGTGTAGCCCACATGTCCGGAAGCGGATACATCCGCTTCTTCAACATGGAGGAGGAGACAACGAGCGGGGACAACCAGACGGCGACGGGTGAGACCACGGCGAAGGAGACGTCAACTCCTAAGCCGAGCTCACAGTCGGAAACGGGGGAGGGAGGGACAAGCGACGAAGATGACGTCCTCCGCAGTCCCTAATTCCCTCACCATTACTCAAACCAACCTCCAGCACAAACAAATAGCGGCGGCCACCTTACGCAGAGTGCTGGAGGTAGACAACAAGACCGTCGCCCTGATCCAAGAACCTTGGATCAGGAATAACAGAATATGCGGTCTGAACAACATCGGAGGTAAGTTGCTGTTAGACACCTCTATTGACAAACCAAGGACTTGTATCTTCATGCCTAAAACCATGACAACAACTTTGCTTAACCAATTCTGTTCTAGAGATCTCACGGCAGTTAAAGTCCTCACAGACAAACAAACAACCCTGGTGTTGGCATCAGTGTACATGCCGAGCGAAGGCGAAGTGCCTCCAAAGGAACTGGCCGAGCTGGTGCAACACTGTGACACACACGCCTGGGATCTAATCATCTCCGCAGACTGCAACGCTCACCACTCGCTGTGGGGAAGTAAGGATATAAACAAAAGGGGTGAGTTACTAACCGAATACATATTTCAAACAAACCTAAACATCATGAATAGGGGCAAGGAACCTACGTTTGTGAGTTCAAGGTACCAAACAATCATTGACATTACTTTAGCAACAGACGCGGCGGCGGACCTTATAAAGGGATGGCACGTGTCAAACGAACCATCCTTTGCGGATCACCGCCGCATATGTTTCCAAATACAGTACAAACCGACAGACCCTGTCCGATACCGCAACCCCCGTAAAACCGATATAACAAAATATTTAAATTTACTTACCAATGCACTAAGTGACATTCAAATGACAGACTCGACACTTAGTACAGAAAACATAGAAACAAACATACAACTTTTATCCAAAACCCTCTTAAAAAGTTACGAACTGTCATGTCCTACAGTAGTACCCAAAGTGTCGAACGAAAGTTCCTGGTGGGGGCCAGAACTCGAACGTCTACGGGAAAAACTTAGGACACTTTTTAATCGAGCGAAGAACACCAGAGCCGACGAGGACTGGGATAACTATAAGACTGCACAGAAACACTACAAAAAACGGATTAGATTCCGTAGTAGAGAAGGTTGGCGCACTTTCTGTAGCAGTATTAACTCAACGAACCAGGCCGCTAGAATAAAGAAAATTCTAGCCACGGGAGACCTCAAACTTTTGGGCACCCTTAAAAAGGCTGACGGCACCTACACGAGTACTGAAGACGAAACCAGTGCACTATTGCTTGAAACACACTTTCCCGGCTGTCAAATAACAGCAGAGTCAGAGTGGCGGGACGAGCACTATAGCACACCAACATCCCAGGAATGGGAAATTGCAAACGAGATAGTAACCGCAGACAAGGTGGCATGGGCCCTAAAAAGCTTCAAGCCGTTCAAATCTGCCGGGCTGGATGGAATATTCCCAGGATTACTACAATGGCCAATAAATCTGATAACAAAGTACCTGGTACCAATATACAGGGCATGCATTGCCTTCAAATACATACCTACAGCATGGAGGGAAGCGAAAGTAGTATTCTTACCAAAACCAGGTAAAGAGGACTATACTCACGCAAAATCCTTCAGACCCATCAGCCTAACGTCTTTCCTACTGAAAACGTTGGAAAGACTGGTAGACCGACACCTACGGGATGGAGCACTGAAAACAAAGCCCCCACATCCCCAACAACACGCTTACACGAAAGGCAGATCAACTGAATCGGCTCTGCACTTGTTAGTACACAAGATAGAGTCAGCCATTACAAATAAATCATCAACACTAGCTGCCTTCATAGATATAGAAGGAGCTTTTGATAAAACCACGCACAACAGCATTATCCATGCCCTGCAAGGCTACAAAGTCGAACCAGTAATAACAAAATGGATTACTGAGTTGGTCAGCAAAAGGGCAGTTCAAATAGAAGTAAACAATACAACAAGAGCAAAAGTGATCAAGGGATGCCCACAAGGAGGCGTCCTATCACCACTTCTATGGAACGTAGTAGTGGACAGCCTTCTAAAAAGACTAAACGAACAAGGCTACACTACTATTGGATATGCAGATGACCTAGCAATACTGATAAGCGGAAACGCTGAAAGCATCTTATGCGAAGTAATGCGATCTGCTTTACGTATTGTGGAACAATGGTGTGGCGACCATCAGTTGTCAGTAAATCCAAGAAAAACAGAACTCATTCTTTTCACCAACAAAAGGAAGTTACCAGAACTCAAGCTACCAAACTTATTCAATACCAAACTCTCCCTATCAACTCAAGTGAAATACCTGGGCGTCACACTTGATCATAAATTAAATTGGGCGAGTCATATCGAAAATAAAACAAAGAAGGCCTGTATAGCTTTTTATCAGTGCAAGAGACTAGTTGGTAAAAAATGGGGTCTCAACCCTAAAATAACACTGTGGCTATACACTTCAGTTATCAGGCCGTCTATAACATACGGATCCGTTGTGTGGTGGCCCAGAACACAACTGGCTACGGTGAAAACGAAACTCCAAAGCCTGCAACGCCTGGCTAGTGTTGCGGCAACTGGATGCATGAGAACTACTCCATCAGTCGCTCTTGAGTACCTGCTGAACCTAAGACCTCTGCATCTCGTCATTAAAGAAGAGGCACAGGCAGCCGCACTAAGACTGAGAGCCAACGGACTGTGGAAGCTAAACATAGAAACACCACACTCAACTGTACTGAATGGAATCCTGAAGGAAATACCACTCCTTGAGGCGCCCACGGACAGAACATTGTGTCATCATGTTTTCGATCGAAGATACAATATCCAACTTACAGCAGAAATGGAAGATAACTCTGGTATCGATGAAGTTAGGATATACACAGATGGCTCCAAAACCACACAGGGTACTGGGGCAGGTGTCTTCTCGAACGACCTAAATATTAAAATCTCAACCACCCTAGATAAACTTAACACTATCTTTCAAGCAGAATGTATAGGTATAACCAAAGCAGCACAAGCGGTTGCAGCCAGAGATGTCAGAGGACATAATATTAAAATTGTCTCAGACAGTGCATCCGTACTTCAAGCTCTACAAAGCAACACTATAACCTCTGTCCTAATACTGGAGTGTCATAATACACTGCAGTCCATTGCAAACACAAACAGGGTGACTCTGCAATGGATTAAAGGACACAGTAACTCACTGGGTAATGATGCAGCCGATGAACTGGCCAAAAGGGGTTCAAGGACGGCGGTATACGGCCCGGAACCACTACTGCCTATACCCCTGGCACAAATCAGAGCATGGCTGCGCCTTACAACAGAAGCTAACCACCAAACAGAATGGAGAAACAGCGCAGGATGCAGGCAAACAAAGAATGCTGTTCCGGTAGCTTCGAAGAAGCTTGCCCGCAACCTCACAAGACTAAACAGGGACCAAATCCGTAAAGTACTAGGTACCATAACCGGACACTGTCCCCTAAACAAACACCTGTGCACCATAGGTGTGACAGATAGCCCTCTGTGCAGAGGCTGCATGGAGGCGGAAGAAACGCCACAGCACGTGCTCATGGAGTGCAGGAGCGTGGCGGATCAACGGGCACAGATTCTCCAGTCTCCAGTATCACTATCGGAAGTCTGCAGCAACCTGAAAAGGCTGCTCGGCTTCTGGGAGGAACTAGGATGGCTGGAATAAAAGAAGAGACAGATTTCACGTACAATGGCCCAATCGAGTGGCTAAGTGTGGAAAAGGCCCCGACAAATTAACTAACTAACTATGTTACAACAATGTTATGGTCGAATAATCTTAACACTTTTAAAACCAAATTCTACTTTTTACATTTTAACACGCGCACACGCGCCCATCGCCATATTTTTCCCAGCCTGCCTCTTTCCTCCGTCTGGAAGCGTGTCGTACCAGTACAAAATCTTATTACTGAAGTAGTTGAATAAAATGTAGAAACAATACTAAAATGATTATCAGTTAATTCTTTTATCATTAAACAATGCTAATATTCTCAAATAGAAAGGCGTCTTAACATTATGACTGAATTAGTAGCTGCATCACTATTTGTAACTTCAATATTACTGCGCGATGACATTTCCGGTGATTTGAAGAAATTAATTAAATAAAAGGTCATCATTAACAAATTGCCTGTGTAAAATAGTCTTGTTAATTTACACTCAGCAATTCATTATTGAAACCTATTAAGTTCTCGTATTAAATTAGAACTATGAGATGATATTGACTATTGACCTAATGGTCTACGCCATTTTCTCAAGGACCTCAATTATTTCTAAACAACTTATAAATCAGATGTGCAAATTGTTAATATGACTAATAGAAAACCAACAGTCAGTATAACATTCGAAACGTTTATTAAATATAGTAGGTAGAAGGTCTAAACATCGTGTCAATTATAATTATACTAATCAGTAGTAAATTAATAGCCAGTTAACTTGTTAGCAAATATATTGAAGTAACACAATTTTAATCGAATAATAAACTAGATTTTTAATCACATTTAATAAAAACGAAAGATGCCTAGAAATAATGTTTTACAACATTATTTCTGGCTGATACCTCTGGATTAATCTTGAGTCTATATAATCGTGGACTTTTTTATATCCCCCATACTCGTGGGAACAAAATGGATAATTTAAAACAAAACCAAAACACAAAAAATGAAGAGGGGGGTGTGGCGTCAGAATCTGACGTCGCATCGGAGAGGAGCGCGAGAAGCGCGGTGACTAGGCGAGAAAAGGAGCTTCAGATCAGCCTGGAGCGCCTGCGCGAGGAGGAGGCAGCCTCTGCAAAAAGGAAGGCGGCGGCGGCGAGCGCTTTTAAGAAGCGCCCGCGGAGTGAGGACTCGGGGTCGATGGGTCTCTCCTCTAGCGAGGAGAACTTGTCAGCCCCGAAGGTGTCAACGGCACGCAGAGGGCGAGGACGCGCGGTGGCGAGTGGAGCCCCTGCTCGTTTGCCGGAGCGTGATGGGCGGGGCCGGTTCGTGACGGTGTCCCGGCCCGATACACCGGCTCCGTCAGATCATGTGGAGAGCGTGGGGAGCGATTCCGGGCCATCCATCGCGGATCTCAGTGACGGCTCCCTGGGACTGGGATCAAACCGGGCGGAGGCGAATGCCGCAAAGCGGGCGCAACGCAAGGCAGTCGCGGAAGGCGAAGTCGCCGAGTTGGCCCGACAGGCTCGCGAGCGGCGCGAAGCTCGGCTGGCTGCCGGGGATAGCGTTTCGGCGGTGGCGCTTAGTCGCCAAGTTTTGGACGGCGTGGGCGTCGTATTGAAGGTTGCCACTAAGTCTGGCAACCTGAAGGGTACCTTCACGCGCGCCCTTAAAGAGGCGGCGGACGACATAAAGGCGGCGGTTGAGGTCCTCATTAGTCGCACGAGTTCGGATGAGACGGCGAAGCTATGGGAGGAGAATAGCCGTCTCCGGTCCGAACTGGAGGACCTCAAGCGACAGTTTGCCGCCCAGAGGGCAGCTGCAGCGCCCGTAACCATCGTCGCTTCTCCCGTAGCGGCTGCAGCACCGGCTTCGGCAATGGCCCCGTCATCGACCCGTGTGTTGGCGGATGCGGAGGTCGAAAAAATCGCCCGCATCTGCATAATGCAGTGTGGGAAGATGGTGGAGGCCCGGCTGGAAGCAATTGAGACGAGGCTGCTCCCGGCGGTAACCCTTCGTCCACCGCTCGCTGCGGACCAGCGGAGGAAGGAAGCGCCCGCTAAGTCGGGGCCGGTACCCGCTAAACCGGGGCCGGTGCCCGCTAAATCAGTACCCGCAACTGCTAGTTAACCCCCTGTCCCTAGGTAAGTGGTGTCATTTGTTTCCCAACCCCGAGGTCCCACTGGCCCCTGGCTGGGGGTGCGCTAACGACTGATGCGCCACCTACAACTACAAAGTTACAAGTGACACTACTCCTCAGCCATCCATACCCTCGCCACGCACCAAAACTTGGTATTAGAGGAATTTATTATAGAGGTTCTCTTCCTCGCGGCCCAGGCGGTTAAGCCAAGACCCTCGTCCCGTTCCAAGTCACAAGATGTGAGCTCTTCACGGATTACTACTACGAGCGACTACGAGCGCCGCCCATGTTTCACCACTGTGTCCTCTGCTTAAATCAGAGGGACACGTGAAAAAACGCCCCTTTTCGGCCCAGATTGGGCCCCACCTCCACGAGCCTGAAGCTCCCCCCCCCACGCAGAAATTCGCCACAGCCAATATTCTCGAGAATATTGACTGTACCCAGGGTGCACCGGCCCGATCACTGCTCTTTCCCCCGAACGTATTCGAAAGGAACCAGCAGCAATCAGGCACACGAGGAGGTTTTCTGCACGCACCCCAACCTAACCTAACCTTTTTTTTTTTTTTTTGGTACGGGGTGGAAAATCCTCATGGATGTCCACCGCCCTGGGGCGGGCGGAGGGGTCTGTCAGACTCTTACTGACTAAAAACCACCCCGGTGTTCCATCTCACACCTACGTCGGGGGTCGCGGGAACTGGAGATACTTCCGCAGCCCCCGGCTGGTGCCGGCCCGCTGCAGCGGGCCACTTCTCGGGTCAAGGGGGGGAGTGAGATGTTAGACTCCCCCCCGGACGTCTTAGAGGGGCGTGCGTGGAACACTACGCGCCGCCACCTCGGGTCCTGGTGTATGTGGGGGGCGACAGACGTCCCCAAGTCTGCCGCCCCTGGACCCATTTAGGGGGGCCGGAAGAGGGCGTTATCCGCCCTCCGCCGACGCCCGGTGCGCCTGCTGCGGGCAGGGTGGGAGGTTGAGATCTCCCTCTCCCTTTCCGCAGCCTCCTTCTGCGACATGACACTTTCGCAGAAGGAAACCACCGCGTCCCAGGACTCTGCGCTGTCGACCATCGACTCTACCACGGCCGACAGCGACAGGTCACTGCCTACTTCTGAGACGAGGGCACGGCGCGGCCCCTCCCAAGCGGCACATTCCGCCAGCGTATGCCGCGCCGTGTCCTCCCGGCAGTCGACGCAGTGGTGACACCGGGCGTCCGGCTCCCTGTTTATGCGACACAGGTACTTCCCGAAGCAACCATGCCCCGAGAGCACCTGCGTCACCCGAAACGACAGGGAACCGTGCCTCCTCCCGAGCCAGCGCTCGAGCACTGGCCGGACCGCCTCGATGATGGCGAGGCCGGCGGTAGGGCGCGAAAGCCTGTCCCGCCATTCCGCCACCAGGACCTCGCGAAGCTGAGACCGACGCAGCTCCATGTGTCGCTGCATCGGTCGCTCGCCCCGCGCCCGCGCTTCCTCGCGCCACCGGAACAGTGACGCGAGTACCTTCGCCTCCAGGTCCCAGGGCGGGGAAACCTTTTTTTTTTTTTGGTACGGGGTGGAAAATCCTCATGGACGTCCTCCGCCCTGGGGCGGGCGGAGGGGTCTGTCAGACTCTTACTGACTAAAAACCACCCCGGTGTTCCATCTCACACCTACGTCGGGGGTCGCGGGAACTGGAGATACTTCCGCAACCCCCGGCTGGTGCCGGCCCGCTGCAGCGGGCCACTTCTCGGGTCAAGGGGGGGAGTGAGATGTTAGACTCCCCCCCGGACGTCTTAGAGGGGCGTGCGTGGAACACTACGCGCCGCCACCTCGGGTCCTGGTGTATGTGGGGGGCGACAGACGTCCCCAAGTCTGCCGCCCCTGGACCCATTTAGGGGGGCCGGAAGAGGGCGTTATCCGCCCTCCGCCGACGCCCGGTGCGCCTGCTGCGGGCAGGGTGGGAGGTTGAGATCTCCCTCTCCCTTTCCGCAGCCTCCTTCTGCGACATGACACTTTCGCAGAAGGAAACCACCGCGTCCCAGGACTCTGCGCTGTCGACCATCGATTCGACCACGGCCGACAGCGACAGGTCACTGCCTACTTCTGAGACGAGGGCACGGCGCGGCCCCTCCCAAGCGGCACATTCCGCCAGCGTATGCCGCGCCGTGTCCTCCCGGCAGTCGACGCAGTGGTGACACCGGGCGTCCGGCTCCCTGTTTATGCGACACAGGTACTTCCCGAAGCAACCATGCCCCGAGAGCACCTGCGTCACCCGAAACGACAGGGAGCCGTGCCTCCTCCCGAGCCAGCGCTCGAGCACTGGCCGGACCGCCTCGATGATGGCGAGGCCGGCGGTAGGGCGCGAAAGCCTGTCCCGCCATTCCGCCACCAGGACCTCGCGAAGCTGAGACCGACGCAGCTCCATGTGTCGCTGCATCGGTCGCTCGCCCCGCGCCCGCGCTTCCTCGCGCCACCGGTACAGTGACGCGAGTACTTTCGCCTCCAGGTCCCAGGGCGGGGATCCGGCCAGTGCACCAGCCGCCTCGTAGGAGATCGTGCGATATCCCCTGATGACTCTGACGGCCATCGCGCGTTGCGGCTTTCGCAGCACGGCGATGCTTCCGGCCGTCAGGTCTGCCGCCCAGATCGGGGCCCCATAAAGGGCCATCGATCGCACGATCCCCACGTAGAGCCGCCTGCAGACGGCGCTCGGGCCCCCCAGATTGGGAAGCAGCGTTGACAACGCCCCAGCCGCGCCCAACAACTTCGGCGCCAGCCGCTGGAAATGAGGGCCAAAATCCCATCGGCTGTCGAGCACCAATCCAAGGTACTTCATGGTAGACTCGACAGCTATTCTGGCCCCCCCGACCACGATGTGTGATCCCGGCGGCGGCGCCCGCCGAGGACCGTGAAAGATCACGACCTCCGACTTGTTGAGGGCCACCTCCAGGCCGAAGCGCCGGATACGGCTCACCACCTGTGAGACCGCAGCCGTCGCCAGCAACGCTGCCTCCCTGTACGAACTCCCCCGGGCCGTGACCAGCGTGTCGTCAGCGTAACACGTCAGGTCCACGCCCGGCTGGAGCTCGCCCCTCAGCACCCAGTCGTACCCGATGTTCCACAGGGGCGGTCCTAAGACGGAACCCTGCGGAACACCGCACGACATGCGGCGCTGGTGCTCGCCATCACGTCCCACGTAGGTGACACACCTCTCAGACAAATAAGCCCCAACTATGCGGCGGAGGTAGGAAGGCACACGAGGATAGCTCAGTGCCTCCCGTACACAACTCCAGGGCAGGGTGTTGAACGCGTTGGAAATGTCCAAGGACACCGCCAACATCACCCCGCCCCGGGACACCGCTTCCTCCGCCAGGACTCTCACCCTCGATACAGCGTGTATGGTGGAGCGCCCATGCCGAAAGCCATACTGGCTCTCGTCCAGGTCCGGCCCCTCTTCGCACAAGTGGCCGACGAGGCGGGCTGCGATTATCCGCTCAAACAGCTTTCCCACCTCGTCCAGCAGCACTATGGGCCGGTACGCGGACGGAGAGTCCGCAGGGCGCCCCACCTTCTTGAGCAGGACCAGACGACCAGATTTCCACAATGTGGGAAACTGGCCCCGCTCAAGGCACGCTGTAAATAGGCTGGAACCTTTTTTTTTTTTTTTTGGTACGGGGTGGAAAATCCTCATGGACGTCCTCCGCCCTGGGGCGGGCGGAGGGGTCTGTCAGACTCTTACTGACTAAAAACCACCCCGGTGTTCCATCTCACACCTACGTCGGGGGTCGCGGGAACTGAAAGAAAGAAAAGAAAGAAAAACCATTTATTCACGAGATAGTGACGCACATTACAAAATAAATGCTGTATATTATATTACTCTGTGAACAAAACCTAAAACTACAACAAGTGGATACATAATTATATTGTATGTAACAAATAAGTACTTAAAATAAAATAAAAAACTATAATAACGTACGAGACAGAAAATATGCGTCACTGCCACGCGAAACGGCTGACGCTCAGCATAAATGCCGTGGTCCGCGCACAAAGGCGCGAAGTCAAGGCGCTGGTTTTCAGCGTAAGCCTACCTACGTGTCGCTGTCTCGGAAAAATAAATAAATAAAAATAAATAAATTTATTGTTCCGAGGCACAGATCAATACACATTTACACAGTCTGTGGACACAAAAGACGCTGTATTCGGCACGGGGCGCCCACAAATAATATTTTAATAGTATTTATATAATAATTATGTAAAACAACAAAAACAAACAAAATAAAAAAACAAAAAGACAATAGACAATAATGAACTATTAATTAAATTAAAAAGTGGCAACATTTGGCCGCGTCCTGAGCCAAAGATTTAAATTTAATACTAATATTTAATATTTTAAAGCGCTTGCGTTGCGTAATGATTTGACATAACAAATGCCCGACCAATGAGTTATGTAACCAGAAAATGGCGTCAACAATTACAAAATCATGATGTAATAACATGTAATGTGTGTGCGACAATACTAAGTGACTGTGATATTGTTTATACAGAGATTTTGAGTGAAAGTGGAAATAGATAATAGATAACAAAATAAGACAAACCTCAGGGTTGGAGGGTGACCCGATCTGAGCAATATGTGCAATTCTATCCAAAAACGGTAAGATAATACGAAAATAATGATTAATGCATAAGTACATGATATGATTACTATGACATAATTTGAATTATTAATAAAATTGTATATATATTAAATGTATAATAATAAGATTAGGAATATAGAATTTATGAAGAATTTTATTATATTGTATACAGGTTTACAACACAGAAACAGAGTCACGAGAAGCCATACTACAGCGCTGCTGAGGATCCAAACCAAAGACGGAAGGCCATGATCCTTGAGGTAAACAACACAAGATGTAGCTGGATTATCATTGTAAAGAAATTTGTGCATGTAGTAGTAACTTCTTATGTTGATATTTAAAAGACTGTAATGTTTTCAGGCCTCGTATTGGTGGCGGAAGATCATTCCAGCAGTGCGTAGCTGCAAATCTGAAACTACCCCTGAAGGCCGTGGTTCTGTGTTGCGGAGCTCTCAGCGGACCAACTATAGAACGAAGCCCATACTTGTAATAAGATTGTCTCCAAGTGAGTTTCTCATATAAATAGTGCGGCTTATGGGTTGTTACAATGCCAAACATTAAACTCGCTAGATGATGCTTCCGCCTGGCAGCCATTTTTAGTACTTTGAGCTGATTTATGTATGGTGTCACATGATGCCTACGAGGGACATGGACACAGAAACGAACACATGCATTCTGAATTCGCTGAATTAACCTGTCTGTCCTAGCAAGCAGGCAAGGCCCATAGACAGTGTCACAGTAATTAAGCTTAGATAGGATCAGACTATCTACCAGTTGTTTCCTGAGTGGTACGCTAAGAAAATTACGTATACCATATAATACCTTCAGCCTGTAAAAACAGTTTCTTAGTACATTTTTTATATGAGCCTCAAATCGCAGCTCTGGATCTAAGATTAGACCCAGACTACATGCCTGTTCTACTCGTTCAATTTTCTCCCCTTTAATCACAATTTCCGGTTTGGCAGACAATATTGCAGCAACTTGTTTCCTTGTACCCAACACCATGTACTTGGACTTCAGCGGATTCAGAACCAAAGAGTTAACTTCAGACCAGGTCACTACTCGTTGTAGGTCCTCATTGATTCCTTGCACTGCCGTGGCCGTGTCATTCCCTCTGAATGACATGTACAACTGGATATCATCAGCATACATGTGATATTTGCAGTTTACAAAGGAACCAATAATATCCGCACTGTAGAGAATGTACAACAAAGGGCCCAAAATTGATCCCTGCGGTACTCCCCTGGACACATGGAGTGGAGGGGATGATACAGTGGATCCATCTTCCTTATGGATTTGCACATACTGGGACCTATTTGTTAAATAGCTTTTAAACCACTCCACCACATCACGGTCAAAACCATAATATACTAGTTTGGACAGCAGTAGATTAGTATTAATTGCGTCGAAAGCCCGTGAAAAATCCAGTAGGACCAGGATCGACCCCTCCCCCCGATCACGTGCCTCCAGGATATTGCCCACAACATCTATCAGAGCCGTTGCAGTGCCTCTACCTTTACGGAAACCGGACTGAAGGTCGGGGAGAATGTTATTAACCTCCAGGTATTCAATTACCTGTAAGCACACTACACGCTCCAGAATCTTTGACAGGCAGGGCAGAATACTAATTGGCCTGAGGTCTTTCAAAATGGCTGGATCACTAATTTTTGGGATAGGGCGGACAATTGCGCTTCGCCAAAGGGCAGGGAACGTGCGCGATTCTATCGATCTGTTGACGATATCAGTAATGGCTTGCAGGGTATTCGGCAATGTGAGTGTTAACATGTCCAGACTGATACCATCAACACCCTGAGCGTTTGATCCAAGACTCTTGATTATCTTTAAAACCGTCTCCTGGTTAGTTGCAGTGAGTGAGAACTTGGCTGGACTGTGCCTGTGAGAATTAAAATACAACATTTGCGAGATGTTATCATTAGAATTTCCCGGAACGTCCAAAAAGGCCGCATTGATACTGTCTGGATTGTCAAAATGACTTGGAAGGAGCCTTTCCTTATGGTCTGGAAGAACATCAGACTTCAAATTGCGCCACAGTAGTTTAGGATCCTTACTTAGACTGTTGATGCTTTTTGTAAAGTATGCTGTCTTTTCCCTCACCAGTGCGGCAGCGGCCTCATGTTTAAGATCCAGACAGTATCGCTTATGATGCGGTTCCTTTGTTTTCCGATATCTGTCCCTAGCTTCATCTCGCAGCTTGAACATGAGACGCATATTATCAGTGATCCAAGGCGTGGGCCGCTTATAAAAAGTCTTTTTCTTGATGGGAGCGTGCAGATCAAATAGCTGGATCATATAGGAGTTAAAAGTATGTACCATGGTATCGACATCACTCATATCTCCTATAGTGGACCATGGTATCATGTTGAGGTCATTCTGAAAGTGATCCGGCAAGATGTCTGAAAGGGGCCGAAATTCAACCATCCTAGGCTTGATCTTGGGCTTTTTAAAAACAGTTTCACATGTAACAAAGGAGTGATGGCCAAGCTCACTGATATAATTCACCCTCACATTACGTGTTGAAGCGTCAGTGCATATGATGTCGATGAGCGAACTACTGTTACCCACGAAGTGCGTCGCAGTTGTTACTAGTTGAGCAAGGTTCAGGTAATCAAAAAAGGCCGTAAGCTGTTTGGATTTAGAGCTATTTGCATTCAACAGATCAACATTCAGGTCACCCAACAACACTAGATTATCATATGGAGCTAATGCACTGATACTAGTAGTTATAGCGTCAAGAAAAAGCTCCAAGTCCTGCCAAGGCGGACGGTATGCGGTTCCAATAAGAAGCTTTTTCTTGTTTACGGTCAGGCCCAACCAGAGCTGCTCCACACTAGGGTGATCAGGATGAGCTTTTACACGCGCGTTAATGCCGTTTTTTATATAAAAAGCAACTCCTCCGCCACGCCCACCTCGTATAGTCAAAGGTCGAGGTATGTGCCTGAATTTGTATCCAGGCACACTTGGAGCGCGATCTTCTTCCCCCTTGCGTAGCCATGTCTCATTGACAGCCATGATGTCCACTGAGTGGTTGCCCATTGCGATCAAAAACTCATCCTGACTTGTTCCTAGGGAGCCCGCATTCAATAGACCAAACTTAATATGCTTACTAGGAGCCATCAGTACTAATAGGTGTAGGTATTAGACATAGAAGTGTATAAGTATGGTACCAATATATATGATAGTATGAGGGTGTTGTGTGGATGTTCGGTTGGGCATTATTTTCTACTGTGAGTTGCCAGCACGTTGTATGAGTGAGTGATATCACAATTCTTTTATGATAGTAAAAGCAAAGAGTTATAGTCATTAAGAATATTACTTTTACATATTTAGGATTAAAAAGATTAATTGTAAATAGACTTTGTGCATGTAATTTTTGTAAATATGGTGTAACAGTGAAATAATGTAACATAGGCATGTAAGCTCTATGCACACCCGGCCTATACCTGAGCACACAGTACAATGAGTTGCGACGCACACTTCCACAAGCATTTAAAATTAAACTATACATATATAAAAAAACACAATAATAATTAGGCCATATCATTTTCAGTACCGAAGACACGGGATAAGTCCTCCTCAGTGCGGATCCTCTGCGCCTTGTCACCCGGCATCTTCCTGGCGAGGATGCGACCCTGCTTGGTCCACACAAACTTCCAGTCGAGGAGGCTGGCAGTGTCCCGTGCCCTACGAAACAACAGACGGTTGGCTTTCGTCAGCCGCTCGTTGAGGAAGAATCTCTGCGCTGGGACGGGCATGTCGAGGTCTGCAGTGGTCGCCCCACGTCGCACTCGCGCGCCTGCCAGAAGCTGGTCGCGCAGGTCCCGACGAGCAAGGCGCACCACTAACGGCCTCGGACGAGATTCAGTCGGTCCGGCTGAGCTTATCGCGTTGAGCTGCCTTCCTCCAACGCGTTCTGCACTGACGATATCGCGATCATCAAGGCTGACGCCCAGCTTATGACCTATGACCTTGATAATATGAGCTGGGTTTTCACAGTTTACTTCCGGCAAGTTTGACACCTCTATGTCATTGGCAAGAAGATCCTGGAGACCGAACTGGAGATACTTCCGCAACCCCCGGCTGGTGCCGGCCCGCTGCAGCGGGCCACTTCTCGGGTCAGGGGGGGGAGTGAGGTGTTAGACTCCCCCCCGGACGTCTTAGAGGGGCGCGCGTGGAACACTACGCGCCGCCACCTCGGGTCCTGGTGTATGTGGGGGGCGACAGACGTCCCCGAGTCTGCCGCCCCTGGACCCATTTAGGGGGGCCGGAAGAGGGCGTTATCCGCCCTCCGCCGACGCCCGGTGCGCCTGCTGCGGGCAGGGTGGGAGGTTGAGATCTCCCTCTCCCTTTCCGCAGCCTCCTTCTGCGACATGACACTTTCGCAGAAGGAAACCACCGCGTCCCAGGACTCTGCGCTGTCGACCATCGACTCGACCACGGCCGACAGCGACAGGTCACTGCCCACTTCTGAGACGAGGGCACGGCGCGGCCCCTCCCAAGCGGCACATTCCGCCAGCGTATGCCGCGCCGTGTCCTCCCGGCAGTCGACGCAGTGGTGACACCGGGCGTCCGGCTCCCTGTTTATGCGACACAGGTACTTCCCGAAGCAACCATGCCCCGAGAGCACCTGCGTCACCCGAAACGACAGGGAGCCGTGCCTCCTCCCGAGCCAGCGTTCGAGCACTGGCCGGACCGCCTCGATGATAGCGAGGCCGGCGGTAGGGCGCGAAAGCCTGTCCCGCCATTCCGCCACCAGGACCTCGCGAAGCTGAGACCGACGCAGCTCCATGTGTCGCTGCATCGGTCGCTCGCCCCGCGCCCGCGCTTCCTCGCGCCACCGGTACAGTGACGCGAGCACCTTCGCCTCCAGGTCCCAGGGCGGGGTTCCGGCCAGTGCACAAGCCGCCTCGTAGGAGATCGTGCGATATCCCCTGATGACTCTGACGGCCATCGCGCGTTGCGGCTTTCGCAGCACGGCGATGCTTCCGGCCGTCAGGTCTGCCGCCCAGATCGGGGCCCCATAAAGGGCCATCGATCGCACGATCCCCACGTAGAGCCGCCTGCAGACGGCGCTCGGGCCCCCCAGATTGGGAAGCAGCGTTGACAACGCCCCAGCCGCGCCCAACAACTTGGGCGCCAGCCGCTGGAAATGAGGGCCAAAATCCCATCGGCTGTCGAGCACCAATCCAAGGTACTTCATGGTGGACTCGACAGCTATTCTGGCCCCCCCGACCACGATGTGTGATCCCGGCGGCGGCGCCCGCCGGGGGCCGTGAAAGATCACGGCCTCCAACTTGTTGAGGGCCACCTCCAGGCCGAGGCGCCGGATGCGGCCCACCACCTGTGAGACCGCAGCCGTCGCCAGCAACGCTGCCTCCCTGTACGAACTCCCCCGGGCCGTGACCAGCGTGTCGTCAGCGTAACACGTCAGGTCCACGCCCGGCTGGAGCTCGCCCCTCAGCACCCAGTCGTACCCGATGTTCCACAGGGGCGGTCCTAAGACGGAACCCTGCGGAACACCGCACGACATGCGGCGCTGGTGCTCGCCATCACGTCCCACGTAGGTGACACACCTCTCGGACAGATAAGCCCCAACTATGCGGCGGAGGTAGGAAGGCACACGATGATACCGGAGTGCCTCCCGTACACAACTCCAGGGCAGGGCGTTGAAGGCGTTGGAAATGTCCAAGGACACCGCCAACATCACCCCGCCCCGGGACACCGCTTCCTCCGCCAGGACTCTAACCCGCGATACAGCGTGTATGGTAGAGCGCCCATGCCGAAAGCCATACTGGCTCTCGTCCAGGTCCGGCCCCTCTTCGCACAAGTGGCTGACGAGGCGGGCTGCGATTATCCGCTCAAACAGCTTTCCCACCTCGTCCAGCAGCACTATGGGCCGGTACGCGGACGGAGAGTCCGCAGGGCGCCCCGCCTTCTTGAGCAGGACCAGACGACCAGATTTCCACAATGTGGGAAACTGGCCCCGCTCAAGGCACGCTGTAAACAGTCCTCTAAGTTGGGGCTCTAGCTCCTTCAGAGCGAGGGCCAACGCTAAGCCGTGAATGCCGTCGGGCCCCGGAGCCACGTTCTTGGCCCGGAGCCGCAGCACGGCCGCCCCCATCTCTGCCTGTGTCACCTCTGGGACGCTGATGGCGTTCTCCTCTGTGGACTCTGCGTCTGTGGGCAAAGCCATCGGCGGTGGAGTATGCTCCGCTCGTGCCGGGAAGAGGGCTGAGACAACCTCCTCCAGCAGCTCTGGTTGGAGACTCCCCGTGAGCGGGGGCGCCGCAGACCGAAGTTTCCCTCGAACCGCTTGATATGGGCGCCCCCACGGATCCCGGTTTAGGGTCTCCAACATCTCCTCCCTGGCTTGCGTCTTCGCATCGCCGATGGCCAGACACAGAGTCCTCTTAGCCGCGCGGTACACCTCATACAGCGCGGCTTCTTCGTCCGGGACCCGACGACGTCTCCTCCGGTATCGGGTGTACCGAAATAGGCTGGAACCTAACCTAACCTAACGCACCGTAATCTATTATACCTATGCAACTAAAATTTTATTTCATGCCGGCACTTCACATCTTCGCACATGGCGTATTAATTGTCCAAATATTCGCCTTATTGGGATAATACAAAATGTTTCCTATCATTATTGAAATAAAGTCCATTATTCCCGAAGCTATGCGCGCGTGTGAAGTATTTGAGCTGTGCAATTTTTTTGCAATTAATTTTTCTTTTCGATACCTATGCATATATATAATAATAATATATATTATAGATAATTATTCATGTATAATCTACACATCTATTTAAAAAAGTGTCTGTTTGTAATGTCTAAATAACAACTCTTTCTAAATGCAATGAAGTTGCATTACTCATATACACAGTCTGAATGCGTCAGCATTCATTTGTTAACAGTTCCACATGGACGTAAAAATTGAGGCGGGATTTTTCGCGCACTGGATTTTCAACTTTCGGTGTTGAAAAGAGCATTGAGAATCTAACAAAGTGCACCCCAGCGCGTAGAAAAAACACATTATTCGGTTTTCAACTCTCGGCACTGAGCAGTGCGTTGAAGATCTAGTGCGCGATAAAAACCGGTGCGTTATCATTTAATTGTAAAAAGATACTATGTAATTATAAAATAGTATTCTACGTACGCTATATTGTGTGGCAGTAATCTGCGTGTTTAAAAATGGCTGGTTGGTATGCCTCGCCACAATGGCAGCATCTTGTTCAGCGGTGGTGGCGCGCTGGTAGAGCTGTCGATGGTGAGCCGATAGGTCACCCCCAGTCTCCTCATTCCGTCGCAACCAAAAGTTGATTGTTGACCTCTAAAACAATGAAACTTAACATGAATTATATACCAATAGATACCTAACTAAATATTGTACCACAATAACATACCAAGATAAGTTTATTGCGTCGAAACTTTAACATATTTTTTTTCTAAATAATAAACAAATAGATCAACTCATACTTGGGTCTCTATAGACCATTAATAAATAGGCTACTGCTGAAATAGTGAACTATATCTTGGACCACATTGTCATTATAATACTATCAGGTGGGTTATACTAATTATATTAATTATTATCGTTATCTTACGCGGCCTTGGGTGAAAACCGGCTAACGAACGCCGCGCTGTGGTGCTGTCACATAAAAATGTAAACAAATACCTTTTAAGCGCTAATAAGAAACAATTAACTAATTACCTATCTATTTTTACGTGGCTGCCGGTCGCCGGAGCCGCATCAAAAATGTTCAAATTGGTAGCCATTGTCTGAAATGCAATAAGTATCTTGGGTAATGTGCAAATATATAGTATAGTAAAAGTTACACTCACCGTTATACCCGTCCTCCTTTCAATTTCTTTGATGGTATAACCACCTTCTCGCAACACCACTATCAACTGCCGCTGCTGTGGAGTTAATTGTGGCGCCATTTATATTGGTGCACCACGCACTAGCACAGTAAAAAAACTCTATAATTTTTTTTTAAGAACTACGAAACAACAGCCCGACCTCGTTACTTTTAATACTACTTAAATCCCGGACGACAGTTGGGAACTGACTGGCATAGTAGAGCAGAACTGCAGAACACTGAATACGAGCAAAAGTATTATAGAGCGAAATTTTTTGCCAAAAACAGTGCAACTGTGTGCGTAGGCGCAACGCAACGAATACTGTGATTGGCTGATGCCACGATACACAGTCCCTTTCCTACAATTCTCTGTATTGCTGGTAGCGTAGTTATGGGTATGTAGGGTGTCTGACTTGATGTGTAGCCGTGTGTACATTCATTGATGAACTTGGTAATTTGTTCTTTCATCTTTGGCCAGTGTACTTTCGTGAAAGGGCCATGTGACATTCATTTATTCCGCGGTGGTTTGTCTTACCGTCATGATAGTGTCGAATAATGTCTTGTTGTCGCAAGTATTCTTTAACATTTTCCAGTTCTACTTTAGTTAGTACCAAGTTAAGTGAGAAGCTTTTAAATTTATCTTGTATGATGGGAATTATCGAATACATTTGCAATGGGGGATTTATCGAAATTGCTGTTTTAACCTTCGGGTTTACATATTCCTTGATAGCATTAACAACGTCGTTTTCTTTTGATTCAGAAAGTTGGATTGCAACAACTGCAAAGTAAATCTGTCGGTGGAACTTATTAAGTGGCTCATCTGTAATGGGAACTTCTAGTATGAGATGTTCATTACTAGTATGTACGGTGTCAGTCGAGGAGTTTGTCTGCTGAGGTGGTGTCTGATGGGTTGTTAATCATCGAGCTGAGGTCTTTTATGCTGTCGATTAGTGATTTGATTTTATCGACTTCCTCATTATGGATTTCTACACGGGAAAGAGCATCAGCGTCAGTGTTAAATCTTCCCTTTTTATACACTACTGTAAAGTCGTATTCACTTAATCTGAGTCGCCATCTAGTCAGTCGTGAGTTCGGTTCTTACCTCTTAGCCGCGGCGCCTCTGTACGCGAAATTATCGGAAACGCCGGTGTATTCGCAAGGACTTTTTGATTTTTGGGCAGGCCTTCGAAAAAACGCAGATTTAGTCAATACATAGACAGTTACACGGTATGTACTATACCATCCTGGCTTCGTTATTAGGTTACCTAACTGTTAAGTTCTTGTTTTCTGTGGACTGTATTTTTCTGGTCGGTTGATTGAAACGACTTGCTTTTTTACTTGTCACTTTTAATTTTATCGTCACAGGTTTACACACAACACACGCTCGTTAATTCTATCTCGGACGGAAGGAAGTAGTACAGTGTTGCCATGTATTTTGACACAGATAAAAAAATACTTTGTGTTGTCATAAACATACTGCCGCCCCAAGCAAACACACTGTTTAAGAAAACATAAAAAAGTCTGAACAAGAACGACAGTATAATTAACAAACTTGAATAACTATGTTTTAACTATGTGTATATAACAACTGTTAATTAGAAATGGACAAAGTTACTAAACTTGTCTAAGTTTAAATTTTAAATGCACAAAAATACAATAATTTCTTTCAGGTTCACTTATTTTACTTAAACATTAATCATAAACAAAGGTAAGTACATCTAAAAGTTGTAGTTTCTATAAACTAGTTAGGTATAAGTTAAACATACAAGTACAACTCATGACAATAATTATACAGTAGTAATCCTTAACTTATGTATCTTAAATATAATTTACTGATGTATCCATCAAACCTTTAGGTAAGTAAGCAATATTAGGCATTTATTAACACAACACAATGGTTAGGTATCCTATATTATTAGAGGTACTATAATAACATGTACACATTCTATTTTATATGTTGGTAGACTGAGTAACTAATTTTTATAATTATATATAAAAATAGAACCCATATTTAAGTATAAAGCTGATATAGCTGAAATAATTAACTAAGAGACTTAACTTTATGGGAAACTTATAACTATTCAATAGGTAATACACTTATGCTCTGCAATGACCTAGTATATAAAGCTGATATAGCTGAAATAATTAACAAAAATACTTAACTATAAGCGTAACTTATAGCTATTCAATAGGTAATAGACTTATGCTCTGCAATGACCTAGTATATAATTTACCATTAGCTGTTTTTAGCTGCAAGGCTCGAACCTTGCCGTCCTTTCCAGGAAACACATTCACTACACGTGCCATGGGCCACGCCAAAGGAGGAGCATTTGATTCTCTAATAAGTACGAGTGCACCTACAGTTACATTAGGCATAGATTGACACCACTTATTTCTATTCTGCAAAGTATTTAAATAATATTTATACCAAGCCTTCCAAAATCTTTGTTGTAACTGTGTACATTGTTGCCAGAACCCCAGCCTATTTGTTTTGCTTTCAGCAATATCTACTTCAGGGTACATAGTTAGGGCTGTACCTATAAGAAAGTGACCTGGAGTTAGGTAACAGTAATCATTGACATCTTGAGAGAGTGGTAAAATAGGGCGCGAATTAAGCACGGCCTCTATCTGACATAAAACAGTGTTTAACTGCTCGTAAGTTAATGCAGCATCTAATACGATTCTTTTTAAATGGTACTTCATGCTTTTCACAGCCGCTTCTGCAAGCCCTGCGAATACCGGTGCATAACTAGGCGTAAAATGAAACTTAATGCCTTCTTTCGCTGCATAAGCTTGCACAAGCGTCTGATGATCTGCAGAACTATTAAGCTTGTACAGCTCAGCTAGTTGGTTCCTTGCCCCACGAAAACAACCACCGTTATCGCAAAATACGTCGCTGGGCAAGCCACGCCTACTTATGAACCTTTTGAAAGACGCCAGGAATGCATCAGTTGACAGATCTGAAGTCAACTCTAAGTGAATTGCCTTCGTGACAAAGCATACATATATGCATACATAACCTTTACCGACTATAGCTTTTCTTACACGCGAATTCTTGACTTGGATTGGCCCAGCGAAGTCCATGCCTACTTTTTTAAATGGTCTGCATGATGTCACGCGGTGTTGAGGCAAGGATCCCATTAACTGCTTCGCTGCACCAGCTTTCAACCTAAAACAAACCAAGCATTTATGAGTAACTTTCTTGACTTGTCGCATGCCGTTAATTAGCCAGTATTTTGATTTAAGTTAGCCAGGAGTGACTTAGGTCCAGCATGTAGCAACCTAACATGTTCACTCTGTATGATAAGTTCAGTTATTTGCGATTCTCGAGGTAGAATGATAGGATGCTTTTGTGCGGTCGGTATATCCGAATTGTCTAAACGACCCCCTACCCTGATCAGGCCTTCTGAATCTATGAATGGGTGTAGGGCTTGTAGTGGCCCTCGTACGGAGTTACCTTTCCGTAACATGCCTATCTCTTCACAATAATGTATCGATTGCTCATGTTTAATTATTGAATGCAATGCACGTTGTAGCTCATTAGGACTGAGAGTGCCTTTAAGTTTTGTATTCTCTTTTAAGTTTCGACAAAATCTTTGCACGTAAGCAATTACCCTCGTCATCTTTCCTATTTCTGAATATTTATTTATTAATTGAAATATATCATGCTGTATACCTACTGTCAACGCAACTTTAGCCGGAGGAGTGGACGCGAACTTAGCCTTCATTTCAGGTAAGTTTTCAGGTATGACTAACTTTTCAATATTATCAAAGTTGTACCTCGATTGCAGATACTTCGGTCCCTCCCACCAGAGGGCGCAGCTCGGAAGCTCCTGAGGGCTGACACCCCTACTGATCAAATCAGCAGGATTTTCTGCAGATGGTACATATAACCAGCGCCACCTATTAGTTTTTTGCTGAATTACTCCCACTCTGTTCAATACATAAGCCTGTAGTTTAGCGAGTTCTGTTTGAATCCAAGCTAAAGTTATTTTTGAGTCTGTGAAAAGGTACACATCATCTATTTGAATATTTTTATGTAAGGTATCATAAACTCGCTCCATTAAAATGGATAGAAGCAATGCAGCGTTAAGCTCCAGTCTGGGTATCGTTAATGTGTTCGCGCGTGGGTTTACTCGCGACTTCGAACAGAGTAGGGATAATTGAGCCTTACCTGTTTTGTCGACCACGCGTAGGTATATGCAGCACCCGTATCCCGTCGTGCTGGAGGCGTCTGCGAAGCCAATCAGCTGAACTGCTGCTGCGTCTTTAGTTGGAATGTGCCGGTCTAAATTAATAGGCTGCATGGCAGCTAAGCTTCTAGCAAATTGAAGCCACTCGTTGACTAGCTCATTAGGTATATGTTCATCCCATCCAATATTATGTGACCATACTTTTTGAATGATACTTTTAGCCGTAATTACAATCGGACTAGCCAAACCCATGGGATCATAAAACTTTGATATATAGCTAAGAACCCCTCTTTTTGTCATTATATTTTCATCAAATGGTTCTGGGCTGGTTATTTTAAAGCAATCCTTTTGAACATCAAGGGTAAGCCCCAAGGCTTTCATGTTATAGTTGCCTTTTAGAAAATCAAGCTCGCTGAATTGCTGTTCAACTTCTGGAATGTCAGAGAGAACAGAAGGTGTGTTGGAAGCCCACTTATGCAAACTAAAGCTTCCATAACTTAACATTTCACATAACTGCCGTTTAGCTTCAAGCAATTTGTGCAAATCGGAACAAGAATAAAGCACATCATCGACATACATACAATTTTTTATTATAAATGATGCTAGCGGTAACTCATGCTCATGCTTTTGTGCAAGTGCAAGCAAACAGCGCGTTGCCAAATAGCTTGAAGACTTCACACCATAGGTGACAGTGTCAAGACGCATGCATTTTATAGGGTGACTAGGATCATCATGCCATAGAATGTTCTGGAGTGAAGTGTGCTCCAGGTTCACTAGTATATTGCGGAACATTTTCTTAATGTCTGAACTCAAAGTGAATTCTCCTAGTCTAAACAATAAAACAATATCAAATAATTATTTCTGTATTGTAGGCCCATTCAATAAAATGTCGTTCAATGAGATCTTTTTACTAGTTTTCATGGAAGCATCATACACAACCCTAGTACGAGTGCTTTTGCTTTGATGGTTTATGACTGCATGATGTGGCATAAAATAAATAGGATCTTCATTGAAATTATATGAGCTTACATCGACAAAGTGCCCGTGGCCAAGCTCTATGTACTCATCTATGAACTTTTGATATTCAGTAAGTAAATTAATGTTGTTTTGCAGTCTTTTTTTCTAGACTGAGAAACCTGTGTAAAGCAATGTCAAATGAATTACCTAGAGTCTCATTTATTTTACAGGTTTCTAGCTTCAGAGGTAAGTCAACAGTGAATTTTTTATTTTCAAGTTTTACTGAATTTATAAAGATATTTTCAGCCAATTTTTGCTCTGAATCCCTTTCTACCAGCAACTCCGGAACACTCTCCACCTCCCAAAGCTTTCTGACACTGTCACTTAGATCTGTTTCGCACCTTGTACAAATTAGAGATACAACCTGATTTTTTGTGATGTTGGATGCGACTGCTCCGGCAATGACATGGCCAAACTTCGTGTTTATGATGCCTGTAGCTGAAGCTTGCTGCTGGTCGCCCAGATCACTGCATGCATATAAGCGCTGAGTTTCCTCAAGCGGCAGGAGGACCTGGACAAAGATGTCAGCACCTATTAGCATATTTATTTCTGAAGGTTGGTTAAAAGTTGTATCTGCCAAGGTGACACCAGCAGGGATTTTTATGTCTTCTAAGCTGACTGGTGATTGAGGTAAGCTACAAGTGATTTTATCTACTACATGATAGTTAACTATAGTGTTAAATTGGGATGTCAAAGAATGTACTTTTAATGGAATACAATAGCTGACTTTGTTCTGGCTCTCTGCCACACCAATGAGGTTAATATTGTTTCGCTTAGGAGTAAATCCTAAGACCTCCACTGCCTTTGCAGTGATCAGCAATGCCTGAGAGCCCGAATCTAGTATGCACTTTATATGCACTTCTCGACCGTCTTTTGCAAACACCTTTACCCGTGCTGTGGGAATTAAAACTTTATTAGCAGGGTCTCCAGATAAGAGAACCACTGGGCCTGGACCACCTTCTTCATCGAGATGCAGCAGCGTATGATGTGTTTTCTTGCACTGCCCACACCTAAAGTGGTATTTACATTTGCCAGGGTGTGAATTTAAACATATGTTACATAAACTTTTTTGTTTTACAAAGGAAACTCTCTCTTTACTAGACTGTAATTTAAATTTTGGACATGAGTATAATTTATGATCTGGACACTTACAGTACACGCACTCCTTCACAGTCTTGGCTGTTGCAGCTAGAACTACCTTATTCCTGGGTGCACCATGCCGCTTTCCACCTTCTGCTGTCTCCGCCTGGATATCCGTATTCTCTAGAGCAAGAGCACGCCTCTCCATGTAGGCTAAAAAATCCTCAACCGTAGGGTCCTGCTCTTGATCTCGCTCCAGTTGGTAGGACCGAGAGCTGTAGAGGTCCAGCTTGCGCACCAAAATGCCCAGTAGAATAGGGTCCCAAGCCTCCACCTCTGCCTTCATATTGCGTAGAGCGCTTAGTGTCTGCCTCACTACCGAAACAAAATTCCTAATATTATTTGCATCGGGGAACTTGGTAAGCTTGTCCAAGTCTAGGAGAGTGTTAACATGTTCATTTACTATCTTATATTTGTTATAAAATCGCTTATCTAACAATTGCAATGCATTGTCATAACTTTCACTGACCAGAGAAAGATTACTAATTAATTCGTAAGGTGGGCCCTGGAGGAATGATCGCAGGTAATACAGTTTTTGGACGTTGTCCAAGGATGGGTCGTTGTGGATTACAGATTTGAATATCTCTCTAAAGTTTACGTATTCGGAATATTTACCCGTAAAATTAGGTATATTGATGTGGGGTAATTTAGTTCTAGAACCGATACTGTTACCTGACTCCGAGGTTTTCCCTACCTTGCTTGTACCTTTTAACTTTATATTTCCATTTAAAACTGTCAGACAATGGAAATATTTGTTTTCAATATCCCCAACAATTTCGTTGTCTGAAGAATCTAATGTCAAGATATCCTTATTATAATTTTCATATTCTTTAAAAGAAGCTAACAATCTATCCCTCTTAGTTATCAACGCTTCAACAGAGCTTACATTTAATTCGTTCGACTCGGCTACAAAGGAATATAACCTGGTGACTGTACCTTTCGAGTATCCCCTGCTCACTCGCAACTTTTTTAACATAATATCATCCATCGTAAAAGCTTAATTTGACACACACTGTAGTAAAAATAAGTGTAGAAAATATAAGATTAAAGTAAAATATTAATTAGTTTTAGTGACACGTGGAAAATGGCGAACCACAAAATAATATCGTATACGTAAACTAAACGATTGCCGCCGTTGTCCGCTAGGGCGCGCGTTGATCGCTGCACGCCGTACACCAGTTGCACCAACCTAACCGCACTTTCGCACCAATGAGAGCGGACCTATGCCTGAATGACAGGAGCTCGATGCTTCGCAATTGGTTGAATTCGCCGCGCGCGAATGTCAGCGCGAATTTGTGCGTGGACGCCGCCGGCGCCGCGAAATGAGGAACAGGATGTGACGTTGATGAAGCTCGATGATGTGGAGTGTCGGTCGTCCTTTTCGCACCAGATAAGACTGATATTAATGGCCGATCGTATAATTTCTTCTAGAATTTTTGAAGCTAATTGTAGGTAAGTATATGGATTCTTGAAGCACAGATCTTACTATTCTTCTCGCAGCAATCGATACCTGATTATTATTATCGCAAGTATAATACGCTGAAATCTGTAGGTATGCTTCGCCTTCGCCGCGTCGCGTTGTGTAGGGCCACGCTGTAAGAAGTGACGAGGATTCTCGCCGCAAATCGTTGACGACTGCTCGTATGGACCAATGTTAAGTTCTTGTTTTCTGTGGACTGTATTTTTCTGGTCGGTTGATTGAAACGACTTGCTTTTTTACTTGTCACTTTTAATTTTATCGTCACAGGTTTACACACAACACACGCTCGTTAATTCTATCTCGGACGGAAGGAAGTAGTACAGTGTTGCCATGTATTTTGACACAGATAAAAAAATACTTTGTGTTGTCATAAACACTAACTACTTATACCATTCAATTTGCAAATATAACTGACCTCATCTCGCAGTGATGCGTTAAGTTTTCATTTTGATAATTTTTACTCACATAACCTGCTAACTTTCTCACATTATATGTAATTTACATACACATTCACCAAAAAAACACTTCATAACGATAACACAATATGCGTAGGTAATAATAACACAACACATTCCACTTTGAAACAATAACTAAACCATAAAAACTAAATATTTACGTAAATAGACAATGGCGGTAATTGGCGAGGCTGCGCGCGCGCCCGTCGCGTCGGTACACTGCCGGCGCAGGTACCGTCAGCGACAAAACCAAAGAACGAAATTTTTATGTGTTACAATTTTCAACCTACGATTCTTTGTTTTTATTTTATTTTTGTTATTTCATCCCGTTTATTTTATTAGTTTATTTTACATAACATAATAATAATGTTTGTGTTCTAATAAAATAGTAATGATCTGTTCAATAAAATATCGGAGGTATTTTTGTTTGTTTCTAAGTATCTCAATTGTTATTATTATTTCGATATATTTCTTTGAAAAACAAGAGTCATCATTATTTCGTACTTTTTTGTTTTAGTTAGTATACAATTATGGTGGATAAATTATACATTACGTAAATTATTATTCTATCTATCGTTCCATAAACCTAAATCCATCTACCAACCCACCCTTTATTTTTCATAGACAGGAGACCCGAGTCCTAGGAGAGGGAACATAGTAGTCCGATTATGCCTAACAAATAGGGACCTACTACGTATGTGGAAGTAATTATTGTGTTTATTCATCATGATAAAGTATGCCTGTTTTCTGTATTTAGTCATGTATCATTATTACTTGGTTTTAAGTATGTTTTACCATTCAAGTGAAAGCTCTTACTACCTTCAATCCTCCTGCGTTGCTGTAAATGGCCCCATATACTTACGGATAGTTAGGTATCCCAATTCTATGTAGAAGAGAGAGCTTGGAAAAATTTAAATAAAATACATTTTATAATAGTAATAATTCATTTATTTATTTTGACTACATGGGTCCAATTGTTAGTAAAAAACAAAACTTAATCTACGGGTATGTAACATATCCAGAACAACACTCAAAAGACCAATACTAAAAGAACGACAAAGTTGCCCTTGTCGGAATCAGAATCAGAAGGTATTTATTTGTAATTAATGTAGGTAACAAAATATGGTATTGTTGGCGTAACAAACTGATCATGTATATAAAAAGGAAAAAGAAATGTAGTGAAATTAAATGTCGCAGGAATACATTTACAAAACTCGTAAGCGTCCAGAATACAACAAATGGAAACAAGAAAAACAATACAATAATAAAATAATTAAAATAAGTCATGTCACTAAGAGACTAAAACTCCCAACTGACGGCGGCGTTCACGGAGATGACGCTTGGATTAGCATCATTTAGGTCAACCATTTTGAAGGGAGCTAAGCGCAGATCCTCTACCCAACGTTAGACATGCCAGAGGTCCTCGTTCGGCATGTCATGTCCATTGCCTCCACCCGCTCGACTACATCGAAACTGCAAACAAATACAATATTATAAAAATATAACCTAAATACACCAAGAAACACACACCAAAAAACAACACAACACATACCAAAAAATTACTCGATAAAGGAGAACTAACTTACCAAAGTGGTACGGTCGGCTTAAATTGGACACGTCGGAGGTGACCACTGGGGGTCTGCGCTACTGGAACAGTTCTGCCCTGAACATAGAGTGACCCTCCCGGGGTCGTGCGGGGCCGCTTAGACGGGATGGACATGAATGGGGCGGCAGCTAAAAACATATGAAATACAAATTACTTTACTGAAATCATAACAAAAATAGTAATAAGCTATACAGAAAATACTTACGGTGGCGGTGGGGATGAGGAAGGCTCCGGTTTCGGGGCGCTCTGAAATAAACCCCATCATTAGGGCTCGATGAGCGGCGCTCTGTCTGGGAGGCCCCCCTTCGGACGGAGAGGGGGTCACGCTTCGCGACGTCGAGGCCGAAAGCCTAGCCATGCTGAAAATATAAAACTATAATTTACTAAGGTATTAGTCTACCTGTAAATACCTACCATGATTTATAAAAACATTTAATTTATTTCAGTACCACCTTTTTTGAAGTCGGTAAAAAAACTCGACATTTATTATTCTTAGACATGACATAAAAAAACTACATGAAATAATAAAAATCCAAATAACACTAAAATCTACCTAATAAATAAAATCGGAAAAAATTTTGTTGCTGATAGTACAATAGTAGTGTATAGTACCTACAATATTTACAACTGTTATGGCGGGCGGGAATTTTACTATTGGAAATACGATTACAATGATAATACGCAATAATGTCAATAGCTATTAGCCAAATCATGTTCGTAGATCAATAATCTAACAACTTATGTGTATTTCAATCGATATATAAGAATATTTATTATAAAACATTACGAAATACGGCGGCCATCACGATCAAAAATGAGTACATTACAAAAGTTTCGTGACTTTTCCTCAACATATTTAAAACTTTTCGATAATCTATCACTCAATGCTAAATCTATACATATTTCTCAGTAATTCTGTATAAAATTCTCATAAGATTACTCACCGTTTCCTTCTTGAAATCATTTTTCTTTACGCACAACAAACACTCACGGCGAACGTAAAATTGCCAATATGGCCGTCATTGTGTCGCACAGAATTGTTTCTTTTTTTTTATTCGTTTTGTTGGTGCTCCCGTTCAAATGTTACCAAAAACGGTCAAGTATGAATCGATTTATCGAATGATACAGCCAAATCGTGTTGCAAATGCCAATAAATAGAAAATATTACCGTCCAATGACAACCATGACTTTTGACACTTCTTATTATCCAATGGTGTAATGGTGACGTTTCGAGCCTTTTTTCTTATGATCCAATGGTGTAATGGCGACGTTTGAGAAATAAGTTCATCATCCATTGTAAGGGTTTGTGGTTAGTCAGAACTTTAAATTTTGTGCCAAATAAATATGGTCGGAAATATTTCGTGGCCCAGACTATGGCAAGTAACTCCTTCTCGATGGTACAGTCAACAGCAAAAGTAGATGATCAAAATCAGTAATTCAATACTAATTTACTAACACTAATTTATATAATTTATTACTAATTAATTTATTAAAAGTATGTGATTGTCACACACATACTTTTGAATCACTTCGACGCCACACAGTTCTGACGCGAACTCCGTTCATTAGTATTGAATTTCTGATTTTGATCATCTACTTTTGCTGTTGACTGTACTATAATTTAGCTCACTCTCGTTAATCGTGCGAGAAGCGTAACAGACAGGTTTGTCGGATCCTATCGGTCCCTGAGATAGTACTGCTCCAATAGCGACGTTTGAAGCGTCTGTCGTAAGATTGAATTCTCTTTTAAAGTCCGGGTATTGTAGTATGGGGTCATTAGTTAGTAGGGTCTTGCAACTTACAAAGGCATTGGTGTATTCTGGAGTTAGGGCTATTCTACTACCTTTCTTTAGGCATTGGGTAAGTGGTTTAGTTATTCGAGCAAAATCGGGAATGAATTTTCGGTAATAACTGAGAAGGCCTAAAAATTGTTTAATTTCCTTGGGGGTCTTTGGAATTGGGTACTTTTGAATAGCAGAAATTTTGTCAGGGTTTGGCTTAATGCCGTCTCTACTAATGATGTGTCCTAAGTATGCTGTCTCAAGTTTTAGAAATTCGGACTTGTCCATTTGAATTTTGAAATTTGACTCTCTAAGTCTTTGGAAAACCTTTTCCAGATTATCCATATGATCCTGGAGTGAAGTACTATAGACGATAATATCATCTAAATATACTAGGCAGATGTTATTTTGGAGGCCTCTTAGGACATTGTCCATAACTCTCTGAAATGTGGACGGGGAATTCTTAAGTCCCATGGGCATTCGAAGGAACTCAAAATGGCCGTGTTCCACGTTAAATGCAGTTTTAGAAATATCTTGGGGGTCAATTTCAACCTGATAAAAACCACTTGCTAAATCTAAAGTTGTAAAGTACTGACACTTTCCTAACTTGTCAAGGACGTCACCGATGTTTGGTATGGGATATTTATCGTCAATAGTTTTCTCATTTAATTTCCGGAAGTCTACAACGATACGCTATTTTTGCTTTCCTGAAGCGTCTATCTTTTTAGGCACAACCCATATGGGTGAGCTCCAGGCTGAGTCTGAGGGCCTAATTATACCTTGGTCTAACATTTTGGTTATTTGTTTCCTAACTTCTTCGCGAGGAATAAAAGGGTATCGGTAACTTTTAGTGTAAGCGGGGATTTCATCCGTGGTTCTTATGCGATGCTTAATTTTGTTGGTAAATGTCAATGGTTCTCCGTCTATGTAAAATACGTCTGTGTAACGTGAACAGAGTGTCAGAAGGTTAGCCTTTTCCTCTTTATTGAGATGGTTTCTTTTCTTCAATAATGCAGTTTTACATTTCAAATTGCATAATGTGTTCATGTATTGAGAACGTACGGGTATTTTCTTTACTGCAGCCAGAAGAAAAAGAAGAAAAAAAGTAATAAAGTTTACATGTGTATTGGAATATACATATTTTTTATTTTATTTTAACTTGATTTGATCGAGTAACCATGACTCATTTACATCTTTACATCTAAATGGTGATGATAATAATAATAATAATTTTATTACACAAAAATTCACTAGCGCGACAAAACTTGACTACCTTTTAATAAATCATTACTAGAAAACTGCTTTCTAGTATCCGATAGACTCAAAATATTAGTAAATAAAAATTTTGAAGGCAACGTAATCTTCTTTATTTGAAGTGTAGAAGAAAATAATATCTTTCAAATAATTATTAAAAAGGCAGCCAAAGTCACATGACTGCCTTTTAAGAAATTTTTCCTCAAAAGCGGCCTTTGTGAATTATTGTGAAGATAATTCTATAGAATAGAATTTGCGAAAGACAGTTTAACTGCCTTTTTAAGAATAAATGTGATATGACTGTCTTTTTATAAATTTGGCACTGGTATCAAAATCACTTTACTGCTTTTTATGTAAAAAATATCTCAAAAACTAAATAAGTTACAGAAAATGGGGTTAGATAGGTCGACGCACCTTTTTTTCCTAATGTCGCTCAATTATTTAACTCAAAATCGGTAAATTGTCAGATGACTGCCTTTTAAAGAATCACGGCAGACATTTGCTCCAAGTATTAGGTTTCCGAACATTCATTATACCACTGTTTTAATTGGTGTCCCCTTGTTTCGCAGACAGAAATTTCATAGAATTTCGTTTCCCAGAAAATGTTTCACATAATATTTAGTTCTCGTATTTTTATTTCGACTATTATTGTTGACTATTGTTGTTTCGGCTATTGTTGTTGTTGAATATTTCACAGAAACATAATTCAATGAATTTTTAATCTCATTTTTTTGTTTATCAAACTTATCAAAAAGTAGAATTCTTTTTTAACGAATATTGTTTGTTGTATTTTTCCATGGAATTTATTTCAACGAAAATGTATAGATATAAATAGACAAAAACAAAAACTTGCGTGATGCATGCTTGCTTACATGCTGTATGCTTGCTTGCACGCTGCATGCTTGCTTGCACGTTGCAGGCTTGCTTGCACGCTGCATGCTTACTTGCATGCTGCATGGTTGCTTGCACGCACGCGCAGTAAGTTTGGTTAGAACTGAGACTCCCATTCTTGGGAATAAGTTTTATATTGAATAAAATATCTATGGACAAAGAATATTTGATTTGTTATTCTTTGATATGATTATTCTAACAATAATCTTTATGTGAAACAAAAATCAATGATTTAAAAATCTTGAAAGTAAGTATTCTGCGTATTGATTATTGTATGAAACGAAATGATTAGAAAAAAAATTTGTGAAACGAAATTCTATAAAACTAGTAGCTATGAAACAACGTACAACTGTTTTAATTAGGTACCTACCCTATTTCCACTTCAGTCCATTTCAATTTGAGTGGAAATAAATATATGAAAGAACTTTCAAAACTAATGCAATTATTTTACTGGCGTTACAGATTAAGACTAAGGGATCTAATTTCAGATTAGTTTAACCTACTATGTTGTTTAATTAATTATTTAAATGTAATGGCACTTAATAAATAATTGGATTAGGAACAAAGGTGGTTTTAAGTAGTCCCAGTAAGAAGCATGCAAACAAGGATGCTTGCTTCAAGCATGCAGCATGCAAGCGGACATGCAGCATGCAAGGAAACATGCAGCGTGCAAACAAGCATGCAACATGGAAGCAGGCATGCAACATGCAGCAAGCATTGTTTCTGTCTCGGCTCCGGCGCTGCGGGGTTTGGGCGGCCCCATGCGAGCTTACCGTTGCAGATGGTTTTAACGCTCACCACCGCAGCTTTCTGGCCGGCTTCGCAGGCCAGCCTCAGCCACGGCGGCGGGCCTTCAAAGCACCTGCTCCTCAGTTTGCGGGCCGCCCCACCCATCCGCGCCTACGTGGGCTTAAATTATACTCTAGAGTTAGGGCAGACAAGACTGCGTGAAGTCGGTTTTGCAGCGATTCGTTTCTGTCACTAAATTTTGTAGCACAACATATCGACGATAGAAAACAAGAAGGGCGTATTCCGTTAAAAGGTAGTAACTAGACTACGTATAAGGTAATAATTAGCTTTTTTTCTGCGTCGATTGGTCTGAGTCTCGTTGCTCTGCGATGACACGGAATCGAAAAATCAGAGGGTATTTTGAAAAACGTGGTAATTTTTTTTTGGCGTAACAGGCCAAAATCCCGCGAATTTAAACTTTTTAGAGATACGACAAGTCGAAGTTTGTGTATTTAATAAAAAAAATAGTTACGCTGTTCCTACTTATATGCACGATATCTGTTGCGACCTTTTTGCGGGTTGCATTTTTTATACTTCATTGCTTACGACATTCTCACGGGTCATATTTTTCTAAGGATATCGAATAATTTACGAGATACTACATTTTCGTGGGTGACTAAAATCAAACCAAACCATGTTACAATAATTTACCAGAACCAATATTTTCTACTTTATGTAGTTAAGCCGAATCATAAGTCCTGTAATTTCTAGAACAGTCCGGTTTTTGCTTGCTTACGCCCCAGGCAAGCTACCTGCTACCTCAGTTGCCGCGCAGACACCGTAATGAAAGGTTGTGTCTGTTTTGCCTCAGTGAAATCGTGTTTTGGAAACTAAGGTTTAGAATTTATTCAAATCAAAGTATTTAAAGTTTTATTTATTTATTTATACTTCATGCACAAAGGTACAAAGGCGGACTTAATGCCTTAGGCATTCTCTACCAGTCAACCAAGGGTGGTGAAGAGATGACATGGCAGGTACATAGTTAAAATAAAACAACTTATGTAAACTGTATATGTAAAAAATATATATAACTAATATAATATATACATATATATGTCGGAGACAGTTTATTAATCACATTGTGGGTGTTAACTAAATTTGTTATGATTTGTGTTTCTTATTGTTAATTTATGTGATTTTACTATCAATTATTGTCTATTAATTCGAAACATGATTTATTGTGTGTGCACACTGATTTGTGGTTACTTTATTTCGATAATTATTATCGATGGTTTTATTCAAAACAATTGTTGACACGTTACTTTGAATGTAAAACGAATTACTTTATGAAATCACTATTGTTTATTCATGACAATTATCATTGTGTATTTGATTACAGATCTTATTAGATTCAGCACATTTTAGTGTTTTGTATCAAGTAAACGCGTGACGCACTTCCGTGCGCATGGGCAGACTTGTATGGAGAGGTTACAAGGTGGGGGCATCGCCTTATAAAAGAGCGTGCACTCCGTATGTATGGCAGTCGATCCTCGGATTCGACTCAGTAAAGAGTTCCTGCTCCGACAATACTGTCGGTTTACCTGGTACAGCGCTGCTGTATATCCACATAGCTGTATAGGCTTGCTGCTAGCGAGCGATACACTTTGTATTTGGGTGGCTTATGCTACTGTACGAACTATAAACCTTAAGGGTTTGTTCGTTTATCATTGGGTGGCTTAGGCTGCTGTACGAACTGTAAACCTTAAGGGTTTGTTCGTTTATCATTGGGTGGCTTAGGCTACTGTACGAACTGTAAACCTTAAGGGTTTGTTCGTTTATCATTGGGTGGCTTGGCCACTGTACGAACTGTGGGACCTTAATGGTCTGTTCGATTAACTGTATTGTTGCTGTACCTTGAACTTACTTTATTCTTGTTACTGATTACCATTTGCATTGTGTTTTCTTTACTAATAGTGTGTAATTGTTTTCACAGGTATGTTGTTTATCCCTAATGGGATAATGTGAACGCCTATAGTCCTGACGATGTACTATACCGCTCGGCACTCCTCGATCGCTTTCTGACGATCCTACATATATATACATATACAAAAAAGCAAAGACGTTTATGAGATGACTCTGCCTACTTAATATGTAGAAAGTATATCCGCAATTTCCGTTTAAATGCATACCGACTGGTGGCCATCCTGATATCGAGAGAAAGCTCATTTTAAAGAAGAATGGACTGGATATGAAAGGAAGAGTGAACAAAATCAGGAGTATAAGAGGGGCACAGCAAGAGAAGATTATTAGAAGACCGCAAATTCTTAGCGTGTGAAGAATATCAAAATTGAAAGTGGGATTTTAGAGAAGAAGTTTGTGCGCGTTGTCATATTTCCTCAAATAAAAAATAAATCATATGCAGTTATTGAGACCAAGCGTAGAGTCGAAATGCAAACCGAGAACTTATACGCTAGGGCTAATGGGAATGACGGTTCCATTGAAGATAATTGGAGGAAGAGAGCTAACCGCCACTCTACCCATCATACGTGAGCTTCCGATTATAATGGCCTGACATTTTGAGGGGTTTACGGCCACCCCAAATCTATCAGACCAGTCTTTTATAACGTTTAAGTCTCGGTTTACATCTTCTATAGCGTCCGATAAACATTCCACCCGCGTAGCCGTATATAATTGAAGATCATCGGCATAAGATGATACGAACACCGAAGACAGTGAGGAATAAAATTAATGAAAATGGAAAAAAACAAAGGAGAAAGAATACCGCCTTGTGGAACGCCAATATCGAGATCACACCAACCCGAGGAGCTCTCGTGAACGCGGACCGACTGCTGACGTCCCCGAAGATAAGAAGAGAACCATTCATGCGTCTCGCAGGAAACCACAAGATGTGAGAGGATTGATATGAGAATATTATAACTGACGGCATTAAAAGCATTGGAGAAATTTTCATAGTGTCTCCTAAACTACCACATCAGTAAATAAGTTTAGTTACAATAAGGTTTTTTTTTTTTGTATTATTTCGCATTATTTTAGAATGTTATTTACATAATTCATATATATCTTTACTTCTACACTAATATTATAATTGTATTTTTGGATTGTTTTTGTTTGTAATGAATAAACTCAAAAAACACAGGGCCAATTTCAAAAATTCTTTCCCTAATAGAATGCTATATTATCACTGCGTAACATAGGCTATATGGCGAAATAGTATCTATAGTCCACGTGGGTGAAGTCGCGCCGGAAACCTAATTGTACACAATTTACAAGAAAATCTTGGTTTTTAGATGGCTGACTCAAGTAACAACCCTAGGCCAAGTACTTCTTCTACTCGTAAGAGAACGTTGGCTGGAACTTTTGTGGGTCACCAAGATCAAATAATAGAGTGGCTGGGGAAGAAAGTGAACATGAGTCAATTTGCCTTCAGTGCTCCAAGGCACTTTGTGATAATTATTATCAAACAAAACTGTGATTTTGAAACTGTCTAATTTTGAAATCAACCAATGAATGTATCTCATGTTTCCAAGACTGATTATTGTTATTGTTAATTCTAAAATGTCATATGTTAAATTTCAAAAATCTTGCTTTTGTAATTTTTTCTAGGTCATTAATGTTTAAGTAGAAATTCATAGAGTGATTTGTGTGAAGTCAATAAATACTGTTTAATTTTGAAAATACAGAGTGTTAGGTTTAGAATTGACTTTGTAGCTATGCAACTTACGCGAGTCACATATCCACATACCTAGCTATACGTATACCTAATGTCGTCTTTAAAACCATTTAATATTATGGTGATAAGTTAGTCGCCAATATACTTGCGTTTAAACAACACGTATTTAATTTATCCGAATCCTGTACAAGCAATAGTGAACCTTAATACAATCAACATATGGTACAAATCGAGCCGAATCCATTCATTACGAACACCTGCGAAGAGAACAAAAGGCTTACATTCCACAGCAGCGATAAGAGACCCTATTTTTTTGTGCTCATCGGATACCGAGAATTAGCAAGTTGTTTACTACGAAAACTATTAACGTAATAATCACGACTTTATACATCGGGTATCAGCTGCATTCAAGAATATTACGTGAAAAATTACTACGACGACTGAGAAACAACATAAACTTCTCTCCGTGTTAGAAGATACTGCAAACCTGTTACGGAAAACACAAATTAACCTAAGAAAATGTCCTAAAGCACGCTTAACATGTGACGTAGGGGTTACGCGGGGGATATAAAAGAAAACCCAACGTAACCGGTCAACATAAAAAATATATTGTAAAAAAGGAGTGGGTAAGTTTACGGCCACTAATTCCCTTTCAACCTCCCCTGGGAGTTGCACTGTACTCTCCTGGCTCAGCCTTGGGCACGACGATCACAGCGGTGTGCCACGCTGGAGACGCCAGGTGTGGTGACGGTCGGCAGGTGGTGTTGCCAGACCCGAAGTGAGCTCGACGCGGCCACGCGGGATAAATAGGGACCCGGGGGCGCGGAGCTGTTGTCCGGCGGTGTGGACGAGCGGTGGTGCGGCACCCAACGTTGGGATGCACTTGATGTCCGTGGATTTAGAAAAATATCCAGGTGTTCAGCCGGAACTTTGGACCCTGGAATGCAACGTCCAGCGTGTCACAAGATGGCCGAAGGTCATCTCCGCTGATTGTGACACCAAAGCGTAAGCAAAGCGAAATGTACTAGTGCGCTAATGAAGGTGTGTGTGGTTGTCACAATCAGTACGGAGTTTACAATGAACAATGGATGACTTGACTTTAACAAAGAAACAAGACATGATTTGCAGATTCGAACCGCGTGGTAAATAGGTACCTACGTGTAACAAAATGCACTGAGCTAGGAGCAAATAGGTTGCATCTGCATTAGAAATAACGCGTAAGGCGTATTAAGCTGCAATAAGAAGAAGCTAAACGATTACATAGGTGCACGCCCTAACATAACCTATAAGGTAGGAACACGAAATGTAAAGTTAGCTGTTCAACACTTACCCAATATGGGGTTATGAATTCACTGAGTTTAATATTTAATACTATTATTAGTCAATTTAAACTGGCTGGCGAGTAACTTGGCGAAGAACATTTAATGGGTAACAGGTGTAACTCTGTCTATCTTTGCCGATGCCGGAATTCGAAAAAAGGACTGTCATGTCCTTCGTCGTGGCTTAAATACGGTAGTTGGCATAGATAACATTCCTCATTTCACACGTTCGGATACCACAATTAGGCGGACTTCACTAGTACTATAGCTAATAGTAACTTTGGACGTCCCTAAATATTAATAATCTATTAATGTGATTTGACATTTATTTGTTATGGTGAGGTTAATTGTTGATATTTGGTTGTGATTTTAATTGTTTTCAGGTAAAGTAACGATACAACGTTACAAACACGAGGATATATCGAAGCACGTATGAGAATAATCGAAGATTATTGGGATACGTTCAAATGTGCGCATAAAGACTTAGTTAAAATAACGCCCAAGAAACAGAAAGGAACTTTGTCTTATTTTTTGAATGAAGAGTTTTTTATTTATGAATATTTATTTAACGTGCTTCAAGGTGACTTAAAGGACATGGTTATTTCGTTATCTGACTGAACCATCTGTAATGGAATCAAAATCAGCAAATAGTAGTTTCGCATGCACAAGTCCACAAAATAACCTCGTGCACCTACCGAGGATCGAGATACCGAAGTTTTCCGGTAATTTTGAATCATGGCAAACTTTTGAAGAATTGTTTACTTCGTTGGTGCACAATAACACTTCGTTCCGCGATGTACAAAAGCTTCATTATTTGAAGACTAGTGTTACTCAAGAAGCCGAATCACTATTGAAGCATATACAGGTTACCGATAAAAATTATAAAAATGCATGGGATATTTTGAAAAAGAGATACGGCAATAAACGCTTACTTTTAAATCATTCTATGAAAAGGTTATTCAACCAAAAGAAAATGACTTCTCAATCAGCTTCTCAGTTAAAGGGGTTGTTAGACACAACTACAGAGTGCCTAAACAACTTAATTAATTTAAATGTTGATACCGGCTCTTGGGATCAATTCCTTATATATCTTCTGGTGCAAAAGATGGACTCAGAGACGCACAAGAACTGGGAAGAACATGCATACAAAGAAGAATCTGAAAACTTACCTACCTGGAGTGATTTCAAGAAGTTCCTAGAATCGAAGTTCCGTACCCTGGAATTAACAAATCAGAATAGTACATCTAAGGACAACAAAACAATAAAGGAGCGTTCATGCCATGTTGCCACACCAGTTACGGAGAAAGTTTGTGTGATGTGTAAAGAAAGTCACAGTTTAAGTCATTGCAAGGAATTCTGCAAGAAGGAACCTAATGAAAGAAGAGAGTTTGTGAAGAACAAACAGTTATGTTTTAGCTGCTTAGTACCAGGACACTCTGCATTTAAGTGTAAAGTGTATCTTGTCGTGTTTGTCACAGGCGCCATCATTCCCTTTTACATGAAACGAAGACCAAGCAGCCTGGAGAATCATCGGTCACACCTCCAGCTGTAATACATGTAGAAGAAGAGCAAGCAATACAAGTCAATACAATGATAGCGTCGCATTACAGTACTAAGAAGAGCGTAGCAGCACTTTTAGCAACGGCAGTAGTGGAAGCAACAGGCGAGCAAGGTAACACCATTTTACTGCGGGCGCTAATCGATCAAGGTTCCGAGGCAGCTTTTATTAGCGAGAAGGCGACACAATTGTTGAAGCTTAAACGACAACCTGTTAAAGCAAGCATTATAGGGGTGGGATCCCAGAAGACCGAAATAAAACATGCGGTTCAGCTACAAATACGATCACGATTGGACCGAAGCTATTGTTTACCGATCAAGGCATACGTAATGTCCAAGCAACTGACCGCAAAGATACCCACCAAAACAATCAATAAACAAGATTGGGCTCACATTCAAGACCTCAACCTGGCTGATCCAACATATTTTAAGCCAGGGTCTATAGATCTACTCTTGGGTGTGAAAGAAGATGCTGAAATTCTGCAAAACAACCTAATCAAAGGTCCACCAGGCTCACCAAGTGCTCAGAAAACCAGCCTGGGATGGATTCTTTTTGGAGAAGTTAATACAACACATCAAAATCAGTATGTTGTCATGCATCATTCAGTTGACATAGAAGACATGTTGAAATAAATTTGGGAAATTGACGTAGACACTAAAAGACACTTAACTAAAGAAGAACAACTGTGTGAAGAAATATACGAAAAAACAACTGCTAGAAACGAAGAAGGAAGGTACATTGTTAAATTACCATTTAATACATACAGTCCACAATCACCAGATGGTAATACAAAATCGATAGCAACACATAGATTTACACAATTAAAAAAGAAGTTCAGGAAATCGCCAGACCTGCAAAAAGAATAATAATAAATAATAATGTAATATGTGGGGACATTTTCACACACGGCCATCTGACCCCAAACTAGGGAGACCCTGTACTATGGGTGTCAGACAGCTGATACACAAATACATTTTTTTTTTGTAAATACATACATATATAGATAAAACAACACCCAGACACAAGGCAAACACAAGTGCTGATCACACAAATGTTTACCCTGGGCGGGAATCGAACCCGCAACACGCTGCGCAGCAGTCGATCGCTCAGCCACTGCGCCAACCGTGTCGTCGTGTGCCGTGTCGTGTTGTTGTGTGTGTGTCGTGTCGTAGAATATATTAAAGTTATAAACGATTATAATATAGAAGAAGGATACATTGAGAAGGTACCTGAAAAGGAAAAGGATGAAAGAGCTGTCTACTTACCTCACCACGCTGTTGTCAGATGTGACAAAGAGTCCACGCGAACACGCGTTGTATTTGATGCGTCATGCAGAGGATCAAACAACGTTTCGTTGAACGATGAATTACTTGTGGGTCCTAAGCTGCAAGAAGAATTGAGAAACATTTTGATGAGATGGCGCATGAAACAAGTCTGTTTTATGGCATATATAAGACAGATGTTTCTCAGTATTAGTGAGCCAAGAAGACACAGAATTTCAACGTATCCTGTGAAGGCAACAGGAATCTGATAATCTGGAAGAATATCGATTTTTTGTCATCTTCTAGATACTTCATAAAATCGATACTATAAACCTCGATGGAACTCTTAAAGCATTAGGAATTGAATGGAATTTAAAAACAGACCAGTTTCAATACAATCTCAGATTTACACCCATAGCCAAGTCCATAACAAAGCGAAACATATTGTCTGATATACAAAGAGTGTTTGATCCCCTTGGTTCGATAGCACCGAGTACTGTTTTGGCTAAAATGTTAATACAAAAGCTTTGGCTTGAAAGAGTTAACTGGGATGAACAAGTTAGTAGCACATTAGAACAAGAATGGAGAGAAATAAGATCAGACCTCGTTAACATAACTGAAATACAAATAGAGAGATGGCTTGGTACGATGACTGTTATCAACGACAAAATACAAATTCACGGATTCAGCGATGCTTCAATGCGTGCATATGCAGCGGCAGTCTATATAAGAATTGAAACTCTAGAAAACAAGTTTGAAACAAAACTGATAGCTGCTAGAACCAGAATAGCACCATTGAAGACCATTTCGCTACCTCGTCTAGAACTTTGTGGTGCCCTACTTCTTTCAAAATTAATGCAGCAGGTTGGACAATCAATGAGGATACCGACAACACAAATGTACGCATGGACTGACTCTTCAATTGTTATCGCATGGCTTAGTGGTGAACCTAACAGGTGGAAACCCTTCGTTGCAAACCGTGTAGTCGAAATTGTTGAAAACATTAATAACAAGCACTGGTTCCATGTTCAGTCACATGAAAATCCCGCTGATTTGGCATCTAGAGGAATATTGATATCCGACTTGAAGAAATGTAACTTATGGTGGCACGGACCGGGCTGGCTATCTGAAACAAAAATAAATATTAAACATGAAATAACAGAAACAGACTTGGAAATGAAGAAAACTAAAATTAATACTTACATGAACGCAGAGCGGGTTGAAGAACCTGAAACACCTTTAATATCACAATTTCATAATTTTGAAACATTAACAGATTTAATAAAAGCGATTACTTACTGTAGACGATTTTTAAACTATAAGAAGAATGTAAACAGCGAAAATCTGAATTTAACAACGCAGCGGGCTTATTACGTATGAAATAGCAATCAGCAAAAATTGCGCAACTATCGCGCAATCATCGCGCGATCAATCGCTAAACGTCAAAAAAAATCGTATTATGTAAAAATCGTTTGCTTATCGTTCGCTGTTTGTTTCAATGCATTTATCGCTACGACACTAGCGCCAAAAACAATTTAGTAGCCACCGCTGGTACTAAATTCAAAATTCAAATTCAAATTAATTTATTTGCTAGAATGTAGGTACAAATGAAGAACTTATACCTGCTACCTGCCTGCTTACGACTTTTATCTGCTAATATAAACAAACAGAAAAACTGGTAGATTGTGTGTGATTGTCAATGTTTTGTCCACGTCAGACACAACTTCACGTGTTAATTAAACTATATAATATGAATATTATTAAAAATATTCACTTACTAAATTATTAAGAGAATGTTCTAGTTTAACATATATTTTTTTCAAATCATTTACACTGCACATTTTGACGTGATTGTCAGTTTAAAATCTGTAAAAGTCGTTAAATAGCCCCTTAAGTGGACGAAATCAGTGTTCATTCAAACTCCAAACGATATTTAGCTGTTTTAACAACAAGTAAGTTAATGTGTGAAATAATGCAATAAAGTGTATTTGAGCAGTAAAAGTACTAAATAAAACATCCTATTTTAAATTCGTAAACAGCCCTTTAGATAGTCGGTAGTGAGCTTTAAACTCAGCATCAGAAAAGTTCAAAGCTTTGGCTTGATCTCGAAGGCTACGTCGCAACTGTGCTGTGTTATGGCTTTCAGTCCTACTGGCTTCTGCTTCAAGTGCTCCAAGCACGAGAATAGCACGAGACATCTTTGATAATCGAAGCGTCACTCGATTTTTTTAGGCGGATAATAATAAAGTTGAACGCACTTCCGCCTAGCATTCGTGATTTGAAGACCATTTCTTTATTCAAAACCAGAGTGAAAGAGCATTACCTTTCCTCTCAATTATGATTTGTTATATATTTATATATATATTATTAGTTTATATATCTTAGCATTATGTATTTATATAAGTATATATTAATATTTACTTAAATGTATGTGTATTATTATTTAATATTATAGGTTAGTTAGATAAGGCACATATATACTTTTTCTCTTTCTTTTCTCACACACTATTGTCTACGTTTCTTTTTCATTTCTCCTTTTGCAGGTCTGCTGGCAGAAATTTCTTAAGAAATAAGCAGTACCTTTGTACTCATATTTTATAATGTTTTTTTTTTTCCTGTGTTGTCTACTGTGTGTACATAAATAGTAAAATAAATAAATAAATAAAGTTTTTACAAACCACATAGTTAGTTTAATTTAAATTAACACACGACGAAGATGTAAAATACAGTTTTTTGGTACAATACTCGAAATAATGGACTGAATTAAACTAATATATATGTGTACAGCAAAGAAAGAAAGAGAAGACAGCGATTAACAATCGACCAGCAACTAGGGAAAAGGTTATCGCAATTTGACAGCAAAATTTGCTTATTGATGGCTATTGCTTTGCTGTCAAAACTCATACGTAATACGAAATAAACGTAGTACAATAGCGGACAATGCACTATTTAGTTCATTGATTGTTCCATAGAGGCAGCACTAACGCTTGTTTGCTATTATTTGGTTATCGCTGATACATAATACGAATTTGCAATTGAAGAGCAATTATTGCGCAATTTTTGCTATCGCTTGGCTTCTGCAAGATACGTAATAAGCCCGCAGGAATCAGAAGATACTTTACAGATCTGTATTAAAAAGGCTCAAGAGAAAGAATTTCAAAAAGGGATAGATAGAATAAAAATAGGAAAACAAGTTAAGAAAAAAAGTCAGCTCCGATGTCTAAATCCATACCTAGATGAGAAAAATGTACTCAGGGTGGGCGGTCGCTTAAGACATGCTAACTTACCTGAAGATAAGAAGAATCTTGTGATCCTGGGAAATAGAAACGCACTGGTACAGTTAATCATTGCTGATGCACATGACGAAACGCTTCATTGAGGAGTTCAGTTGATGCTATGTCACTTGCGCTATAAATACTGGGTTATAAGAGCTAAATCACTGGTGAAGAAACATATTCACAAATGCATGAAGTGCGCTCGAATGATTGCTATAACAAAAGCACAAATAATGGGAAACTTACCAGTGAAAAGAGTAACACCGACGAGACCGTTTCTGCACAGCGGTGTAGATTTCGCAGGACCGTTCCAAACACTGGTATCTAAAGGAAGAGGCAACAAAACCAAAAAGACATACGTGGCTATTTTCATATGTATGTCCACTAAAGCAATCCACATAGAACTAGTTGGAGACCTCACTTCAGAGGCATTTATAGCAGCTTTTAGACGTTTTGTTGCCAGAAGAGGTAAATGTGGCCACCTGTGGTGTGATAATGGTAAAAACTTCGTGGGGGCAAACAGAGAACTTCATGATTTGTGGTATGAGGCACAGATGACGGGAGAAGTTACATCCACGCTAGCAACAGATAGCACACAGTTTCACTTTATCCCACCATATAGTCCAAACTTTGGAGGACTATGGGAAGCAGGCGTGAAGTCTATCAAGTACCACCTGAAAGTATCATTACAACGCACCTGACGTTCGAGGAAATGGCTACAATATTATGCCAGATAGAAGCCTGTCTGAATTTATTTATTTATTTATATTAGGATCTCCAACAAAAGATATACACTAAACATTACAACATATTGCTAACAACCAAAGTATTTCGTAGGTGTACTCCTTCAATTATAGGAGACCACAGCATGCACAATAAGATCTATAACTAAACTAACAAATTAAATAGCTAATAATAAAGTGACTTTCGAAAAAGAACAATAAGTTCTGCAGCATATTAAAATAGCTGACTTCACCATAAAAAAAGAAAAAAAGAAAAGAAAGTACTTAATACCGTTGAACAGCTACCATTACCTATTCACCTTTACCTACATTACTATTTTAAGACATTTCTTAAACTTAACCAGAGACTGGCTGATATCTAAGTTAGTTGTTTTAGCTAGCATGTTGTATTGCCCACAAAGTCTTGGCACAGCGGCGTAATGACCTAGATTTGTTTTGGAGCCTGGGATGTAAAAAAGATTATATGTGTTAGACCTGGGAATCCGAGTTGGTATTTTGATTTCTAACGAGCCTTAAAGTTCACTGCAGTCTATCGACCCACTCAGTATCTTATGAAGGATAAATAAATCCAGTTTCTCCCTACGACTAGCTAGTGTTTCCATATTATAGTGTCTCAACCTTTCGGTGTAGCTAGTTAGTTGTTTAGCCAAGTGATCTCCGTAGCATAGATGGTAAAGGAACCTCTTCTGCACACTCTCTAATCGTTTAGTATAAACCTCGTAATGCGGGTTCCACACCACTGAACCATATTCTAAGATTGGACGGACTAGAGTGTTAAACAGCTTAATTTTCGTAGATGCTCTTTTAAATTCTTTGCTATTTCGTAAAACAAACCCCAGTACCTTAAAAGATCGTGAGACAATATTCAGAATGTGCACATCGAACTTCAGCGCTTGGTCAAGTTGAACACCAAGGTCGCGGACATTGCTCAGTTTTTTTAATTCTACTCCTTCAATGTAGTATTTATTCTGGACGGTTTTTTTATTACGGGTGAACTGGATGTAATATGACACTTACTAATATTTAAAAGCATTTTGTTTTGTTTGCACCAGTGTGCAAGTCTGTTAATATCATCTTGAAGCACTTTTGAGTCCAATTTGCACTGAATCGGCATCAGTATCTTTAAGTCGTCAGCAAATAAATAGAAACGGGAGTTCTTGAAGCATTCGGTTATGTCGTTGATAAAAACGTTAAAAGAATTGGACCCAAATGCGATCCTTGCGGAATTCCGGAAGATGCCAGATAGCTGTCAGACAAGTAACCGTTAATTACCACTTTTGAAGCTCTGTTTTCTAGGTATGATTTGAACCATCCTATCAACGTTCCGCCCACACCTAATTGAGCCAGTTTATGAATTAGAAGGCAGTGATCGACTTTATCAAATGCCTTGCTAAAATCGGTGTATATGGCATCTACCGGAATACGGTTGTCAAGACACTTCGATAAGGTCGATGTAAAACATATCAGGTTCGTGTTAGTAGACCTGGATTTAACGAAACCATGCTGATATTCTGTAATGTGGTGTTTAAGGTACCACATCAGATGTTTGCTTACAAGTTTTTCAAATATTTTCCCAAAAGTAACTAGTATTGAGATTGGCCTGTAATTAGTCACTAAATGCTTTTCCCCAGATTTAAATATAAGTATTACAAGAGCTTCTTTCCTGGTGTGTGGAAAGATACTATCACGCAAAGATTTATTAAAGATTGTTTGAAGTGGTAATACTAAGGCCTTTGCACAGCGTTTTATAAATAAAGGAGGAACACCATCACTACCCACGCCTTTAGTTTCGTCTAATCCAATTAATTCACGGTATATTTCATTGCTATCCAATTGTAGATTACACAGTGCCGCAGAAGTAAGAGAAAAATCAGTGTTTGTGAGCATTGGATTATCTGTTGGGGCACTAAATGAACTTGCGAAACTTTCTCCAAACATGTTACAGATATCCCTCCCACCTGACGCGAATTTATTGTTGTGTATTTACATTTGTGCCGGATACGTACTACTACTTTTTCTCTTACTTTTAATAAAGTACCAAAATGTTTTAGGGTTTTTGGTAATGCTATTTTCTATATTAGTAATATATTTTTTATAGCATGTCGAGCTTAGAATATTGCATTCATCCCGTAAACTTTCAAAAAGCTCCCGGTCCATTGGATTTTTGTACTTTTTCAGACGAATGTGGTATTTGTACTTTTCTCTAAGAAGTCGTATGAGCTCACGTGAGTACCAAGGTGGATATTTATTACTTGTCGTATTTTTCATAGGGATACACTCAGTAATAGTTTTTCTTAATAAGTTATAAAAAATGTCCACTAAGTCGTTAACAGAAGTACAGTCTTTGAACTCAATTTCCCACTCAATTGCTAACAAGTGACGCAGTACCATTTCATAATCTGCTCTTATAAAGTTCGGTTTCTGTACTTTTTGAGCTTCCAGAAAACGTTCCGCCTGAACTGGCAAATTAAACTCTAGCGGGGGGTGTAAACGGTCCTCTTTTGATAAACTGTTGGTACAGCGTGCTAAGTCCGTAATGGAGGTGTTACAGAGTATTAAATCTAATATTTTCGACTTATTGTTACTATTGTATTGACTGAGACCGTTCATGGTCAATAATTCAGATAGTATCGCATTGATGTCTGTGTTTCTAGGTTCAGGGTACAAGTCTATATGGTTATAATTTGTAAGCCATGTGATATTAGTGAGATTAAAGTCTCCCAAAATCATTTTTTTTTCATTATCATTAAGAACATTGTGAACATTATTGGTAAACAACTGCAGTGTGTCACAATGAATTGGTGGCGGTAGGTATACTCCGCAGATGTATAACTTATCACTATTTTTCGGGCTAATATCAACACTGATCCACAAATCTTCTAATTCGCTTTCAAAGTGGGATAGTCGACATGACTTTAGATTTTTTGAGATGGCAATTAAAACACCCCCACCGTCTTTACGAGTGTTATATCTACTTGACTTGCGATCGCGTCTGTAAACTATGTACCTATCGTCAAACAACTCAGAGTGATAGACACCACCGTTTAGCCAAGTCTCTGTTAGCACTACAATGTCGTAATTATGAGAAGAAATGTTATGGTAAAAGTCAATAGTTTTGGTTTTTAAGCCTCGTACATTTTGATAGTACACATGTAGTGGACAGTTAAATGTGACTAGATACAGACAATAGGAACTTGCTTACACATTACATACTTAATAAAACTAAACTAATGATTTTGACTTATCTAAGCTTTTGATAACAATTCTTCGCGAAGACTCGTCCTTTTTCATGAATACCTTGCCGTCACGTATCCAGACAAATTTGAAACCAAGTTCTTTTCCGCGGTTCCGAGCTGCGGCGTGAATTGATTTATTTTTGCTAGATAGGTGCTCCGTGACGTAAATGGGTTGAGATTCCTCCGCTGCGATACCCAGGTGACTAGTATTCAGTTTATCCTGGTTGTTGTTTCTGTTATATTTCATTGAAGCGGCAAGGAAACTGTCTCGCAGGCGTGGACTACTGAATTTGACGAGAATGGAACGGGGCCTGGTGCTTTGTGCGTCTTTCTTAGCTATTCTGGTACAATGTAGTATGTCGGGGTCTTTAATGTCACAACTGATGAATTTACCTAGTTGCAGCACGGTGGTAACTAAATTTTCAGCCTTGTTTTCCGGCACGCACTGAAGCTCGACGTTGGCGGACCTGGAGTTTTGTTCAACTAGGTTCAGACGCTGACTAAGTTGCTGAATGGCATCCCGTAAACCGCAGTTACTCTTTTCAAGTTCCTGTATTCTATCAGATTTATCTTCCAGCGTTGCCTTCATCTCTTCATACTTCGTGTTGAAGAAAGAAAGCGACTCCCTAAATCCTGAGATCAACTCATTGATTTGTCGGAATTGATCGGTGACTACATCTTTAAGTGCACATTGTATTTCTTGCTTGATAATATCCCTCAATGTGCCTTTTGAAAACTCAATCAAGGTGTCATCGTTTTCTTGAACGGGCGGCGGCGGGGTGATGTGGCTTTGTGACTGCTTGGACTTAGCACGAACGGTAACATTGGTGTCCGTCGGTGATAACGAACGAGGTGATCGCTCCGAAGTTGGGTTCACGAGTTTACTTGGTCTCACAGGTGTATTCTTATTGTCGCTCTTAGGTTGTTTGCTAAGGCAGCTAGGACACTTCCAGATGGATTTTTGTTTAATGGTCATACTCTTAAACACATTGTCGTTAGTATTAGCGCACAACAAATCATACAATTGGTGACAAGTAAGGCATTGTAAGCATTCTTTTGTTTTAAATTCCACTAAACAACCAGCGCAACTCTTTGTTGACATTTTTTTGGTCAGAGTTAATTAATATATGGTTGATGACAATAAAGCGCACTCAGCTAATCTCAAAGCATGCGGCGTCTAGCGGTGCGAAACAAGATAAAGCGATGGTGTACTTAAAGCGCTGAACGATAATGCAGTGTGGCTCGCTGGAAAAGTAGCGACCGAAAGGTCGTAAGCGCCGTGGAATAAGCGTCAGTTACGCGTTTCGGTCAACACTTATTTTGAAATCGAGACAACACGAATAGTTTTCTAACGACTGGTTTTAATTTTATTAACAGTATTATGTTAATAAACTCAGTCTTAACACTAAAAAAACTTAGTCACTGCACTTATTTGGTGATTATTTACGTGTAACAATCAAACTAAAGTTCAAAAATACACTAAAAACTAGAAATAGACAATTATTTATGCAGAGTAAACGGTAAAAGTTATTGCTTAGTTGAATGACGGACGTGTGATTTTGAATTCACGCCCGTTGTGTCCAATAGATAACACCGACCCAGAAAACTTGGATCCATTAACTCCTGGCCATTTTTTAATAGGAGAACCACCAATTGTGGTACCCTCACCTGATCTGACAGACTCCGACTCGCGCCTCGGATCGGTGCGGACGTGTATACGTGATTGTTTCCTAACTGAGCTAACTGAACCGTGTGCTAATTTGTGATTGGTTGTTCCGCCAAATTCCGATTCCTTTTTACTCTTTGGACCTTTATATGGGCCAGCTCCGCCCAGTGGGTGTTCGTAAAGTGAGACAAATAGATAGTGGAGTGTTTCATTGTAATTAATGTGGACATAATTCGTCGGCGTCGATTCGGGTTTGAACCGGCAACGCCTGTCGCGGCAGTCGCGCGCCCTACCATCGAGCCAGCGAGCTTAGTCATCGTGCCGCGAAACAGACGACTGCTACGAGCGCGAACATTATACGTCACTCGACGCGCTACGCCGCGGCCGTGCTACACTGCGCCTACGCGAGTGCGGATCGGCTACGGCAGCTACCGCGCTCCGCATGCCTACGCCACAAGTTGAATGGTAAACAAATATTAATATACATTAAAAAATGCAACGCACACCGCCGAAATCTCCACCTAAATCCGCTAAAAAGGGAAAATCACACTCCGTTACTGATCCAGTATCGTCAATTATTAGCGACAAACCTGAAAATATCACCGTCAGAAATAAACGCCAACGCATAGAAGACTCCCCAAAAAGCCCGTCGAGCCCCAATAAGCAATCGTCGTGTGCATGTGAAGAGTTAAAAACTGAGCTCCTAAAAATGTTGTCGACATGGAAGGCAGAACAAGATGAGAGATTATCAGCCTGGAAAGCCGAACAAGACGTTTTGTTATCATCATTGGTTAGGGAAGTGTCTGAACTAAAAAAAAAATGTTTGGAGATCGAAAATAAAAACATTGAGTTAGATAAAAGCATGTCCTTCATCAACGCGGATTATGAGGAGGTAAAAGGCCGCGTACAAGAGTTAGAAGGTCAAGGAAAAGAAGACAAAGAATATTTTAGCCAATATGAGAAGCGAATTCAGGATTTAAGTCTGCTGTCACGACCAGCTTCTATCGAACTACGCAATGTTCCCCTAAAAGAGAATGAAAACGTCGTTGATTTGGTTTCCGTCGTGACCGGTATCGGGAAGGTTGTTAATTTGGAAATAGGTGAATCGAGCCTGCGAGATGTATATCGGCTTCCCGGAAAACCGGGTAAACCTAGGCCAATAGTGGCAGAGTTTAACTCAGTCTCACGTAGAAACGACCTCTTAGCCAATATCAAGACTTTTAACAAGGAACGTCAAGTAAGTGATAAGCTCAACTCACAGGTAATCGGATTGCCGGTTGAAAAATGTCCCATATACGTGGCAGAGTACCAGACCCCGTCAGTAAGGAAGTTTTTCTATGAATGTCGTCAATTCGCAAAAACACACAAAATTTCTTGCTGGTACGTGAATGGGAAAATTTTTATGCGTAAAAATCCGAATGATAAACCAATTCAAGTAAAATCGGAACGCTGTATGTCTGAGTTAGTAAATAACAAATGACTGATACTTTGTCCATTGCAATTATTAGTTTATGTTAATCTGCATGTTAAAATTACACCTATTTTTTGTTGTATAATTTATTTTGATCATACATTACAATTTAAATCTGTGGTACTATTCTTGCGTATATTTAAATTACAGGATTATGGCTAAGAAACGTAAAACAAATAGCCTAAAAGTAGGTTTACTTAATGTTCGATCGCTAAACACCGGTCAGGATGACCTACAGGCTACAATTCAAAGCTTACAGCCGGATCTTTTGGCACTGAATGAGACATGGCTCCAAGAAGGTGCTGAAAAACATGCACCCTCTATCTCTGGATACTTCCTGAAACACAAGGCCCGCCCGGGAAATAGAACAGGAGGAGGAGTAGGCTTCTATGTGAGAAGAGGTACTCGTGTACAAGTGCGCCCTCACCCTGACTCGGCGCTAGAACAGTTATGGCTTGAGGTCACCCTGCCTGGCTATAAAGTAGCAGTCGGAACTGCGTACAGGTCCGAATCTGTCATTTCGGTGAATAAAGCAATAGATGCATTAGCAGAATCCATACAATGTTTCGCTTATTGTAAACATATAATTTTACTATCGGATTTTAACGTTAATATGTTAGAGCCACAAAACAATTTGAGTAAAGAATTAAATACATTCCTCACACAATATGATCTCGTACAAATGGTCAAAGAACCCACTAGAATCACAGAAACATCTCAATCACTCTTAGACCTTATTATTACAGACACGCCCACTCGATGTTTGAATGTAAGTGTGCATCACAACCCGACCATAAGTGACCACGCTATGGTTATTGCAAACTTCGATATAAAAAAGCCTAAACCAGTACCTCGCTTCAATACTACTCGTTCATTCAAAAATATAGACCTAGACAGTTTTAATCATGACCTAAACAATATTCCTTGGGAAGAATTGAATTCCAAAACAAAAAAATATTAATGAAATGGTGTCTATATTTGACATATATATAAACAAATTATTTGATACCCATGCACCTTTTAGGCGATTTAAAATATCTAAAGCTCCTACCCCTTGGATAACCGATGTTATAAAAATTATGATGATGCACCGAGACGAGGCATTAGTTAGGGCGCATAAAACTAAGTCACCGTCACACATGGAATACTACAGGCAACTAAAAAACCTTGTCACATCCAGCATGAGAAACGAAAAAAAGGCCTACTTTACATACTATGTTAACAATAATGCCAAAAAGCCCAAAGACATGTGGAAACATCTTAAAAGCACATCTACGTTCAGTGATCCCTGCGAATCGTCCATACCTAGCAATCTGAACAATCCCGATGACATAAATAACTTTTTTTTAAATATACCAGGAAACGCGAAGCCTGATTTAGAAACTTTAAATTATTTTAAAAACACCGTTATCAGCCAAAATATTTTTGAACTCCAAAAGACATCGAATAAAGAAGTTATAGAAATTCTAAACAGAATAAAAACCAAGGCCTATGGGCATGATCTCATCAATATTGACATGATCCAGCTCACCCTTCCTAATACACTGCAGACTATCACTGATATTATTAATAAATCCATTGACACTAAAGTATTCCCTGACTCTTGGAAAATAGCAGTAGTAAAACCTATTCCAAAAACCAGAAATATTAATCAGCTCAAAGACTTGCGACCAATAAGGATTCTTCCTGTTTTATCGAAGGTCATCGAGAGGGTTGTTGAAAAGCAACTCAAACTTCATTTAGAGGCCAATGCTGTTTTGCCCCAGCACCAATCGGGTTTTCGTGTAGGGTATGGCACAGCAACAGCCTTAGCTCATGTCACCGATGACATATTGTCTGAAGCAGATGCGGGTAGATGCTCGATGCTGGTTCTGTTAGATTTTTCGCGGGCATTTGATTGTCTAAATCGAGAACTACTACTCGCAAAACTTTTTCATTACGGAATCTCTACAGATAGCTGTGAATGGTTCAGATCCTTTCTCACGAATCGATACCAGCAAGTGGTCATAGATGATGACGAGGGAAAAATTATGAAGTCGAAAAGATTGCTCGTTGAAAGAGGGGTTCCTCAGGGCTCTATTTTAAGTCCTATTTTATTTATTATTTTTACTGCAGACCTACCAGCTGCCCTCCAACACTGTAAGGTTCACTTGTATGCCGATGATACTCAAATCTACAAGTCTTTTAAGCCAATTGAAACCGGTCAGGCGATGGACTGTATATCCAAGGACATTGAGCAAGTCCTTGACTGGTCTCATAAAAATACATTAGTGCTTAACGCATCTAAATCAAAATGCATGATACTGGGCACCAAGTCACAAATTAAAGCGGCGGATAGCTTATACAAGCCAATGCTAGTGAACGGAGAAGCACTTGAAAGACTGAAAGTTGCTAGGAATTTGGGGCTGCTGATGGACGAGGAACTTAGATTTACAGAACACATCAATGGTCTGATACGTAATTCCTTTTATAGGTTGAAGGTTCTCTACGGAATTCGTGAGTACCTCTCCGAGGTTGTTCGGACACTCCTTTCGGATCTGCTCGTGCTTTCTCCATTTAACTACTGTGATATTGTATATGGCCCCAGACTTCTTCAAAAGACCAAACAATGTATACAGAGGGTTCAGAACGCATGCATTCGCTTTAGCTATACAGTCGCAAGAAGGGTGCACATCTCACCTATTATAACTGAGAAGGGACAACTTAATATGGAATCACGGCGAAACCTGCATTTGTTGTGTTTCACACACAGAATTATTGCAAGTAAAAGACCTTCATACTTGTACAATTTATTATCGAGGTGTAAAGACGCTCACAATTTGTTTACCAGATCAAAACTAAATGGAACGTTATTGATACCGAGACATAAAACAAAAGGCTATAGGGGCAGCTTCAAATATGCAGCATCAAAGATTTGGAATAATTTACCCCCACCCTTCCGAAACATCAAAAACCTAACAAATTTCAAACAAAAATGCAAATTATTAGTTTTCGACTACCAAAAAGATTGCGTCAAATTATTATAAAAGTTGCCCAAGACGATGTTCGATATTTATAGTTTAATTCTTAACTGAATTGCCAGTCGTAACCACAGTATTTATATTTGTATTTCTACGTACAAAATAAGATAAATTCCAAAACAGGTAATGTATGATCACTTCAATGCACTTTTTTTTTTTTTTTTTTTTAATTATATACATTCTTAATAATCATTTTGTTTGTTGCTAAAATGCTTTTTTCTGTGTAAACAGGAGTCAAGGGTTTGAGCTGAAAACCAGCGCTTAGCAACCCTTTAGGGGGAACCTAAGCATAATGCTGACGCTTGAACCTTTTGCTTCCGGTATTATAGTTCTGTGTATGTACTACTACTAGCTGTAATACTGGAGACAATAAACGTTTATTCTATTCTATTCTATTCTATCTGTAAGCTGTGAAGGTTCATAATTTGTCACGCTGGCAACATACACAGAAGATTCTTCATGACTTTTGGTGACGCTGGCAAGATGAATATTTGACCAAGCTTCAGCAGCGTCCTAAATGGATGAAGAAAGCGAAGGAATTTGCAATAGGGGATATTGTGTTAATTAAGACTGAAAATCAACCACCCAGCAAATGGTCCTTAGGAAGAATCACAGATAAACACCCAGGCATGGATGGTAACACGAGGGTGTATAGTGTAAGAAGTGGAGGTAACTGGAAACAAACTTGTTAATAACAATTGACCTTACTGAAGATTCTTTACTGAAACAAAATACTAGTAATTATAAAATGAGTCACAATAAAATAAAAAAATATGTCAAGTTGAACAAAATTATTAAAAAATGTAATAAATTTAGGAAACAACAGAAACACTATTGCAATAACATAAAACTAAGGCGAGAACGTGTGTTTCTAATAAATAAATTAGACAATTTTCAAATAAAGTTAGAAGATAGTGCAAACAATTATAAGGTTGACACTCAACGGTTACAGTCAGAAATTCAGGTACTTGAAGAGTCACTAATGTTAGGCATTTTAATATTTTTTGGTAGTGAGCACGCGCTTTTATAGTACTCAGGTACCCACCTGAGTACTATAAAAGCGCGTGCTCGATAAGATTCAGGTTCACTCATTCGTTCCGACGTAGCGTCGCCTTCGACAACGATGAAAAGGCTGAATGTCTAGCCGACAGCCTAGAGTCTCAATGCACCCCCAGCTCTCAACCAGTAGACGAAGCTCACCTTTCTGAGGTCGACGCCGAAGTCGAACGTAGAGCCCGCCCGCCCGTCCCACCCGTTGAAGACCCTGATTATCCTCTGCCTCCTGTCACTCCCGACGAAGTGCACGATATCATCAAGAGGCTCAAACCCCGGAAAGCCCCTGGCTCTGACGGTATCACCAATAAGGTGTTCAAACTCCTCCCCGCCCATCTCATAATGCTAATGACCGCTATCTTCAATGGCGCTTTAAACAACAACATTTTTCCTCAGGCATGGAAAGAGGCCACCGTTATCGGCATTCCGAAACCAGGCAAACCCAAGTCTGATCCCACCAGTTACCGTCCCATTAGTCTACTCAATGTTCTAGGCAAAATCTACGAGAGGCTTATTTATAAGCGACTCAAAGACTTTGCCGAAGCAAAGAGTCTCATTCCCGACGAGCAGTTTGGCTTTCGAACCGAACACAGCTGCGTCCAACAAGTCCACCGCATCGTCGAGCACATAAGCGCTGGTTTTCAGCGTGGCTTGATGACGGGTGCGCTCTTCTTTGACATAGCGAAAGCATTCGACAAAGTCTGGCACAACGGCTTACTATACAAGCTTTACCAACTCGGAGTGCCAGATCGTCTCGTGCTCATCTTGCGTGACTTTTTGTCGAATCGCACCTTTCGCTATCGCATCGAGGGTGCGCTCTCTTCATCCCACCCGATACGCGCTGGCGTCCCGCAGGGCTCCGTAGTATCCCCCCTCATTTTCACGCTGTTCACCAGCGACATCCCCAAAGATAAAAAGGCCCAGTTGGCTCTATTCGCTGACGACACGGCCATCTATTACTCGGGTCGTAACCCAGACTGCATAGCTCGTACCCTCCAATCCGCGGCAAAAGCCTTAGGCGCTTATTTCCGGAAATGGAGAATCGAGGTAAACCCCATCAAGAGTCAGGCAGTACTCTTTTCCAAACCGCGTTCGTCCCCCTCTCTGCCCAGTCCGATAACCATGTTCGGTAAGCCTATCCCTTGGGAGAAGCAAGCCAAATACCTAGGTGTGATTCTGGACCACCATTTTACTTTCGGAGAGCACATAAAGACGGTGCGTTTGCGCGCCGCTTTCGCTCTCGGTAGGCTCTACTTCATGTTGAATGCACGCAGCAAATTGTCACTCAAGTGCAAATTGCGCATTTACACGGCGTGCATTCGTCCCATCATGACGTACGCCTGTGCTGTATTCGCACACGCGAAACCATACCGTCTCCATAGGATGCAGACCCTCCAAAACCGTTTCTTGCGAAGAATCACAGGAGCCCCTTTTTACCTTCGCAACGAGAACCTCCATCTCGATCTAAAAATACCTACCATCCAGCAGTTCATGAAACGCTCTGCCAAGCGCTTCTTCGACACTGCTGAGAAGCACTCTAACCCGTTAATCGTATCGGCCGCCCGGTACACTCCCTCCCGTATTAGTAAGACTCGACGACCGAGACATACTCTGACCGACCCTGACGATGCTATTACTCTCCTCCAGGAGAGCAATAAGGCCACCAGTACAGTTAAGAAACACAGACACGGACCGCCGTCATTCCGTCCTCGCCGCCGAGGCCCGCCGCGACGACCCCGTACGTCCCCTCCCCGACCCTTGCTCGTGCCAGCCCGCGCCGCTGAGCCTGTAGTTTTAAATTCGTCCCTAAATAATGGAAATCCGATCCAGCCTGTCCCTTTGCTGTCCTCTCCCAGCGACGCCCTAAGCCGAGGCTCGTACCCCACAGGGGGTGCCCTTAGCGTGTAGTCGCTTAGTTTGTAAGCTTTTTGCCCTGGCTGGAGGCCCTAAAAATAATAATTTTTAAGGCACCACAGGAAAGTCCGGTTAAGCAGCCGACAACCTCCTAGGTTGACCTGCGAGATGCCAATCCGAAAAAAAAAAAAAAAAAAAAAAGATTCAGGTTCACTTGTTGCTGAGTCGTCGGACAGTAAGGGTTTGGTACCTACACTACTTTACAGTGAGTTTGTTCCATATATTGTGTACTTGTGTATTTCTTGATATAAATGCTAACGGATATTTGTGTTCGCTCGAGTTATTGAAATATTGTTAGAGCTAAGTCTATTTTGGAATAAATTAGTCTTAGGTTGTTTATAATTGTCTTTTTTTAATGTTTTCCCCTTCTGGTTTCTAATATCAGAAGTGGGATTGAACTCATTTGCTCACAATTATTAGCCTTGATACCAACACAAACATCCGTTAACTTCAAATAACAATACTCCGTGAAAAGCTGGTTATGACAACGCCTCACTCTGGCGCTGGGTGTAGCCATCGCAGTGAAAATATTGGGTTAATCTACCGCTGGTTCTACAAGGTAGCAAGCACTTCTCGTTGTAACGTTCTCCTTTCCTCCGCCATAAGATTTTACGTCCATCTTTGTCCGATTTAAATGATTTTTCATCAGTGAAGATCACAACATTTTCTTCCCAATTAAAATTTAAATATTCCTGGGCAAAACGGACCCTTTCTGCACGATGAGCAGTTGTCAATGCAATTTTCTGTGCCGGTTCATAATTCTTTATCCCAGCAGCGTGTAAATGCCTTCCACTGAAATATTGTGGTTTATTGCGGTTGCACGAATGGGCAAAAATGGATTTTCAACGTGGCTTGAAACAATAGCCCGGTGGCGTTCGAATTCGGGACTATACTTAATGGCTTTTGCTCCTGGACGAATCCGCTGAATATTTCCATTGTCCCCATAACGTCTTAGCCATAGCCTGACCGTATTTCTCTAAAACAAAAATAAAAATTTTTGGAACCGTGTATGTAACTTGTAAGGAGTGAATGTGTTGGCGACGCGCTTAGTAGTTTTAAAAATATAGAATAAATATATGTAATATAGTCTTTTTTTTTTTTTTTTTTTTACTATAAAATAGGCTTGCGTTTGACCGCAATTCACCTGATCGTAAGTGATAATGCGGCCTAAGTTGGAACACGCTTGCCTAAGTTGAACCGGTTCACTCGTGCCTTAAAGATACCCAGATTATACTTATCAGGGAACAGAGAGGCGGGCAGGGAATTCCACAGTCTGGCAGTTCGCACAATAAATGTGGAGTCAAAGCGCTTGGTTCGAGACCGTGGAACTTCAACCATATAGCGGTGACGCTTCGCCGTATCTCTGCTCGTCCGATGATGGAACGGGGATGGGGGAATTAAATTGTGCAATTCCAAAGCACACTCTCCGAAATGTACCCGATAAAAGACCGAAAGGCTAGCAACGGTGCGGCGATGTTCAAGGCTCTGGAGCTTAGCCCTAACCAGGGAGTCGTTGTTTATGAGCCTCTTGGCACGTCTATCGATGACTTCCAATGCCTCCAGTTGGTATTTTGCCGATCCATCCCAAAGGTGCGAACAGTACTCCATGCACGATCGAACTTGTGCTTGGTATAAGTTGAGCAGCTGTTCCGACGTGAAGTACTTTCGCACCTTTGCGAGGACTCCCAGCTTTTTGGCAGCTAGTTTGGCCTTGGACTCAATAAATGACCCAAAGTTAAGATTTGACGTCAAAGTAACGCCAAGAAGCTCAAGCTGGTCAGTGATTGGAACGGATACATGTCGGAAAGTAGGGGCCAGATAGAAAGGCCTCCTCTTGGCAGAGAAAAGACACGCCTGGGTCTTAGCTGCATTGAACCTGACCAGATTGGCATCGCCCCAATCGGAGACTGCCTTGAGGGACAAGTTCAAGCGCTCGACCATGGACTCTCTAGAAGACTGGATTTCAACCGCACTGGCACGTGTGCTGGATGTATAACTCTCTACAACCATGCTGTCATCTGCGTACCCAAAGGTACCGGGTTTCAGCAGATCGTTGATATGCAGCAAAAAAAGGGTTGCAGAGAGTACTGAGCCCTGAGGGACCCCGGCATTTATTGCCATTTGTTCTGACGAGCAGCCATCAATGACTACGCGAATTGATCGATCACTCAGGAAATCCGATATCCATGCACAGAAACCAGCGGGCAAGCCATATGCTGGAAGCTTGCTAATAAGGCCATCATGCCATACCCTATCAAAGGCCTTCGAGATGTCCAGAGAGACGGCAAGTGCTTCCCCATATTTCTCGATGGCCTCACTAAAGATATGAGAGGCGTACGCGAGAAGATCCCCAGTGGACCGATTTCGGCGAAAGCCATATTGACGATCACTGAGGAGGTCGTTAGCTTCAAGGTACGCCAGGAGCCTGTTATTGAGGACACGTTCCATTGTCTTGCAGATAATGGACGTGACCGAGATGGGCCTATAGTTGGTAGGATCGGCATGACTACCTTTTTTGGGCACGGGCTGCACGTTGGCAAGCTTCCATGACTTCGGCACTAATCCAGTCTCGAGAGAGAGCCGAAAGAGGCATGTCAGTACAGGAGACAATTCAGGTGCACAGGTCCTCAGAACTATAGCCGGAATACCGTCTGGTCCATTGGCCTTGTTCACATCAAGATTGCGTAACGCTTGACGAACCTCCTTTTGGCGAATGCGAGACATTGAAGTCGTGTTGCCAGGTAAAGTCGGGGGAGTCGCGTCTCCTGCATCAAGATGTGAAGATTCTGCAAATAGAGAAGCAAATAGGTTTGCTTTCTCTTCTGCAGAGTGAGCCAGAGAACCATCAGGTTTCAGCAGTGGAGTCAGTGAGGGGCGACAGAAGTTTGACTCGACCGATTTAGCTAGGGACGAAAAAGCTTTACTACCCGCAGGGTACGAAGCAAGTTTGTTCCCTATTCGACTAATGTGGTCATGACGAGCCCTCTGTAGAACCTTCTTGCAGGACTTGGCAGCTCTATTAAAGGCTGTCTTCTTCTGGCGTAAATCCCTTGCTTTACGGTGACGAGCGTCAACCCAAGCTAGGTAAGCCTCATGCTTCTGCGCTTCTGCGCGTCTGCATTGAGAACTAAACCAGGGGCGAGCTTTGCCGGACAGAGGTACGTCGTTATATGGGATAAAAAACTCCATAGCTTGACGCAACACTTCCGTCACGGCATCCGCGCAAGTAGAGGGATCACCAGAAGGATCACCAGTCTGTACTGTGTAGTAAGTAAGAAAGAGGCGGGACTCGCTGACATGTCTGTCGCACTATGGGCCCCCCTCCAGTCTGCCGCCAAACGTCTTTCAATGCGCACCGATCTTTTTCCTATCTAATTGCGCGTGCGGCCATTTTGATTTTGATTAAAACGTGTTTTCAAGAACTCAGTGTTTTCGTTGCGGCACACTCGCTAGCCCTGAAGCACCACCCCTAACAAAGTGGTACTTCGAGCCCGATCTATTATGATCCACACTCCAGGCGTAAAAACGCGGAGGGCAAAGGTGCTTCAAGCTGAGGCTGAGCGCGTCAGGCAAGCTGACCGGCTCGAGAATATTGTGCCGCAACGGTTGTTTTCCGAAGTGCCGGGAAGCAGCATAAAGTCGGAGCCGCTGCCTCACGTCTCGAAAATGCCAACCAAATCGAAATCGTCGTCGTCATTTTCGAAAGAAAGGAAGAAAAAAGAGTTGCAGCTGGAAGCCGCTAAACAAAAAGCTGCTATTCAGATCGCGCTCATTGACCAAAACCTAGATGCCCAATTGGCAGCGCTCAGCGATGAGGAAGAACAGTTGGATTACAGTTCACTAGTTGATGGGAAGGAGCTTCCTCAAAGAGACCTAGAAGATTGGGTAATCCAGCAGAGCAACCACAAAGAACCCCTTATGGAGCAGCAAGCCCCCGAGAAAGGTAATCAAACGGGCGAGCTGCACGCACGAGTACCGTCGCCATGCGCCGAGCACGTGGCGGGCCGGCCACGCGCCGCAGCGCCGCCGCCGCCTCCCGGCGACTCCGTGACTGTGCTTAACAACGCGGTTCATATGTTGGCAAGTGCTTTAAAGGATATCTCCACTAACTGTGCAAACAACGTGCCTCAAGCCAGTTTGCTCAGCCGCATGAGCACACCGAGAGATTTACCTGAATTCTCAGGTGACCATTTAGATTGGCTTCAGTTCAAACAAGCCTACGATGAGTCAACGGCGTTGTGTAATTTCACGCCACAAGAAAACCTGTGGAGGCTTCGAAAATGCCTACGAGGGCAAGCAAAAGATGCAGTCACCGCATTGTTCATAAGCGCCACGTCGCCTGACAAAGTGATATCGACATTGGAGCTACGGTTTGGTAACCCCGACTGCATCATTTCCAGAATATTCCAAGATATAAAGAAGCTTCAGTCCCTACAACAGGAATATCATAAGGATATTGTCGCGTTTTCTGTGAAAGTGCAAAATGTAGTAGAAGCAGTACGAGCAGTCGGACGTGAGGAGTACCTACACGGCGTCAACATCGTCTCGATAATTTTATCCAAACTCCCCACTGTGCTTATCTCCAAGTGGTCTGACTACAGCTACAAAATGATCACCGAAGGAAAGAAACCTAGGTTGGTGATTTTATCAGATTTTTTGAATGAAGAAGCTGTAAAGATATCCACCACTGCAAGTATTTTTACTTCATTTCGTAGTGACCAGCATCCGAAAAATAAAACAAGTACATGCCCACGCACACAGACCGTGCTAGTTCAACAGGAAGAACGTAACGCTAATTGTTTGTTTTGCCGCGCAGCGGTACATAATCTCAGCGACTGCAAACAATTCAAGAAAGCACTACGTAAAGTACGGTGGCAATATGTAAAAAAACACGGCCTGTGCTACAAGTGTCTTATTTGCAAACACGATAGAAATACGTGTTCAGCTCCCGTGTGCGATAAGGAATGCTGTAATGAAGAACATCATCGTCTCCTGCATTATTCTACGAGTAAACAACGTGAGCGCCCCAGCGGTGATAACAACAATGCGTCGACTTCGAGTACTACGACGTCGGCTAACGTGGAACAAGCCGAGGCGCCGGCGCCGGCGGCTTCGGAAACAATAACATACATTAACGCGAGTGACAAGTGTGACAATAAAGTGTTATTGAAAGTTTTACCTATTCGTGTGCACGGACCTAACGGTATCGTTAACGCCACCGCGCTACTCGATGACGGATCGAGTGTGTCGCTGATAAGCGCAGGCCTCGCCGAGCGGGTCGGGCTGCGCGGCCGCCGCGAGACGCTCTCAGTGCGCGGAGCGTGGAACAATGATGCGATGGTATGCGAATCTACTGTTGTGAAAGTGGACATTGCTGGATGTAATGATAGGTTACATAATAATATAAGAATGCGTTGTGTAAAAGAATTAAATTTACCAATTCAAAAGTTATCTGTTATCGATTGCAATAAGTATTCTCATCCAAATAATATTAAAGAAATATTGTGAGATTTCCTCAGATTCAAAGCCTGAAATACTAATTGGTCAAGACAATTACGATTTAATTGTACCTTTAAAAATAAAGTTAGGTAGTGTAAATGAGCCGTCCGCCACACTCACCCCCCTAGGTTGGTGCATACATGGTAAAGTGTGCGTGAGGCGGAGTGCCGCCACCGCCCGGGCCGCCGCCGACGACCGCGCCCCCGGCGCTGAGGCCGCGCTGACCATCACGGAGAACGAGGAGGTAAGTGACACTTTGTCGAGTGATAGACTACTTCAAGACATCCACGATGAGGTTCGCCACTCGTTTGCACTGGACGCTTTGGGTGTGTCTGGTAAGCCGCGCCAGAATGTTGACGATTTGCGCGCCATCGATCAGCTGGAGCGATCAGCGGTGCTCGTTGACGGACGCTGGTACGTAAGTTTACCTTGGAAGGAGTCAGGTCGCACGATGCCGGACTCGTACCCTAACGCACTAAAAAGGCTGAAAGGTATTGAAAGGAAAATGGAAAAGGATGCAGGTTTCGCTAAAAGGTATGAGGAACGCGTTCATCATTTGTTGGAAAATGGTTACGCGCGCGAACTGGTGGTAAATGACGTCACATCGAATACGTGGTACTTACCCCATTTCGGTGTTGACAACCCAAACAAAAGCAAGCTTCGGCTGGTCTTCGACGCTGCTGGGAAGGTAAATGGTTCCTGCCTTAATGACTATTTACTCACAGGACCTGATCTGCTGTCATCACTGCTTGGAATAATGCTGCGCTTCAGGGAAAATAAAATCGCAGTAACAGGTGACATAAAAGACATGTTCCTTAGGGTTAAAGTTCACGCCGAGGATCAGCACGCGCTAAGGTTTCTGTGGAGAAGTAGCCCTACAGAAAGCATCAAAACATATACCATGACATCTTTAATTTTTGGAGCTAATTGTTCACCATTTGTAGCTCAATTTATTAAAAACAAAAACGCACACCGCTATGAGTCATCCTTGCCGACCGCAGTCAATGCTATTTACCATTCGCACTACATGGACGACTACATAGATAGTTTACCGGACGAAAGTACTGCTATTGATATGGTGAGTAATATTAGTGACATTCACAGGGCCGGTGGGTTTGAAATCCGAAACTGGACGAGCAATAGCGTCGCGGTTTTAAACAGTATTCCAAAAGAGACGTTGGGCACTACCGCGGTAAAGTTTAAAGTCGGTCAGCAATACGGAGGTGAGCGAACGCTGGGACTTATTTGGTTCCCTAGAGACGATGTGCTTGGGTTTGATGTGTCGCTAAAGCGTATCCCAAAAGATATCACACAGGGTAACAAACGACCCACAAAACGGGTTATGGATGGGACGATGACGTTCCTGATAACATTTACGAAAGGTGGGTAAAATGGATTGACTTAATTAATGTTATCAGTACAATTCGCATTCCAAGGTGTTACGCCATGTCTGCATGCGCTGCGGCTGACGTCACGGTAGCGTGCGCGAGCGAGATGGAAGTCCCCACTCCCGCACCGCCACAAGCGCGGCTCACATCTCACAGTGCTACGCCGCCATGTACTACGGGCTACGAAAACGTAGCGGACGATAGCACTGCTACGAGTACGGCTACGAGCGAGTCCGCTTATAATAATTTACATCTTCATATAATTAGTGATGCTTCTACTAAAGCGCTCTGCGCCGTAGCATATTGGCGCTGGGAAACAAAAGGTAATATACATGTTTCTTTCATTTCTAGTAAATGCAGAGTGGTACCTGTGAAACCAATGACGGTGCCTAGATACGAGCTTCAAGCGGCATTGTTAGCGGCAAGGCTAGCTAGCACTATTGGTAAGGAACATAGATTATCTCCAGTACGTCGACACTTCTGGTGCGACTCCACTACGGTTCTCCATTGGATTCGGAACAATACACGTACCTATAAAGCGTTTGAAGCGAACCGTCTGGGGGAGATCGACGAATTGACTCGTATTGACGAATGGAGATACGTCCCTACGAAGCTCAATGTCGCCGACTTGGCTACGAGGGAAACCTTTAATCCTACATTATATTCTGAGTGGCTGGCAGGTCCGAGTTTCCTGCTCTTTGATGACGCGTCATGGCCCATCGATGTCATCCAACCGGAGGCGAATGCGGCGTGCGAGGAGGTAACAACTGTTGTTCACAAACTCTCAGTATATTCACCGGTTCCAGATCCGGTTCGATTTTCTTCTTGGCTACGCCTTCTACGAGCGACAGCCGCTGTTTTAAAATTTGTTGACAGAATAAAAGGTATTCGTGGTAGCGGGTACAGTGTTCAGACGATGGAGCGTGCAGAGCGTCAGCTTTTAAAACACGCACAAGAGGAGTCATTCGCTGAGTGTTTAGCTGCTATTAGGAATGGTAAGGCGTTATCTAAAAATAGTCGGTTACTTACTCTCTCACCGTTTTTGGACGAGCATGGCTTGCTTCGCGTAGGCGGCCGGATTGATGCTGCTGCAGATGTCGCCATGGAGGTAAAGAGGCCTGTAATATTGGACGGCCAGCATCCTGTGGCTCGGCTTATTGTTCGGCACTACCACGTCAAGGCGGCTCATGGAAATCAGGAAACAGTAGTCAACCTGCTGAGGGAAAAATATTGGTTAGTAAAACTTAGACCTACCGTGAAGACTGTGGTGTCGCAATGCATGCTGTGCCGTATCAAGAAGTGCAAGCCGCTGGTTCCTCGCATGGGTGACTTACCTCAGGCTCGTGTGGCACATCATCAGCGACCCTTCTCTCACTGTGGGCTGGACCTGTTTGGACCGATGGAAGTAACAGTGGGCAAACGCAAGGAAAAAAGATACGGTGTACTTTTTACCTGCTTAACGGTGCGTGCTATTCACGTGAAAACTGTTGCGTCTCTCTCGACGGACTCGTTGATTATGGCACTGCGTCGGATGGCAGCGAGGCGTGGCTGGCCACGTCACATGTACTCCGACAATGGCACAAACCGAAAAGGCGCTGAAAAGGAACTCCAACGGTCCATACAGGACCTGGATCAAGAGGTACTTAAAGACGTAGGTGTCAATAATGGGATGGACTGGACTTTCATCCCTCCCGCTAGTCCCCATTGGGGTGGGGCATGGGAGCGGCTGATACGCAGCGTTAAGTCGTCGCTCAAAGTAGTTTTGCTCGAGCGAGCACCAAGGGACGAAGTGTTGAGCACACTTCTAGCTGAAGTCGAGAATATAGTAAACAGTCGCCCCTTGATGCACGTTTCGGTAGATCCGGAGGGCGTGGAATCCCTCACCCCCAACCATTTTTTACTAGGTACGTCGTCGAACTTTCCTGTAATCAAAGCGTTTGACAGCTCCGATCTGTATTTACGCAGGCATTGGCGTATAAGTCAACGGTTGGCCGACATGTTCTGGCACAGGTGGGTAAAGGAAATTTTACCTGACCTCTTACCTAGGCGAAAATGGACGTCAGAGCAGCCGTCGCTGCGAGTTGGCGACCTCGTATTAATTGTGGACCCAAACTCTCCCCGCAACTCCTGGCCAAAGGGACGTATTACTGAGTTGCTTCCAGGTAAGGACGGTCGTATCAGACTCGTGGAAGCGAAGGTGGGCTCTCGGGCGTGGCGCCGCTCCGCGGCACGCGTCGCTCCTATCACTCTAAATGTTTAGTGCTGTGACAGCACTAGGGTGGGGAATGTTGGCGACGCGCTCAGTAGTTTTAAAAATATAGAATAAATATATGTAATATAGTCTGTACTGTGTAGTAAGTAAGAAAGAGGCGGGACTCGCTGACATGTCTGTCGCACTACGGGCCCCCCTCCAGTCTGCCGCCAAACGTCTTTCAATGCGCACCGATCTTTTTCCTATCTAATTGCGCGTGCGGCCATTTTGATTTTGATTAAAACGTGTTTTCAAGAACTCAGTGTTTTCGTTGCGGCACACCTGCTAGCCCTGAAGCACCACCCCTAACAGAATGTAATGGTAAAATAGCCAACTACGCGTTCATTAATCACAATCAATAAAATAAAATAGGTATAAAAAAACACTTACTGCTATATTAAGTCGGCGACCAATCTCTCTAATTCCAACATTATGCTCATGTAAAAATATTATTAAAATGTTTGGTATAGTCGTCAAGTTGCGACATGATGCTTTATTACAGCAAATTGCTTAAAAATACTTAACGAGTTAAACGATTTACAAATGTGTGTGCGCAGTCACTGCTATTAGGCGTAGTGTAACTTTTGTTACTTAGATGAATTTATGATCTACCTCACGAAGTAAATATGTTTTACTTCATATTCAACCATTCTTGGTAAATATAAATTCTGTGAACTTAAAGTTTTTTAAATTTACACCACCCGTTTACAAGATAAGTAATTTTTAGGCGAAAATCATATTGGTCGTTCTTTAATATTGCAAGCAATCTTGTAGAAATGAAAACAAATTAAAAAAGTAACTGATGTATAGGTGGACTGTGTTTTCGAACCCACATGCTGTTCGTCGTCAATCCAGCATCAAACCGCTAAGCCACAAGAACTTGTTGGGAATACGTGAAATTAAAGATTGGGTTGTAATTATGTAGTGTGACTTAAAAGCTTTTCAACTTTAATGTTAACGAGATAATGATTAAAATAGCTTAACAAAAACATATATAATGCCGGTGGCTCCGACTATGTTGGGTGGGTTTACCTTAACGTTACGTGTTAAAGATCAAATTTGCGTGTCTGTGTTATTATTGTATTTTTGTTCATCGAGTCCTCGAGCACTTGTCTGATAAGGTCATATAAATTAAATAAACCTTAATGTTACAGGCAGAGGGTCCAAAGTCGTTTGATTTTAGGGTGGGTTAGATAATGTTGACAACAGACTGTACCTGAAGGCTCACCAGCGATGTCGTCATTGCTACCTGTATGAGAAACAAGTGGTTATTATACGTGACGATATACACGTCTGCCTATTCTTTTGCTTGCACTCAATTCGTCTTACGTGACCTTTTTCTTTCATTTATCAGACACAAACTAACTAGCTAATAGTCTATGAGGTACCAAGATGTCATCTTAGTACTCCATAGAGTTCCATTCATCACACATCACAGAGACATGATAACTCACGTCATCGACAGTCGTACATCTTGCAACACACATGAATCCATGTTCATTCGCTGTCATGTAGGGCGTCAATCGCCGAAAGGATCGTCTCGCAGTCCGTCCTCTACATGACCATCGTGCAGGGCGATTACTAAATCACCGAAAGGAACGTCTCGCAGTCCGTCCTTTACATGACCATCGTGTAGGGCGATTACCAAATCACCGAAAGGAACGTCTCGCAGTCCGTCCTTTACATGACCATCGTGTAGGGCGATTACCAAATCACCGAAAGGAACGTCTCGCAGTCCGTCCTTTACATGGCCCATCGTGTAGGGCGATTACCAAATCACCGGAAGGAACGTCTCGCAGTCTGTCTATATCGTCTCACCCCAAGATCTACCTGCCACAAGGCAAGCGCGCGCGGCTATAAAACAGCACGCTACACGTCCCATCGGACGGCACCTGATGTGCGCACAGAGCACGCGTCTTGCGGGTCAGCACCCGAGGCGCACATACGAGCGCGCGTCCTCCGGGTTAGCATCAGAGGCACATACACATGCACGCGTCGGGGCGCATACACGCACGCGTGTTCCGGGACAACACCCGAAGCGCGCACGCGGCACGTGTCCTTGGGGATAGCACCCGAAACGCGCACGCGGCACGTGTTCTCCGGGGTAGCACCCGAAGCGCACACGCAGTACGCGTACTCAAAAACCAGGTACCCCAGGGCGCCAGCCTATGGGGCGCACCGGATCCGGGCTGCATCAGCCAGCATAGCAAGTACATGCCTCACACTCACTCGCACGGGTACACAACACACGTGTAACCAGATCTTAGAAAAGAAATACAAGGACATTAGAGGTTTGGTTGGAACTTCTCAAAAAATACCACACAGTTCTCAACTTCTCAAGAAATCACTAGCCTTTCCACCATGTATTGAACTTTGGCCTGTTTGTTAAATCGAATGATTTAACAGTGAAAGAAACCCGCAAGGCCTATAAACTTGTTTTGTTTGACATTAGAAGGGGTAGGTGAGTTACCTAGTATGTCGATTTAGTACCGACTCGGCCTAACCTGACCAGTTGTTTTGAAACTCAGATCAAGGGACCGTTCGGTCACTATTTATTTATTTAACACATGGAAAACTAACAGCTGTACATAGAGTGAACAAAAGAAGCCAAGTTAGTTACATAAAGCCAATTACAGCGTCAGTAACAATTATTATTATTGTGTCCTAACTTCTTACAGAAAGAACAGACGGGTTTAGCATTACTATTACAATCGTTTGACCGCAATTAACACATTTGATTTCAGATCTACTAGAATTGTTAATTATGTACTTTAGTCATAAATTGATGAGGCAGATTCATCAGAGTAAGGGTTATCAAATTTACGAATAGACATTTAGCGGCTAAAAAGGAGACGTAGGTTGTCGCTAGGTCAGCATTGATAATTACTGCGCACACCTGTACGTCACTGATACCGTGTATCACTTTTTGAAACATAAGTTATTCGCTGAACCATCCTACACGTAACTTTAATAAAAATGAACGGCGCGCATACTCAGCGCAAGACAACAAATAACGTCGTGAGTTTAGGCATGATTCATCTTTTGTGGAGACAACGACGCTCAAATAAAAGATTTGATTTGATTTGAACAACTTACATTTCTTAACAAATTTCAATAATGAGCGATCATTTGTAGCCTACTCGTTTAACCACTTACGAGCATCACTTTTTAAACAATTACCTAATCACAAAACACATTTATGATCACTCCAATTATTTGAAATTTGGTCCGATCAACTTCGTCACACACCAATCATTAATATTTTTCACGCTAAGATCGATGCTAGAAATAAAAATATTGGTCAGATCTCACCCGGTTAGGCAGATCGCATTCACCATATGGTTAATTGCAGTGATGTCACTCTAGTAGCACCGGCGCGTTCCATCAAGTCTGACCGGCACAGAGCTCTTTCAAAGTAGGTGGCACACGTATCCGGAGTCCATTTCTCTTCTCCATGGTATTCGGCTGCGACCTGAGTGAATTTCCTATAAGAACAGACAACCAGCTGCAGTTCATATCGCTAATGAGTAAGCGCTTTTACCACTCAGTAAGGGTGGCAAACGTGACCGCTTGCGCCGATCGCTTTATCAACATTAACAGCGACAACGCGCTCGGCATGAGCATGAAACATTATGAACACTAGATTTCATTACCTATAAGAATTAGGCACATAACATTTTACAAAGCTCGACAAGTAATCCACTATGCTTTCGGGAGTTAATTTAGCATTCCTTGCGGACGTGGACGCACGGACGCGCATATTCAGTACAGGTGGAATACTTGTCAGTCTCAATACACTCAACAAATGTTCACGATATCGACAGACCGTGGGCACAACGTTCAAGACAGTCACCATCACCCTAAAGACAAAGCGATCGAGCTTTATCAACTTCATCGCATAACGTATCGACATCATGAACACTCGGATCAAAATTAGAGACAAAATATTGGTTTGATCTCACCGGAATTATCATCATAGCGTCTTAGCATCTGGCATCGTTTTCCGTTGGCAGCGGTGTAGCGGCAAAGTCTCTTCAAAATCTCGTCCAACTTTGGTGACGAGGTAGTTCGTAACGTACGAACCTTTTTTCTTGTAATTAACCTCCAAAACCACTGCAATAGAACACGGTAACCAAAACACTTCTAAACTTCAAATTAATTGAATCACGGAAACATGAGGGTAGAATCGAAATCGACCATGACAACGATTCGAGTTGACCGTACGTGACCTGCTACGACGTTTACACGAGCTGTCAACTCGTATTGTTCGACCGCGAAGAACGTCCCGACATTATAAAATCAAACATGAGGGTACTTACGGTTTAACGACGTGTACACTTAACATATTTGAACAAAATAGCGGTTACAACTTTGAGAAGAACAAACACGATTTTACCACAAAACAGGAAGCGACAGCGAGCAAGGCGTCGTGTTTTATTGTGAGGTAATCGTGAACCATACGCGTGTCGCAGTTCACTGTGACGGCAACACCTAGCCACACAGCGAGACGATCGTGAACCATAGGAACGTGTGTCATGGTTCACTGCGATGGCTACACCCAGCGCCAGAGTGAGACGGTGTCATAACCAGCTTTTCACGGAGTATTGTTATTTGAAGTTAACGGATGTTTGTGTTGGTATCAAGGCTAATAATTGTGAGCAAATGAGTTCAATCCCACTTCTGATATTAGAAACCAGAAGGGGAAAACATTAAAAAAAGACAATTATAAACAACCTAAGACTAAATTATTCCAAAATAGACTTAGCTCTAACAATATTTCAATAACTCGAGCGAACACAAATATCCGTTAGCATTTATATCAAGAAATACACAAGTACACAATATATGGAACAAACTCACTGTAAAGTAGTGTAGGTACCAAACCCTTACTGTCCGACGACTCAGCAACAAGTGAACCTGAATCTTTTTCTTTTTTTTTTTTTTTTTTTCGGATTGGCATCTCGCAGGTCAACCTAGGAGGTTGTCGGCTGCTTAACCGGACTTTCCTGTGGTGCCTTAAAAATTATTATTTTTAGGGCCTCCAGCCAGGGCAAAAAGCTTACAAACTAAGCGACTACACGCTAAGGGCACCCCCTGTGGGGTACGAGCCTCGGCTTAGGGCGTCGCTGGAAGAGGACAGCAAAGGGACAGGCTGGATCAGATTTCCATTATTTAGGGACGAATTTAAAACTACAGGCTCAGCGGCGCGGGCTGGCACGAGCAAGGGTCGGGGAGGGGACGTACGGGGTCGTCGCGGCGGGCCTCGGCGGCGAGGACGGAATGACGGCGGTCTGTGTCTGTGTTTCTTAACTGTACTGGTGGCTTTATTGCTCTCCTGGAGGAGAGTAATAGCATCGTCAGGGTCGGTCAGAGTATGTCTCGGTCGTCGAGTCTTACTAATACGGGAGGGAGTGTACCGGGCGGCCGATACGATTAACGGGTTAGAGTGCTTCTCAGCAGTGTCGAAGAAGCGCTTGGCGGAGCGTTTCATGAACTGCTGGATGGTAGGTATTGTTAGATCGAGATGGAGGTTCTCGTTGCGAAGGTAAAAAGGGGCTCCTGTGATTCTTCGCAAGAAACGGTTTTGGAGGGTCTGCATCCTATGGAGACGGTATGGTTTCGCGTGTGCGAATACAGCACAGGCGTACGTCATGATGGGACGAATGCACGCCGTGTAAATGCGCAATTTGCACTTGAGTGACAATTTGCTGCGTGCATTCAACATGAAGTAGAGCCTACCGAGAGCGAAAGCGGCGCGCGAACGCACCGTCTTTATGTGCTCTCCGAAAGTAAGATGGTGGTCCAGAATCACACCTAGGTATTTGGCTTGCTTCTCCCAAGGGATAGGCTTACCGAACATGGTTATCGGACTGGGCAGAGAGGGGGACGAACGCGGTTTGCAAAAGAGTACTGCCTGACTCTTGATGGGGTTTACCTCGATTCTCCATTTCCGGAAATAAGCGCCTAAGGCTTTTGCCGCGGATTGGAGGGTACGAGCTATGCAGTCTGGGTTACGACCCGAGTAATAGATGGCCGTGTCGTCAGCGAATAGAGCCAACTGGGCCTTTTTATCTTTGGGGATGTCGCTGGTGAACAGCGTGAAAATGAGGGGGGATACTACGGAGCCCTGAGGGACGCCAGCGCGTATTGGGTGGGGTGAAGAGAGCGCACCCTCGATGCGATAGTGTCGTTATGTGCTCGACGATGCGGTGGACTTGTTGGACGCAGCTGTGTTCGGTTCGAAAGCCAAACTGCTCGTTGGGAATGAGACTCTTTGCTTCGGCAAAGTCTTTGAGCCGCTTATAAATAAGCCTCTCGTAGATTTTGCCTAGAACATTGAGTAGACTAATGGGACGGTAACTGGTGGGATCAGACTTGGGTTTGCCTGGTTTCGGAATGCCGATAACGGTGGCCTCTTTCCATGCCTGAGGAAAAATGTTGTTGCTTAGAGCGCCATTGAAGATGGCGGTCATTAGCATTATGAGATGGGCGGGGAGGAGTTTGAACACCTTATTGGTGATACCGTCAGAGCCGGGGGCTTTCCGGGGTTTGAGCCTCTTGATAATATCGTGCACTTCGTCGGGAGTGACAGGAGGCAGAGGATAATCAGGGTCTTCAACGGGTGGGAGAGAGGCTCTACGTTCGACTTCGGCGTCGACCTCAGAAAGGTGAGATTCGTCTACTGGTTGAGAGCTGGGGGTGCATTGAGACTCTAGGCTGTCGGCTAGACATTCAGCCTTTTCATCGTTGTCGAAGGCGACGCTACTGTCGGAACGAATGAGAGGGGGCATGGAGGCCTCGTTAGAAGAACGGAGCTTCCTCTGGAGTTCCCAGAAGGCTAGGTGGGTGGGCTCGAGTTCGCTAAGTGTCTTGTCCCAGCGGCTGGAGCGCAGCTCCTCGATGCGTTTCTTTACAGCACGCTGTAAAGAGCGCATGTGAGCCTTGTTCGCATCGCAGGGGAAGGCACTGTACGCACGGACGGCCGCGTTCTTCTCGGTCAACAGATCACGCACATCGTCAGGCAGTTTCCAGCGATGATCGCTCATCGCCGGAACCTCCCTTGAACAATCGTTCAAGACGGATTTTACATGATTTGTGAACGAGTCGATCGCGCCCGTCGTGTCTGCGACTGTCACCAAGTGGTCGGGGATAGCGTCCAAGTGAGGCGACGTGGTGGATTGTAGGCTTTCGCCTACTTTCCTCCAGTCGGTAATAATTTGGGTCGGAGGGGGCTGGCTAGGGTCAGAGGGACCTGAACGGGGAGCTAGTTCTAATATCACTGGACGATGGTCGGAATTAAGCTCGTGTAGCGTCTCTATAGATTGCAAACGGAGGTTCACATTCTTGAGCAGCGCTATATCGAGGATGTCGGGAAGATGGTTGGGATCGTGGGGGAAATGAGTGGGAGTCATCGGGGCGATGACGTCGAAGTTCAGTTGAGAACAGAGGTTAAACACGATCCTACCTCTGGAAGAGGTCCTGTTACTATTCCAGGAGGGATGTTTGGCATTGAGATCGCCCGCCAGTAAGGCGGAGTCACCCAGGCCAAGAAGAGCAGAAAGGTCATCCTTGAGGAGGATAGGATCATCCTCCGATGGTGATGGAGGGACGTATGCTGATATAATAGTTAACGGCTGATGACCGGTCATGCCGAGCCGACAGACAGAGACCTCGAGGCGAGCGAGGGTAGGAGGGTCCATAGGAATGCAGTACAGAGCCTTTCTATGGTATATTAGGGTACCGCCCTTGTGACAACGAGACCTATCATTGCGAACTATACGGTAGTTGGCAATATTTGGGTCACGATGATGGGGCTTAAGAAAGGTCTCCTGTATGAGGAGGATATCAAGTTGATGGTCGCGGAGGAAATTGGCGATCTCATCACGTTGGTTAGTAATGCCATTGGCGTTAAAGAATCCTAACTTAAGGGATCGGGGTTTATTAGTACGCGGCCTTTCCTTATCCATTGGATTAGCAAGGGTAAAGTTTATCTAGGGCTTGCGTAATCTCCGGATACGCTTTGAACACCTTAAGGATGTCGCTAATATTTGCTTTGCACGCGAGTATATCCCTAGCCATAGCTTCAGCAGCGGGGTTGCGGTAAATTTGGTAGGCGAGGTTGATGACTTCGCCTATCCTCTCGGTAGGGAGAGATGCAGGTACGCGGGAGGCTGAGGGCGCGGTTGAAACGGCGGGGGCGGCCTTAGATGGGGCGAGGGCGGCCTTAGGAGCGGCGGTGGCGGCTTTAGGAGCGGCGGGGGCGACCTTAGGTAGGGGGGGCGTGGTCGCGGAGGCTAGGTTCGGCGCGGGGACTGGCGAATCCATCAGCGCTGGCATGGGCAAGATTGGGAGGGCCTCAATGCAGGGAACGCTCTCTGATGATTCAGCGAGTTCCATGGGGAGGGCCTCTGAGGGCTGAGACGCTCGGGCATCTCTGAGGAGGGAATCTTAACAGAGGGGCTTTCCCTTTGTTGACGAGCACGCTTTGTCAACTTGGGAGAAGAGGATTTTGGGGCTTTGGGGCAGACGCGGTAATTGGCGGGGTGACCTGATTGGCCGCATAGCACACAGCTGGGAGGTTCTGTGCACAGATTGCGGTCTTTCGGACGGGGACAGTCAGCAGTTGCGTGCTCACCCAGACACTTGACGCATCTAGGGGTCGCGTAGCAATTGCGTTGGGCGTGACCGTAAAGTTGGCAGCGGTGACACTGTCCAACCGTATCGGATTTATAAGGCCTCTCGATCGAGATGCCCGACAAGTGACATACCGACTTTACTTTAAAGATCGGATGGTGGCCGTCGGTGTGATCGCACACGACAAGAACCGAGTCGTATGCAATCGCACCCCTAGCTTTGTGCAGACGATGCACAGCGGATACTGGGACATTTTGCGACTGAAGGTCGGCGAGAATCTCTTCCGTTGAGATTTCTTTGGGGACGCGTCGGATTACCACACGGGTGGGTTTATCATCGGGCAGGGAATAAGTGTGGAACGAAATGTTCCTCACTTTTAACAGGGATGTAAGTTCCCTGTGGTCGTTCACCGTGGGAACTTGAACTTTGATACCCTGTTGGGTCGGGCGCGCGTTTGTGTATTTGATCTTACGATCGTTACACAATTTGGACACGTCAGTCCACTTCGCCATGTCCTGGATGAACAGGGGAGGCGGGGCGGGCAGTTTCTTTTTTGAAACTGAAGGATTGGGGGCAGCAGTGGACATGGGACTAGCGGGACGGCTGCCCTCTGGACGAGAGGTAGCTGAGACGGAGGGGGCCGAAACCGAGGGGGTGGAGGAGGGGGTGGGCGCGGCTACGGCTTTCTTGGCCTTGGTGGCCTGAGAGGGACTCTTACCCTTCTTTCTCTTGCCTCCCGGACCGAAAACTTGGTAGTCGTCGTCCGAGGACGCGGAGGCAGAAGGGGCTTCCTCAGAGTCGGAGTGAGATGGCTCAGAGACGGGGACAGAAGTATCCATTGTTTCTGAAAAACATGGCGACGCAGAGCGCAGCTGCGTGGGAACAATAGCCGCGGGAACAATTGTCGCGGGAACAATGGGCTCGGAAACAATAGGTGTTTCCGCGTACGGGCTTGTTGTCTTAATTGACAATAGGGACGGGATTTGCGGTGGCATAGAGGATGCCGCCACAGGTGTGCCTTCGTTGGCGTTATCGGGGGAATAGGGGCTATCAAATATGTCACTGAAGTCAGCGACGCTAGCTTCGGCTGCTTTACTGGACGCGGACGAGTTCTCTAGCCATATGTCTAGATCGGCATGAAACTTGGCGCTTGGCCATAAGCGGGCTTTGACGTACGCTAATATTTCAGCGTCCGACATGGTCGGAGGGAAAGCTATGTTGGGGAGGGAATTTTGGGAGATTTAACTCTCAGGGAAGCCTAAATTAAACCTAACACCTAACTCTAACTCCCCGGGTGGAGTGGCCCGGGGATGTGAGTACCTATTGGTGAGCCCTAAGCTTGTAAACCCGTCGCAAGTCTTATTGTGCGAACGGGGCCCTAGCCAGTCTAGTGCGAAGTGTGTAGACACGCCCAACCGACACTAGGTGTGTGGCTGTGAAAGGAAACCAGAGACTAGGTTCGACTAGGAGACCCCCCAAGGCCGAAACACTAGCTCCCGACTCCAATTGACTGCCTCGCCCTGAAGGGGTTTGGCGGGTGTGATTGGGGCAACACCCACTCGGCTTCGTTGGCACCGTAAGGTATCCACCGAGTACCACGAAACTGTGGTTTTGCCCTGAAGGGGCCTAGTGAAGCTACACGACAGACTCTGTTTATAGAAATAGGAATTTCAGCCGTCGCCTTGAAAAAGGCAACTTTTGAACAGTTGATTGCAGTCGGCTGACTACAGGAATCGTTGCGGCGGGCGCAGCGAGAGCAGGTGACGAGCGTAGCGGCAGAGCGTGGAGCGAAGCGGCGACACGTCCGTGCGCGGCGAGCGTCGAGCGAAGAGTTGAACCTGAATCTTTTTTTTTTTTTTTTTTTTTTTCGGATTGGCATCTCGCAGGTCAACCTAGGAGGTTGTCGGCTGCTTAACCGGACTTTCCTGTGGTGCCTTAAAAATTATTATTTTTAGGGCCTCCAGCCAGGGCATAAAAGCTTACAAACTAAGCGACTACACGCTAAGGGCACCCCCTGTGGGGTACGAGCCTCGGCTTAGGGCGTCGCTGGGAGAGGACAGCAAAGGGACAGGCTGGATTGGATTTCCATTATTTAGGGACGAATTTAAAACTACAGGCTCAGCGGTGCGGGCTGGCACGAGCAAGGGTCGGGGAGGGGACGTACGGGGTCGTCGCGGCGGGCCTCGGCGGCGAGGACGGAATGACGGCGGTCTGTGTCTGTGTTTCTTAACTGTACTGGTGGCCTTATTGCTCTCCTGGAGGAGATTAATAGCATCGTCAGGGTCGGTCAGAGTATGTCTCGGTCGTCGAGTCTTACTAATACGGGAGGGAGTGTACCGGGCGGCCGATACGATTAACGGGTTAGAGTGCTTCTCAGCAGTGTCGAAGAAGCGCTTGGCGGAGCGTTTCATATATAGTAAGCCGTTGTGCCAGACTTTGTCGAATGCTTTCGCTATGTCAAAGAAGAGCGCACCCGTCATCAAGCCACGCTGAAAACCAGCGCTTATGTGCTCGACGATGCGGTGGACTTGTTGGACGCAGCTGTGTTCGGTTCGAAAGCCAAACTGCTCGTCGGGAATGAGACTCTTTGCTTCGGCAAAGTCTTTGAGTCGCTTATAAATAAGCCTCTCGTAGATTTTGCCTAGAACATTGAGTAGACTAATGGGACGGTAACTGGTGGGATCATATATGGTGCTCACCCCTTTCACTGTATTCGCAAATCGGCGCACGCGCAGGCGTGTCCCCGCAAGACCAAGACACAACAACTCCACCCACTTACTGGATTGGTTCAGCAAAACTCCGCCCCCTCATTAGGAACAATAGACCCAAAACCGATAGTGTGAGTGACATGTCTAATTGGTGAGGGACGACCACTGTTACAAGCAGAGCACTTGTCACGGTTCTATGGACTCCTGGTAACCGCTGCTACAGACTGAACCATTTAAACAGAGGACCAACGTCACATCTGGATCGATTTCAATCTACTACTCGTTTATGATTGCCTGGTTAGTCAAAACTAATCAGCGACAGTAAACTGCAAAGATAAAATACAACCCACGGTACAAGAACTTCTCGGCAAAGCTCCTACGACTTCGTTACTCCCTGGTGGCTAGAGTCACTCCACCATTTGAAGGCGGAGGATACGTGACCGTCGTGATATTACGCTGTGAGCAAGAATCAAAATTAAGTAAAAACATCAAATAACCTCTTCGTTCTCATAACCCCCTAGTACCCGCGATGAGTGAAATAGGCAATATCTCGCCCTCTGAAGCTGATATTTCGGGACAAATGGATATTTCGGAGCATGCGGATCAATGTACCCCCCCTAACTTCGTAACCCAACGTTATAGGAAAGAAAATGAGCATCAATACCGCAGTGATGACTTCCGTGCCTTCAAAGAGGAAATGGTCAACATGTTCTCAAGTCTGATGGCTACACAACAAGCCGAACTCAAGAAAATATACCCAACCCTGATGGAAATAAAAACAACTAATGTTAACATTGAGGCCGCAATGGCCGCTCTCTCGGCACAAAATGAGGACCTGAAAAAGAAGGTCGATCAACTAGAAACCCGGGTGAAGAGAGATAATGAATACTTAATAATCCTAGAAGAAAAGATCGAAGACTTGCAACGAGGAACACGTAAATCTAACTTCGAAATAAAAAACGTACCTAAAATCCAGCAAGAATCCAAAGACACGCTAGTACAGATGGTTGTAACTTTATCCCAAGCTGTAAATGGTACCATTGACGCCAAAGATATCACTGATATATACAGGGTGCAGAATAAGCGTAGCAACACCAGAAACAGCACTATAGTGGTCGAACTAAGTTCAACTATAACAAAAACCGACTTTATCAAAAAGAGCAAGGATTTTAACAGAATTAGTAAAGAAAAACTCTGCGCGAAGCATCTGGGATTCAAGACAAGTGAATATACACCAATTTACATCTCTGAACAATTAACCACAAAAGGAGCCAGGCTCTTTTATCTAGCCCGCGACCTAGCTAAGTCACGAGACTATAAATTCTGCTGGACTTCCTACGGGAAAGTATACGTAAAGAAGGACGAAAATGCGCAGACCATAATCATCACTAGCGAATCGCAAGTGAATAACTTAATGCAACAAACATGACTAGCCGTATGTATTTTTCTGTTATGGTTACCTAATGTTGTTTTTGTTTTCTACTCAAAATCATATAGTCCTAAGATTCATTATAATTTTAACTTTTTATGTTGTAAGGTCAAAGGTTTAAATCAATCGCGCTCACCATTAATACACATACATTCACCGTCACTTTTCTTCAAACTTACGCTCAATCAAATAACATACACCACGCTATACACACTCACACCATTTACCCACCTCTACCCATCAACACACATCTACAAAAAGAAGGCTAATAAAGTTAACGACCACATACCACTCATCTTACATAATCATGAATAACACACTGCAAACAATAAACAATATAGACAGTATAGAAACTGCGCAGACTATTAACTGTTCCCCTGATGATCTTAATCGATTAATAAAACGAAATCCCGCGGATATTACCATAGTGACCCAAAACATACGATCCATTTACTCCAACCACAACGACTTACTACTAAATTTACATAGTTTAAAAACAGATATAGACCTAATAACATTAACTGAATGCAGACTCGACACCTCCAAACCCATACCCCAAATTCACAACTACCTACCCTACCAAACTTTCAATCACTTAAACAAGGCCGATGGAGTTGTTGTTTATGTTAAGAACACTCACAAAACCTCAGTTGAAGAAGTAACATTGACACATGCATCATGTCTTCAAATTAACTTTCACTCTCCAAATGAACTAACTGTGCTGGCTATCTATCGGTCGCCTTCAAAACCAAAATCTGACGAATTTACAAATTCACTTAACAATCACTTAAATACTATTGCGTCATGCAAAAACATAATAGTCACAGGAGACATAAACATAAACTTAATTTATAATGAGACTGAACACTCTTATGATCGCTTAAATAGGTTAACCTACCTTAACATGTTGGCGATGCACGGACTACTTCCCGGTCATTCCCTACCCACCAGAGGCAAAAACTGTTTGGACCACTTCATGGTAAAACTTGACCCCACAAACGCTTCTGTGACCGTAGCAATTTTGAGCACAACCATAACAGATCATTCCATGATCTTTTTAAAAATGTCAAACAAAAAACCAATACGTAAGATCGCTAAAACTAAAACTACGATTAATTTTGATAAAGCAATAGAAAACCTAGGTAATAGTAATCTACAAAATCTGATAAACTTAGCCGATCCAAATACAATCTGTAACCTATTAATAAATAAAATACAAACTTGCCTTACAAATAACACCATTACAACAATTATTCCGCACAAGAGTAGACTAATAAAACCATGGATGACGGTTGGGTTACTGCGGTGCATACATAACCGCAATAGCATGCAACTAAAATTAAAGTCCGAGCCTCATAACAAAATACTAAAAATCACCTTTAAAAGATACAGAAACTATTGCAACTATATTATTAAAAAGCAAAAGCGGAAACACGATCGAGAACTATTCTATAAAGCGCATAAAAATCCCAAAAAAATATGGGAAACCATAAATAACATTACCCATCGAAAGCCTAGCAAAACCCCCAATACGGATTTATTAGAGATTAAGGCAACTCCAAAAGAGTCAGCTGACACTGTAAATAAATACTTTTCCAGCATAGGTAAAATCCTCGCGAACGAGATAATTGTCAGCACCACTACAGCGTATGGCCAAAACTATAACTTTGACTCACCTAATGTCCAACCTCTCTCATCTTTTGTACTTTTAAACACTGACCAGGATGAAGTTCGTCGTGTCTTAATGTCTCTGAAATCGGATAGTGCCCCAGGCTGGGATGGCATAACCGTCAACTTCCTAAAGACCGCCCATGCCCTTGTAGTCCCAATCATAACCCACTTAGCGAACCAGTGTTTCGAGCATGCTATCTACCCGAATGCCTTAAAACTAGCTTTTATAACACCTGTGCACAAGAGTGGAGACAGAGCTAATCCGTCGAACTATAGGCCTATCTCCGTACTGCCATCAATATCCAAAATAATGGAAAGACTAATAAATTCACGTCTCCTATCCTACCTAAACAAAAATAACCTTCTATCGCCCTCGCAGTACGGTTTTAGACAAAAAATGTCCACGGAAGACGCAGTTCTGGCGCTTGCCTCCGCTGTAACCAGTCAAGTGGACAGCGGAGGCAAGTGTCTTGCTGTCTTCCTGGATCTTCAAAAGGCATTCGACACAGTCCCTGTCTCCACTCTCCTGGATAGGCTGGCCGCAATAGGAATAAGAGGTGTTCCCCACGCCTTGCTCAAAGACTATCTAAGCGAACGGAAACAAAAGATTAAGATAGGCAATACCATTAGTTCTGAAGAGACCGTTCAGTTCGGAGTCGGTCAAGGTAGTGTGCTCGGACCGACACTGTTCCTTATATACATAAACACCTTATGTAGCATGAAAATTGAGGGTGGACTCCTTTTTTCATATGCAGATGACACTGCTATAGTGTTCAGTGCCGCTACTTGGGACGAAGTCCGGAAAACTGCCGAGCGGGGATTGGCAAGAATAGCAGCCTGGCTTGACCTTAATTTACTTACCTTAAATACTACCAAAACCAATTTCATCTGCTTTACAAAGTACAACAGCTCTCAACCCCCCCCAGTATTCAAAGTTAAGATCCATAAATGTCATTATCCTGTAAACTCAAATTGTTCTTGCACAGAAATTACGAGACTGGAATCTACCAAATACCTAGGTATCATGGTGGATCAACGATTATCTTGGCACAATCACACGGAATTGATAATGAAGCGAATAAGGAAATTAATCTGGACTTTCAAGACACTACGTCATGTAACCTCAAAGAAACTCCTGGTACAGATATACATCTCACTTGCTCAGTCTGTACTTACATATTGTATACCCGTCTGGGGTGGTGCCACTAAAATTAAATTTCTAGATCTCGAGAGGGCCCAGAGGTCCCTCCTGAAAGTTATGTTTTTTAAACCCTTCAGATTCTCAACTGAGAACCTTTACCGGACTTCAGATCTCCTGACTGTTAGAAAGCTTTACGTACTTAATATAACACTAGCCAAACATAAAACACTATCTTTCAATCCACAGAAGACTAAAGGCAGAAGAAAGAACACGGTTGCTCCCACAGTCTCGGTAAAGTCTACATTCGCAAAAAGGCAATATCCTTGGCAATCATCACATTTATACAATCTCCTAAATAAAGAGCTTGACATATACCCACTAACCTACCGCGAATGCAAAAACGTCTTGTCAAAATGGCTAAAGTCAAAGACCTATGACCAGTTGGAAAACATGGTGCAATCTATGAAACTTTAATGACCACAAAATAAAAGTATTAAGCGATGATATACCTTTGTTGCTAATGGAAGATACTGTCCCACAGTATCTTCCGATCCCAAGACTTGTCGTAGGGTTAGCTAGCAAAAACAAACTACTAGTTATCTCAAACCAATAGACAAATAATCTATAACTACTACCCTCACATCCACACTCACCCACACACACATACACACCTCACCTTCACACCAACACATGCATAACACACATCCCAGCGCGTTTAGTTTATTTATTAGTTATTAGTTTTTAATAGGTATTTTGTTACTTACCTTCTATAAAACACTGTCAGTTTATAACGCATTCTTTTGTTTTCATTCTTCTGTTTTTATTTGTAAAATGTTAACATGACTTGAATAAACAGGTTAAGTAATGCAGCTTAAAATTATTTAGGTAACCTGGGGAAGGGCGGAGTGTCCTAATACAAGCATACTCTTTGCATAAAAGGATGCTCCCCGTTGTAACTAGAATAAGTCAAATAAGTCGATGCAATAAACATTTTTATTTTATTTTTATTTTATTTATCAGACTTGGGTTTGCCTGGTTTCGGAATGCCGATAACGGTGGCCTCTTTCCATGCCTGAGGAAAAATGTTGTTGCTTAAAGCGCCATTGAAGATAGCGGTCATTAGCATTATGAGATGGGCGGGGAGGAGTTTGAACACCTTATTGGTGATACCGTCAGAGCCAGGGGCTTTCCGGGGTTTGAGCCTCTTGATGATATCGTGCACTTCGTCGGGAGTGACAGGAGGCAGAGGATAATCAGGGTCTTCAACGGGTGGGAAAGAGGCTCTACGTTCGACTTCGGCGTCGACCTCAGAAAGGTGAGCTTCGTCTACTGGTTGAGAGCTGGGGGTGCATTGAGACTCTAGGCTGTCGGCTAGACATTCAGCCTCTTCATCGTTGTCGAAGGCGACGCTACGTCGGAACGAATGAGTGAACCTGAATCTTATCGAGCACGCGCTTTTATAGTACTCAGGTGGGTACCTGAGTACTATAAAAGCGCGTGCTCACTACCAAAAAATATTAAAATGCCTAACATTAGTGACTCTTCAAGTACCTGAATTTCTGACTGTAACCGTTGAGTGTCAACCTTATAAATGTTTGCACTATCTTCTAACTTTATTTGAAAATTGTCTAATTTATTTATTAGAAACACACGTTCTCGCCTTAGTTTTATGTTATTGCAATAATGTTTCTGTTGTTTCTTAAATTTATTACATTTTTTAATAATTTTGTTCAACTTGACATATTTTTTTATTTTATTGTGACTCATTTTATAATTACTAGTATTTTGTTTCAGTAAAGAATCTTCAGTAAGGTCAATTGTTATTAACAAGTTTGTTTCCAGTTACCTCCACTTCTTACACTATACACCCTCGTGTTACCATCCATGCCTGGGTGTTTATCTGTGATTCTTCCTAAGGACCATTTGCTGGGTGGTTGATTTTCAGTCTTAATTAACACAATATCCCCTATTGCAAATTCCTTCGCTTTCTTCATCCATTTAGGACGCTGCTGAAGCTTGGTCAAATATTCATCTTGCCAGCGTCACCAAAAGTCATGAAGAATCTTCTGTGTATGTTGCCAGCGTGACAAATTATGAACCTTCACAGCTTGCAGATCAGGTGAGGGTACCACAATTGGTGGTTCTCCTATTAAAAAATGGCCAGGAGTTAATGGATCTAAGTTTTCTGGGTCGGTGTTATCTATTGGGCACAACGGGCGTGAATTCAGACAGGCTTCGATCTGGCATAATACTGTAGCCATTCACATTGAACGTCAGGTGAGTTGTAATGATACGTTTCAGGTGGTACTTGATAGACTTCACGCCTGCTTCCCATAGTCCTCCAAAGTTTGGACTATATGGTGGGATAAAGTGAAACTGTGTGCTATCTGTTGCTAGCGTGGATGTAACTACTCCCGTCATCTGTGCCTCATACCACAAATCATGAAGTTCTCTGTTTGCACCCACGAAGTTTTTACCATTATCACACCACAGGTGGCCACATTTACCTCTTCTGGCAACAAAACGTCTGAAAGCTGCTTTAAATGCCTCTGAAGTGAGGTCTCCAACTAGTACTATGTGGATTGCTTTATTGGACATACATATGAAAATAGCCACATATGTCTTTTTGGTTTTGTTGCCTCTTCCTTTAGATACCAGTGTTTGAAACGGTCCTGTGAAATCTACACGGCTGTGCAGAAACGGTCTCGTCGGTGTTACTCTTTTCACTGGTAACTTTCCCATTATTTGTGCTTTTGTTATAGCATTCATTCGAGCGCACTTCATGCATTTGTGAATATGTTTCTTCACCAGTGATTTAGCTCTTATAACCCAGTATTTATAGCGTAAGTGACATAGCATCAACTAAACTCCTCCATGAAGCGTTTCGTCATGTGCATCAGCAATGATTAACTGTACCAGTGCGTTTATATTTCCCAGGATCACAGGATTCTTCTTATCTTCAGGTAAGTTAGCATGTCTTAAGCGACCGCCCACCCTGAGTACATTTTTCTCATCTAGGTATGGATTTAGACATCGGAGCTAACTTTTTTTCTTAACTTGTTTTCCTATTTTTATTCTATCTATCTCTTTTTGAAATTCTTTCTCTTGAGCCTTTTTAATACAGATCTGTAAAGTATCTTCTAATTCCTGCGTTGTTAAATTCAGTTTTTCGCTGTTTATATTCTTCTTATAGTTTAAAAATCGTCTACAGTAAGTAATCGCTTTTATTAAATCTGTTAATGTTTCAAAATTATCAAATTGTGATATTAAAGGTGTTTCAGGTTCTTTAACCCGCTCTGCGTTCAGGTAAGTATTAATTTTAGTTTTCTTCATTTCCAAGTCTGTTTCTGTAATTTCATGTTTAATATTTATTTTTGTTTCAGATAGCCAGCCCGGTCCGTGCCACCATAAGTTACATTTCTTCAAGTCGGATATCAACATTCCTCTAGATGCCAAATCAGCGGGATTTTCATGTGACTGAACATGGAACCAGTGCTTGTTATTAATGTTTTCAACAATTTCGACTACACGGTTTGCAACGAAGGGTTTCCACCTGTTAGGTTCACCACTAAGCCATGCGATAACAATTGAAGAGCCAGTCCATGCGTACATTTGTGTTGTCGGTATCCTCATTGATTGTCCAACCTGCTGCATTAATTTTGAAAGAAGTAGGGCACCACAAAGTTCTAGACGAGGTAGCGAAATGGTCTTCAATGGTGCTACTCTGGTTCTAGCAGCTATCAGTTTTGTTTCAAACTTGTTTTCTAGAGTTTCAATTCTTATATAGACTGCTGCTGCATATGCACGCATTGAAGCATCGCTGAATCCGTGAATTTGTATTTTGTCGTTGATAACAGTCATCGTACCAAGCCATCTCTCTATTTGTATTTCAGTTATGTTAACGAGGTCTGATCTTATTTCTCTCCATTCTTGTTCTAATGTGCTACTAACTTGTTTATCCCAGTTAACTCTTTCAAGCCAAAGCTTTTGTATTAACATTTTAGCCAAAACAGTACTCGGTGCTATCCAACCAAGGGGATCAAACACTCTTTGTATATCAGACAATATGTTTCGCTTTGTTATGGACTTGGCTATGGGTGTAAATCTGAGATTGTATTGAAACTGGTCTGTTTTTAAATTCCATTAAATTCCTAATGCTTTAAGAGTTCCATCGAGGTTTATAGTATCGATTTTATGAAGTATATAGAAGATGACAAAAAATCTGCAAAAGCACATAATATGTGCTTTTGCAGATTTTTTGACCGCCTCTAAACCCGCCTCTTTCTAGCGTGTCTGTTAATTTTTTAGAAAGTGTTATAGCTTTTTTATCTATTTATAATAAGGGATTGCCGCGCTGTACTAGCAAGGCCGCTTCTTCATTTGTATAATTTGTGCATTGACTCATCATATTTCCCTGAGTGTTGGAAAATCACACGAGTGATCCTAGTACCTAAGGGCCGAATGGATTCAGACGTGAGTGGCTATAGACCGGTGGCAGTTCTGTCATCACCGGCGAAAGTTTTTGAGTCTACGATACAAAAGTCCATATTAAACCAAGTATCCAGTTTGTTGTCGGACGCTCAGCACGGGTTTCGACCGGATTGTAGCACAACCAGTAATCTACTGAACTTTATGACGTGCGTGGTGCCAAATGTTGATGCTGGAGTACAAGTCGACGCTGCCTACTTTGACTTTAAAAAAGCTTTCGATCTGGTCGATAATGACATACTTTTGGGAAAGCTGGCAGCAGTCGGATGTACTCCTAAATTGCTTCAGTTCTTTGCTTACTACATGAGGGACCGGCGTCAATTCGTAGATTATGCTGGTTACAAGTCCGAGCCTTATTATACAAGATCGGGAGTGAGTCAGGGTAGTAATGTTGGCCCCTTGAGCTTTATTATAGTAATAAACGACCTGCCTGCGGTCGTCAGGGCTGCGACCTGTCTATTGTTTGCGGATGATCTCAAGTTGCTTATGGCCATTAAGCATAACAGTGACTGCGCACGGTTACAGCAAGACATAGATAATGTTACAGAGTGGAGTAGGAAAAATAAGCTACAATTTAATGTAAAAAAATGCTCGGTCATAACTTTTAGCAGAAAGAAAGATCCACATCATCATAGGTACGAGTTAGATGGCACATCGATCGAACGCGTCGCCACGGTACGTGACCTGAGAGTATCCTTGAACACGGAATTAACGTTTCGTGACCATATTAAAAATGTTTGTAAAAAATCTTACAAGAGCCTAGGCTTTGTACTTCGGCAAGCGGTGGATTTTACAAATGTTAAAGCGGTTGCAGCTTTGTATAATACTCTGGTCAGATCTCAGCTTGAGTGTAATGCTGTCGTATGGGCTCCACATGAGACTAAGTATACTCTCATGTTGGAGCGCATACAAAACAAGTATACCAGGTATTTGTACATGAAGCTTTACGGGATCTATCCCTTTTATCCGTTGATGTACCCAACCTTGTTCGTAATCGGCATGGTCGGGTACAACAAACTGGAGACAAGAAGGGACTTAGCAATTGTCACATATATTTTTAAACTGTTGCGTGGTAAGACGTGTAATCCTGGTGTTTTAAAGGAGATATATTTTGATGTGCCAGATAATTACGTATTGCGACGCCGGCGACCACGGCTACTAGCAGTGCCGCGCGCACGAACCAACTTGCTCAGCAAAGCGCCACTGACGCGCGCCTTGCATGTACTCAATGACACTGCTGACAGAATTGATTTGTTTTTTTTGTTCTCTGAATTAATTCACAAAGACTACATTATATGTACTGTGCTATACATAATAAGGATTTTATTTTTAATTTTAATGTTAGTTTTTAATTTAATTACTTAAGTACCACGCTATCGCATTGGGGTTGTAACCTGTAAAGGTAGTTGTGCTTGTGATAAAATAAATAAATAAATAAAAATAAAGCTTCAGCTACTGTATCTGTGCCAGATAAAACGTCATCCGCGTAAACGGCCAAATATGGTGCAGACGCTGTACTAAAGGTGACTATAACTATAATTTTTCGTAGCACATACATGTGAGCACTATGTTCTTTAAAGCTACCATTTACGAGGTATACCTCTCATTGACTTGAATATGCCCTGGCGGTTGGGAGAGTCATGCTCACTTGAATGTCTCGCTGCCGGTGGCGCATGTGTTGGATCATTCGGTTCCCTTCAAAATGGTTGAGCTAAATGGTGCCGATCCATGCGTCATGTTCGTGAACGGACGCCGTCGGTTGGGACTGGTCATCTCTTAGCTGCCTCGGTTATTTTAAATTTTGGTTTGAATTGTTATTATAACTATATTTTTTCTCTAGACCTCTTTTAACATGCAAGACGTGTTACATTGTTCTCACATTGTACCCTTAGATTCAACATGAATGATGTAACCTAAATTTGTAAAATTTAACTGATTTTAAAAGAGTGTTCATGGAGTTTCTTGCTCGTTCTTCTCCATAGAAACCTACTGTTTGGAACGAGCAACTAGCTTCAACTTTCTGACTGACTGACTCTGACAATTCAAAAGTACCTGTAAATGGTTTAATTGAAATAAATGATTTTGAGTTTGAGTTTGAGTTTGAGTTTGAGTTTGACTCTAAGCAATCGATATTCTTCCAGGTTATCAGATTCCTGTTGCCTTCACAGGACACGTTGAAATTCTGTGTCTTCTTGGCTCACTAATACTGAGAAACATCTGTCTTATATCTGCCATAAAACAGACTTGTTTCATGCGCCATCTCATCAAAATGTTTCTCAATTCTTCTTGCAGCTGAGGACCCACAAGTAATTCATCGTTCAACGAAACGTTGTTTGATCCTCTGCATGACGCATCAAATACAACGCGTGTTCGCGTGGACTCTTTGTCACATCTGACAACAGCGTGGTGAGGTAAGTAGACAGCTCTTTTATCCTTTTCCTTTTCAGGTACCTTCTCAATGTATCCTTCTTCTATATTATAATCGTTTATAACTTTACTATATTCGTTTTGCAGGTCTGGCGATTTCCTGAACTTCTTTTCTAATTGTGTAAGTCTATGTGTTGCTATCGATTTTGTATTACCATCTGGTGATTGTGGACTGTATGTATTAAATGGTAATTTAACAATGTACCTTCCTTCTTCGTTTCTATCAGTTGTTTTTTCGTATATTTCTTCACACTGTTGTTCTTCTTTAGTTAAGTGTCTTTTAGTGTCTACGTCAATTTCCCAAATTTATTTCAACATGTCTTCTATGTCAACTGAATGATGCATGACAACATACTGATTTTGATGTGTTGTATTAACTTCTCCAAAAAGAATCCATCCCAGGCTGGTTTTCTGAGCACTTGGTGAGCCTGGTGGACCTTTGATTAGGTTGTTTTGCAGAATTTCAGCATCTTCTTTCACACCCAAGAGTAGATCTATAGACCCTGGCTTAAAATATGTTGGATCAGCCAGGTTGGGTCTTGAATGTGAGCCCAATTTTGTTTATTGATTGTTTTGGTGGGTATCTTTGCGGTCAGTTGCTTGGACATTACGTATGCCTTGATCGGTAAACAATAGCTTCGGTCCAATCGTGATCGTATTTGTAGCTGAACCGCATGTTTTATTTCGGTCTTCTGCGATCCCACCCCTATAATGCTTGCTTTAACAGGTTGTCGTTTAAGCTTCAACAATTGTGTCGCCTTCTCGCTAATAAAAGCTGCCTCGGAACCTTGAGCGATTAGCGCCCGCAGTAAAATGGTGTTACCTTGCTCGCCTGTTGCTTCCACTACTGCCGTTGCTAAAAGTGCTGCTACGCTCTTCTTAGTACTGTAATGCGACGCTATCATTGTATTGACTTGTATTGCTTGCTCTTCTTCTACATGTATTACAGCTGGAGGTGTGACCGATGATTCTCCAGGCTGCTTGGTCTTCGTTTCATGTAAAAGGGAATGATGGCGCCTGTGACAAACACGAAAAGATACTGGCACTTTACACTTAAATGCCGAGTGTCCTGGTACTAAGCAGCTAAAACATAACTGTTTGTTCTTCACAAACTCTCTTCTTTCATTAAGTTCCTTCTTGCAGAATTCCTTGCAATGACTTAAACTGTGACTTTCTTTACACATCACACAAACTTTCTCCGTAACTGGTGTGGCAACATGGCATGAACGCTCCTTTATTGTTTTGTTGTCTTTAGATGTACTATATTCTGATTTGTTAATTCCAGGGTACGGAACTTCGATTCTAGGAACTTCTTGAAATCACTCCAGGTAGGTAAGTTTTCAGATTCTTCTTTGTATGCATGTTCTTCCCAGTTCTTGTGCGTCTCTGAGTCCATCTTTTGCACCAGAAGATATATAAGGAATTGATCCTAAGAGCCGGTATCAACATTTAAATTAATTAAGTTGTTTAGGCACTCTGTAGTTGTGTCTAACAACCCCTTTAACTGAGAAGCTGATTGAGAAGTCATTTTCTTTTGGTTGAATAACCTTTTCATAGAATGATTTAAAAGTAAGCGTTTATTGCCGTATCTCTTTTTCAAAATATCCCATGCATTTTTATAATTTTTATCGGTAACTTGTATATGCTTCAATAGTGATTCGGCTTCTTGAGTAACACTAGTCTTCAAATAATGAAGCTTTTGTACATCGCGGAACGAAGTGTTATTATGCACCAACGAAGTAAACAATTCTTCAAAAGTTTGCCATGATTCAAAATTACCGGAAAACTTCGGTATCTCGATCCTCGGTAGGTGCACGAGGTTGTTTTGTGGACTTGTGCATGCGAAACTACTATTTGCTGATTTTGATTCCATTACAGATGGTTCAGTCAGATAACGAAATAACCATGTCCTTTAAGTCACCTTGAAGCACGTTAAATAAATATTCATAAATAAAAAACTCTTCATTCAAAAAATAAGACAAAGTTCCTTTCTGTTTCTTGGGCGTTATTTTAACTAAGTCTTTATGCGCACATTTGAACGTATCCCAATAATCTTCGATTATTCTCATACGTGCTTCGATATATCCTCGTGTTAAGCGTGCTTTAGGACATTTTCTTAGGTTAATTTGTGTTTTCCGTAACAGGTTTGCAGTATCTTCTAACACGGAGAGAAGTTTATGTTGTTCCTCAGTCGTCGTAGTAATTTTTCACGTAATATTCTTAATGCAGCTGATACCCGATGTATAAAGTCGTGATTATTACGTTAATAGTTTTCGTAGTAAACAACTTGCTAATTCTCGGTATCCGATGAGCACAAAAAAATAGGGTCTCTTATCGCTGCTGTGGAATGTTAGCCTTTTGTTCTCTTCGCAGGTGTTCGTAATGAATGGATTCGGCTCGATTTGGACCATATGTTGATTGTATTAAGGTTCACTATTGCTTGTACGGATTCGGATAAATTAAATACGTGTTGTTTAAACGCAAGTATATTGGCGACTAACTTATTACTATAATATTAAATGGTTTTAAAGACGACATTAGGTATACGTATAGCTAGGTATGTGGATATGTGACTCGCGTAAGTTGCATAGCTACAAAGTCAATTCTAAACCTAACACTCTGTATTTTCCAAATTAAACAGTATTTATTGACTTCACACAAATCACTCTATAAATTTCTACTTAAACATTAATGACCTAGAAAAAATTACAAAAGCAAGATTTTTGAAATTTAACATATGACATTTTAGAATTAACAATAACAATAATCAGTCTTGGAAACATGAGATACATTCATTGGTTGATTTCAAAATTAGACAGTTTCAAAATCACAGTTTTGTTTGATAATAAATATCACAAAGTGCCTTGGAGCACTGAAGGCAAATTGACTCATGTTCACTTTCTTCCCCAGCCACTCTATTATTTGATCTTGGTGACCCACAAAAGTTCCAGCCAACGTTCTCTTACGAGTAGAAGAAGTACTTGGCCTAGGGTTGTTACTTGAGTCAGCCATCTAAAAAACAAGATTTTCTTGTAAATTGTGTACAATTAGGTTTCCGGCGCGACTTCACCCACGTGGACTATAGATACTATTTCGCCATATAGCCTATGTTACGCAGTGATAATATAGCATTCTATTAGGGAAAGAATTTTTGAAATTGGCCCTGTGTTTTTTGAGTTTATTCATTACAAACAAAAAACAATCCAAAAATACAATTATAATATTAGTGTAGAAGTAAAGATATATATGAATTATGTAAATAACATTCTAAAATAACGCGAAATAATACAAAAAAAAAAAACCTTATTGTAACTAAACTTATTTACTGATGTGGTAGTTTAGGAGACACTATGAAAATTTCTCCAATGCTTTCAATGCCGTCAGTTATAATATTCTTATATCAATCCTCTCACATCTTGTGGTTTCCTGCGAGACGCATGAATGGTTCTCTTCTTATCTTCAGGGACGTCAGCAGTCGGTCCGCGTTCACGAGAGCTCCTCGGGTTGGTGTGATCTCGATATTGGCGTTCCACAAGGCGGTATTCTTTCTCCTTTGTTATTTTCCATTTTCATTAATTTTATTCCTCACTGTCTTCGGTGTTCGTATCATCTTATGCCGATGATCTTCAATTATATACGGCTACGCGGGTGGAATGTTTATCGGACGCTATAGAAGATGTAAACCGAGACTTAAACGTTATAAAAGACTGGTCTGATAGATTTGGGGTGGCCGTAAACCCCTCAAAATGTCAGGCCATTATAATCGGAAGCTCACGTATGATGGGTAGAGTGGCGGTTAGCTCTCTTCCTCCAATTATCTTCAATGGAACCGTCATTCCCATTAGCCCTAGCGTATAAGTTCTCGGTTTGCATTTCGACTCTACGCTTGGTCTCAATAACTGCATATGATTTATTTTTTATTTGAGGAAATATGACAACGCGCACAAACTTCTTCTCTAAAATCCCACTTTCAATTTTGATATTCTTCACACGCTAAGAATTTGCGGTCTTCTAATAATCTTCTCTTGCTGTGCCCCTCTTATACTCCTGATTTTGTCCACTCTTCCTTTCATATCCAGTACATTCTTCTTTAAAATGAGCTTTCTCTCGATATCAGGATGGCCACCAGTCGGTATGCATTTAAACGGAAATTGCGGATATACTTTCTACATATTAAGTAGGCAGAGTCATCTCATAAACGTCTTTGCTTTTTTGTATATGTATATGTGGGAATCGGAACGCATCCAGAGGTATGAAAGAGCAAGTGTAGTGTGTGCGAAAGAGATAGAGTGAGTGAACGGAAGGAAAGGATGAAGGAGGGGAGATGCGAGGACGCCATTAGAAAGATTAGATGAAAGACTGTGCGATCTACTTTCAAAAATAAAAGAAAAGTTTAATTACCAGGAAGACTTTATTTTCTTCACCCATTCTAACCCACAATTTTGGGGGCTCGTCCGGGATAGAGCGAGTGAAGAAAATATCAAGACGAACACGACGATTACCGAAGTTGCTTCTACGCATGCACGTGGCCGCCCCAACCCATCAACCGGCATAAGAATTTGAAAAGACTTACGATTTTAACGATTTACGACGAAGACTGGAAAGAAGATGCCGAACGCGGAAGACGCAGCGCGAGGTGTTTCTTTTGCCCAATATGCTGAAGAGTTAATCAATAAATTCACGGGTCAAGATAGTACCTACCCAGTAAGCCGCTGGATACAGGATATAGAAGATAACTCTGAAATATTTGAATGGACGCCGTTGCAACAATTGGTTGTTGCTCGGAGGTCGCTGAGTGGAACGGTAGCATTATGGCTGAAGAGTGAGAGACCGTTTAAAGCGTGGGTGGACTTGAAGCAAGCCATCATCAAAGAGTTTCCCGACGCAATTGACCAAAAAACCATCCATGAGATGATGAGCGCACGTAAGAAAAAACCCGAAGAAAGTTGTTTAGACTATGTACTAGTCATGAAAGAGCTGGGAAAACGAGGAAAAATTCCCGACTACGTCGCTATAAAATACATAGTGGATGGTATCCAAGACATAGAAATTAATAAAATAACATTGTATGGTGTCACAACGTATGCCGATCTCAAAGAAAAGTTAAAAATATATGAGTGCGTGAAAGAAAAAATGAAAGCGCGACGCGATTCTCAACGAAATAGACAAGCCTCTCAAGATAAAGATACGAATATGAGTGCTGGAAGAAAAAACCGTGGTAGTGAAATACGTTGTTTTAGCTGTGGGGAATTTAATCATTCATCGCAAAAGTGTCCTCATAAGGAAAAGGGCCTCAAATGCTTTAAATGCAATAGTTTCGGCCATATTTCCACTAAGTGCACGACGACGACAAAACACGAAGATAGTCGGAAGCATTCGGGAGACGCCGATAGCCAAACTCGTCGGCCAACCAGCAGCGAGGACGACCTGCAGCGCCGCCAACATGACGGACGGCAATTAGGCAGAAAACCGACCAATCAGAGCACTTCAAAGAGCGCGATGTTCACTATGGACGATGTTCCTAAAGTTGGCACCACTGACAACAACGAAGATAATGTCACCTGTCATGGCTGTCAAAACAAAGTCATGCAAATTGTAAACAAGCCTGGAACAAAGCTAGGAAAACCAATTTTAAGTATTTTGATACAAGATGTCGAAGGAAAAGTTCTTATAGACTCCGGAAGCGATGTCAACTTGATGGCAGACGACTTTTACGACGTGATCGGGCAACCAGAGAAGATAGAAGATGGTGTTGTGCTTTCGGGTCTCGGACTTAAACAAGTGCGTTCGACGGGGAAATTTACGATTAGTGCGAAAATTGAAGGACAATATTACGACGAAATTATATTCCATGTAGTGCCAAAAGACTGTATGCCGTATTCGGTAATATTAGGACATGAGTTTCTCTGTAGGGTAACGATGATTATGAATGAAGGAAGTGTGTCGTTGCTACCCTGTGGTGAAGAATGGATGAGACGAATGAATTGTTTTACTATAAATGAGAGTGTTGTTGTAGGTTCAACAGTTGATCTAGCTGTCAAAAGTGATGTTTTACGCTGTGTAGAGGAGTACAAACCTAACCAAGTAAAAGAAGTACCTATACAACTCAAGATAATACTGAAAGATGACATCCCAGTAGCTCAAAAACCAAGGCGGTTGTCCCTTAAAGAACAGGAGTTAGTGGAAAATCAGGTAACAGAGTGGCTGAACAATAATATAATAAGGGTAAGTTTTTCAGAGTTTGCTAGCCCCTTAGTACTTGTTAGAAAGAAGGACGGTTCTACTAGAATTTGTGTGGACTACAGACAGATTAACAGGAAGATGATAAAAGATGAGTATCCACTTCCCGTTATTGAAGACTTAATTGATAAGCTGAGAGAGGCTAAAGTATTCAGTGTACTTGATTTAAAAAATGGTTTCTTTCACCTACGAGTAAGTGAAGAATCTATTCCTTATACTTCCTTCGTGACACATCACGGGCAATTCGAATTTTTGAGAGCACCTTTTGGATTGTCTAACTGCCCAAAGTATTTTATGAGATTTGTGTCTACAATATTCAGAGATCTAATAGATAAGGGTATTATGCTAATATTTATTGATGACATCATAATTCCAGCCAAGGATGAAGTACAAGGTGTGCAGAGACTAAGAGAAGTTTTATCTGTTGCTTCAGAGTATGGACTGGAAATAAACTGGAAGAAAGCTAAGTTAATTTGCAATGAGATTGAATACCTTGGACATCATATACAAAATGGTGAAATCAGCCCAAGTTCTGAAAAAACTGATGCAGTGATGAGATATCCTGAACCAAGAAATATAAAGCAAGTGCATAGTTTCATAGGACTCACCTCATATTTCCGAAAGTATATACAAGATTATGCTAAGATTGCGAAGCCCTTAACCGACTTGATAAAACAGGATGCCATCTTTATTTTTGATGATAACCAACGCGATGCATTCAACCTACTGAAGAAGAAACTGGTGAGTAGCCCAGTGTTAAAAATTTATAACCCAAAATTGCCTACGGAAGTTCACACAGATGCGTCTAGCATAGCATATTCAGCGATTCTGTTTCAACTACACCAAGGTAGTGGACTTCATCCCGTCCAATATATGAGCAGGAAGACGAGCGATGCACAACAGAGGTATCCTAGCTATGAGCTAGAGGCGCTCGCAATAATAGAAGCAGTCAAGAAGTTTCGCCATTACCTATATGGGGTACATTTTAAAATAGTTACAGATTGCCAAGCTTTTGCTTTAACTCTCAAGAAAAAAGATTTGTCAGCCAAGATTGCAAGATGGGTATTATTCCTAGATCAGTATGATTTTGTGATAGAACACAGAAAAGGTTCACGGATGAGGCATGTAGATGCATTGAGCAGACACCCTTATATTTCAGCAGTAGTGACAAACCTTCATGATCAAGTTAAAGAAGCCCAGATCCAAGATGAAGGACTAAAAGCTATTATAGATTTGGTGCCGCCACTAACTTATATTTACCAAAAATGTTTATCCTTAGGTATTTTTCCCGAATGCCTCAAAAAAGCTGTTGTTGTCCCTGTCTATAAATCAGGCGATAAAGATCATGTGACAAATTATAGACCTATTTCCTTACTGCCTTCTATGTCTAAAATATTAGAAAAGATTATAAATAAAAGGCTTTTCAAATATTTGGAGGAAAAATTAATTTTATCTAGGCAGCAGTTTGGATTCAGGCCTAAAATGTCTACAAATAATGCTGTACATCATCTGACTGACTATCTAGCACAAGAACTTGATAATGGTAACCACACAATAGGCATTTTCTTGGACCTCGCCAAAGCTTTTGACACGGTTCCTATTCCTATTCTGTTGCGCAAGCTTGAAGCCATAGGCATTAGAGGCACCCAGCTGAACCTATTTAAGAGCTATTTAGAAGACCGTACCCAATGTGTCAAGATTGGTAATGTTCTCAGCGATGATAAAAAAAACACGTCCTTCGGAGTACCCCAAGGAAGTATTTTAGCCCCTACACTATTTTTGATATACATAAACGATCTTTGTAATCTAAATTTAGAAAACGGCCTAATTGTTTCTTATGCTGACGACACTGCTCTTTTATTTTCGGCTGACTCAGAAGAAAATGTCTACAGGTTTGCGCAACACGGATTTAATGTTGTAAATAAATGGCTTCAACACAATTCACTAACACTAAATGCTGACAAGACAAATTACATTAAGTTTTCAATGCGCAAGCAAAAATCAACTGGTACTAACTCAACATTATATGCTCATCATTGCACCTTTTCCACAAATAACCAATGTGGTTGTCCTAACATTAAAATGGCAACTACAACAAAATATCTTGGCGTTATAATTGATGAAACACTTTCGTTCAAACACCATATAGAAGCATTAAATAATAGAGTTCGTAAGTTGATATTTGTTTTTAAAAAATTACGCTATATTGCTGACTCAAAAATAATTCGACAAGTGTACTTTGCTCTATGTCAATCAATATTAACTTATTGTATTACGACATGGGGTGGAGCGGGTAAAACCAGGTTACTAACCATCGAGAGAACTCAGAGGGCGATTCTCAAAGTGGCTACTTTCCGCCCTTTCCTTTTTCCTACTAACCTGCTATACAAGTATTTTGAAGTATTAACAGTTCGACAGCTATTCATAATGGGCATTGTATTAAGACAACATAGAGCTTTACCCTACAGCACTGAATATACTAATAAAAGACGTAAAGATATAGTCTGTCCACAAAAAACAACAAAACACGCATTTATATCCAAATTTTACCTATTCCTCGGTCCTCTCCTCTATAATAGACTAAACGCAAAAGCAAGCATCTATTCCCTGACCTACACAAATTGTAAGATAATTCTCAAGGATGCTCTTCAAAGTATGTCCTATGAAGATACAGAGAATTTACTATGTGTGATAAAGTGAATTTATAGTTCAGATATTTTATGTTTTACTTCCATTTAGTATTTATTTAATTTAGATATATTAGTTAAGCTACTCAACTGTTGTCTATAAATTGTCAACTTTCTTTTGAATTGACTTTTTGATTGTTTATTAATTTTATAACATTATTTAGCTCTTCTCGCCTGAAACACAGGATTACCTAGTTCAGGCACGGAAGTCTTAGAAATGTAATTTATATTTAAGCAAAAATGTATTTCTTTTGTCAAGTCATTTCTAAATAAAAATATTATTATTATTATTATTATTATTATTATAGACATTGTTAAAGAAAAACCCTACCTAGACTACTGGATGGACAATGAGATTCTATATAAGGGAGAACAGAAGCTATTGGTAATTCCAAGAAGTATGGAAAAAGAAGTCATAAGAAGAGTGCATGGCAACGGTCATTTTGCAAAGAGAAAAATGAAGGAACTTATAGTAAAAGATTTCTACATAAAAGAAATAGATAAGAAAATTGAAGACTTTATAGTAAGTTGTATACCCTGCTTACTAGCAACGAAGAAGCAAGGAAAACAAGAAGGTTTCCTGAACCCTATCAAGAAGGAAAGTGATCCACTGCATACCATACATCTTGACCATATTGGTCCAATGACTGAAACAAGGAAGAAATACAATCATATACTTACCATTGTGGATGCCTTCACCAAATTCGTGTGGCTCTTCCCCACGAAAAGTACAACCAGAAGTGAAACCCTGGACAAACTCAGAATACACCAGCAGATGTTTGGAAACCCACAAAGAATAATAACCCATAGGGGTACTTCCTTTACGAGTCACGAGTTCCAGGAGTATTGCAAGGATGAGAACATACAGCATGTACTGATCACAACAGGAGTTCCACGTGGAAATGGTCAGGTGGAGCGAATTCATGGGATTATTAAACCAACCCTTACAAAGTTGTGTGCAGAAGACGCGTCTGTTTGGTACAAGCATGTAAGTAGATTACAACGGGCAATAAACAGCACTTTCCAGAGAAGTATTAACACCAGCCCATTTGAATTACTTACAGGTGTTAAGATGAAATGCAAAGAAGATATTCCTTTAATTGACTTATTACAACAAGAAAGTTTAGAGCAGTTCAATGAAGAAAGAGAAGAGTTGAGAAATAGAGCAAAAGAACAAATACTAAAGATTCAAGAAGAAAACACAAAAACCTATAACAAGAAGAGGAAGGAAAGCACCAAGTATGAAGTCGGAGATCGAGTAGCAATACAAAGAACACAGTTTGGCCCAGGACTCAAGTTAAAATTGAAATTCCTAGGACCATATAGGGTCACTAGAGTCAAACGCAATGATCGCTATGACGTTGAAAAAGATGACATCACAGTGGAAGGTCCAATAAAGACTTCCTGTTCTGCCAATGGTATGAAGAGATGGCCTGATGATGCATGAGTAAGTACGAAATGTTTTAGATGATGTATTGAATGTGAGATTGTATGATTGAAGTGTTACTGTATTTTGCTTTGTGTATTTTATTGTAAGTCTCACAACTGTATGCTAGAGAAACTCATTTCATTTGTTCTTCAAGTGTAAATTGATGTTACCACTCATTAAGCTTTTTATATTGTAAGTTAACTTGTCCTAATTTGTAATTAAAATAGTTTTTAAGCTGACAACACAATGTTGAATATTGTTATGATGTTTTGTGGTTAAGTCGAAAAGAATACCTACCTTTTTGTTTAAAATTATGTTTAATAAAAAAAATCCTAATGGTGTTAAGTGTAGAAGAATACTTACTTTCGTTTAATTAAGACTGTGTTCACTTAATAAAATATGAACATTGTTATGTACCTTATGTTGTTAGTTATGTATAAGATAAGATGTATAAATTATTAAGTTGTCTTGTTGAATGATATTATGTGCTAGTTGTTTTGATGAATAAAGATGACCGATAGTGGAGGATGATGATGAGGTAAGAGTCATGTCGATGATGATGAGGTAAGAGTGATGTGAATGATGTATGATGTGTAAGAGTGATGTGAATGATGCATGATGTGTGAGAGTGATGTGTATGAATAGCGTGCATGTCTGAGGACAGACATGATTGTCGGATGGCCGAATGTGGGAATCGGAACGCATCCAGACGCATCCATATGAAAGAGCAAGTGTAGTGTGTGCGAAAGAGATAGAGAGAGTGAACGGAAGGAAAGGATGAAGGAGGGGAGATGCGAGGACGCCATTAGAAAGATTAGATGAAAGACTGTGCGATCTACTTTCAAAAATAAAAGAAAAGTTTAATTACCAGGAAGACTTTATTTTCTTCACCCATTCTAACCCACATATATATATATATGTATATATTATATTAGTTATATATATTTTTTACATATACAGTTTACATAAGTTGTTTTATTTTAACTATGTACCTGCCATGTCATCTCTTCACCACCCTTGGTTGACTGGTAGAGAATGCCTAAGGCATTAAGTCCGCCTTTGTACCTTTGTGCATGAAGTATAAATAAATAAATAAAACTTTAAATACTTTGATTTGAATAAATTCTAAACCTTAGTTTCCAAAACACGATTTCACTGAGGCAAAACAGACACAACCTTTCATTACGGTGTCTGCGCGGCAACTGAGGTAGCAGGTAGCTTGCCTGGGGCGTAAGCAAGCAAAAACCGGACTGTTCTAGAAATTACAGGACTTATGATTCGGCTTAACTACATAAAGTAGAAAATATTGGTTCTGGTAAATTATTGTAACATGGTTTGGTTTGATTTTAGTCACCCATGAAAATGTAGTATCTCGTAAATTATTCGATATCCTTAGAAAAATATGACCCGTGAGAATGTCGTAAGCAATGAAGTATAAAAAATGCAACCCGCAAAAAGGTCGCAACAGATATCGTGCATATAAGTAGGAACAGCGTAACTATTTTTTTTATTAAATACACAAACTTCGACTTGTCGTATCTCTAAAAAGTTTAAATTCGCGGGATTTTGGCCTGTTACGCCAAAAAAAAATTACCACGTTTTTCAAAATACCCTCTGATTTTTCGATTCCGTGTCATCGCAGAGCAACGAGACTCAGACCAATCGACGCAGAAAAAAAGCTAATTATTACCTTATACGTAGTCTAGTTACTACCTTTTAACGGAATACGCCCTTCTTGTTTTCTATCGTCGATATGTTGTGCTACAAAATTTAGTGACAGAAACGAATCGCTGCAAAACCGACTTCACGCAGTCTTGTCTGCCCTAACTCTAGAGTATAATTTAAGCCCACGTAGGCGCGGATGGGTGGGGCGGCCCGCAAACTGAGGAGCAGGTGCTTTGAAGGCCCGCCGCCGTGGCTGAGGCTGGCCTGCGAAGCCGGCCAGAAAGCTGCGGTGGTGAGCGTTAAAACCATCTGCAACGGTAAGCTCGCATGGGGCCGCCCAAACCCCGCAGCGCCGGAGCCGAGACAGAAACAATGCTTGCTGCATGTTGCATGCCTGCTTCCATGTTGCATGCTTGTTTGCACGCTGCATGTTTCCTTGCATGCTGCATGTCCGCTTGCATGCTGCATGCTTGAAGCAAGCATCCTTGTTTGCATGCTTCTTACTGGGACTACTTAAAACCACCTTTGTTCCTAATCCAATTATTTATTAAGTGCCATTACATTTAAATAATTAATTAAACAACATAGTAGGTTAAACTAATCTGAAATTAGATCCCTTAGTCTTAACCCATTTACGCCCTAGGCTAAAGTAGCCCCAGGAAAATGAAATAACTTGTATTATTTGGTGGAGAATAGGGAGTTTGAAAATAAAATAAAAGAAAAAGTAGTTTTGTTTTTATGTAGTTAAAAAAAAATTGCCGTGCTCAAATGGGGACACTGGGCACATTCGTATGAAATTTTTCGAAATATGGTTTCTCAATGTTTAGTATTTTTATGCATATTTTGCACTGCCACCGAGCTTTACTATGGCAATCAGTGCATCGCTGTTGTTTTGTCAACTTCTGTGGAAAGTAACCAAAGTTATCAAATTGCAAACTTGGCAGTAGTGAGGCTGTTGGGTGAGAATGTCGATTATTATCTTGGTGCAAGTAATGACGAGCAATGCTACGTCGAAACATTAGCTGGTCGAATTTCATAATATCGTTATAAAGCATATGTAGCCTCCAAGCATTGCTAATCAAACATGTACGTAAATAACCCCTACTACCACTTTTTGCCTCGTACAGAAGTACGATGTAACGAAATCGACTGATCGACTTGATCAACTCCGCCCATACCTTTATTATAGTAGACAAATACTTGCGGAATGTTTACTTCAGTTTTCTTCTTCTCATACCCGTCAAGGAGACGGTCACTTGCTGGTTCTCCCCTCGTGCACCGTGGCAGTGGTGCTGTAGCCAGAATTCCATAAATCCCGTAATAATGCAAAGCTAGTAAAAAAGTTATCAAAGAACAAAATATGGTCTTTAGGATTTGTATTGAGCTGCAAACTGCTGAGCTGATGCAACAGGTTTTTCACCACTCTTGTACCTGACGGCTCATTGATGGCAACCTGCGAGTTGCCACAGTAAACATCAAAAGCGTAATAATAGCCGTCAGAACTAGCAAGCATCCAGTTTTTGTATCCAGAGCTGGCTTGCGTCAAATGAATTATTTGGATAAATGACGACCAAAGTAGTTCACCATGGATTCGACATTTCCTGGATATCTCTTGGCATAACATTGGTAGCAATATTATCGTCTACACCTCCTTTTTATCAGTGAGGATACTTGGTTCTGGAGGAAGGGCTACAAGTTCAACTTCAGCATCTGAGTCCTCGTCTCCTAAAATAACATCAAAGGCTTTCCGGAGTCCATAGTAATTGTAGCTTACTGCAAAAGTCCGTCTTGACATGGTTTCGTGCCGAAATGTATTTTACAAAAAAATGGAATATTTTACCCCTTATGTGCCCGTTGTCCTCAACTGGGGACATCAATATAAAAAAGTAGTTTACGACTCAGAAAACCTCATATTTTATACTATATTATTTTTATAACAAAGTTAACAATATGTTCATAAAGATTATGTAAAAAAACTTTGGATTTATTTACGTAAACATTTTGAAATAGCTACTTACATTTGGTAGTTACTGCAAGCCACTAATTCACTTTTTCCCTGACGCAAAAAATACCTTTTATGAATGAAATTATTACAAGTGTTTGATATAAAATGTAGGATGCACTAATAATCTCAACAATAACGTAGATAAACTAAACTTTGCGATGTTAATAAAAAAGTTGAGGGTAGATTTGAAGGTGTGCCCATATGAGCACGGAGGACGTAAATGTCTGTAACGCCAGTAAAATAATTGCATTAGTTTTGAAAGTTCTTTCATATATTTATTTCCACTCAAATTGAAATGGACTGAAGTGGAAATAGGGTAGGTACCTAATTAAAACAGTTGTACGTTGTTTCATAGCTACTAGTTTTATAGAATTTCGTTTCACAATTTTTTTTTCTAATAATTTCGTTTCATACAATAATCAATACGCAGAATACTTACTTTCAAGATTTTTAAATCATTGATTTTTGTTTCACATAAAGATTATTGTTAGAATAATCATATCAAAGAATAACAAATCAAATATTCTTTGTCCTTATATATTTTATTCAATATAAAACTTATTCCCAAGAATGGGAGTCTCAGTTCTAACCAAACTTACTGCGCGTGCGTGCAAGCAACCATGCAGCATGCAAGTAAGCATGCAGCGTGCAAGCAAGCCTGCAACGTGCAAGCAAGCATGCAGCGTGCAAGCAAGCATACAGCATGTAAGCAAGCATGCATCACACAAGTTTTTGTTTTTGTCTATTTATATCTATACATTTTCGTTGAAATAAATTCCATGGGAAAATACAACAAACAATATTCGTTAAAAAAGAATTCTACTTTTTGATAAGTTTGATAAACAAAAAAATGAGATTAAAAATTCATTGAATTATGTTTCTGTGAAATATCTTTCATTGAAGTAAATAGTCTTTGAAACAATAATAGTCGAAATAAAAATACGAGAACTAAATATTTTGTGAAACATTTTCTGGGAAACGAAATTCTATGAAATTTCTGTCTGCGAAATAAGGGGACACCAATTAAAACAGTGGTATAATGAATGTTCGGAAACCTAATACTTGGAGCAAATGTCTGCCGTGATTCTTTAAAAGGCAATCATCTGACAATTTACCGATTTTGAGTTAAATAATTGAGCGACATTAGGAAAAAAAGGTACGTCGACCTATCTAACCCCATTTTCTGTAACTTATTTAGCTTTTGAGATATTTTTTACATAAAAAGCAGTAAAGTGATTTTGATACCAGTGCCAAATTTATAAAAAGACAGTCATATCACATTTATTCTTAAAAAGGCAGTTAAACTGTCTTTCGCAAATTCTATTCTATAGAATTATCTTCACAATAATTCACAAAGGCCGCTTTTGAGGAAAAATTTCTTAAAAGGCAGTCATGTGACTTTGGCTGCCTTTTTAATAATTATTTGAAAGATATTATTTTCTTCTACACTTCAAATAAAGAAGATTACGTTGCCTTCAAAATTTTTATTTACTAATATTTTGAGTCTATCGGATACTAGAAAGCAGTTTTCTAGCAATGATTTATTAAAAGGTAGTCAAGTTTTGTCGCGCTAGTGAATTTTTGTGTAATAAAATTATTATTATTATTATCATCACCATTTAGATGTAAAGATGTAAATGAGTCATGGTTACTCGATCAAATCAAGTTAAAATAAAAAAAAAAAATATGTATATTCCAATACACATGTAAACTTTATTACTTTTTTTTCTTCTTTTTCTTCTGGCTGCAGTAAAGAAAATACCCGTACGTTCTCAATACATGAACACATTATGCAATTTGAAATGTAAAACTGCATTATGGAAGAAAAGTTTCTTGGGTATTGCTCCCAAAGTGTATAACAAATTACCAGATGTAATTAAATGTATGCCAGTACAAAAGTTTAAAACTGCCTTACACCAACTGCTACATAAAAAATGTTATTACACTATAGACGATTTTTTTAATGACAAATTTAATTAATAACCTACTTGTGAAGTGTGTACTTGTGTAGTGTAAGTAAAATACTTGTGAAAAATATTTCATACTTAAAACTATTTTAAAATTTTCTTAAACTATGTTTATATTTGTATGTCATTTGGCAAAACATAGCGCACTATGTACCTACTATTTATAAGATCTATTTAATGTAATTACCTATGTTATACAAATAAATTATTCTGATTCTGATTCTGATTCTTCAATAAATGTGAATAATGATATAAATTCAGTTATATTTTTTTACACGTAGACATTGTGCGTAATTTACTAGTACAACTTCAGATATATCAGTTAACACAAAGACAAAAATAAAAATTGTTTGTGTCAAATGATACAAGTGAAGTTATATAATTATACACGTAAATAGCACTCAAAATAGGGCATATTTTTTTTTTATAACTGATACTTCTTCTATCGCGGGGGGTTGCGCGGGCACAGGGGGCGGCATTACAGGGATATGCGAGCCGTGCCGTGCGTCAGTGGCGAAAAAGCTTTTAGACGGAAAGTACGTACGCGCCTACGCAGCGGATCGCTATGGCTGAGAACGTACGTATTACATGTATCATTTTACACAAATGCTAAGTTGTTATAGTAAATAGTTCTTATTAAGTTATTATATCATCAAACACTAAACTACCGCTCTAGTTATATCATTTTACACAACGCGTTATAATAACTTTAATCAGTGTATCTATTATTCAAAACTTTAAGAAAATAAATTAAATAAGTTTTTTATATGTCTATAGTTTGATCGTAATTTTTTTATAGAACATAGCTATTTTTATTGTTACAGCGATTTTCAGGGCGTACAAAACGCATGCTAAATATATGAAATAAGGACATCGAACATCTTTGCCTTCAATCACCATTTCATGCTGATGCTAACGAGGAAGTTATGTGTAATAGCGAGCTTCCTGTACATAGTTTAACACGCCTCCAGCTGATATTTGGCAGATCCATCCCAAAGGTGCGAACAGTACTCCATGCACGATCGAACTTGTGCTTGGTACAGGTTCCGCATCTGTTTCAACGTTACTACTCTACTTTCGCACCTTTGCGAGGACTCCTAGCCTTTTGGCAGCTAGCAGTTGGGCCTTAGTTGACTCGATGTACGACCCAAAATTGAGATTCGACGTCAAAGTAACGCCAAGAAGCTCAAGATGGTCGGTGATCGGAACGGATATATTTCGGAAATCAGGGACCAGATTGAAAGGCCTCTTCTTGGCAGAGAAAAGACACGCCTGGGTCTTGGCTGCATTAAACTTGACCAGATTGGCATCGCCCCATTCGGAGACTGCCTTGAGGGCCAATTTTAAGCGCTCGACCATGGACTCCCTGTGAGTCTGGATTTCAGCCGCTCTGGCACGTGCGCTGAATATGTAACTCTCTACAACCGTGTTGTCATCTGCGTGCCCAGTGGTACCGGGTTTCAACAGATCGTTGATATGCAGCAGAAAAAGGGTTGCAGATAGTACCGAGCCCTGAGGGACTCCGGCATTTATAGCCATTTCATCAGACGAGCAGCCATCAATGTCTACTCGTGTTGAACGATCTCTCAGGAAATCCGATATCCATACACAGAAACCAGCGGGCAAGCCAAAAGATGGAAGCTTGCTAATTAGGCCATCATGCCATACCCTATCAAAGACCTTCGAGATGTACAGGGAAACGGCAAGTGCCTCCCCATATTTCTCGATGGCTTCACTCCAGTTGTGTGCGGCGTACGCTAGACGATCCCCCAGTGGTCCGATTTTGGCGGAAGCCGTTTTGACGGTCACTGAGGAGGTCATTAGCTCCAAGGTACGCCAGAGGTCTCTTGTTGAGAACACGTTCCACTGTCTTGCAGAGAATGGACGTGACTGAGATAGGCCAGTAGTTTGTAGGATCGGCATGACTACCTTTTTTGGGCACGGGCTGCACGTTGGCAAGCTTCCATGACTTCGGCACTAATCCAGACTCGAGAGAGTGCCGAAAGAGGCGCGTCAGCACAGGAGACCATTCAGGTGTACAGGTCCTCAGAACTATAGCAGGAATATCATCTGGTCCACTGGCCTTATTCACATCAAGATTGATGAAAACGCAATTTTTACTTAGACTGATATTGTGATATTGAAACGTGATCTCATTTAATTTGTAAGTTTGTTAAAAATATAGACTCATAAAAGTGGCGCTACTTTATTAAAAACGTCGATTGAGACTGAGTTTCAGTTTAATTCTATTTCAGTAATATTTAAAAGTTATACTTTAAAAATGAATAACAATTTAGTCATTGATTAAATACTGTTGTGCCAATAAAGAAAAGAAGCAGTTTAGTTGTATTTTTAAATTTAAGTTTTTTTTACTTTTTGTTTACCTCAATTTATTCTGATAATTATATTTTGTATCTTAAATATGTGCGTTTTATTTTTAATACCAAGAGCTTTAAATAAAATTAGTTACAAATATCACTTTACACGAAGATGTTGAATATATAAGTTTACTTGTATCATTCATTATACACAAAAAATAACATCGTGATAAGTGATATATCTCAATAAATATTAAATTAGGTAAATTTTAAAGTTCTAGACTGATATCTAACATAAAGTTATATAAGATTTGTTGAACAACATTTTTCTTGCATCGATTTTATTATTATCAGTGTTTAACACATATTTTATGAAATCAGTCTTCACGAGAACTGCACGTGTGGTGTAAGTTGATATAACTTAACATACATTAATTTACACAGACATAATGTTGGTGCACTTTGATATAGTTGACAGTTTTTCCTCAATATTTTCTTAATTTTCTAATGAAATGTTACAAAATCCTGTCATTTTAAAGAAAAACGATGCAACTTGTATTTAACATTAAGTGTTCTGTAAAATTATTAATAATAATCTTTTTATATAAAATAGAAAATAAATAAAACTTTAATTCGCTGTACTGAAAATTAGTAATTTTGAAGTTGTATCAGTTTTACCGGAGGCACAGATATTATAATATTCTCGTAACTCTAAATTTAATATTTGATCTTGGTTGTATATTGATTTTAACCTATCTATCATGGACCTTAACACCTCTATATCAATCATAGAATGGTGGGTACTTGACGCGCGTATGATGGCCATTATGTTTTCTAACCTAATTATTTCTAACATTAAATATTCTACGTTATTAGTTATAACTCCTAAAATTTGGCCAAACTTTGCGAATTTAATCAAGCTGTAATCTCTATAAGCATCTTTCTCTAGAATTAGTTTTAACGTTGCATTTACCTTTTCCTGATTCTTAGTTATTTGGTCTAAGATAGCATTATGTTGGGACATCCATTTTTTACTAAGACTAATAAGATTATTGAATTCTGAGACTATTTTATCTTCGTTAATTTGTAAGGATATAATGGCTTCGTCATATTTTAGGGCATCTAGATATTCTAAATTGCCAGTAACACTTTTTACTACTGACCCAAGGCCATCTACAAGACCTCTTTTGACTCTAACTGGTTCTAAAGGTTTTACTTGTTCTAGTACCTTTTTAAGTTTGTCAGTAAGTTAATCAATCTGGTATTCGTAAAGCATGTAAGTCTCATTATGAAGTTTAGTTCTGAAAGTCTTAAGTTGTTTCTGTACGGAATTTATTTTGTCTTCGATGTCGGTCAGTTGTACGTACTGTATGAATGAGTGGTAATGTGTAGTTAGTCTAGTCGGTCCTAATCTGTACGGTAATAGTCCTGGTCCATCGGCTAGGGTCTCAAGTCTTATCTCTTGAGGGTTTGTCGCATGAATTGTCAGTAGCAGCAGGATCCTGTAACAATCGGCTCGTTTTAGGAACACGTTTCAGCCGCGATTTGGCTATAGGGCCACGTTTTTTCGAAGTATATAATTATGTGGATAGGCAGGTCGGCAAGTACTGTGTCCTGCGTATAACGTGGTGCAGCTTTCTGGCGACTGGCAAAAGGGTTTTTAATAAAAACTTGTTGCTGTGGGACGTATTCTATTTCGGGCTCGCGGGTTTTATTTATTTATTTATTTTATTTATTTGTTTTATTTCTATTGTCAATTAAAGCTGTACGATTTGCAAGGGACGATTCGTTAATGATTTCATAGACTTACTTCATCTGTTTTCTGTGATTTTGCGCATACTGTTGTAAGATGTATGTTTTGCGTATTAATAAATGTATTGATCATTGCTCTGTCAAGGCAAAGCGCAAAATAATAACTGTTGTCTGTGAATCGTCGGTTACTGATCATAGTAGTATTTACATTAGTATACCTTTAACTGAGCAATGTAATAATAAACAAAAAAAGACTCTGCAAAAACTAAATTATGAAAAGGTATTTAAAATTATGAAAGAACTGGACTGGGCCAATATAACATCTCTAAGAGATCCCAATAAAGCCGCTGAAGTACTTATTGAAAACATTTCTGAAATCATTCAAAACTGCAGCCACACGATTGCCGTGCCCAATAGACGCCAAACTTTCCAACCGTGGGTAACGCCGGGTCGATTGCGTTGCATTCGATTTAGGGATACGTTGCATAGAAGATGTCTAAAGTCACCAAATGATCGCGATCTGCAAGTCACCTACAAACGCTACAGAAATCACTGCAACAACATTCTCCACAATTTAAAAAATGATCACGATACATCAGATTTAAATGACAACAGAAATTATATAAAAAGAACATGGAATGTTATAAAACGTGTATGTAATTTAAATGTATCAAATAAGTCGCAAGTACCGATTGAGTTATTAAAATTAAAATCAACACCGCAAGAATCTGTGGACTTCATAAATATTTTTTTTGTTAATATGGGCTCTAAATTGTCAAACAATATTCTACAAAAATTACAGCTTACGGAGAATGATCTTGTGCGCAAAAATAAGTTTGCAAATAGTCAGATTAACTCATTTATGTTATGGGAGACTGATGAAGCAGAGGTACATAAAACTATATTGTCATTAAAAAATACGAAGTCTACTGGATGGGATGAAATATCCGCTGAGTTTATTAAAAAAACTTCTAAATTTGTCATTACACCCTTAACACATCTATTAAATTTATGTTTTTCTTCCGGAAAGTTTCCAGACATACTGAAGGACTCATTAGTCATACCTGTATTTAAATCGGGGGAAAGAGATAGTATCACTAATTATCGTCCGATATCACATTTGCCTACTTTGGCTAAAATTCTCGAAAAAAATATAAATAACCGGCTAATTAGTTATCTAGATAGAAATGATATTCTTTCTAAAAACCAATTTGGATTTAGGAAAAATAAATCGGCCATAGATACAGTTGAAAACTTTGTTGCAACTGTAGCTGGCAATCTTGACTGCAAGAAAAAGTGCCTTGGTGTCTTTCTAGATTTAGCCAAGGCATTCGATACTGTCTCAATTCCCCTACTCATATGTAAATTGGAAGCCATAGGTATTCGAGGAATACCACTTAATCTTGTCCAGGACTATCTGACAAACAGGAAACAGACTGTAAAAATTGGTAATATCTGTAGCTCTAAGAAACCTGTTAATTTCGGTGTTCCTCAGGGATCAGTCCTTGGACCCACACTGTTTCTGATTTATGTAAATAATCTTTGTAATATCGAAATAGCCGACGCTAAGATGTAACTTTTGCTGATGATACAGTAATCTTATTTATTTTTATTTTATTTTATTTTATTTTATTAATTTTAAGAAAACTTACAGCTAGTACATCTGAGTAAGCAACACTATATATAAATGAAGGTCAATTACAAGTTTCCACTGATAAACATGTACAAGATATTAAGATATAAAGATCCGCGTAGACAGAATGCGGAATAAAAAGGAAAAAAAAAGAAGGAAAGCTCAGTACATAGAATTAATATAAAAGCGTTCACGACACAATTACCTTATACGGCAGTTGTGTTAAAGAAATAGTTACACATATTTATTTTTAGTCTCTGTATGCTAGTCACAAATAAGTCCAGGTCAACATCCCGACACACCACATTGAAGGTACGACAAGGTCTTATAATATATGAGTTAAGCCTGTAGGCAGTTCTTGTACTAGGTACATGAAGGAGTTGTGGTCTTCGAAGACACACAGACGGTACCCAAAGTCCAATCCTGCCCACCAGCTCAGGAACATCAGTAGAACCATTCAAAATGCTAAATAGGAACGAAAGATCTGCAATTTTTCTGCGCTCTTGCAGGGGAAGAATATGGAATTTCTTACATCGAGTTGTATAATTTGGGAGATAGGTACTTGATCGATATTGAATGTACCTTAAAAATCGTTTTTGTATGCATTCGAGGCGATTTATATAAACATTATAACAAGGATTCCAAATTTGCGAGGCATATTCCAGGTGACTACGGACAAATGCACAGTAAAGAATTTTCATGGTTTTTATATTCTTAAAATCAGAGGAGATTCTAAAAACAAAGCCCAAAGCTTTAGAAGCCTTGTTGACTACATTATTAACATGTTCATCAAACAACAGCTTCGAGTCGAAAGTTACTCCGAGATCCCTGATGGTAGTAACTCTGACAATTGAGGTATTCGATAGCATGTAATTAAACCTTATAGGGTTAGGTTTACGTGAAAACGTACAAACATAGCATTTGGATACATTTAAATCCAACCTATTTCTCATACAGTAATTATGAAACCGGTCAAGATCGTCCTGTAATAGGCGCGAGTCCTCAATGGTCGACACTTGACTTAGAATCTTCATATCATCTGCATATAGTAGGATTTTAGAGTTAAGGAAACATAAGGCAATATCATTTACAAAAATATTAAATAAAAGTGGCCCTAACAAGGATCCCTGAGGAACACCCGATGGAATGAACATGGCTCGCGACGTGTAGCCATTAAGCACCACAGTCTGACATCTGTTTTCCACGTAAGATGAAAACCACCTGAACAAGTCACCCCTCACACCAACCAAGGACAGTTTGCGCATTAGGAGCCTGTGATCAATTCGATCAAAACATTTGCTGTAGTCGGTGTATATAACGTCGACCTGTGAACCCCTAGACATGTGTTCCGTGAGATAGTCGCCACAAACCACAAGATTGGATGTGGTGGAACGACCCTTCAAAAACCCATGTTGGTGTTCAGACATACTTAATTTTAGTGCAGAAGAAAGTTGACTGTGTACGATTTTTTCCATGATTTTGGCAAACACGCACAGTTTAGAAATGGGTCTATAATTGTCTACACAGTTCTTAGGGCCTTTTTTGTGTATAGGCGTTATATACGCCGACTTCCAGATTATAGGCACTACACCTAATTTGAATGACCGCTCAAATAATATTGTCAATGGAACGGTCAGACCCTTGGCACATTTTGATATAAAAATAGGTGAAATGTTTTCAGGGCCTGCAGATTTATTAAGGTTCACCTGTTTGAGCAACCGATATAATTCGTCATCTCGCACATTTATAGAGCTGATATCTGACAAGAGACCAGCACATTGCTCACCTGGTTGATCCATTCCTTCAGTAGATAAAAACTCATCACCCTGGCTGCGCTCAAGGAAGTTAGAAAAGAAATAGTCGCCAAACATATTGCATATTTCTTCTCCATCATTAGATGACATTTCACCTAATTTTAAAACAGACGGATAACAATTGGCTTGTTGTTTCGATTTGACGTAAGTCCAAAAGGCCCTTGGATTTTTAGAAATTGCTAATTCAACGTTTGCAATATATTTATCGAACATTTCCCTCTCCAGATCCTTAGCTCGCAGACGAAGAGTAACAAAAGATTGATAATCGGAAATATTTCCATACCTTTTGTACTTTGAGTGATATTTAGCCTTCTCTTTAACTATTTTAATAAGAGGGCTTTTGTACCAAGGGGGATACCTACTCCGTGGCACAACAATTTTAGAAGGGATATATTTCTTATGGAGCAAGTTAATAATATCATAAAAGAACTTGACAGCTTCTTCCAATGGCCTAGTGTTTAACTCAAATGACCAATCCCTTGCGATCAATTCTTCAGTTATAATGTCATAGTTCCCATGGGCATACAAAAACTTAACTCGAGGCCGCGAATGCAACTGATGAAGTTGAATAAAGTCAGCAGAGATGCAGAGGGCCTTATGGTGTGAATCCTCATGCACCAAAGGGTTAGAGCTGCAAGTGACAGAAACTTCATTGTTAGACAATACGAGGTCAAGAATTCTATCGTTCACATTACGCCAAGAATTGTACTGTAGCAAGTTACAGGCGTTGAGAGTATCACAAAAGTTAGTCTGAACAGGGCCGTGCAAGTTACTAGGAGACAGATACCCACCATCCGCAACAGCGTGCCAGTCAATGTTTGACTGATTAAAGTCACCGAGAATCAAAAACTTATCCGCGGGATGTTTAATAATAATATTGCTCAAGTTAGCACTAAAGTTATGTAGTTGTACCATCAAAGGGTTACCCGATTGCTGAGTACATATATAAACAACACATACGTGCATTCTATATGTTATTTTAGGTTTTCTTTGTTGTAAAGAAAGCGTAACCCACAGATCTTCGGCAGACGAGCACCATTCATTACGGGCATCCGTAACAAGTTCACGACGAACGGCTATTAGGACCCCCCCACCCATAGTTTGGTTAGTGTGAGAGTAACTTCGATCACGTCTCCATACAAAATATCTATCGTCAAATAATTCACTATCACAAATACCATCTATAAGCCAAGTTTCTGTAAGACAAATAACATCAAACGAATTACAACAAACATTTCTATAGAAAACAGATGTTTTTGTCCGTAGCCCTCGAACGTTCTGATAATAGATACTAATTGGTGCCATAATAAATCAAATGCAACACTAGAATAATAATTGGTAAAATAAGAGAATAAAATACATTCAACCTCTGTTTTAAGTAAGAACTATAAGCAATGAAAGTCAGCATAATTAACAAGTTCTGGTAAAACAAAAAAAATGCTACCTTCAATAAGTAAGATTCAATAAAACGAGCACAAAGAATTGTATTCAATATGTAGAAATAAAAATTTACGTAAAAGCAAAAAATATAAATACAGAACTCCATATATAAGCAGATCTCGTCCCTATTTGCAATTGCAAAGCGTTTAGAATAGCAATAATCGTAGCCTAATGAGTTTAATGAATAGGCGACGCTGAGCGATAAGAGAACAAAAGGCAGGTGAGAATGGAATGCGTACAAAAAATTAACAAAAGTGTTTCTCAAACTTAAACTTATAGACTTCACAATCAATAATAGTGTGTTAGCAGATCGACCGGATATGTTACCTAAAAATAATAAACGCAAAAAATTGGTACATGAAAGACTAAAATAGACCGTGAGGCAATGACCGCCGAAAAGTTTCAAAGAAGAATTTTTTTTAAGTCTTGTTCCGTTTTGATGTGATGAGTGGGTGACGTAGTGTTTTTCTTAATCAGAATCTTACAGCCAACCACCCAAGTGTACAAAAAACCACGTTCCTTAGCAAGCTTCTTAGTCTTATTCAGCAGCATTTTGTTCTCAATCGTCAGGTGATCATTGACGTAAACGACATTATCCGACTGCAGCCCCAACTTGATTGCCGTTATTTTAGACTTATACTTCTTTGCTGCGGCCACAAAGTCATTCTTCACGTACCTGTTGTGCACTGAACAGATAATATTTTTATTGTGGTCGTTGCCGCGCATAGGCACTCTCGCAATGAAGTTTATTTGTTCCTTTGGGATACTGCAGCCAATAATATCGCCTATCATGGCCATTAAAGTGAATAAATTTTCCGAATCGGTTGTTGGAACACCTTTGATTTCGATATTATTCAACCTTGCTCTCTGCTCGGTCTCACGATGTAGATCTTCAAGTTTTGTGCAACGATCGTATAGAGCTGACATCTCCTCCTTGGCATTCTTAAAGGACTCCACTTCACATTTTAAGTCAGACACCTTGGTATTTAATGTCTCTACAGAGTGCTCCAGAAACTCGACGCCAGATTTTAGACTCGAGTACTCCGATCTGATTGATTTAAGTTCCACTAACTCCAATTGAATAGCCTTTACATTCTCTATTAAAGTAGGCAAGGTGTCCATCCTTGCAGAGAGGGCCTTCAGCTCTGACATAATAGCCTCCATGTCAGCCGTTGCAGGACTGGCTGCAGCTATAGTTGCGGGGCGAGGGCTGGATGCTGCCAAGGATTTACAATTGCTGCATTTCCATGTATTCTTTCTATCCCCTAATTTACGCCAGCCACCTTCAGTAATACCAGCACATGGAAAGTCAAACTGGCCCAAACACGCTACGCATTTCACACCGTCCCTACATTCAACTTCACAACGCTTGCACGTAAACATGTCGAGTATTAACTTTGAGAACCACGGTCAAACTATAGATGTACACTGAGTGACAAACGTGCGTGCGACCGATTTACTGTCTACCGGACTACTGATTATTCCAACAAGCTACATGGGACGACGTCAAGTTGTCAGCCGAGCACGGGCTTCAAAAGATAATTAAATAGCTTGACTACAACCTACTTACCTTGAATCTTTTAAAAACAAAATATATAACATTCATTATAAAAAATAATTTACAACCTCCATCAGATTTCACCTTAAAAGCTCATTATTCTAATTGTGTGAATACTAATAATTGCGATTGTTCATTGTTATCTTCAACTGATAGTACTAAATATCTTGGCATCGAAATCGACAAAAATTTAAATTGGAAACAACATATTACTAATTTAAAATCTCGAATACGCAAACTGATACCAATTTTCAAAAAAATAAGAAATTTAAAAGATAAAAACACTAACAGAACTGTTTATTTTACACTGTGTCGATCAATACTTTCTTACGGTATTTCTGCTTGGTGTGGTGCTAAGAAAAGTATTATCATAAAAATAAAAAGGGTACACCGATGTATTCTGAAAGTTGTTAATTTCAAAGGATTTAGGTATCCAACTACTGCACTATACAAAGATTTTAAAGTCCTAAACGTTCGTCAACTCTTTATACAAAATATAGTTCTAAAACAACATATCCGTGTAAGACCAACTAATAAATCTATTAGAAGATCACATGAGGTGTACGTTGTCCCAGCATGTAAAACAACTTTTGCTTTCTCTTTTATCCTGGCTCCGTTATTGTACAATCGTATTAGTAAAATAAAACCCCTAAAAGATATGACTAGTTATGTTTGTAGAAAGGCACTGGATGAATTTCTGGGTAAATTGGATTACGAACGGACTGAAACATTCATAAAAATATGTATATAAGATATAATTATGCTATGTTATTTATTTTAACCCCTATATTTTAATATATGAATATTTATAATTTTAATTACTACCATGTTTTAATTAATTATAATATATTTACAAAACATAAAACAAATTTAAGTTTATTTTAGTATCCAATTCATGCATGACAAAACAAAATATTGATGTATTTATAAACATAAATATTACAAATATAACATACATACATAAGTACACAATGTGACGTAGGGGTTACGCGGGGGATATAAAAGAAAACCCAACGTAACCGGTCAACATAAAAAATATATTGTAAAAAAAAGGAGTGGGTAAGTTTACGGCCACTAATTCCCTTTCAACCTCCCCTGGGAGTTGCACAGTACTCTCCTGGCTCAGCCTTGGGCACGACGATCACAGCGGGTGCCACGCTGGAGACGCCAGGTGTGGTGACGGTCGGCAGGTGGTGTTGCCAGACCCGAAGCGAGCTCGACGCGGCCACGCGGGATAAATAGGGACCCGGGGGCGCGGAGCTGTAGTCCGGCGGTGTGGACGAGCGGTGGTGCGGCACCCAACGTTGGGATGCACTTGATGTCCGCGGATTAATAAAAATCCAGGTGTTCAGCCGGAACTTTGGACCCTGGAATGCAACGTCCAGCGTGTCACAAGATGGCCGAAGGTCATCTCCGCTGATTGTGACACCAAAGCGTAAGCAAAGCGAGATGTACTAGTGCGCTAATGAAGGTGTGTGTGGTTGTCACAATCAGTACGGAGTTTACAATGAACAATGGATGACTTGACTTTAACAAAGAAGCAAGACATGATTTGCAGATTCGAACCGCGTGGTAAATAGGTACCTACGTGTAACAAAATGCACTGAGCTAGGAGCAAATAGGTTGCATCTGCATTAGAAATAACGCGTAAGGCGTATTAAGCTGCAATAAGAAGAAACTAAACGATTACATAGGTGCACGCCCTAACATAACCTATAAGGTAGGAACACGAAATGTAAAGTTAGCTGTTCAACACTTACCCAATATGGGGTTATGAATTCACTGAGTTTAATTTTTAAGACTATTATTAGTCAATTTAAACTGGCTGGCGAGTAAATTGGCGAAGAACATTTAATGGGTAACAACTGTAACTCTGTCTATCTTTGCCGATGCCGGAATTCGAAAAAAGGACTGTCATGTCCTTCGTCGTGGCTTAAATACGGTAGTTGGCATAGATAACATTCCTCATTTCACACGTTCGGATACCACAATTAGGCGGACTTCACTAGTACTATAGCTAATAGTAACTTTGGACGACTCTAAATAATAATAACCTGTGGTTGAGATTTGAAATTTATTTGTTATGGTGAGGTTAATTGTTGATATTTGGTTGTGATTTTAATTGTTTTCAGGTAAAGTAACGATACAACGTTACAACAAAATGTCGTACGTTCATTACTAAACTATATTTATTCTAGCATTCACATTTAAATCTAATATCGTATTTATTTTATTACGCATCATGCTTGTCTAGTTATTTTACATATACTAGTTGCTTACGTTAAACCTGTAATTCGTCATCGACGTCTATTTCTCATTGTAAGAATAAAACTTTTAGCAAGACGGTGTTTTATGTTCATTACGATACGATTGAAAATTAATTATCGAACGAGAATCTTACCTTGCCGTAACACAGTTTTAACTAGCGCGGTAGGTAAAGAACTTTATTTATGTATACCGTCAATGGACAATTATCATTCTGTTAAATCTAAGTGTGATAGACAGGAGTGAAACGATTGCTTGCTAAAGACACACTGGTTTATTCGTAGTAAGGCGGACACTTTAAACATGGACGCAGCCACGCACACATATACAACAATTCCTCCCCTTATTACAAATAACACTGAATCAACGTAATAATTAAAAGAAACCCTTATAATCGATTCTTGGGATTTTGCGTAACAACATTCGTGATAATGGATTACCCCTTTCTATATCTTGCTCATCATTTTGCACTGAGGGGTTTGCGCTTCCCGACGAAGCCTCATGATACTCATCTGCGTTCTCGCTCTGAGCGGCCGGTGAACACTGTTCTGCCGTTGTATGACTCTCCGCGGTCTGTGTGGTTTTTTCCGCTTCGGATACCCTTTCACCTTCCCCCAGCAGTGGTAAATCTGATACCGTGTTCTTTTTCCCCTGCTGTGGTAACCCCTGCATAATATGGTCATCACAATCCCAGTAGGTTTCATCACTAAGTATGCCCTTATATAAAACTACTTGATTTTTATGTTTCCTATGGTGTTGATGTGTGGTAATGTCCTTAACTAGATACATTACATTATCTAATCGTTTTAAAATAGTGCCCCTGTTCCACTTCCATTTATTCATGATATTGTGTTTATATAAAACGCTGTCCCCCACTGCAAATGTTTGTTTGTTTTTACCACCATATGACTCAACCTGTGAACACTGTTTGTTTTCCACCGGTTTAGGTACGTTTAATGAAGATGATAAGGCAACGGGTTTTGGGCTGATTAGATCTAGTCGTGACCTAAGATTTTTATCGTACACTATTTGAGCCGGTGACAATCCCGTAGTACTGTGAACTGAGTTTCTGTAATCGAAAAGGTACTTTAACAAGTTTAATTTGTTTTGTCGTACATTACTGTTTCTTAAAATACATGACTTAATTCCTTTCTTTATAATTTTAACGTAACTCTCGGCTTGGCCATTACTGGCCGGGTGATAGCTTGGTGATGTAACGTGTGATATGCCGTTAGATTTACAAAACTTATCAAACTCTTGCGACACAAAAGCAGTGCCATTGTCACTAACTATAGTCTGCGGTACGCCAAATCTAGACATGAAATCATATAATTTGTCTATCACAGCTAGCGATGTTGATGTATTTATCATATCATAAACCTCCACCCATTTGGAATGGGCATCTACAACTACTAAAAACGTGTGCCCCTGAATAGGGCCCAGGAAGTCTATATGAATTCTATAAAAAGAACTAGGAGGGTAATCCCACGGGGAGAGCGGCGCGCGAGGTGGGGACGGACGTAATTGTGTGCAGACATAGCATGAGCCTATCATTTTTTCCAACACGCTATCTATGCCTGGGAACCAAAACCGCGCCCTCGCAGCTTTTGTTTTAACGATGCCTAGATGGGAATTATGCAACTCTGAAGTAACTCTGTCCCTCAACGTTTCCGGCAATGTTACTTTGTGGCCCCTCATAAGTCATAAGACACCCATCTTCGTACGAAAGTTGTAACTTACAACAAAAGTACGGTTTTAGTCTTATATCTGTTATTTTTTTAGGCCATCCATTTATAACATATTTAATTACCGTCGTTAAAACTGCATCCTTACCAGTCTCGTCACGCAATTTTGCAAGCGTCACTGGTAGGCTCCCATCTACTACAAAGTTAATATATGCAGCGCGCTCGATGGGTGGCGGTAACTACAATGAGTCATTCCCACACGATGCGACGCGCTCGCCGCTAGCGCAGGTAGATGGCCCCGCCCCCTTCGTACTATGGCTCAGCTGTGGTTCTGGCAGACTAGCCCGAGATAAATAATCCGCGCAATTGTCATTACTACACACATACTCTATTGTATAGTTATAGCCACTGAGGAATAAAGCGTATCTCTGAAGTCTATTTGCGGATACTTCCGGGATTCCCTTCTACGGCCCAAAAATTGAAATTAATGGTTTGTGGTCTGTCCTTAAAACGAATGGATCAGACCTGGCATATAAATATTGATGGAACCGTCGTACTCCGAAAATAATTACAGTGGCTTCCTTCTGTATTTGTGCGTAATTTTTCTCTGCCGCATTTAGAGTGCGGGACGCATACGATATAGGACGTTCAGACCCGTCTGCTTCTATTTGTGATAACACAGCTCCCAATCCAGTTGGAGACGCATCAACAGTAAGGATTAATTTGGCCTTTTGATTAAAATGTGTTAGAACTTGGTCGGATGCTAACAATTCTTTTATTTTGATGAATGATTGATTATGTAGCTTGCTCCAATTCCATTTTATTCCTTTTTTGAGTAGATCATAAAGCGGACTTAGAATACTAGAAGCACTTTTTACAAAATTCCTGTAATAATTTACGAATCCCAAAAAGACTGTAATTCATTTACATTTGTAGGCACGGGTGCTCGAGTAATTGCTTTAACCTTTTCAGGTGACTTTTTGAGACCGTGCTTATTTATTTTATACCCTAAGTAATCTATCTCGTCTTTAAAGAACTCACATTTTTCTTTTTGCAAAACTAATCCCGCATCTTGTAATCTCCATAGCACTGCTGTAAGTCGTTGCAAATGTATGTCAGTGCTCGGACCTGTTACAAGTACATCATCGAGCATACAAAGGACTCCATCCATATTTGAAAGAAGACATTCCATTGCTTTTTGAAAAATTGACGGTGCGCTAGACAACCCGAACACCATTAGCGAGCGGGTATATTTATACAAACCACGATGTGTATTAATGCACGTATAATTTTGGGAGTCTTCATCCAATAAAAATTGATTATACGCCATTGACAAATCTATTTTTGAAAATTGTTGTCCCCCATGTAACTTACTAAACAGTTCGTGAACTGTGGGCAAAGGATATTGTTCCACAATCAGCTGTTTGTTTATACTCACTGAGTAATCTACACACAACCTAACTGTCCCGTCGCGCTTTAACACAGGGACAATCGGTGACGCATACTCCGCATATTCAACTGGTTTTAGTACTCCCAATGTAACTAAACGATCGATTTCCTTATTAATTTTATCTTTTAAAGCGAAAGCGATTGGACGCGCTTTAAAAAATACTGGTTGTGAGCCGGGCTTGATTTGTAATTTAACTTTATACTTATTAAACGCTCCTAATTTATCAGAAAATACATCTGGGAACTGTGACTGTAATAGTTCAAACATATTATCTGTTTTGTTTATGAACTTGCACGGCAATAACTCCAATCTAAATGTTGAAATGAAATCTCGGCCTAATAGCGAAGGTCCAGTACCACTATTTACTACGTAAACATTGAGATCATGTGTCTGACTATTGTATGTGACGGGTAACTTTGATACTCCGGCACAATTTATTTTATTACCGACATAGGTATATAGTTGTTTGCTAGTCGGCAACAATGGTCTGCTTGAGAAACAATTATTGTAGGTAGTGTCGGATATAACTGTAACCGCTGACCCGCTATCAATTTCACATTTCAAATCTACCCCCAGGATTGTCACCGTCTCAATCATTGGTTCACCATTTTTACAAGTAATTTTAAATAGCTTACCATCATCATCTTCATTCACGTCACCTGTGGCTATGTAATTAACTTTTTTACACATTCTTCGAAGATGACCCGCGACGTTACATTTTGTGCACTTGTATTTTGCGAAACGACACTTAGACGATGTATGATTTGAACGACCGCACACCGAACACTTTTCCTTTGGTTCCGCACTTTTCGTTGTTGCCTGGTCGATCTTGTACAGCTGTTGCTCAGGCTGCCCCGCGAGATGCGCGGTGGCTGCAGCCCCGGAGCTTGCGCTTCGAAGCGTCTCCGCTAACTCGATCGCCTTGGCCAGCGTCAGTTCTGTCAAGTCTTGGGAAAAAAGTTTGTCCCGCTCACGACCCGGCAGCATCGCCATTACGAATCGGTCCCTTAGCGCTTCCTCCACATTGCTGAACCCACAGTGAGCGGTTAGCCCACGTAGTCTCGCTGCCCATTGTGTCGGAGTTTCACCAGCTTGTTGTGATGCTGCGTAAAAATTACATCGCTCACCAAAACCACAACGTTTCGGCGTAAAATGATCGTCTAGTATGCGTAATATATCTTCATATGGCACTTCTTGCAGCTCCTTCGGTAATGCCAGGTCCGAAGCGAGCTTGTAGGTGCCATCCGTGAGTGCGCTCAGCAGTATCGCCCGTCTTTTGGTACCTGTCCCGTCACTCACTGCAGTAATGTCGTTTGCTATAAACCACTGTGCCAACCGACTCCTATAGGTCTTCCAGGAGTGCACTGTATGATCAAACGTTGTTAAAATTCCAAATTGCTGAACCGATATTTTTTTTTTTTTTTTATTTGCGGGTCCTCGTCGCCAATGTTAAATCTAAGTGTGATAGACAGGAGTGAAACGATTGCTTGCTAAAGACACACTGGTTTATTCGTAGTAAGGCGGACACTTTAAACATGGACGCAGCCACGCACACATATACAACACATTCGTTTATGTTAATAAGCAAGTTTATTTACATAGTTGCATTGTTATTTTGTTATACTTAATAATCGTTATCTAAGTTTTGATTTTATTGTGTATTTGTGCAAGTGTAGGTACCATATAAACTTGTAAGTGTACATTAAAAACTATGTAAGTACTTTAATTATAACTACGTTTTAATGTTTACTACTGGTGTACTACGTTCTACGTTCTACGTTAGGGGGGTTTGGTTTCCGCACTTAGTCCTTAAATGTGGACCATTGTACGTGAGCCATGGCGGCTGATTACTCCAACCAGCCCACCTCCCTCCAGAAGCAGATCAGTCTTCCCAGTCTTCTCAGGGCGTCCGTAAGTGAGTTTGGTGTTCCAAGGGTTTCCCTGCGGATCTGGGTGACACCAGTGCACTCAAGGAGTACATGCGCCACCGTTTCTTCCGCCTCCATGCAGGCCCTGCACAGAGGACTATCGGTGATGCCTAGGGTGTGAAAGTGTTTGTTCAGTGAGCAGTGTCCGGTGATGGTCCCCGCCACCAGTCGAAAGCTGTCTCTGTCCAGGTGCAGAAGGCGCCTGGTCAGCTTCGTATCCAGGGATGGTATAGCCTCCTTGGATTGCCTGCACCCTGGTGTCGAGGTCCACCATTTTGCCGCCTGTGTTTGTGTGTAGTCTTTTACCCAACTTCTTAACTGATTAAACGGAATGGGCACAATGGGTTCGGGTCCGATGGCTTTTGTGCTGGAGCCCCTCCTGGCGAGTTCGTCAGCCGCATCGTTACCTAACGATCCACTGTGCCCCTTGATCCATTGTAGTGTCACCGTGTTGCGGTTTAGTGCCGTAATACGTTCTAGTGCATTATGACATTCTAGTAGTAGTCTCGACGTGATCTGGTATTTCTCTAAGGATTGAAGGACTGAGGCACTATCGGAGAGTATACGGATGCGCGTATCCGTGACCTCCCTGGCCTCAATGGCATGTGCTGCTTGGATGATGCCTACGCATTCTGCCTGATAGACAGTGCTAAGCATTCCTAGGGGCTTGGATATTTTGATGTTTAGGTCTTCAGAGAAGACTCCGACTCCAGTACCTAGTTCGGTCTTTGAACCATCGGTGTAGATCCTTAGCTCATTTGGGCCTGAGTAGTCACACAGTTCCGCTGTGAGCTCTATGTTGTAGTGTTTCTGGAAACAGTGTATTTTCAGGGTTCTGTCGTTGGGTGATGCCATCATGGGCTGTCGCTTGATTGCATCCTCTTTTATCCGTGTATGTTTAATTCTGGAATCTCTGCTTAGCGTGCCGGATATATCAAGCCTGAAAGTCGCTAGGGTCGCCTCCTCTCTCACGACGAGGTGTAGAGGTGGCAGTCCCAGCAACGCCTGTAGAGCCGCAGTAGGTGACGTTCTCATACTGCCGGTGATCGCTACGCAGGCTAGTCTCTGTAGTTTCTCAAGCTCTTTCTGGGCTGTGCTCAGGTTGGTCCTGGGCCACCAAACTAGAGAACCGTATGTGACAATTGGTCGGATAACTGTAGTGTACAGCCAGTAGGTGATTTTGGGGCTTATTCCCCAATTTCTGCCAAGCAGTCTTTTGCATTGCCATAGGGCTATGCTGGCTTTTGTGGTGATGTAGTCGGTGTGTTTTGCCCAATTCAGCTGTTTGTCCAAATATATGCCCAGGTACTTGGACTCAGTCGATAGGCTTAGAGTGGTTCCAAAGAAGTGTGGTAACTGTAGTGTTGCCAACTTCCTTTTCTTTGTGAAAAGGACAAGCTCAGTTTTAGAGGGATTCACTGCTAATCTATATTCCTTGCACCAGTCCTCTACTATCTTCAAGGCTTGACGCATAAGGTTGCATAGTGTGTTTTCATGTGTGCCGTTTATTATTATGGTTATATCGTCAGCGTAGCCTACCGTGAAATAGCCTCTGTCATTTAGACGCCTTATGAGGCTATCTACCACAAGGTTCCATAGGAGTGGCGAGAGGACACCTCCTTGCGGGCATCCCTTCGTCACAATGGCTCTTGTGGTGTCATTCACCGTGACTTGTACGGCTCTCAGTCTGAGCATGTTGGTGATCCATCCTCGCAGGGTCGAGTCCACACCGTGTTCCTCGAGAGCTGCGTTGATGCTGTGGAATATAGTTTTGTCAAAAGCACCTTCTATGTCAATAAAAGCTGCTAGTGAGGAACATTTGTGGTCTACCGCACATTCGATCTTGGAAATCACACTGTGCAGTGCTGATTCTGTTGATTTCCCTGTGGAGTAGGCGTGTTGTTGTTTGTGTAGTGGCAGCCCTCGAAGAGGTCCGTCCCGTATATGTCGGTCACAGAGTCTCTCAAGGGTTTTCAGTAGGAATGATGTCAGGCTTAGTGGCCTGTACGCTTTGGGATCTGTGTAGTCCTTTTTGCCTGGTTTGGGGATGAAGATAACTTTCACCTCTCGCCATGCAAGTGGTACGTAGTTGTGTGCTAGGCAGGCACGATAGATTGGGACCAGCCATGATGTGAGGAGATCCACTCCCCACTGCAGTAAAGCTGGGAGGATTTCGTCTAGGCCTGCAGATTTGTAGGGTTTAAAGGTTTTAATTGCCCACCTTATTCGGTCTTCTGTTACTATGGTACGGGCTCGGTGCCAGTCCTGGTTGTTTGGTGTGTGTGTTGGCTCACTTGTCCATGTCCTGTCCTCGGAGAGGCTGCAGTCAGGGAAGTGAGTTTCTAGTAGAACTTTACTTGTTTCAAGTCCTGTTTTCGTGTATGTGTTATCTGGGTTTTTCAGAGACCCGAGGGTGCGATTTAGATAAGTAGATAGGATTTTCCTCACCCGCGCAGCCTCGCTGTGTGATTCTATATTCTCGCAGAATTTTCTCCAGGCTGCTCTACTGGCAGCTCTGATTTGTTTTTTGAATGTATATTGGGTTTCTTTGTATAACTTCCAGTCTTCAGGTAGCCTGGAATTTTTGGCTCTGTTGAATTGCCTGCGTACCGCTAGCCTGAGCTTACTTAGTTCCGCATTCCACCAGGAGTTTCCCTTACCCTTGGCGTCCGGGTCTTTTAGTTTGCAACAGGTGTGGTAGGCTTCAATTATATATTCTGAGAGCTTCGTTACTGTGTCTTCAAGTTGTTTGGGATCTGTTATATTTAGAGGTGTTTGGTCCCTGGCTAGTAAGGAGGCCAGGAGTCGCTTGTAGCCAGGTACATTAGTTCGGCGCGGGTTGCGCCTTGGTTCGGGTTTTTTTGTGTTAGCTAATAGTGAGGAACGAATCCTTCTGTGATCAGAACAAGAAGGTTCGTTGGATACGTGCCAATTTGAGATAAGGTTTGCCGCGCTTTCTGAGGCTAGGGTTAAGTCAATAATTGTTTGTCCGCGGGCTGTCACCCAAGTGGGTTCCGAGCCACGGTTTATAATGTTAAGGTTAGTTGAGAAAAGATATGTGCATAGTACCTCGCCCCTGGAGTTGGCTTTGTTACAGCCCCAAAGTGGGTGGTGAGCATTTGAGTCCGTGCAGATGACGAGGCTCAGGTTGGCGTCTTCGCAGTACCTCACCAAGTCGGTCATCTCTTTTGGTGGGCAGTCTTCGTGTTCGCCTGGCATGTATACTGAGGCTAAAACAATGTCCGGTGTATCGTCGTCAGTGATGAGCCTGACAGCTGTTAGATCTCTGGAACAGAATTGTGTGAGTGTTGTGGAAGGCATACCTTTGGGTATATAAATACAGGTTCGTGGTTTGTCTGTGCTCTGTGTGTCAAGAATTAGCTTACCTCCGATGTTACTGAGGCCGCATATTCTGTTGTTTCTGATCCACGGCTCTTGGATCAGTGCGATAGTTCGGGGTTTTTCCTCCAGCGCCCTGCGTAAGCAAGCCGTGGCAGTCTGGCTGTGCTGGAGGTTGGTCTGGATAATGTTGAGGGGAGTGGACGTGGTCGACGGCAACAGTGGAGTGAGGTTAGGAGGAGATCGATCCATCGGAAAGCTCTTCCCCCTCCCCCAACCCATGTCGGTCGTCGCCCGGCGACGAGGCGAGCAGTTGTTCTGTCCACCCCGGTGGTGTGGGTGGCGCACTTGTAGCTTGTACATCTGCCATCGCCGCTCTAGCCATCTCCTCCTCCAATTCTGCCATTGTCCTGTCGTGCTCTGTCGGTATTTCCTGTGTCGGTGCTGTGCTTGGTGTTCCAGTCTGGGTAGCCGAGGGTTGGGTATTGGGGTAGAAGCGAACGTATATTGAGCCGAGTAGGTACGATACCCGTCGCTCCCGCCCCAAAACCTTTTCGGCTTCGTCCGGTGGGATACCCAGGGTCAAGTAAGTCCCATGGTTATCACCACCGACCGATGTCGCCCTGTATAGTGACCATCTCCCGATGTCATACCAGGTGTTCTGCCGGCACAGGACACTCTGGAGCCGCGCTATATCACCATTGTACCTAGGTACGAAGAGCGCTGCTCGGACACGGGTCGGCACTTCGGACTGTCGCATTACCGTCAGTGTTACATTTGAAAGAAAGAAAGAAAGAAAAAGCATTTATTAGCCCGCACAGGCCGAAACACACAAATAACAACAAGGTTTAAAATTATAACAAACTAAAAAATAAGAAACGAATCGGTCCTGTACGATGCCAAAAGGCCCCTATCTCAGCATTGTGCTGTAACATTTAAAAATGTCACAGCGCTGATATTCTGATAGGGCCCAAAGTGATGCCACGGTCAGATACGGATATAATAAAAAATAAATAGTGTAAATGAATAAACAAATATAAATACATGTAATAAAGTAAATTAGAGAAAACAGTAAATAAAAAATAATAATTATTATTATATCTACACCCAACGTAACCATACCCTTCGTCAATCTGCGCGATGGGATGGCCGATAACTTTCATTTTCATTCACTGGCAAAGTGGCAAGTGGCAACACTGACGAACAGAGACGGACGCGGGCGCAGACATATTTGTTTATTGTTATGGAACGTAGCATTAATTATTATAACATCAATTATCAAAGCGAATTCAAAATCATAATCCATACTCTTTGCGTAATACCAGATAGCGTGCAGTGATTGTGAAACAAACTTGTATTATAGTGGGGCTCTAAACCCAGTTAAAACAAGAAACAAACATTACCTATCAGCGGTATAGTACCTACGTGAGTTACAGATGGAAAGAACCAAAAAAGTGACTTTAAATAACGGCAAAACAATGCATCTCGGTGTCGAGGTGACGGGAATTCACTACCAGACACAAGAAAACTAAGTATCGTCTTGTTAATATCTACTAAAAAATGAAAATAAGCACGGCCAGACGCTCCGACCACCCCTGCAAACTGCGTGCAGAACATTAGTGAGTTTATTCCGACAATTTTTTTTGCTGTTGGAGTAAGTAACATTTGAATTTACTTCTAAACGCACCAATTGTTTTTAATAATAATAATAATAATAATACAAATATTTATTTGCTTAAAACATGGTATACAATGGTGTTAAGTACAAATTTAGATGGCACAAACATGTTTAGCTAGGATAAAACATAGCATGCAAAATTATAAAGTAAGGTGAAGAAGGCATCAACCATCAACATTTTTTATCAAAAAATTCATTTAAACTATAAAAACTACATTCAAGTAACCATTTATAAAACTTAATTTTAAATAACCTAGTATTTAATGTTTTGAAATGCCTTGGTATTTTGTTATATATGCGTACACACATTGCTAGGCAGTTATTATTATATTTAGCTAGTCTAGGTAAATCATTCAACACTAGTTTATGAGGATCTCTTCTGTTCCTAGGATTCATATCATTTGCAGTCTTAAATAATTTCTTATTTTTAATTACAAACAGACATATTTCGTAAATGTAAAGTGACGGTAACGGTAACAAACCAAGTTTCTTAAATATTGGTCGACATGACTCGTCTGGTTTTAGACCACAAATTGACCTCATGCACTTTTTTTGAGCGATGAATGCTCTATTGAAGTCAGTGCTATTACCCCACATTACCAAGCCATATCGTAGTAACGATTCGACGTACGCGTGGTACGACATAACAGCAGTTTTAATATTAGTTACGTTTTTAACTTGTCTACTTACTTAACTTGTTGTCAATTGTGTTATTAATTTCAAGCTCATGGTCTAAAATGGTATTTTGTTTTTTGTTAGATGTCACTATAATAGATATATCATCGGCAAATAATATGCATTTATGGTTAGTTATTTTGATAATGTCATTAATGTAAATGAGGAAAAGTATTGGGCCCAGTACGCTACCTTGTGGAATGCCATATTTATTAACTCTATATTCTGATGAGTACGTTAAAATGTCATTATTTTCATGTTTTCTATTGATAATAACACATTGTTTTCTATTATTTAGATAGGACGATAACCACTGAAGTACTGGTCCTCTAATTCCAATAGCTTCTAACTTTTCTAGCAATATGTCGTGTGCCACCAGATCGAAGGCTTTCGATAGATCAAAAAAAAGGCCAGTGGTTATATAATTATTATTAATATTTGAAAGTATAGCTTGCATAAGAGAATAAATAGCCAGCGATGTAGATTTGTTCTTTTGAAATCCAAACTGATGTTGACTTATAATTTGAAATTTGTTGCAGAAATCAGTTAATCTTTTGAACATACATTTTTCATAAACTTTAGACAAGATGGGTATTAAAGTTATAGGTCTGTAATTATTAATGTCACATTTATCTCCCTTCTTAAATAAAGGTTTTATTAAAGACTGTTTTAATTTTTCAGGGAAGGTTCCATGTGAAAAGGACATGTTTATTAAATGAGTGAGAATAACAGTTAGTTCATTACAGCAGGCTTTTATGATTTTTGTATTTATTTGATCATGGCCCTCCGATCTGCTGTTGGACAGAGACATTATTTCCTGTCGTACCTCATGTTCCAGCATTGGTCTGAGAAACATTGAGTTGACAGATGTACTTTTATAGGGGTCTTGCTTAGTGCTTTTTTCCTCTGGAATATGCGTTAAATTTACATAATGATCATTAAATACAGTAGCTATTTGAACTGGGTCTGTAATTATAGTATCATTTAATTTAATGCATTCTATGTTGTCTTTTTGAGTGTTATTATTTATTTCGTTTTTAATGACAGTCCACGTGGCTTTACATTTATTGTCATGATTATTAATATATTTTATGTTAGAATTCTTTTTGGAATTATATATACATTTTCTTAATAGATTTGAATAATTACAGTAATTAGTTTTATTAATTAAATTTTTATTTTTATAGTACACATATCGTAGCTGCCGTTTAGTTTTGCAACTTTGCCTTAAACCTTTACTTATCCACTTTTGAGTGTTTTTATTATTCCTATTGACTTTAACTCTTACTTTGGGAAAACAGAGATCATAAAATAGACACACCAGTTCATGAAAATCATTGAATGCGCAGTTTGTGTCAGTTTGTAGATAAATATCGGACCAAGAAAGATTTTGTAAGCATTCCTTAAATTTTCGAATGTTGTCTAAGTTATAGTCTCTTTTATATATGTTATATATTGCTGATTTTCGCGGTTTCTGTCTAATTGGGAAGCTTAACATTTGAGCCGTGTCATGGTCTGAAAGACACAGGGGAAGTACAGTGGCAGTTGCGTTGCCAATGTTGCTCAATATATGGTCAATGCAAGTCAATTTGCGAGTAGGAACATTGATGTGGATTTTTAAATTATAATTATTAGCCAAGTCTTGCAATCCACTTGTGATATTGCCTTTTTTAAGTGTATTTATGTTAAAATCACCCGCTACAACTAAATTTATTTTAGATTTATATTTATTGTGCAAATCGTGTAAAAGATTATGCAATTTTGTTAAAAATTGATTTGGATCAGATTGTGGTGTTCTATAAATACATATAACTGCTAATTTATTACCAATTACGTCTAGGCCGCAAGCTTCAAACGTGTTTTGGGTTGCATAGTTTTTCACAAATGATAACTCCTTATATTGTAAACCTTTTTTCACTAATATACAAGAGCCACCTCTTTGTTTTTCTCTGCAGAAATAAGTAGCCATTTCATAGTTGTGTATTTTCACATAATTTTCATACCCTTTTTTTACAAACGTTTCAGTTAGACATAATACATCTGGATCATTGTTTGCTTCTTTTAACTCCTGAATCGTAATTTCCAGTAGTTCTTGTTTGGATAATAAACTGGCTATGTTTTGATGGAATATTCTAAAATCGTATTTTGTGTTAGTTTGAGATACGAAAAAATGAGTCGCGCTTGTTTAGAACAGGAAAGTAATAGGGTATGGTTCCTATTTGACTCTTTGCGATACGTTGCAAAGATGAGCTACATTCGTTGAGCGTTGTACTCTTAATACGACTAAAGTAATAGGGAATTGTCCCTTTTTTGGGTTCAATGGTAGAAACTTTTAAATTGGAACTTGTTTTGTTACTCGTTATTCTTTTCCGAATTTCGCTAGGATTTAAATATTTGTCACTATAATCACAACAATCTATGACGTAATTTATCGACTTACAAACTTCAGATAGTATTAAGGATGTTTGATTAACAAAGTGACATTTTTTGTACTTATTACAAATATTTTTTATAGAATAGTTTAACTTATAGACATTGAGGTACACGTTATTGACCACATTTAATACAATAATAGTGTTATTTATAAATTTATCGAATATGATTTTCAATTGAGACAACAGTAGGTTTGGATTGTGATCATTTTCACCTACGCATATCACAAGTTTGTCTTCGGTTGTAAGTTTGGTATTTCTACAGTTTGCTATTATTTCGCTGCAAGGCGCATTAGGCTTTGTTACAGCGACGAGTTTGTATTTTTCATACTGTGTATTTGTTCTTGAGTGAGAGATGGCTGCTGCTAGTCCAACACAACGCTGAGTACCGAAGATAAATATCTTCCTTTCGGGGTCCGTATAGAGTCCGTCTTCAACTGCACCTGTCTGAGCACTTTCGATGCTCACATTATCCTGCTTTAGTACATGACGATTAACAGGTTGACAAACATTGCAGCTACTTTGCATTAGTACTGCAATACGGTCCGTGAGGGCTTTTATCTCCAGCTGTGCCACCTTTAATTGCTGTTGTAGTGTTACAATTTCTTGTTCTAAGGAGGACACATTTACGCAGTCATTAGTTTCGACGTTCAATCTGGGTGAGGATAAATGGGATGGTGTACGAAGTATGTCGTGTTGATTTGACAGAGCTTGCCTCTTTTTCTTTGCGGATGCAGTCGGACTTGTAAATCTGGTAGGCGACTGGCATAAAGATTTTAATGTGTTATTTTCTGTAATCAACTTATTTATTTGCCTATGTAGGTCGGTGTTTTCCAATAATATATTACAGAGTTCGTTTTCAGTACTTTCAAGCTTTAATGTGAGCTGAGCAATTATCTCTTTCCTTTCTGAGGATAATACTAAGTCAGACACAGTACCGTCAACACTCATTGATAGTTTATTGGCAGTATATGATTCACAAGATGTTTCGCAATCAGTAAGTAAGTGTGAATCAAGTAAATCTGCAGTATTTTGAACTGAAGATCGACGTTTCAACGCCTCGTCGTGAACCTCCTTCGAACTTCCTGGTTGTTCCATTGGTGGAGGCGTTTTTAAACAAGTAAGCTTTTTTCTCATAGTGATATTATTAGTTGTACCGTCGGTAGTAGCGTATTTTTTGCTTCTAATACACGCCCTACATCTCCACTTTTTTTTTGCTTCCGCGTCCTTCAGGCGATACGTTTGTTCTGGATAACCATCGCAATCCAAGTCATACCTGTTACCACAGGCAGAACACAAAGCAGTACTTTTGATGTTTACTAATTTTTTGCATTTATAACATGTTACTAGTGCTGCCATCTTGCAATTACTTTTTGTAGTATTTAATGACATGAGCGGATGATTATGTACCAGATTTTTATATATTCCAAATATGGTTTTTAATTTACGAAAAGTGATGTGGTCCCTGGGGTTTGAACTCGTGACCGCTCGTGTGTGGCTGGTTAAACTGCAAAAACTTGATACGTCAAGCCACTAAGCCAACTGTACGATATCTAACTAAGTTGAATTTATTGACCAGTTGCAGCAAATAGTTTTCCTTATAATAGGTAGATCAGTTATTTTACACCGTGACAGTTTAAATTTGAATCACTGTATGAGTCACTTTTTCACTTTGTCTTTGTTATGATTGATTTATCCACACTTGTTTAGATGAATTTGGGTCACAAAATGTTATAATGTTTGCACTTTCTTCGTTATTTAGATGGTTATTACTGATATTTGTTTATGTTTGTTTTAGAAACAGAGTTTATTTATAACGGTATAATTCACAATTCTTCTTCACAATTTGTGTATAAAAACCGTAGATAACACTGTCACTTATGAGTTGTGTGATGTTTTATTGGTTCACTAAGTTTTATTCACATAAATGCACTAATAGTATTTTTAATTAATTTTTAATAACAGAGCGTTTGTTTTTACGTTAGACTAGACGCAGCGCCATCTAGCGATTCTTTAGCGAGCTTTTAGAGCACGAAGAGGTGGAGGGAGGTCATTCCAGCAGCGACTGGCAGCGAATTTGAAACTACCACGGAAAGCAGCAGTTTTGTGAGAGGAGGCCAACATCAGGTAAGAAGATGCTCTGGTTTTTATTTGGTTAACATCACGCGACCAAGACAGTTTTTTATAAAGATAATCTGGTTTTTTTGTGAGAATAGTGCCAAAAAGTAGGGTAGCCAGGTGAAGCTTTCTCCGAGCTGACATTCTCATCAAATTACCCTTATTTAAAAATGGAGTGATGTGGGCTCTGGGTGGCACATTGTAACAGAACCTTGCACACGCATTCTGTACCCGCTGGATTAGCTTCTGACTTCTACCGAGAATGCACGCCCCGTACACAGTGTCAGCGTAGTTCAGCTTGGATAATATAAGTGATTCACATAGCATGACTCGCATATCTACACTTATGTAGGGACGGACACGATATAAAAGCTTGAGTCGGTAGAAGCAGTTGCGCACAGCTTCCAGAATGTGTGTTTCAAAGTTAAGTTGACCATCAAAAACTACCCCAAGGTTACGAGCTTCCAGAACCCTCTCAATACCACAACCATCAATCCTGAGGTCCAGGTTGCAAGTCAGCATTTTGTTAAGAAAAACCCTGGATCCCATCACAATATATTTGGACTTAGTTGGATTCAGAACCAGGGAGTTTCTTCTGGACCAATCAGAGATTCTTTCCAGATCCTCATTGATATATTTCACTGTTTCAGCAGCATCCTGAGCGCAGAAGGAGAGGTACATTTGTAGATCATCAGCATACAAGTGGAACTTGGTGTTGATCAAACATTTGACGATGTCAGCACTGTACAAGATGAAGAGGAGTGGGCCAAGAATCGATCCCTGCGGTACTCCCCTGTACACATGCTTTGGACTAGAGGACATGATATCTCCATTGTCACTAGATACCTGAACGAATTGTGATCGATTAGTAAGGTAACTCTCAAACCATTTTACTGTTTCAACATTACAACCATAATAAGACAGCTTGGCAAGAAGAAGAGAAGTATTGATTGAGTCAAAAGCACGTGAAAAATCCAGAAGGACAAGGAGTGTTCCCATTCCTCGGTCCCGGGCCTCCAGAATGTTCCCAACCACATCCAGTAGAGCAGTTGTTGTGCTGTGGCCCCTGCGAAATCCAGATTGTGCAAGTGGTAAAATCCCATGATGCTCCAAATATAATGTTAGCTGGTTGGAGACAACCCTTTCCAAAATTTTGGACAGACAAGGGAGCAGGCTGATTGGGCGGAGATCCCTTACACTGGTGGGGTTAGAAACCTTCGGGATTGGTCTAACGATTGCTATTTTCCACAGATCAGGGAAGGAAGAGGTTACGATGGATCTGTTGATGATTGCTGTTATGACTGTAAGAGTACGAGGGAGTGTCAACATCAGCATCTCCAGAGAGATCCGGTCAGAGCCCTGCGCGTTGGATCTGAGACCACGCAGGATTCGCAGCACAGCTTCCTCCTGAACAGGCTCAAGCCGGAAATTACTGTCACTGTGCTGATGCTGTTCAAAATATGTTAAATCTGCAGCAGCAACGTCCCCGCTGCCAGGCACATCCAGGAAGTGCTGATTAATAGTATCTGGATTGTTACAGAAGTGGGGCAGACTGTGCTCTGATTTTTTTGTGTTGGTAATTATTGTAGACTTGATATGACTCCATAACTTCTTAGGCTGTGTAATATTATTGTTGATATAAGTTTTAAAGTATGCGCACTTCTCAGTCTCAATTGCTGTTCTTACCACGTATTTTAACTCTATGTAAGATTTTTTATGGTTATCTGATTTTGTAACTTTAGACTTTACATGGCACTTGTCACGCAGCTTCATCATTTCCTTTACAGTGAATTTGTGCTGGGCAGTTTGATATTCCGCACATTCTGGGTCAGCCAAGTCAGGGCGCTGTCGTCTTCGCACCACATTTGGACGGTGCCGTCCGCTATCCATGGATAGCCGCGGAAGGCCGGGAGTGGCTTGGAAGGGTCAGCGTCCATGACGAGGTCCTCAAGACTGAGCTTGATGTGTTCGGCTTCGTCAGGGGTCATGTCTCGGGACGGAGGCGAGAGACAGATCGCTACGGCGAGTCGCGCAGGAATGTCCTGGGTGGCTCGTGCGTAGGTTCTCTGTCCCCCTTGAGCAGTCTGGATTTTTGCACGCTTGGAGTCCCCCTGGAGCGTGCTCGGCGAGGCCGTGTCGTCCGGTCGTTCCCTCTTTTCCGCTCCCTGGCCACTTGACCCGGGCTGCGGTTCCGAGGGGCTTGGCGTGGTGTTCTGCGCCGCGGACGCCTTGTGCAAGAATCCAGATCGCTTGCCCCGTTTCCTTTTTGGTTGTGGTGGGTGTCTGGTAGTGTTGGTGCGGTTCCGGTTGCTGTCCCCGGCTGGCTCTGTTATGGCCAGTGTCTTTTTGCGCTGGGTTTCCCCTTCGCGGACTGATCTCTGGCCATGCGTTTCCGCGTCCGGCCGCTTTTCGCGCTGGGTGTCCCCTTGGCGTACTTGCGGCTGGTCGCGTACTCCCTTACAGACAATCGTTTTTGCAATGCGCTGACTTTCGCCTTCGCGGATTTTGCGCAAACGGTTGCTGAGGTCTCTCTCTCTGCTCCGGATTTTTCCGCGCTTTCCTTTCAGCGAGCGTACTTCGTCCACAGAAGTGAAGCCAGAACCATCGGATTCAGCTTCCTTACCCGTCCCGTGGTGTTCGGTGTTGATGTCTCTTAGTCTCGCTTCGATCTTCTCGCGCTGGAGTGCCAGCGCGCGGAGTTCGCCTTCGAGACTAGAGAGACGTGCGTTGTCAGTGTCATTGTCGGGGTTGTTTGTGATGCTGTTCCGAACAATGCTCTGTTGCCAGGCCGTCGTCGAAGGTACAGCATGTGTCTGTGTAATAGGCGCGTAAGTCGCAGCCGTCGGTGTGTTTGTAGGCGCGGAGATCGCAGCCGTAATTGTGCCTTGTGGCGCGTGAGTCGCAGCCAGTGTCGTGGGCGCTAAAACAGCCGGCCGCGCAGAAGGCGCGGCACTATTTTGCAGAGTTAAGCCCCCTCCCAGATTACGTAGGGGGCAGACCGACGAATCGGTGTGGGATTCCCCGGCTTGGCCGGGACCCACCTCTCACCAGCCGACACCCCCACTGACTCAACCCTTCAATTGGATGTAGGATCACAGGAAAAGGGGAGTTAGGTTACCTTAGGCCTGGGATTTGGCGTTCGGGAACTTCTCTTGTCCGGGGCCACACTAGGCACACCGGAGGTGGGATCGACCTCGTCATTCCGGAGGTCGGTCGCACATCCGGTGCTAGGCTAACCGCAACCCGCCATCCCGCTCGGTTGCATGAGAAGAAGTGCCCGGCGGTCCAAGTCTATCCCACACGGTGGGAGCGTGCCCCAGCATGTTGAATAGGCCCCGACCGCCCCGAGATGCTGGTGTACTGTTTCTAAGATAAATAAATTCTATTCTATTCTATTCTATGTGTTCAGTCAGGTCTATGTCAACTGGTTCTCTAGGGTCAAAATGTCCGTCAATAGGTCAAAGGGTCTGCACTTAGTAAAACTATGGATAAAACTGTTATATGCTATGATGGCGTATTGCATTAGATTAACTATTGGTTCGTCTTTATTTTGCAGTTTAATAATTCTAATGTGCTGTAACAGGGAACCGATCACTTTTCCGAAATGTTTTTTTCCGAATTTAATTTTACCGAAAACTATTGAGCGATGTCTTTTTTGCTATATGCATTATTTGACATATTTTTATATCATCGAAGTATCATGTGTCATAAGTATTATTTTACCGAACTATTTTTCGTCGATTTACAAATTAACTTTTTGTTATTGGCCGAAGCCTCTTTTGAACTTTTTTCATTTGCCAAATGATTTATTTGCCATATTTTCACCACACCGAAACAACACTATACAGAATACTAGCGGGCCCGGCAGACGTTGTCCTGCCTGAAAATAAAAACAAGTCCTAGAACTACAACGCCACCTATCGGGTCCAATTGTGAATCTAAACCATTCACAAATCCACTGGAACACACACAAAACATTTCATCAAAATCGGTCCAGCCGTTTAGGAGGAGTTCACTTTCATACACACGCACAGAAGATTTTTATATATAAGATTACCTGGTAGCATTATCAAAATAAAATAGTGTCATAAAAAATCAATAGGCTACAAAATTTTAGTGACAGAAACGAATCGCTGCAAAACCGACTTCACGCAGTCTTGTCTGCCCTACCCCTAGAGTGTAATTTAAGACCGCGTAGGCGCGGAGGGGTGGGGCGGCCCGCGAGCTGAGGAGCAGGCGGTTTGAAGGCTCGCCGCCGCGGCTGAGCCGAAGCTGCGGTGGTGAGCATTAAAACCATCTGCGACGATAAGCTCGCGTGGGGCCGCTCAGACCCCGCAGCGCCGGAGCCGTGACAGAAACAATGCTTGTGCATGTTGCATGCGCAGGTATGCAACATGCACGTTTCATGCTTGTTTGCACGCTGCATGCTTGCTTGCATGCTGCATGCAAGCAAGCAGATAGCAGAATGAAGCAGATATGAAATAGTGTGCACAAACTTTCTAGGCGTTTGATGAAATGCAAATATGGTAATTAAAACAGTGGCATAATGAATGTTTGGAATCATAATACTTCGAACAAATGTTATTCGTCTAACTTCGGTAAAAAGTTTATCGACCAAATGAAACGTCGGAATAACGAAAATAATCGAATTGATAATAGGTCAACCGATACAGTGGCAGACGTGACTTCGATGAAGTAAAAAAAAACGAAACGATAATAGTTGAAAAGTTTTAGGTGAAATGAAATTCGGTCAAATATTTTTCGACCTTATGATAGGTAACCGCTTTAACAATGTCGAGTGAAAACGTTCAATGTTACCATTGTCATTTGGGCTGTGAGGTAGAATTTTGTGTTGAATTATCTTATGAAGGCCAACAAATTCGGAGAAGAGTTGATTTGTGAATTTGGTGCCATTATCGGGTAAGTAATATATGATATAATTACAAAATCTGTAATATTTACAAGATATAACAACTGATTCTATAATTTTGTTTCATATAATGATCAGTTAATATAATAAACGATTGATATAATTTTAAAATAACTAATTTTTATAAGCATAACATACATTCAATATAAAATCTTTTGATATACAACTCAAAAGACATAAAACTTATTTAGTCTAATATGATAAAGACGCCTAGTTAAAAACACAAAGTAAAATTGCATAAATACACATTATAACTTAGTCTAATGGTTTTAGATTGTGGGTTCTTCAGGGAAATAAATGTTCTTCCTGGTGTAGTTTGTATTTATGATTGTTCTTCAGGTAAAATAAAGCGACTTATCCTGGTGTACAGATTATTATTTCTTAAAAGTGATACTAATAACAATGGAAAATTTACTGTAGGAAAACTGTTATGAATTTAAACAGGAGTCAGTTAAAGTATAATGCAACGACATGAAGCTAATTAGAGTCCCTGCGCTCGTTTAATTGCGAGCGGTTTTATAGGTATTTGCAGCGCCATCTCTCCGGTCTCTCTGGAACTTGTGGGTCAGGTCGCTGTCATCCGCTATGCTACGTGTATGCGTGCACGCAGTTGTGTCGTGCCGTGACACAACTGCGGATGGATGCTATTCTATACCGATCAGCTGATGCCAACCTACGGATTTAAACGGGGAGTATTGTTTTACTTTTATTCCATCGTAGCCAGATATTAGCATACAAACAAGCGTCACTTATTGTATAACACGCTCTTGTTGAGTCCCAGCATCATTTATTCTGGTAGATTTGGTGGTACTTTGCAATAGGGCCTAGTCACTTTGTTCTCATACAAAAGACATAACTTATTTCGAAGTAGAGTTAATCTTATAGTATATTAGAATACATAACCACAAACAATAACGTGTATTTCTCATAATTTGCATTATAGTCTTGATATAAAACTACAACTTCAATCTTAGGATCCTACCCACATAGAGGGATAAATAAAATCACAAGACAATTTTGAATTAGTTTAGCTTTGCTATTAATGTCTCTTTTTTTTTTTTTTTTTTTTTTTTTTTTTTTTTTTTTTTTTTTTTTTTTTTTTTTTTAAAACGTTGCCCCACACTAGGAATTACTCCTGTGTCGTGGGTGCGTTTACAAACATATAAACTCACATACACAAACAGCCAGATCCGGAACAACTATCTGTAGGCCATACAAATATTTGTTCCGTGCGGGAATCGAACCCGCGACACGCAGCGCAGCAGTCGATCGCTCAACCACTGCGCCAACCGTGTCGTCAAAACCGTGTCGTGTGATTACAGTCTACCTCGTTTCTTCTCCTCAAGTACTAAATTTCCCATCTTTTTCTTTCATTTCTACCATTCCTATTTTGTTTATTCAATTAGTTCTCACCGTTTCTTCAATTCTAATTTCAGTACTAATCTTGAAATCATGCCTGTGATGACCCGTAAGGCTACTGCTCAGGATTTGGAGCTCAAATTGAGAACGGCCCTACAAAAACTAAAGGCGTCTAACATCCAATGTCAACAATTATTACTGGAGAGAGAGGAAAGTGAAGAGGAAGTTAAAAAGATTGTTGACAAAAACACCAAGTTGAAGCGGGAGCTTGTAGACCTTCATCAACAATACCTGGATGTTGTTGAGGAACGGGATAAACTGCGGGTGGTCACAGATGGTTTTAACAGCTGTAGCAACCTCTAAGAGGAGGCCTTGAGTAAAGTTAGGGATCTAGAAGAAGAATTAATTCATGCAAATGTGCGGTATGCAAAATAACAGAAGGAAAAAGAATGTACTCGGGTTATTGAAACTAACCATTTATATAATGAATTGTTGAAGAGTAATTGCACTCTCCTCAATCTGCGACCTCTTTATCGAAGTTGGACCTACCTATTTGGGTAGTTTGTCCAAGTTAAACATAGTGTTCGGCAACTTCGAGAGTATCGTTCCCAACAATTACCGGTACAGATGGAACATAGATATTCAAAACAATTTTCATTTTGGCCATATTCATTTTAAGACTTACTTGTTGAGAAATGTTACTGAGGATCATAGTGTTAATATCCTCCAGCGACTCAGCCATGATGACTATATCGTCGGCGAAACGAAGGTGAGTGATATATTCGCCATTAATGTTGATGCCACATTTATCCCAGTCCAAGAGTTGGAAACGTTATCCAGTGCGTTTGTGAACAGTTTCTGAAAAATGACATCTCCCTATCTCACGCCTCTTTGCAACTGTATTGGTTTCATGCTCTCGTTCTGTAATCGGATCGACATAGTGGCGTTTCTATACAAAAAAATACCACTTGATATTTTACAATTGAATGAAAAACAATTTAAAACATGTATTAAACGCACACTATGTAGACAAGCATATTATAAGTTAGAAGATTACATCAATGATAAAAATGCTTGGCTGAATGCTGGTCCTGCTCCACAGCCAGTTTAGGTAATTTCTAAATTGGAAGAAAAGGATGTTTCCTACCCCTTTTTCTATTGACATGAGTAACGAGTATCGTTATTATTATACATGGGTACACTAAATAAATACGAAAAACTTTATTCCGAAAGTCAGAAATACGAATTTCAAAATACCTATTTTCATAATTCCGAATAGTTCAAAATTCCTAATATGGCAACTCCGATTTATCATTCATCCTATTTTTATAATACTAAAATTTCAAAATTCCGAACGTTTCTAATTACTATTCTCAAAATACCGAGTTTCAAAAGATCGAATAACAAAAAGTCCGACATAATGAAAATTCCGAACATCAAAAATACGAATTCCGATTATTAAAATTCCGATTATCTTTATCGATATCGTGCAATCGTTTATCGTGCAAGCAAGCATGCAGCATGCAAGCAAGCATGCAGCGTGCAAGCAAGCATGCAGCATGCAAGCAAGCAAACATGCATCATGCAAGCGAGCATGCAAGCGAACATGCAACATGCAGCAGGCATGGTTTCTGTCACGGCTACGGCGTTGCGGGGCTCCGGCGGAGGGGCGAGGCGGCCAGCGAGCTTAAATTACACTCTAGGCGTAGGGCAGACAAGACTACGTGGAGTCGGTTTCACAGCAATTCATTTCTGTCATTAACTTTTGTAGCACAACATAGGTATTGACTTATTAAGATTATTTTTGTTATTGTCTTTCTTTTTATACCTATATTTATTTTTGTTGAAATAAATTCCATAGAAAAATACACCGAATAACAATATTTGTTAAAAAGTAATTCTACTGTTTGATAAGTTTGTTAAACAAAAAAGTTTTATTAAAAATTCTTTGAATTGTGTTTCTGTGAAATATGTTTTATTCAAGTAAATAGTCTTTGAAACAATAATAGTCGAAATAAAAATACAAGAACCAAATATTATATGAAACATTTTCTGGGAAACGAAATTCTATAAAATTTCTGTCTGCGAAACAAGGGGACACCATTTTGAATATATATGCGTAGCTGAATTGAATCAGAATCCTAATTTTAACAGTTTATTCGGAATATTGAAATTCGGAATTTCGTTTTTCGGACCGAGAACTCATAGAGCATTTGATTCTTCGAACATATGAAAATCGGAAAACAAACAAATCGGATTTACGACATTCGGTAAAATAACTTTCGTGATTTTAAATAATATAGATTATAATTTTTAGGTATTATGAAATTCGGACTTTTGAAAATCGGAATATCGAAATTCGGAATAAAATATTTCGGAATATTTGGGTGTTCCCATTATACATAGATATTTTTAAATTATTTACTTATTACACTTCTGATAAAATAATATACATTGGAAACCTTAGTTTTGTATAATTTAGCAGCATTATTTAAATTTTGTAAATATGAATACCATGTAGCCATTTACTAAGTATATTAATACCTATATGTTTGACAAAAATTAACATGGCGGTTGGGAGTATTGTCATGCTCGCTCATATGTCTCGCTGATGGTGGCGCGTGTGTTGGATCATTCGGCTCCCTTCAAAATGGTTGAGCTGAATGGTGCTGATTCACGCGTCATGTTCGTGAACGGGTGCTGTCAGTAGAGATTGGTCAGCTCTTATCTGCTATGGACTTTATCTTGCTTCTTTTTTGTGTTTTGTATTGTTAGATTGCCTTCATAGTTTTCACATATAGAAGCAACAAGAATCATGTAACCAGACTTTGTAAAAAAACGTGATTTAAAAGAGTGTCCGTGGAGTTTCTTGTTCGTTCTTCTCCATAGAGACCTACCTACGTTTTGGAACGAGCAACTAGCTTCAACTCTCTGACTAACTGACCGACTCATTCAAAAGTGCCTGTAAATGGTTTAATTGAAATAAATGCTTCGACTTGACTTTGACCCTGAAAGAAAAATGTTGGCTGACGTTCACCGGCTTTTTGATCCGCTGGGATGGCTGGCTCCTGCAAAAATGTTAATCCAAAGTTTGTGGCTGAAGTAATCCGCCTGGAATGACGAAGTAGATCCTGAAACAGAAAAAGAATGGATTAGTACAAGAGAAAGCTTATCACATTTGAAGGTTGTTGAGCTGCAGCGATGGTTACAATGCACAGGTGAAAGCATGAAGACCGCTTCTGTACACGGTTACTGTGATGCTTCGGAAAAAGCATACGGGGCTGTAGCTTACCTGAGGATGCTGGGAGAAGACCATCAATACAAAACGATAATCATTGCTGCCAAATCCAGAGTTGCGCCTGTAAAACCAATGTCAGCGCGTCGGCGCAGTATTACTTTCAAAATTATTAAAGCAAATAAGCGAAGCCATGCGTATTCCTACTAAACAAATATTTTCATGGACAGACTCGACAATAGTTACTGTTTTATCATGGTTGCAAGGAGATCCTTCAAGATGGCAAACCTTTGTGAGAAACAGAGTGGTAACGATAATCGATAACATCGGTCACAAATAGTTTCACGTACGATCACAAGAAAATCCAGCAGTTGTCGTATCCAGGGGCATGCTGTTATCAGAGTTGAAGAATTGTCGATTATGGTGGGAAGGGCCGGACTGGCTGAAACAAAAGGAAATCAAACTTAATAGCATAAGTACTTTGACGGACCTAGAAATAAGAAAAGTTATTAATGTAAACATGGTATTGAAACAACAATCTGTCGAAGAGAAAAAATGGTCAACCCGCTTCGAGGTTTGTGATACAATCCAGGAGTTATTGCAAGCAGTGACATATTGCAGACAATTCTTGAACCTGAAAAAGGAAAAAACACAGATTAGTATAAACACTGAAGAATTAGAAAGATCTAATCGGTATAGGTTAGGTTATAGGTAACAATGGTGCGAAAAGAAGTAGGTAAGAAGGCATACAATTTCTGTTTACAGTATTCATTATTATATTATTTATTTCACATTATTAGAAGAATAATCCATACTAATATTATAAATGCAAACATAACTTTGTCTGTCTGTTACCTACTTGAAAAATAGATAGTTTGAAGCCTGAGGAAGGACATGGAAGAAGCCAGTTTATTATTACGCAACATCAACGAACGACATGCCTGTCTGCTGGCGTCTTTCCCAAATCGAGCAATGGAAGAATAAGCGTTTGAGATTACAGTGGTTGGAAATAGTTAAATACCTACCTACCTTTATTTTGATAGATAAAAGAATAACAATATTAAAATACCTATTACTTAATTTGAGTAAAACTGTGCTACTAGGTATTTAATGTGAAACTTAGTAAGAATGGATGGATGTCCGTTACTTTTTCCCACCTTAACGGCTGAACGGATTTTAGTGAAACTTGGCACATAAATAGACCTTAACCTGAATTAACACATAGGATAGGTTCCTATGGAATCCCGGGTGAATGCAGTGCATTATTTACTCGTAGAATCGGAGATCGTCATCTTATGCTGGCACTTCACATAGCGTATTTGTGCAAATATTCGCCTTATTTGGATAATACAAAATCGACTTTATAATAGTAACGTTAAGGTATATTTTGTATTATTCAAATAAGGCGCGAATATTTGAACAAATAAGCCATGTGAAATGCCAGCATTAAGGGGCTATTAAACGACTTTTACAGATTTTAAACTGACAATCACGTCAAAATGTGCAGTGTAAATGATTTGAAAAAAAAAAAAAATATGTTAAACTAGAACATTCTCTTAATCATATAGTAAGTGAATATTTTTAATTATATTCATATTATATAGTTTAATTAATACGTGAAGTTGTGTCTGACGCGGACAAAACATTGACAATCACACAAAATCTACCAGGTATAATTAAACGAAACTTACACCATCTTACAGATAATTTTATTATCTATCTTTTAGTATACGCCTTTTTTTTAATTTTGAAAGAATACTACTTTTATTTAATTTTTTCGACTAATCTTTGAGAGTTTTGGACGCAAAACTGATGCAGAACGGACGCAGTCTGCGTCCAAAACTTTCAAAATTTAGTCGAAAAAATTAAATAAAAGTAGTATTCTTTCAAAATTAAAAAAAAGGCGTATACTAAAAGATAGGTAATAAAATTGTCTGTAAGATAGTGTAAGTTTCGGATAATTATACCTGGTAGATTTTGTGTGATTGTCAATGTTTTGTCCGCGTCAGACACAACTTCACGAGTTAATTAAACTATTTAATATGAACTTAATCAAAAATATTCACATACTAAATGATTAAGAGAATGTTCTAGTTTTACATATATTTTTTTCAAATCATTTACACTGCACATTTTGACGTGATTGTCAGTTTAAAATCTGTAAAAGTCGTTTAATAGCCCCTTAAGCTAAATTTAGGCTACGACACTATACACGCCGCACTCAGTCTCCGACACTAACTGCCACACTCAGAGACGTCACTTAACAATAATGAAACAATAACTTTAATTGACCAATATAACTTGGCACATGTCAACAACATGTTATATGTTGGTCAATTAAAGTTAATGACTCATTATTATTAAGTGACGTCTCTAAGTGTGACAGTAAGTTAGTGTCCGTGTATATTAACACTCATAAACTCAACGGATACCTACCAACACAATCACGCGTAGCATGACCACCGCTATGTCTACGGAAGAATAGACATACTGACAGGAAGAATAGACAAAATGACCGTCGTAGAAAGATTTAAGTATATCGTTGCGAGCATGGCGATGAAAAGAAGAAATGTTTCTACTCTACAGTAGACAAGAGTCTACAATGCCGAGCATGACGACCATTTTTTTCTCTACTTTTGACATTTGGGTGTAGAAACACAAGTGTCAAATAGTCTACATCACAATTGACCTAGACAAGTAGTCCTATGTAGACAAGGATCTATATTGATTTTAAAAACTCAATTCAATATTTTTTACCATCTAAAGTTGTTATTGAATAATGTCCTTCATTTGATGGCCAATCATGATAAGTACCTACGTGATATTGGCAAAATTGTGGTGACTCTTCCACAAAAGCAGAGTTGAAGTTTAAAAACATGTTGGAGGGCTACCGTCACCATCCTCTCAGTTTTTTTGCCGAGAAGAATGCATTAACCGGGGCTCTCGTTCTTCCCGAAAACAAGGTTTTGGCTGGCAAGGATCTACCTCCAAGAAAATCTCAGGGACTGTCTTTTCTTGTTAAAGTAAGTTCAATCTGTTTAAAGATTAGGAACCCACGCCTTCCAACTGCTTCTAATACAAATAGGTCAGAAATAGTACCTACCAAGGTACCGTGGATCCAACAATGTTTAATCATTTGCTGGTTCTTTGATTGCTGAAAGTGCTGCTCACAGTAGCCATTTAGTTGGATAGATTTCTTACTGTAGGTACGGTACTTACCATATAAAAAAAAATTGTTTATTGCACATAATAGGGTTGTACATATTTTTAAAACTCTACTTCCAAACTAATATAAAACATTCATATAAGAAACTATATAAGTACCTACTATATTGTATTTATTTCAGCCTGAAACCGGACAGATTAATAATTAGAAATAATAAACAGTCAATAGGTGTATAATTTTATTTATTAATATTGTATACGAACATTAAGTACATAATTATAGTATGTACAACCAGGTAATTCATTTTTGGGCCTCGTATATCGTTTCATCATTCGGGAACTATGTTATCTGTGATAACAAAACACACAATTAATTATTAATTATTGATTTTCAGGAGGTTCAGGCTAAACTTTGGAACCGGCTCATGACTTTAATGCTTATCATGGTACACCCTGAAGCACGGAGGCACAGAGGTAGCCCTTTACAGAGGCACAGAGGTAGCCCTTTACAGAGGCACATAGGTAGTGGTTCTACAAGTTGCGACCCATGGAAGAACTGACATTACTCGTAGGTATATAATAATAATAAACTAATATGTGGGGACATTTTCACACACGGCCAACGTTCAAAATGTGATAAAACGTAACGATTGACACATTTTTGTCGACAACGAAACGCAATTTTATCGTAATTTTAACGTCTAGCTACAACACAGCACTCCGGCGTTGCTATGAAAAGAAAAGACAATTATGTCTTTCTCTACGTAGAAACGCGAGTCTACCAGTCGGCTCATGCTCGGTTGGATAGAGATGTCAAGTAGGATAGAAAGAACTATGTCTATTCTACGTAGAGTAGATATAGAATTGTCATGCTACGCCTGCATGCGACGACACCGAGAGCCGTCTTCATACACGGTGTCAGGCATTGAGTGTACGGCCTATATAATAGTGTTGTAGAATAAACTTATGACCGTGCCATGACCTAAAAGAGCCCAAACTTGACCTCAGAAATACCCAACAAGATTGGCGTTTTAGTTGTTAAGAAATACCTACAACTACATACCTACCTAGGAGCGAGCGTAAGGCGTTGCTATAACAATATACCTACTTTTATTAATATTACTTAAATAAAATGTTACTTACATCAATAAAATTCTAAGATACTGTTAAATTGTAATATAAATAGAAGCAAAATAATGTAGGTTTATTTCTTTGACCGATTTCAAAAAAAGAAGGACATTTTCATATCGACACGTAGGCATACCTACCTACATTTATTTTTATTTTTTCAATGTTTGACGATGCCTAACTTTGTTTAGTGTAGTCCGATTTCGATGATTCTTTAATTGTTAGTGTATACCTCAAAGTAGAACCGATAAAAATTTCATAAAAATATTCCATCTCTAAGGGTGGAAAATTAAGGGATGACTAAAATTTTTTGGTGTCACCGTTTCGTAATTAATTTGTGTGATAAGAAGTAGGCACTAAAAAGCGAGAAATAAAAACGTAAAAAAAACTAAAAAGTAAAAAAATACTTTAAATTAACCACTCGGTGGCAATACAAAACAACAAACAAAATAAATGCCGCCGACTTGCGAAATTAAAGTTATTATTACTTTTTAGTCTTGAAGGCGGTTGACGTTTTTGTATACCTACCTGTAAAAATCTCTCGAATTTTTAATTTCTATGGCAAATCAACGTTTGCCGGGTCAGCTAGTATTATTATAAAAATATTGTTCAACATCCCTTTGTCTGTGGCGGCCGTTTTGCCATATGAATAAAATAAAGTATAAGTATACTTAACAATATATAAATATATATACTTATATTTAATATTTGGTTGGACCACCTTGCGCATCTAACACCGCGTCCAGCCTGTCCTTCATGCCGGCACCATGTTCCAGCAGGTGTCCGCGCCTCTAAAGTGCTCCCATGTAGTATGGGCTTTTTGCCGCAAGTTCTCGTTGTTGCGAATTTCTGAGGCATCCTAATCGAGAACCATGAGTCCCCATAAGTTCTCGATTGGGTTAAGGTCAGGGCTCTTTGCAGGCCATGGTAGGCTGATGACATCATCCTGTGCCGCGAATCACTCCTGCACCACTCTGCAGGTGTGCACGCGGCAGTTATCCGACAAGTAAATAATGCCCTCTGGGTAGTGCAGGCACACGGTGGGTATCATCACGTCGCGTAAAATTTTGGCGTAGGTACTGATCCCCAGTCATGCGCCCGCTAACCTCCACCAGTTCACCCGGTCCCATGGAACTCATCCATCCCCAAAAAATTTGAGATATTCTTCCACTTGCCCGATTTGGTAAAGTATTCACCTCTACATAGCGCTCATTGCTGTTGCGCCATAATATTTTTCTTCCGTTCATATCAGACCTTTTCTCATCGACAAAAATGACTATATTGTTTGCCCAGTCAAAATTATAATAGGTATTCTAGGCAAAAACTTACTATTGCCTCCTTATGCCCCTGGTTCATAAGGATCTTCTTAGCAGGGCGGCAGCATTTCTTTCCCGCGTCTTTAAGGCGCCTTCTCACTGTGTCCATTGAAATCTAAAACAAAAATTGTATGGGCCAACTTAATTAAATGAGTATGGGACGGTTAAAAAATATTCTTCCAAGTATACTCAAACAATATACACAAATACCTAAACAATTCGCCGAATTGAGAATATTCACCTTGTTTGAGGTAGGTGATAAACTGAACGGAAACGGAACTGAAGATTTATCTAATAGTAATATTAATTGTAGGTAGGTTTAATAAACATTCACTGAATCCTATTATACATGTCCAGCTGGCGCGATTATTAAGGTGCGTACGGATTAGAGGCAGCCTCGCCTGACCCAAGTAACACAGTCTTGGAGCTTTAAAACAAATCTGTCTATTGACAGTCTATTCATGGTTAATCTTTAGATAGCGGCTTTCTAAAGATGGTTCCAATAAAGAAAATGCATTCTTATAGAGTTTTTTTTCTCAAGCTTGATTATTTTTAGAGCATTAATTTGTTCTATAGCACACTTATTTTAATATGTTTATAGGTATATTGAATGTTTTAAGACAAAATGCTCTACAAATAGCCTAAAGGTACCTAACTTGAAGTAATTTTATAGATAAGATGATATATTTTAAGATAAAACATTATATTTTAGCTATTGGTACTCTTAACTTTGTTTTTAAAGAGATCTAAGTCTAGATAAAATCCTTTAATAGATATTTTTCAGTTAGTCTAAAAAAATGATAGTGAATACGTGTTTTTAGTGTTTTTTTCCTAAAAATGGCTTAATTAAGTGCATTTGTATTATATATTTGAATTGGATGATTTTATGCAATGGAGACAGTGAAAAAAATTAAAAGGTGTGGTGACTTTCGTCGAAAAATCGGTAGCGCACCTTAAGTAGAGTAGGTACATGTTTACATGTAGTTTTTACGAAATATGATACAATAAATATTAACAGCTAATATACCTAATGGTATTCATTAATGATTAAAATGTCGTAGTTATAAAAATACCTTTAAAAAGTTTAGTAGTTTTCAATTAGGTACCTATTCGTAACATACATCTACTACGTATACAAAATTCTACACAAAGTGCGGTTCAATATAGGTACCTCTACTACATTTATTTTAGAAAAAAGAGGCTCATAGAAGTAGGAATGCAAAACATTTTATTTCATAGATAAGTTTAAACAATTTTAATTAAACTGATTTTAACATAATTTTGGTAAATAGATCTAAGATAGTACTAAATATGGACGTATAATAATATAAACAGAATAAAAGTCTTTTAAAAATTAGGTACAATCTAAATTTGGTTTGGTTTGGTTTAGTTCTGTTAGGTTTTTAGCATTGACACTGTAATTTTAAATTGGAATTAATTATACAACTTAATGAAAGCCACATAATTTTAGAAGATAAATTATTAAAATGATTACAAATACGCGCGACAGCTACTGTAAAAAGAGATTATAATAAATACGGTGTTTATCGTAACTTTAACAGGTTTATTGTACTTTTGTTACAAAGTGTGCATTAAAAAGAACCTTTGTTAACTTCTGTCTAATGCTATTGTAAATGGAGTATAGTTTATAACATTTTAATGATATAGGTACCTGAGGTCATGCGGCAGCTCGAGCGCCTTTGGTATCAATATACGACACTATTTACTACGAATCCGTCCACATTTGGATACCAGCCTTATGCGTCTTTGGCACCGCCGACGGCGTATACATACCTACCTATTTTTCACATTGTCTATAAATAAAACAGAAATATCTTTTACTTACCCTCTTGAATTAATTAATTAAATTGCTCTGTTACTAAATAAATAAATAAATATCTTGATCACTCATGAACGTCTAGAAACAGTGCGAGAAGATAAAAAAGAATACAGAGATGACAGTTACTAGGTAATCTTAAACCACTCATAAATCTGTTTATTCTTTCACTAGATAGTTTAGTATGTAGCAAGTGAAATTATTCTTGTCATAGAGCTAGAGCCATACTACAGAAAATTCTCTAGAGTGTTTGTTCTATTAAATTCGTTTTTCTAGTAAATTTTATCTTGACGCCATTTATATTGCCTATTTTTGCTTCAAATAATTTTCGTTACATATTTTAATACTCTTGTTTATGTAATAAACAATTAAACATTACACTAATTAAACATTTAATATGTTTTAAATTACTATATTTTAAATAAAATGAGTATTTTAAACATTAAAATGCAATTTAAAAAAATTGCATATAATAATAAATAATATTCATATTAGGAAAAAAAATGTATTAAATCATATATTTACAGCGGGCGCTCTTATTTTAAGAGAGTTTTACATAATATTCGACGATAGAATTTCAATCGCATATAGAATTGCTTGTTTACCCACCATTAACTAGCTAAAACACAAGTAATGTAAGAAATAATAATTTTGTTACGCCATGATGCAATACAATAATAAGTTTAAATAACTCTTGTAAGTTCTACGCCATTATGTGTCGTTGTCTATTACAAATCAAATATAACTTAAAGTTGTTAGTTTTGAGTTAATTTTGGTTTAAAAACTTGACGACTAAGACTTCTTTAAAGGTCTCAACTTTATCTATAAACTATCTACTAGTAAAATTTGTGGTCTATAAACAGTTTACTGAGACACTAGAAAAATCTCTACAGACAATTTGAAAATTTACAACTCTTATCTCTATCTATTAATGTTTTCTTAACTCATTCTTATGAGAGCGGATAAGGTTGTGCCCACTTTTACTAAACTGTGTCTATAAGCGTTCTTGAATATTACTTGGGGGATATTTTACTCTTAAAGTAGACAATAAAATTAAATTCTATTAGATATCTAATAGTCCGTTTTTAGACGCGATTGTGTTATTTGGGGAGGCACGCACGGCTCGCCCTGTTGCCTCAAGTGCGTACGCGCCACAGCCCGAGGCGTGCCTTCACAAGCCGTGCGTGGCGAGGCTGCGCACCCCGAGGCTGTCTCTAATCCGTACGCACCTTTAGGTTTTGCTAGAACGTCCAGGCCGCATGGCGACCTTAAAACTATGACTATAAAAAAATAAAATAATTAAGTTGGGGTGTGTGATAAAAAGGTATACATGGACTCACGCTGTACGAAGTTGAGGTTGTTCTCGTGCTGAGAAAGGGGTCGGCAGAGTGAGCAGCGACTATAGCCGCATCGTCTGCCGCCGTCGTGGCTCTCACATAGAGCTGGCGGTGATGGGCTTCGAGGGTGCCACTTTCTTCCCACCGCCGAAGCCAGAAATTAACAGTTTTTTTCTGGAACGAAACAAATAGTAGCTATAGTTTATTTGCGCACATTATTACTCAATAGGCAATAGTAGATTGTTTTTTTTTTTTTAATTCTTTATTTTTTAGGGACTTTTATCCTTTTAAGGCATGTCAGCCCCATTGTAACCTAACCTAGTAGATTGTTATACAAGGAGCTAAAATGACCCATTATATACGAGGTAGTTTTAATGGTAATAGAAACCGAGTTTTAATGGGTTTTAGCGCCGTGTGTTACACTATACTTTTCACTACGATTGCGAGAAAATAAAACAATCCAATACAATATGAAATATGTAGTTTCACTACCAATTCAATTTGCAGTTAGAGAAAAATTATAAAGATTTCGCGCCAATGTCTTTTTTTTGTTTCTTCTGTAGCCGCAACACATTGCATGCATTCTACCAGGGATCGCCGATTTTAGTTCCATTTTCAAAATTAAAATGAGGTTCTTTTTTTATGAAACAGTAATAAGTCGAGTCTTTATTGATGATTATTCTACTTATGACTAAAGACTTTTTCGTTTTTGTAGGCTCATTGTCATATCACAAAAATAAAAATAAAAAAACTTTTCCCCTAGGGGATGAAATGCTACAATGCTACAATGACGGCCTTTTTGAGCAAGAGAAGTGAAAAGATTATTTATGCCTACTTATATGATTCCCTACAATAATTTCTAGCTTATTGTTGTTAAGTTATTTATTTATACACAAACATCTCTAAAATGTTTTATCAGACAAAAATAAAGTGCGTAAGTAATTGCGTAGGTTTAAAAAAAAATCAATGGCGCTTGCAATATTGGGAACTCGAAAGAACACAATGAAGATACCTATCTAACCTTTTTGTTTAATAATAATATAATAAAAGCTTTATTTAATTCCATACAAAGAAACAAAGAAAATACATTAATAAAGAATTTTACAGATAGGTACTTGATCTCACTATACATCTAGATTCCAATAAATTTGCATAGTATGTAATCATTGTAAGAAAATAAATAAATAAATAATTAATTTCATTTCTTAGTTACCAAATTTATATAATAGAATTGAATAAAATTGAATTTAAATTAATTTTTCAGTATGTACTTATATAATAGTAGGTTTTCATGCAATTTGGAAGGTAAATCTGAAGTAAATTACAATTTGATTACGGTATTTTTCATTAAATTATTATTATTATTTTTGTAATTGTAGATGTAGATTGATAGATTGTAGATTATAAAAATTGCAAGTTAATTTCATTTCTAAAATAACAAATTCATAAAAAGAATAATTTAGATAGATTACAGATTGATAATAATAGGTATCATGCAATTAAAAATCTATATAATATATAAAAATTTAAGTAAATTTAAAATTTTTATTTATAATATTTTTAGATTTATGTTAGTGATTGCAAATTTGATCGCATTTATTACAAATTAGTTTATTTTTAATGAATTGATAAGTTTTTAAATTTACTTATTGTGTTTTTTTAAACAGTTTACAACCCAAATTCAAATTTTTATCTGATCTTTTATGGACCCCCGAAGGGTAAAAGCCTCCTCCAAGCTAGCATAAGCTGGAGGGTAATGGTCGAGCTCTCCCGCGGTGACCAACCGTGCTGGGAGATTAGAAGTATTTATTAGAAGTAAGCTACCCATTTTTCATTTAATAGATCATACAATAAATATGCTTTTTATTCTCACTTTCATGTAATTATGTTATTCATTTAGTATTTAAATTTATTTATTTTTGCTTACTATCCTGGTTTCACTTTGTTTAATTTGATTACTATTTAATTGTTGTACTATAGCAAGTATCATTTTCGACTAATTTAAATAGTTTAAATGAGAGTCCTTCTGTTGGGTAAAGCTATCTTCTGCCATTTTTCTCCTGCTATATCTTTGATGTCATCGACCCATCTTCTCACTGGTCTTCCTCTTTTTCTTTTTCTCTTGGGTCCCTCCCATGTCACGGCACGACTCGTCCATCGGTCATCTTCCATTCTAGCTACATGTCCTGCCCACTTCCACTTTAATTTCATAGAGTGAAGTAGGAAATCCAGTTGTTTTGTTTTTTCTCTTATCTTGGTGTGGCGTACTTTATCTTTTTTTCGTTTTCCTAGAATCGACCGCTCCATGGCTGCTTGACATATTCTTATTTTTTCTTTTGCCAGTTTTGTGTATGTCCATGTTTGTGAGCCGTATGATAGACAGGGAAGGATACCACTATCCATAACTTTCTTCTTCGCATAGAGTGGCATGTCTCCTTTTATTATTTCTCTGTGGGCCCAGTACTTTTGCCATGACATATTTATTCTTCGTGTTATTTCCTCTATGTTGTTATTCTGGTGGAATGATATTTGTTTCCCCAGGTATATATATGTATCTACATAATCTAGGTTCTCACTGCCTATCTTTATTGGTGGTTTTGAAGAGTTAGTCATCAGTTTAGTTTTTTGCACGTTCATCTCTAATCCCACGCGTGCACTTTCTACTTGTAGATGATGTATCATTTGTTCTAGTTGTGAACAAGATTCAGAGAATAAAATTATGTCATCAGCAAAGCGTAAATGACTGAGGTATTTCCCATTTATTTGAATACCTAGATTTTTCCAGCCAAGTTTTTTGAATATCATCTCTAGCACGGCGATAAAAAGCTTAGGGGAAAGAGGATCACCTTGCTTTACGCCTCTTTTGATTTTTATTTCTGGGTCGCTTGTTTCCAAGCTGACTCTACTTGTGCTTCTCTCGTAGATGTCTCTCATTATGTTACAGTAAGTTTCATCAATGTTATTCGCCTTCAGTGCTTCCCATATTGAAATGTGTGAAATAGAGTCGAAAGCTTTTTGGTAATCTATAAAGGTTAAATAGAGAGGCCTTTGCAATTCCTTGAATTTTTCTATTATGCTCTCCAAGGTTTGGATGTGGTCGACGGTTGAGTATCCTCTACGAAAACTTGCCTGTTCTACCGGCTGGTTTTTGTCGATTTTCTCAGATATTCGGCTTAGGATACATTGTGAAAATAGTTTGTAGAGGCTAGGCAGTAAGCTGATAGGTCGATAGTTGCCTATCTCTTTTGGATCACCTTTCTTGTAGAGTAATATAATATTTGATTTAGTCCATTGGTCAGGGACTCTCTGCTCTTCGATTATAATGTTGAATAAGTAGGTTATTATTGGAGTCAATAGTGTTCTCGCCAGTTTTAATGCCTCGTTTGGGATATCATCTGGACCGGGGCTCTTATCAGATTTTAGTTTCATTATTTCTCGATCTATTTCTCTTTCATTCCACTCAGTGATCGCTTCGTTTTGAGGGTGAAAGATTATGGTTATGAAGTTTTCAGGATCTTTGTTGTCGTAGAGGTTAGTGTAGAAATTTGTTGCTATTTTGAGAATGTTTTCTCTGTTGGTAGTCGGGTTGGAGTTTTCTGTTAGGCTTGGTATCCAGGTTTTGTGTGTACAGAGTTCTTTAAATGCGCGCTTGCAGCTTCCACTTGTTGTTAGATGTTTTTCTATTATTTTTGATCTGTAGTTTTTATAGTCTTTCTTAATATTTTTGTTTGTTATCTTGTAGATAAAACTGAGTTGATTCTTTTCTTCACGGCTCTTAGTTTGGATAGTTTGTAGTTTGTGACGTTTCCTGATTAGGTTGAGTGTTTTCTCTGTAAGGATTTTGTTGGTTTTGTGTTTCTCTGTTCCTTTTTCACATTTCATATTTTCCAGTAGGCATTTTTCTAGTAAATTGTATAAGGTTTGTCTTGTGTGTGTCTCTTCCTTTTTTATGGATTTTAACTTTTCTTCTATGTTCTTTAGGTAGTAACTTACTTCATTTGGATTTTTCAGTGTGGAAATGGGGTTTTTGTACTTTGGCGACTCTTTTTTGTATTTATAAGTGTTATTTTTGATCTAACCATTCTGTGGTCTGATGGAAACATTATATTATTTAGGACATTTACATCATAATAAATAATAATAATAAATATCTTTATTTCTAAAAATACAGACAAATGTACTAAGATAAAATAAATCATGGAATTGTTTTAGAAAATTGGTAAGTATATAATCTATTTCATTCCTGGTTTTCTGATCAGGAGATCCTTTTTGTTTACTTATTTAAAAAGTTTAATAGAAAAACGCCATCGGCACATTTTTTTATGTCTTTGTTAATTTTAACTTAAACATTGTAATTACAAAAAATATTAAGTACTCACCGTAATCACACCGTAATGCCCGTTTGCCGACAAATATCAATCACCCGGCATCCACTTAACCGCAGAGCTATTATGCGCTCTCTTTGTATTAGCGACAATTGAGGCGCCATAACAATAATTTATTCTTGATTAACTTTAAAAAAAAAACCACAAACTTTGTATTACTTTGTAATTAATTGTAAGACTGACGACGATAGACTGACGGACGTAATGGATGGAAAAATAAACGTAACGACTGACGTTCGTTTAATTTCGTTAAGGGTCGGAAAAACTCGGGAGCGGTACGGACGCGCAGGAGCGTGGAAGTGTGGCCTATTCTTAGTGAGACGTAATTTATTGGCACCTTATTATTAGCATCTGTAACCATTGGTCAGTTTTGAAAAGTTGAAAACTGCACCAATCGTGTCAAGGATACTTTCTTTCTAACACTCCATACCGTGTCGTAGTTATAGATATGTATAGAGTTTACGTTGACGTGCGGCCGACTTTACATTAAAAAGATTAATTTAAACACTGTAATTATATTTCTTACATTGTACAAATTATCGATAACTTGACCACATCTCTAATTGAATAGAAAAATAGGTAACAGTTGCATGCGAAAATGACATCTATTTATAGTCACAATAGATGTCATGTTAAGTAATTTGGTAACAGCGCTCTCTAGCGTCGAATAGCTGAACTCGTTGGACATTGCTCGAATTGGATTGTTAGATGGAAAAAATCTCTTTAATGATTTTGACATGTAAAATAATAGCAACGTTCGTCAGTTGTGGTACGATTTAATTTCGAACAACAATAAATAAGCTTTTCGCCAAAGTTGCGTTTATAATTTGTAACCAATTATATCATCGTTTTCTGTGTATTGCAAGTACATTTTAATTTGCAAATGTGTGAGTTTGGCGACACTGGATCCAGTATTAAGTAAGAATAAGGGCACTTTCTCTTGTTTTTATTATTCCGTGGCCATGCCCGTAACCCGCCTGCCGCGCCCAACGAGATTTATTCATTCTAATCGACTCCTCTTAGTAGCGAGGTGCATCCACAAATTCTAGTCCTCATTGGAAAGGATTACGTAGAACACCCTTGTCATTTGGCTGACTTAGTGAACTTTTTATAGAGATCATTCCCTTAATTTTTGGTGTGAGCAAATACAATTCTTGATGCTAATCTTAACCTCTGCATAATTTTAGACACTCAATATCAATGTCAGCTGAAAATTTATTTCAGCCTGTATTGTCCCACTGCAGGTCAAAGGCCTCTATCTCCTTTCCAACCCTCTCCGTCTAGAGCTAGTGTGGACCAATCTCTCCTGTAAGCGTTAGGCTCATCCCGCCACGCCTGGGTATACCACGATGTCACTGGACGTTTTCCGGGACCCATATTGTGGTGAGTTTAGCCCATGATCCGTTTGACATGCGGTAGACGTGGCCGGCCCAGTCCCACTTAAGTTTGACTGCTTTTTGAGTGACGTCGGCGATTTGTGTCTTCGAGCGCAGCATCGTATTCCTAACGCAGTTCGTTAACCTGACTCCCAGGATGCTGCGCTCCATCGCTCGCTGGCAAACCTCGAACCTGCACCTCAGCTGAACAGTCAAAGACCAGGTTTGAGCGCCGTAAGTAAGAAAAGGGAGAATACACATGTCCATCAATTTGTGTTTGTGGCAAATTAGAAGGTCTCCTTTCATGAGAGCCTTCATCAATCAATAGCTCTTCCAGGCGTTTTCGGTGCGTCTAGCAATGAAAATATATATTTTCAAGATAATATTTATTATACAATAGCAATGAAAAACTTATAACACCCCTCTTTTTCGTCGGGGGTTAAAAAGGACATTTAGAAAAATCATAAAAGTCCATCGAATTATTATGTTCTTAACGGTACTATTAAACCACACCAATTGATCGACTTAGATCAATATACTACATGGATTGATTGATCTGGTAAATACCTACCTAGTTCCTTAAGATAGATAGGTTTCATGTAGATTTGATAGTAGGTAGATTAGACTTACCTTCTTATAGTTTAAGTAACTAGATACAACAACCTTAACCCTCTGTGACTGACGTGGCTAAATATTTACAATTATACTGACGTGGTAGTACACGGACACCATTTCAACATCGAATATTTTTAAGGAATTAAATTATGCAGCTATTTTATTTATATTTATTTGATTATTAACCTATTTTTAATGTAAAATATACTTTAAATAAAAAAAATAATCTGTGTTGATTGTATTAAGGTTCACTATTGCTTGTACGGGATTCGGATAAATTAAATACGTGTTGTTTAAACGCAAGTATATTGGCGACTAACTTATTACTATAATATTAAATGGTTTTAAAGATGACATTAGGTATACATATAGCTAGGTATGTGGATATGTGACTCGCGTAAGTTGCATAGCTACAAAGTCAATTCTAAACCTTGTTAAATAATATTGAAAGAATTATAATCTATAAAGACAGTAATTTATCTAATAAATAGTCGATGCAGTATGTCTGTGGACATCGTTCATTACTAGTTTACCTCTATGCCTACTTTGTCTGTGGTAGGAGATATTAAAAAAATAAACAAGTCGCTCTGTGGGCTGGTATAAAAACGGCAATGTGTATTTTATTAAATAATTAATACTCTGCTACTAAAAACCCAAAAACTTATAAAATACCAAATAAAAACATAACAGGTTATGGGCCCAGAGCGCTCACTAGTAAAAAAATATAAAATTCAAGCTAAAAGTGACAAAGTTACGAAGTAGTGAAAGAAAGTAAGTGCACATGTACAGACGAGAGAAAACTTAAATCAAAATGGAGTCGTTCATGGAATTACAGAAAATATCTAAACTGTATTGAAAATATCAAAACTTATGATTCACATCATGACATGCGAGAATGCAAAATCAATGTATGAAAAACTTTGTGCTTTATTTGAGAGGCCGAATGAACAACGTAAATGCGAAGTGCTACAACAATTTTATGCATACCACTATGATAAAAGCAAAAATATGGCCGAAAATATCAGCACACTAGAAAATTTAAGATATCAATTGAATATATATGATGAAAAAATATCAGACAACAGTTTCACTGCCAAAATAATTTCATTGTTACCTGAAAATTACAATAACTTCATTACATCATGGGAATCTTCCCCGCTCCATGAGAAAACAACTATAAACCTAACAAGTAGACTAATAAAAGAAGAGGAAAGATATAAAATGCAAAGCAACATGAAAGAAGAACAAAATGAGGTTATTGCATACAAGGCTCAAAGAAAAGGGAACAAATATACTCATAATAATAAGGAAAAAAATTGTGAAATATGTAAAAAGACAAATCACCCAACAGAAAAATGTTTCCTTAAGAATAAAACTAACAACAAGAAGATGGAATGTACCATCTGTAAGAAAAATAATCACACAACGGAAAAATGTTTCTTCAGACAAAATAATAATAAAAATAACAAAAATACAAAAAACAACACAGCATTTATGACCTACAAGGACAATAGATATGATGAAAAAGAAACTATAACATTTATTGTTGACTCCGGGTCTTCAAGCCATCTTACCAACAATAAAAATGTATTACACAACTTTCAAGAAGAAAGTGGCAAAATTGGAATAGCAAAAGCTGGAATTGCCATGCAATCAAAAGGTCATGGAGAAATACATGGATCAGAGTGTACTTTAAAACAGACTATCTATGTACCTGATCTTACTTACAATCTTATGTCAGTAAACGCTATAACCAATAATGGCGGTAAAGTTATATTTGAAGATCAAGAAGTTAAAATACTCAAAGAAGATGAGTTAATACTAAAAGGAAATAAAGAAGAAAATGGATTGTATACTGTAAAAATTAATATCCTAAAACAAGAAACTTCCTTATTAACAGATAAGGAAGTTTACCTACCCAGGGTTTACCCTGGAGCACCACTTCAGACCACGCGCGGGTGTATGTATGTACGCCCGGGACGACATCTGTTATCGGCGTCTCCGCAACCTTGAGGACTCCAGGTTCCCAACGCTGTGGGTTCTAGTGGACACAGGCCTGGACAAAATTGTCTACGCCTGTGTCTACCGGTCGCATAGCGGCGATCTGGAGACAACTGGGCTCATACAACATCTCAGTGAGGCGGCGGATGCGGCTCAGCAGCGGTACCCTTCTGCCCAATTGGTGTTGCTGGGGGACTTCAACGCCCACCACCAAGAGTGGCTCTTCCCATACCAGCACACAGACCATGCTGGACGAGAGGCGCGAAACCTGGCGCTAGCGCTAAATCTCACCCAGCTGGTCCAGGGGGCAACAAGGGTGCCAGATGTTGATTCGCACACAGCCAATTGCTTGGACCTTCTGCTGACAACAGATCCAGACCGCTACTCAGTGTCGATTTCTTCTCCACTGGGTAGCTCCGACCACTGTCTGGTGAAGTCTGTGTCCGTCTACTCCCCGCCCGATCCTTGCCCTAGAGGCACCCGGCGGGTATGGCGATACAGGTCAGCAGATTGGGATGGCATGCGATCTTTCTTCGCATGTTATCCCTGGCAGCCTACTTGCTTTTCTTCAACTGATGCTTCGTTGTGCGCGGACGCCGTGACGGATGTGTTGCGGAGGGGGATGGAGTACTATATTCCGTTCTCAGACGTAACAATGTCTGGCGAAGCTCGCCCATGGTTTGGTGCTGAGTGCATTCGTGCTAATGCGCTAAAACATTCAGCGTACCTAGCATGGGTTGACGCCCGCACTCGCAAAGCAAGTGACGTGAGCCGGAAGAAGAGAGCCTTTAACAGGGCTGCCAAGTCCTGCAAGAAGGTGTTGCAGAGAGCTCGGTTTGACCACATTAGCCGAATAGGGAACAAACTTGCTTCATACCCAGCAGGTAGTAAGGCTTTTTGGTCCCTGGCTAAGTCGGTCGAATCGAACTTCTGCCGCCCCTCACTACCACCACTGCTGAGACCCGACGGGTCGCTGGCCCACTCCGCTGAGGAGAAAGCTAACTTGTTCGCCTCTATGTTTGCGGAATCGTCACGTCTGGATCCGGGTGGCGCGAGGCCCCCTGTTTCTTCTGTTGGATGCGAGTCGAGTATGTTGAACATAAGCATTCATCAGAAGGACGTTCTTAGGGTACTGCGTAACCTAGACGTGAACAAGGCTAGTGGCCCTGACGGGATTCCAGCAATTGTACTGAAGACTTGTGCGCCTGAGTTGTCTCCGATCTTGACGCGCTTATATCGCCTGTCGTTTGAGACTGGGAAAGTGCCGATGGCTTGGAAGCAAGCTAACGTGCAGCCCGTGCCCAAGAAGGGTAGTCGGGCTGACCCATCGAATTATAGACCCATTTCGGTGACGTCCATACTCTGTAAGAGTATGGAACGGGTGCTGAATCGTAAGCTCCTGGCATACCTAGAAGCGAATGATATCCTCAGTGACCGACAATACGGCTACCGCCGAAATCGATCAACTGGGGATCTACTAGCGTATGCCATTCACATCTGGAGTGAGGCCATCGAGAAGCATGGAGAGGCACTAGCAGTCTCCCTTGACATCTAAAAGGCCTTCGACAGGGTCTGGCACGATAGCCTTATTAATAAGCTTCCTTCCTTCGGTCTGCCCGCTGGATTGTGTGATTGGATTGCAGATTTCCTGAGGGATCGGTCTATTCGAGTGGTCATAGATGGCTGCTCGTCCGGACTGCTGGATATTAATGCCGGGGTTCCTCAGGGGTCGGTGCTCTCAGCAACATTGTTCCTGCTGCATATTAATGATCTGCTAAAACCCGGTACCTTTGGGTATGCAGACGACAGCACTGTCGCTGAGAGATACGTTTCCGACGCACGAGCTGGTGGGTCGCAGATCCGGTCTCTCCGGGAGGCGATGGTTGAGCGCTTGAACTTGTCCTTACAGGCTGTCTCTGAATGGGGCGACGCCAATCTGGTCAAGTTCAATGCTGCTAAGACCCAAGCGTGTCTCTTTTCCGCTAAAAGGAGCCAATTCCACCCAGCTCCATCTTTCCGAGGTGTAACCGTGCCGATAACCGACCGACTTGAGCTTCTTGGTGTTACGTTAACATCAACCCTCAATTTTGGCCCTTTCATAGAGGCAAAGGCTCAAGTGGCTGCCAAAAAGCTGGGGATCCTAGCAAAGGTGAGACGGTACTTCACGCCGGAACAGCTGCTTAAACTTTATCAAGCGCAAGTTCGATCGTGTATGGAGTACTGCTCTCATCTTTGGGACGGATCTGCCAGATACCAGCTTGATGCCCTAGAGTCAATTGAGAAACGAGCCAAGAGGATCATTGGCAATGATAGGCTCGTCGAGTCAAAGCTCCAAAGTCTTGAGCATCGACGCCGAGTTGCTGGCCTGTCGGTTTTCTATCGGTTGCATTTTGGGGAGTGTGCGACGGAATTGCATAATTTAATTCCGCCGAGCCCGTTCCATCATCGGACCACAAGACGTACGGCGATGCGCCACCGGCACACGGTGGACATCCCACCCATACGCACGAAACGTTTTGGGAATACATTCATTGTGCGTACTGCTAAGGAGTGGAATTCCCTGCCTGAGTCTGTGTTTCCTGATAGCTACAACCTGGGAGTCTTTAAGGCAAGAGTGAATAGGTTACTTCTGGGCAGGCGTGCTCCATCTTAGACCGCATCATCGCTTCCCATCAGGTGAGATAGTGGTCAAACGTATGCCTATCAATAGATAAAAAAAAAAAAAAAAAAAGATAAAATAAACAAAGCCGAGGAATGGCATAAAAAAATGGGTCACCTTAGTATTGTTAAAATGCTTAACCTAAAAAATGTTTCAAAAAACATGAATGTGAGTGAAGAAGAAATTAAAAACTTAAATAAAACTTGCAAGGTATGTATCATGTCAAAACAAGTTAGAAAACCATTTAATACAGAAAGACAAAAAGCAACGAGGCCATTACAAATAATACACACAGATATGTGTGGTATTTCACCTAATACATATGATAATAAGAAATACATACTTACCATTCTTGATGACTATACTCACTATACACGGGTTTATTTACTAGAATATAAAAATAAAGCTTTTGAAGTAATAAAAACCTATATTGAAGAAGTAGAAAGAGAAAAAAATCTAAAAGTCAGTACAATCAGATGTGATAACGGAGGTGAATACGCCAGTAATAAAATAAAAAATTGGTGCCGTTATAAAGGCATAATATTGGATTACACCATACCATACAGTCCCCAACTGAATGGAAAAGCAGAAAAGCTAAATAGAACAGTTCTAGAAAAAGTAAGAGCTTTATTATTTGAATCTAAAGAAGAAAGCTATCTATGGGGAGAAGCTGCAAAAACTGCTGCATATCTTATAAATAGAACACCAGTTGAAACACTTAATAACCTAACACCTATAGAATTGTGGACTGGTCAACAACCAGATCTTAGAAATATAGAGATATTTGGTTCTGAAGCATATAGTAAGAAACTTGGACATCTACAAAAACTTGAGTCAAGAACTAACAAAATGATCATGATTGATTATGCCCCAACAGGCTATAGACTATTTGATAAAGAAAAACAAAGAGTAGTTATTAGAAGAGATGTAATATTCAATTTTAAAGAGAATAAAAATAAAGAAGAAAACTGTGAAGAATCTATAAAAATTAATGAAAATTTTGTAGAAAATATCGTAATACATGAAGAAGACAACACAGAAGACAATTATAATAATATTATGGAAATAGACATAAATGGAGAAGACACAACAAGAGATCGAAATTCCAGACGAAATAGAGGTTATAAGCACTGAAGACAATAAAATACTAGAGATTATAGAAGATATACAAGAACCTACAACAAATAATACAATAACACAAGTACTAACAGATAATAATAACCAAAATGCAAGTTCCCAAAGACCTAGAAGACAACGTAAATTACCAATAAGATATACAGATTATGCTATGTTGACATTTCAAGAAGCGTTGACATGTCCAGAAAATAAAGAATGGATAAAAGCTATAAAATTCAGAAAAGAATTCTATTCAACAAAACCAAGTTTGGGATATAGTAGAAAAAGTAGAAGCAAAAGGGAGAAAGATTATAGCTAGTATGTGGGTTTTCAAAATAAAACCAGATGGTAAATATAAAGCCAGACTTGTAGCAAAAGGCTGTCAACAAATATATGGAATAGACTATGAAGACACATTTAGCCCAGTTATGAGTAATAGTTCATTTAGAATATTAATGGCTATTGGTGCTTCAAAAAATCTACATATCATGTCGTTAGATATAAAAACAGCTTTTTTATATGGAAACTTAAAAGAAGACATTTTTATGGCTCTACCTGAAGGTTATGACGAATACGACAGAAATACTAAAGTTTGTAAACTCAAGAAAAGTTTATACGGATTAAAACAAGCTTCTTTGAACTGGAATGAAAAATTTACATCAGTTCTACTTAAAAATGGATTAAAACAACTAAAAGCAGATAAATGTTTATTCAAGAACTCAGACAGTACAATGATGCTAGGAATACATGTTGATGATGGAATACTATTAGGAGAAAATAAGGAATATATGATGAAACTAATAAATAACCTAAAAGAAGATTTTGAAATGACATACACGGAGAATCCTGAAACTTTTTTAGGAATAGAAATCACTAAGACTAAAGATACTATACATCTGAAACAAAGAGAGAATGCTCAGAATATAATTGAAACTTTTAACATGACAGAGGCAAAAATAAGTCCTACACCATTACTGGAAAACAATGAAAACAACCAAAACGATGTACAAACAATAGAAAACTTTCCTTACAGAGAAGCTATAGGTCATCCTACAAAGGTAGGTAGGTTAGGTATACCTATCAAATAAAACAAGACCTGATTTGACATACGCTGTGAATTATGAGAGTAGAAGCATGGAAAATCCAAATAATCAAGATTTAAACAATGTCAAAAGAACTATTAGGTATTTGAAAGGAAACTTAAATTCTAAAATAAAATATAATAAGGATGGAAACTTAACAAATTTAGATGCATACTGTGATGCAGATTATGCTGGTGTCAAAGAGACCAGAATAAGTACCAGTGGCTACATAATGATGTACTGCGGAGGTCCAGTGCACTGGTGCACAAGGAAACAACCAATAGTAGCTTTGTCAAGCTGTGAAGCTGAATATATTTCAGCGGCAGAATGTTGCAAGGAACTTTTATATATCAAAGGATTAATTGAAGAACTTATTGAGACTAATATTACAGTAAACCTAAATATTGACAATCAGAGTGCAATAAGGTTAATTGAAAATGGAGTGTCTAATCGCAGATCAAAACACATTGACGTAAGATATAATTTTTTACATAACTTATTTGTTGAAGATATAATTAAAATATCTTACTGTCCTACTAACTTGCAATTAGCAGATATCCTTACTAAACCTTTAAAAACTAATAAATTTTGTGAATTTAGAGATCTTATTATGTAAACTTAACTGTACCTAATATAATATTGCTATTATTGTCGCGAAAGCGAAGGAATATAGCCTTTATGTACCTACAAATATGAATTAGTTAAGACGTAGCGTGAGGTGAGAGAAGGAGGGGATAGCGCGCGGCGGTGGATCGCGCGCGCGCACCGTGGCAATTGGGCCTGAGGGTCGGAGCTAGCAGTACACGGGTGAGCAAACTTGGTATTACTCAGTGCATGTGTGTGTGTCTTCAGATTGACCAGATATTCAATTTATATTATTTCCCAATGTTGTTGTCGTGTGTGTATTGTTTTACCAGCGATCAGATTCAAAAATGACACCAAATCAGACCATAAACCAGCTGCGAGGCTCGGGGTGGCTATAAGGGGAGGTTGGAGGCCACATTGGGAGGACACCCAGAATATCATTGCGATGATAATTCAATAACCGTTATTCAGTGCAAACCAGTTAACATGAGTCCAACAAGGTTGGAGGCCAATTTGGGAGGACACCCAGAATATCATTGCGATGATAATTCAGTAACCGTTATTCAGTGTAAACCAGTTAACATGAATCCAACGTTCGTTGGATTCAAATCATATCGTACCTGGGCATATTTCAGAGACGTAGGGTACTTTAAGTTCAGATATTCGTCACTAAAGGGTAATTGGCGACATGGTGGAGATGCTGGGATCACATTATAATAGTTTAAAAATTATGTTTACTTCAATTCTAAAAACAAAATTGTGCGGGTACATCGAAATTGTGTTCTGCGCTTAAAAGAATTAGGTCACCAGTTTCACAGTTTCAGAATACCCGCTATACTCACAAAATAAATTAAAAAATGGAACAGCCAGATCATTTGAGCGGAACATAGTGAATGTTAATTAATTTGTTCCATGTTAATATTAGGAAGTTTGACTGTTTTCTTAAATACATTATTGGTATGGTATAATAATCATTTAATTAGTAAATCCGAGTGCACAATAATGTACGGATTATTATTTTAATTATTATTATTTACGTTGCGTAGTGACCAACGATAGTAGTGAAGTTTATTAGTTAATTATATTAAACGTTTGATATTAAATATTAGTATCAAATGAGTATTCCTACAAATAGACTTTATTAAGTGAACCAATTGAAATGATTTTAGATTTAGTTTAATAGTCTTGTTTGATGAATTTAATTTACTTCTCTCATTTGATTAGTGCAGTTTGTTGGTATATTGGATTTCATAAGAATCTTATACAGATTTATATTGTTTTAGATACTCGGAAATCGGGATATTCATTTACTAAGAGAATGATCCATGACTGTGACATTACTTAGCTAGCACTCAATAATAATGAAAGACGCTATCCGATCTCGTTTAAAAATTATTTACGAATCCCTCCAATCAAAGATTAGCTCGTTAGCGGAATTATCAGAAGAACCCAACTATAAAGGATTAGAACTAATTGGTGCTAAACTAAAAGGTTCAAATGAGATGTTTGTTTCGGAAATTCGTAATTATTGTAAATTGATTAAAGAAATTAACGTTGAGGAAATTAGTCAGTATACGTCCACACAGATTCAGGCCGAAGAGTTAATAGCAGAAATAGATGTTATTGTTAAACAGAATAATCGAAACTGTGCACTTGTTTTTACAAATAATGACAACAATGTTAACACAGTTAGTAAGTTACCAAAAATGGAATTAAGCAAGTTTGATGGGGATGTTCTAAAGTGGTACCAATTTTGGGATCATTTTTCATCGAACGACGATAAAAGAAATATTAATGATGTCGATAAACTGTTGTACCTTCAATCGGTTCTTGAGGGTGACGCGAAACACGCAATTGATGGGTTGGACACAACGGACAAAAACTATCGTATTGCTGTCGACACATTAAAGGATCGGTATGGCAAACTTAGCGTGATTATTGATGCTCATTATGTAGCTCTTTATAGAATTCAATCAGCGGAATCTAGTCAGGTCAAAGAATGTAGACACGTTCTAAATGAAATTGAGAGACATCTTAGAGTACTAAGTTCCTTAGGCGAAGATGTAAATCACAATCATCTTAGAGTAATGATTTTAGAAAAGTTCCCCGAGGACCTCATTTACGAATTAAGGATGAAGATAACTGGCAAAGATGAGTCTATTGATAGTATCAGAAAGTTCTTAGAGTATATCATATCGGCTAGGGAAACATCAAATAGATTAAAGAAAACTGCAGAAGGTACTAAAAATACAACAAATAGCGAAGACAAACAGGTTTCTGATAATATGACAATAGGATCATTACATGTTAGATCGGAAGAGACTAGAGATAATAAAAGGCGTAGATTTACATCGAGTAGAAAGGAAAAGGCTAGGTATGGAAATAGACAGCATAATAAAGTGCCCCCTCGGAAAAGACCACATGACGATGACAGGTCCGATGAGCCACCTAGAAAGAAATCAATTAAATGTATATTTTGTAAGCAGAATCATTTTAATGACGAGTGCAGTGTGCACAAAACCTTACAGGAAAGAAAGGTTCAATTAGGAAACCGTTGTTATAATTGTTTCAGTGAAGGCCATAGGGCTGACAATTGCCGTACCAAGCGGTATTGTCGACATTGTAATAAGTTCGGCAATCATAATCGAGCATTATGTTCAACTAAACTAACACAGTCAGTGAAGTCCTTACCAACTGATACCTTACATACCTACTAATAATGCATATAGCACTACGCTGTTGCAGACAGCCCTAGTAGTAATTGTTAATAATTTAGAATCTAAAACAAAACTACAATGTAAGGTGTTGCTCGATTGTGGTAGTCAGCGCTCATATACAATGAAACATATTACTAATTTACTTAAACTACCTATTACTGATCAAATTAATTATCAATATTCACATTTGGAAAGAAATCACCACATCTTATTAAAAGTCCATGTCCAATTTTATTCATGTAAATGTAGTACCTCATATTACTCGAGTGTATAAAAGCACCAACTTTTCATGATTTAAACAAAATGGAAAATAAAGATCGTATAATGGCTGATGATTGGTCTTGTGGCAACAAAATAGATATTTTTATCGGAAACGATTATTATCACTCATTCATGTCACAAGAAAAGATATCGGTCATTCAAGATCTGTTCTTAGTTAATTCAGATTTTGGTTGGGTAGGGTCTGGAAGAATAAGTGAGAACATTGATAATTCCGATCAGTTAACTGTATTGACCTACTTTCAATCAGATGGGTTATTTGCTACTAAATTAAACGAACCCGATCTCCCCCTATAACTAGATGATGTTAAACAGTTATGGGACCTTGAATCAATAGGCAACACAGATTCCTCAAAAACTACTCGCGATGAAGAAGCGATTAGGCAGTTTAATGAAACAGTTCAGTACCAAAATAACAGATATCATGTTCAATGGCCGTGGACTGAAGTACCACCGAATCTTCCAAATAATCTAGGCTTAGCTTGGGGTCGGCTCAATAGTTTAATGAAATGACTGGATAATTCAGATTTAAAAGCATACGACCAGGTCATTCAAGAACAGCTACAGACTAAAATAATTGAAATTATACCAAATCCAAAGATGGCACAGAACCATCCCGTTCACTATCTTCCTCACCATTGTGTTCGCGGCCGTGATAAGCCCAAAAAGCTTCGTATTGTTTAAGACGCCTCAGCTAAAATTGCAGACAATCGAAGTTTAAACGAATGCCTATATAGGGGTCCACTTATGTTAGAGGATCTTACAGGAATGCTAATTAAGTTCAGAGAACACCCTATAGGAATAGTTGCAGATGTCGAGAAAGCTTTCCTACAGTTAGGGCTACAAGATTCAGACAGGGATGTAACACGATTTCTTTGGTTCAAAGACGTAAATAGTACAGTTAACCCAGATAATGTTGTGCACTTACGTTTTTGTCGAGTTCCATTCGGTGTCATATCATGTCCATTTCTATTGAATGCTACGATCAAATATCACTTAAACAAGTCGAACAACATGTTTCTAAAACACATTGCGGACGACATTTATGTAGACAATATTGTAACTGGCGCACAGACAATTTCAGACGCAAATAAACTGTACTGTGCTGCTAAAGAATCATTTGATAGTTTGTCCATGAATTTGCGTGAATGGAATTCAAATTCAAAGGAACTAGTTTCTTCCATACCAGATAAATTTAGAGCAGAAGACCGTAAACAGATAAAAGTTCTCGGTCTAATATGGAACATACATAAAGATCAGTTATATTTAAAATATAACTTCAATACAGACATAACAGGCACAGTTTTGACAAAAAGGGACGTCTTAAGAGTCATTGCTTCAATTTATAATCCGTGTGGTCTCGCAGTTCCGGTAGTTCTTCCAGCAAAAGTATTCTTTCAAAAATTATGGAAAGAAAAGGTTAGATGGGACGTCAAATTGAGTGATAGTCTACTTATAGAATGGCAAAAAATAGCATCAAACTTAGAATGTCTAAAGAATATTCATGTTGATCGTTATTTTGGGCAAGGTTTAAATAAACGCCAAGTAGCTGAGCAAATTCAATACGAACTACATTGTTTTACGGATTCGTCTTTGCATGCTTATGCAGCAGTAATTTATTTACGCGGGACTTTACACACTAATAATATTGTCAGTTTTGTTATTGGCAAGTCTAGATTAGTGCCGTTAAAGGACCAACATGACTTACAGATCCCAAGATTAGAATTGCTGGGAGTACTTATCGGGTGCCGGCTTATAGGTTATGTTACAAAATTTATACGATTAAAAATAAAAGCACAATATTTGTGGACTGATAGTCAAATAGTAATTGCCTGGCGCAAATCAGATAAATTACTTCCACCCTTTGTATCACATAGAATCAATGAAATAAAGCAGAACAAGACTTTACAAATCAGATATGTGCCAACTGGATTAAATCCATGGGATGTAGGCACTAGGACGGAACGAGTAAATTGTTACAATAGATGGCTCAAAGGACCTGATTTTTTAACGAGTAACTCAAGTCAGTGGCCTACAGTTCATAATAATAATAATATAAATACTCAAATTTCAATTGCCGGGGAGGGTCTTTCGAACTCTCATACCTTAGCCCTATTAGGACAAAAGTTTTGGGTGCCACACGGGCGGTCAACAGTTCAAAGAGTCATCAGAAAGTGTCCACAGTGTATGAAATACGCTGGTTGTCCATTTAAATTACCACCCATGCCTGATCTACCAGCAGAAAGAGTCAACTTTAGTCTTCCGTTCGCCTTTACAGGCCTAGATTATTTCGGTCCATTGCTTGTGGATGAGGGTAGTAAAGAAAAACGCTGGGTATGCCTGTTTACAGGTCTAACAATTAGGGCTATACATTTGGAGGTCGTTAAAGACTTAACAGCGGAAGAATTTTTACTAGCCATTCGGAGGTTCGTCGCTGTAAGGGGCTTACCTCAGTTATTCGTGTCAGATAATGCCACGCAATTTAAGCTTACAGCAGAAGTGTTAACTTCAGATTATTGTATTCAGAATCACTTGCGGTGGAAATTTATCCCAGAGTTAGCTCCATGGTTCGGAGGATTTTATGAACGACTGATAGGTTTAGTCAAGCATAGTATGAAGAGAACTTTAGACAAACATCTCATAAACCATAACCAGCTATGCACAATAATGAAGGAACTTGAGGCTGTAATTAATACGAGGCCACTAACTACTGTAGGTGCGGAGTTAGAGCACATATTGACTCCTTCAGATTTCCTACGTGTGGGCGGAACATTGACCACTGAAGTTGCAGATCGAGAGTTCTTAGAAACAGCTACGGTAACCAAGATGAATCTAATTGACGGATGGAAACGTGGTCAAATCATCATCTCAGAATTCGCCAAAATGTTCACTAATCAATACTTGACAAGTCTCCGCGAACGTAGTGACAAGCACAAACAACCTAGAGTCGTTATTAATAGGCCACCAAAGTTAGCAGAGAAAGTTCAAATTAAATCAGATAGTAATAGGGCACATTGGAAAGTGGAAAAATAGCAGAATTGATTAAAGGATCGGATAGGCAGATTAGAGTAGCCAAAGTTAAATTACCATCAGGAGAAATACTGACCCGTTCAGTAGGGCATCTGTTTCTGTTGGAGATGGACGATCAAAGCACAGAATCGTCCCCAGAGCAGAATGTAGTGCCAGTCAAAATCAGTTCGCACCCTGAAGATTTTCAAAAGAAACAATCAGTACAAAACGATCACCCAGTCGGTTTTGACCAAGAGTCTCGAAGTACTCAAGACGATGAACCAGTCATCAATGATACACCTATATTTCAGTCAGTACAAGATACCAGTAGTCGACCAATCAGGGCATCAGCAGCCAAGGCAAAAGAGAGAGTTAAACAGTGGACAGCAGTTCAGTTGATGAGCAGATTGTTTCAATAATTAGTGATCATAAGTTTGATTCAGTTTAAATCAGTTGGAATCAGTAAGCATCAGTTGGAATCAGTAAGTATCAGTTGGAATCAGTTGGATTCAGTTAGAATCAGTTGTAATCAGTAACCCTGGTAATCAGGACTCAGTTATAACAAACTATCACTTCGAAAATGTTGTAAACATATTTATTAAGCTCTTGATTAAATAGTTATTTCAGTAGATCCGATTTTTAATTATCTTTCCCTTGGGCGAGAGTGTCGCGAAAGCGAAGGAATATAGCCTTTATGTACCTACAAATATGAATTAGTTAAGACGTAGCGTGAGGTGAGAGAAGGAGGGGATAGCGCGCGGCGGTGGATCGCGCGCGCGCACCGTGGCAATTGGGCCTGAGGGTCGGAGCTAGCAGTACACGGGTGAGCAAACTTGGTATTACTCAGTGCATGTGTGTGTGTCTTCAGATTGACCAGATATTCAATTTATATTATTTCCCAATGTTGTTGTCGTGTGTGTATTGTTTTACCAGCGATCAGATTCAAAAATGATACCAAATCAGACCATAAACCAGCTGCGAGGCTCGGGGTGGCTATAAGGGGAGGTTGGAGGCCACATTGGGAGGACACCCAGAATATCATTGCGATGATAATTCAATAACCGTTATTCAGTGCAAACCAGTTAACATGAGTCCAACAAGGTTGGAGGCCAATTTGGGAGGACACCCAGAATATCATTGCGATGAAAATTCAGTAACCGTTATTCAGTGTAAACCAGTTAACATGAATCCAACATTCGTTGGATTCAAATCATATCGTACCTGGGCATATTTCAGAGACGTAGGGTACTTTAAGTTCAGATATTCGTCACTAAATGGTACGTGGCGACAATTATGTTGATAACAAACTATTTTGTATTTACATGCAATTCTAACTACTTACTAATACTAAAGTTTCACATGTAAAAGTCAATAAATAAAAATGATTGTAAACTAAGTGAGAAATGTAAAATAAATAACTAAGTAAATGGATAATTGTAAACTTAATTAATTTGATTTGTAAGTATCTGAAAGTACATTATAAAACTAATATTACATAAAACATTTTTTTTGATAAGGAAATTTTGTCTAAGTACTTAATTGTATTTACTTCTATGTACGTTAATGATGTAACTAACTACTGTTAATGTATATATCATATTAACTATGTATATTTGTAATGCTACTTTTATAGATTACGGGGGTGTGTTAAATAATATTGAAAGAATTATAATCTATAAAGACAGTAATTTATCTAATAAATAGTCGATGCAGTATATCTGTGGACATCGTTCATTACTAGTTTACCTCTATGCCTACTTTGTCTGTGGTAGGAGATATTAAAAAAATGAACAAGTCTCTCTGTGGGCTGGTATAAAAACGGCAATGTGTATTTTATTAAATAATTAATACTCTGCTACTAAAAACCCTAAAACTTATAAAATACCAAATAAAAACATGACAAACCTAACATACCGCCCACCAAAGGACTTTTAAGTTCTTTAACAATCACAATAAGGTTCTACCAAATTATCCTCTAAACAAAGTACCTAACTCCAAATTGTCAGTCTAAAACACAAATATTACAACCGTAAATTAATAAAGTTAATGAAATTCTAACAATACCTTCTAAAGTAATTCACAATATCTCAGTAATTCAAAATTAGCTAAGTAGAATCAACTGGCAATGCACATAACTTTGTGATAGTTCTCTTAGTTATGGAACCTCCACTTCTTACACTATACACCCTCGTGTTACCATCCATGCCTGGGTGTTTATCTGTGATTCTTCCTAAGGACCATTTGCTGGGTGGTTGATTTTCAGTCTTAATTAACACAATATCCCCTATTGCAAATTCCATCGCTTTCTTCATCCATTTAGGACGCTGCTGAAGCTTGGTCAAATATTTATCTTAACAGCGTCACCAAAAGTCATGAAAAATCTTCTGTGTATGTTGCCAGCGTGACAAATTATGAACCTTCACAGCTTGCAGATCAGGTGAGGGTACCACAATTGGTGGTTCTCCTATTAAAAAATGTCCAGGAGTTAATGGATCCAAGTTTTCTGGGTCGGTGTTATCTATTGGGCACAACGGGCGTGAATTCAGACAGGCTTCTATCTGGCATAATACTGTAGCCATTTCCTCGAACGTCAGGTGAGTTGTAATGATACGTTTCAGGTGGTACTTGATAGACTTCACGCCTGCTTCCCATAGTCCTCCAAAGTTTGGACTATATGGTGGGAGAAAGTGAAACTGTGTGCCATCTGTTGCTAGCGTGGATGTAACTTCTCCCGTCATCTGTGCCTCATACCACAAAACATGAAGTTCTCTGTTTGCACCCACGAAGTTTTTACCATTATCACACCACAGGTGGCCACATTTACCTCTTCTGGCAACAAAACGTCTAAAAGCTGCTATAAATGCCTCTAAAGTGAGGTCTCCAACTAGTTCTATGTGGATTGCTTTAGTGGACATACATATGAAAATAGCCACATATGTCTTTTTGGTTTTGTAGCCTCTTCCTTTAGATACCAGTGTTTGAAACGGTCCTGCGAAATCTACACCGCTGTGCAGAAACGGTCACGTCGGTGTTACTCTTTTCACTGGTAAGTTTCCCATTATTTGTGCTTTTGTTATAGCATTCATTCGAGCGCACTTCATGCATTTGTGAATATGTTTCTTCACCAGTGATTTAGCTCTTATAACCCAGTATTTATAGCGTAAGTGACATAGCATCAACTGAACTCCTCCATGAAGCGTTTCGTCATGTGCATCAGCAATGATTAACTGTACCAGTGCGTTTCTATTTCCCAGGATCACAGGATTCTTCTTATCTTCAGGTAAGTTAGCATGTCTTAAGCGACCGCCCACCCTGAGTACATTTTTCTCATCTAGGTATGGATTTAGACATCGGAGCTGACTTTTTTTCTTAACTTGTTTTCCTATTTTTATTCTATCTATCTCTTTTTGAAATTCTTTCTCTTGAGCCTTTTTAATACAGATCTGTAAAGTATCTTCTAATTCCTGCGTTGTTAAATTCAGATTTTCGCTGTTTATATTCTTCTTATAGTTTAAAAATCTTCTACAGTAAGTAATCGCTTTTATTAAATCTGTTAATGTTTCAAAATTATCAAATTGTGATATTAAAGGTGTTTCAGGTTCTTCAACCCGCTCTGCGTTCAGGTAAGTATTAATTTTAGTTTTCTTCATTTCCAAGTCTGTTTCTGTAATTTCATGTTTAATATTTATTTTTGTTTCAGATAGCCAGCCCGCTCCGTGCCACCATAAGTTCCATTTCTTCAAGTCGGATATCAATATTCCTCTAGATGCCAAATCAGCGGGATTTTCATGTGACTGAACATGGAACCAGTGCTTGTTATTAATGTTTTCAACAATTTCGACTACACGGTTTGCAACGAAGGGTTTCCACCTGTTAGGTTCACCACTAAGCCATGCGATAACAATTGAAGAGTCAATCCATGCGTACATTTGTGTTGTCGGTATCCTCATTGATTGTCCAACCTGCTGCATTAATTTGAAAGAAGTAGGGCACCACAAAGTTCTAGACGAGGTAGCAAAATGGTCTTCAATGGTGCTACTCTGGTTCTAGCAGCTATCAGTTTTGTTTCAAACTTGTTTTCTAGAGTTTCAATTCTTATATAGACTGCCGCTGCATATGCACGCATTGAAGCATCTCTGAATCCGTGAATTTGTATTTTGTCGTTGATAACAGTCATCGTACCAAGCCATCTCTCTATTTGTATTTCAGTTATGTTAACGAGGTCTGATCTTATTTCTCTCCATTCTTGTTCTAATGTGCTACTAACTTGTTTATCCCAGTTAACTCTTTCAAGCCAAAGCTTTTGTATTAACATTTTAGCCAAAACAGTACTCGGTGCTATCCAACCAAGGGTATCAAACACTCTTTGTATATCAGACAATATGTTTCGCTTTGTTATGGTCTTGGCTATGGGTGTAAATCTGAGATTGTATTGAAACTGGTCTGTTTTTAAATTCCATTAAATTCCTAATGCTTTAAGAGTTCCATCGAGGTTTATAGTATCGATTTTATGAAGTATATAGAAGATGACAAAAAATCAGCAAAAACACATAATATGTGCTTTTGCCGCCTCTAAACCCGCTCTTTCTAGCGTGTCTGATAATTCTTTAGAAAGTGTTATAGCTTCAGCTACTGTATCTGTGCCAGATAAAACGTCATCCACGTAAAAATCCTCGTTTATAATTTGTGCAACAAGAGCTAGCTTCGACTTTGGCTACCTGTTGCAGCGTTTTAACGGCCAAATATGGTGCAGACGCTGTACTAAAGGTGACTCTACGCAATCGATATTCTTCCAGGTTATCAGATTCCTGTTGCCTTCACAGGATACGTTGAAATTCTGTGTCTTCTTGGCTCACTAATACTGAGAAACATCTGTCTTATATCTGCCATAAAACAGACTTGTTTCATGCGCCATCTCATCAAAATGTTTCTCAATTCTTCTTGCAGCTGAGGACCCACAAGTAATTCATCGTTCAACGAAACGTTGTTTGATCCTCTGCATGACGCATCAAATACAACGCGTGTTCGCGTGGACTCTTTGTCACATCTGACAACAGCGTGGTGAGGTAAGTAGACAGCTCTTTCATCCTTTTCCTATTCAGGTACCTTCTCAATGTATCCTTCTTCTATATTATAATCGTTTATAACTTTACTATATTCTTTTTGCAGGTCTGGCGATTTCCTGAACTTCTTTTCTAATTGTGTAAATCTATGTGTTGCTATCGATTTTGTATTACCATCTGGTGATTGTGGACTGTATGTATTAAATGGTAATTTAACAATGTACCTTCCTTCTTCGTTTCTAGCAGTTGTTTTTTCGTATATTTCTTCACACAGTTGTTCTTCTTTAGTTAAGTGTCTTTTAGTGTCTACGTCAATTTCCCAAATTTATTACAACATGTCTTCTATGTCAACTGAATGATGCATGACAACATACTGATTTTGATGTGTTGTATTAACTTCAAATTTCAAATTCAAATTTCAAATTATTTATTTGTAAACATAGGTACATACAGGTAATAAGATTTATCTCCAAAAAGAATCCATCCCAGGCTGGTTTTCTGAGCACTTGGTGAGCCTGGTGGACCTTTGATTAGGTTGTTTTGCAGAATTTCAGCATCTTCTTTCACATCCAAGAGTAGATCTATAGACCCTGGCTTAAAATATGTTGGATCAGCCAGGTTGAGGTCTTGAATGTGAGCCCAATCTTGTTTATTGATTGTTTTGGTGGGTATCTTTGCGGTCAGTTGCTTGGACATTACGTATGCCTTGATCGGTAAACAATAGCTTCGGTCCAATCGTGATCGTATTTGTAGCTGAACCGCATGTTTTATTTCGGTCTTCTGGGATCCCACCCCCATAATGCTTGCTTTAACAGGTTGTCGTTTAAGCTTCAACAATTGAGTCGCCTTCTCGCTAATAAAATCTGCCTCGGAACCTTGATCGATTAGCGCCCGCAGTAAAATGGTGTTACCTTGCTCGCCTGTTGCTTCCACTACTGCCGCGGCTAAAAGTGCTGCTACGCTCTTCTTAGTACTGTAATGCGACGCTATCATTGTATTGACTTGTAATGCTTGCTCTTCTTCTACATGTGTTACAGCTGGAGGTGTGACCGATGATTCTCCAGGCTGCTTGGTCTTCGTTTCATGTAAAAGGGAATGATGGCGCCTGTGACAAACACGACAAGATACTGGCACTTTACACTTAAATGCCGAGTGTCCTGGTACTAAGCAGTGAATGAATGAATGAATGAATGAATGAATGAATGAATGAATGATATATTTATTTGCAAGAATATAGGTAGGTAACATAGGTTCTTAAGTTAGGATAGTTTCACTATATTCGGCATTTCAGCCGTGCAAATGTTTAGATTTTACATCTTGGTTTATAGCATGCATGATTTATGTAACATTTAGTAATTAGCAATAGGAACTTAACAAAAAATTATAATAATAATGTTATATTTTATATTTATTTTACAATTCAATTAATTAAATTAAATACGATTCTATTCAACTAAAATAATAATCTATCTTACAAATAGCGATGTCATGTCATTAAAAAAATAATTAAAAAATCAACAAGAATAATGAGATGTCAATAAGTAGATGTCATATTTTTATTATAGTAATACCTAAGTTTTACATTTTACAATCAAAATATTCTTTGATGGAATAAAAACATCTCTCACACAACCAGTTATATAGCTTTTTATTAAATTCTAAATCTGTAGCACTTCTAAATTCTTCGGCTAAGTGGTTATATATTTTCACCGCCATGGTATAACAATTTTTATTGCATAGTTTTAGCCTATTTCGCGGGACAACTAGTGGCTTTTGTACTATTTTTCTCTTTGACATAGCCTTTTTATCTTTTTCAAAAAGCGAGTAGTTATTTCTTACAAATTTGCAGGTTTCAAATATATATAAAGACGGCAGAGTAAGCAGCTTTTTCTTAATAAATAACGATTTCTGTCCACTTAAGATTGAAAATTGACCTTATACACTTTTTTTGGGCGATAAATGCCCTCTGCGCATCTGTTGAATTCCCCCATACAGTTATTCCATACCTTAGAACCGAACAAACATGGCTATGGTATACCAATAAGGCTGTTTGAATGTCTGTTAGATGTTTGATCCTCCTAAGTGCAAATACGAATTTGTTTATTTTCTTACATACATTATCTATTTGAGCTTTCCAATTGCAATGTTTGTCCATAACTATTCCTAAAAAATTGATATTCTTAACTTCTTCTATGTCATTATTATTGTATTTTAAACTTAATTTAATTTCATTTTCTAGTTTTTTGTGGTTATTATATGGCAAAAATTTTATAAATTTAGTTTTACTTGTATTTATTGTTAAATTATTCCTATCTAGCCAATTGATTAAATCTGTCAATGCTTTATTCGTAACTATTTTACTGTTATCCAGAGTTTTCTCTTTTGTCAACACGGTAGTATCATCTGCAAACAATATAGTATATTGATTCGTGGAGTCAGGCAGTTCGTTTATATATATAATAAACAATAAGGGGCCAAGGACACTTCCCTGTGGTACACCACAGTAGTTTGTTAAGTACGGTGACCTAAAGGTTTTCTGGGTGTTAGTTTCGAAACACATTTTTTTTATCTCCGTGCATTGTTGTCGGCCTCTTAAGTAGCTTTCGAACCAATTATTAGCAACGCCTCGTATACCATATTGCTCAAGTTTGTGCAATAAGGTTTCATGACAAACCATATCAAACGCCTTACTCATGTCTAAAAATACTGCTACTGGGATTTCTTTTTTATTTATAGCATTCATAATTTCTTTAACAAGTTTAAAACATGCCAAGGTTGTAGATTTTTGCTTAATGAAACCGTTCTGTTGACTACATAATACATCATGTTTATCTAAAAAAATTATAAGCCTTTTACTCATTATCTTCTCAAATATTTTTGAAAGTATGGGAACCAAAGTAATTGGTCTATAATTATTTGCCTCAGATCTAGGTCCTTTCTTGTAAAGAGGTTTTACAATAGAACATTTCAAGCTTTCGAGGAATATACCCTTTTCCAAAGATAAATTAATTATGTAAGTCAAGGGTTTTGTTAAAGTTTGTAAGTTTTGTTTGATCATATTAGTACTAATGTTATCATATCCGACTGAGTTGGTATTTCGTAACTTCATAGCAGTCATAAATATTTCCATACAAGTAGCTGGTTCTAGGTAAATTGAGTTCACAACCGTTTTATTGGAAGCATGTTTAGTTTTTTTAGCAATGTTGATAAAGTAATTGTTAAAATAAGTTGCTAAATCGTCACCTTCCTTTAATATCTGTTCTCCATCTAAAATTTCTCTAATTTCACTGCTAGTATTGTTCTTTTTAAGTTTATCATTTATTATTTTCCACGTCGCTTTACATTTATTGTCTGCTTTTTCTATGTATTTTTTATTATTATCCCTTTGTATTGTATTTACACAATGTCTTAGTTTTTGCTATATTTTCTAAATTGTTGTTTATTGTGGGTAGTTTTATTTTTATAATAGATACCTTGTAGTTTTTTCTTTGTTACAAATGACTTTTTTAGACCTTTAGTTACCCATTTTAGGTTATGAGAGTTAGAGTTTATCTTGATTTTAATCAATGGAAAACACAGTTCATAAAATAGACAAAGTTCATCGTGCAATAGTGAAAAGGCTTTATTTACGTATGTTTCCAGGTATACTTCTGAAAATGAAAGATTACTAATGTAGTATTTAAATTTTCAATATTTTCTTTACTCAAGTCCCTTTTGTATGCAAAAAAATGCTTTTGAAATACATTGTTATCCGTATCTAATTTAATTGATAGTGTTTGCCCGGTATTGTGATCCGATAGTCCTAATTCATGTGTTTCACCTTTTGCTTCTTTGATGTCACTTATAATATTGTTAATGCAAGAATTTTGCCGAGTTGGTTTACTTATGTGTATTTTTAAGTCATAATTGTATAAAATATCGATAAATGTATTCTTATATTTGCTATCGCTTAGAATATCTATATTAAAGTCCCCACATAGAATATTTTTATAATTGTCCTTGTTACATGTTTTATCTAATAATATTTGTAATTTTCTAAAGAATATATTTATATCAGAATCTGGTGTTCTATAAAGACAGAATAAGTTCAGATTATATTGTTTTATCTTAATACCGCATATTTCAAAATGTTTTTCCATCGCAATACTATTTAACCACTCTATATTTTCAAATTCAACATCTGGTTTCATTAGTATACAGACTCCACCTCGCCTTTGGTCTTTCCTAGAATAGCTGCTGACTAATTTAAACGAATGTACATATGTATTGTCTTCTTCTCCAGATTTAATAAATGTCTCACTTAGGCATAGAAAATCTACAGAATAGGTTTGATCCTGAAGCAAATTAAGGGCAATTTCAATTTCATTTATTTTGTTAATAGCACCCGCAATGTTTTGGTGGAGAATCACATGGTTTTGGTTTTTAGCTAAGAGAAAATGATTTATTTTTAACTTGGATTATTTTATTGGCCTGGGGTAGTTCAATAATGTCTGATGATTTATTCATATCACCTATTAGTATGTCATCACCAGTCTGTGTGCTTTGGTTTTTAGTTTTAGGAATACTGGCACACGAGTCTAATCCAATTTTTTTGTTATAATAATTAGATCTTCCGTTAAAAGATAAAAACTGTTTGTTATAGTCTAATTGATCTAATAAAGAATTTATTTTATAACTTAATGATGACACATTATAACATTGTTTGATAAAATAACATTCTCTAGTTTGACTACAAACTAAATCTAACATTCCATTCAATTTCATCTCATTGAAGCAGATGTTTTTATTCACACCTAATATAATTACTGGACAAGGCACAGATTTTAAAAACAAACATAATTCTGTGGTAATTTTTAAGGTATTGTCATCGTTTTGTCCAATAGATATTATCAATTTATCGTCAGCTTTTATGTCAAATAGTTTTGCGCTTGTTAAGATTTCCTGTGTGGAGGCATTCGTTTTGACTATAGAGTTGAACTGATAAGTGTGATAGGGATTACTAAACCTAGATTTTGTCAATTGTGATGATAATCCACTGCACTGACTGCCTCCAATTATAGATGCCCTTTTTAACCCCCGGCGTAAAAACGACGGGGTGTTATAAGTTTGACGTGTCTGAGTGTGTGTGTGTGTGTGTGTGTGTGTCTGTCTGTGGCATCGTAGCTCCCGAACGGATGAACCGATTTTGTTTTTGTTTTTTTTATTTGAAAGGTGAATTAGTCGGGAGTGTTCTTAGCTATGTTTGATGAAAATCGGCTTGACTAGTAGAATAATGCATACTGTATTGAAAGGGAATGAGGAATATTAATTAACTAACGAAATGAAAACTAAAAACTTGAACTTGAATGAAAACGAAAATTAATTTTATAAACTCTAAGGGCCAAAGCACCGGTTCCCTGCTGTTTAAACAGCCGGCTGTTTAAACATAGGGTAGACTGGGTGCGATTGTGTCAGAGTACAGTTGTGCCAATTGGACGTAGTTACGCAAAAAGAATTCAATCCACACTTTTTCCAAAATTGAATTATATATACCAAACGCATTCTCAGGGTACTGATACCTTTAATATCAAAAAGATCCATGTGACGAAATACAACTTTAGACGTATCTACAACTTCTCGAAACCAGACTAAATTACATTTAAAAACTTTCAAATAAAAAATAAATTAAAATTTTAAAAAACCCCCAACGCAAAACATAAAAGCAATTATTTAAAAAGTAAAAAATAATATCTTTTGTTGAGCCATCAAAAGTTTGTTCGTTGAAATGGCGCTATAATGTCGCGGCGGGGTACCGCTAAGTCAGCAATAGCTAAATAGGTAAAATAGCGAACTCATGGATTTGCAATGAGATTTGACTTACGCAGTAATTTATTTTTGTTTTTAAATATGTAGGTAAATGATACAATCAAATGTTTGAATGTTTGAAATGTTTGAAATGTTTGGTCTTTATTGTTGAAAGAAATGTTGGTGAAACATCCACAAAAAGTGGATGGTGCCACTGAGATTCGAACCGGCACTCAATGTCGTACAAGTCGTATACGTTGATCTTGCCGCCAACTAAACGTTAATAACTGTTGTCAAAATACATGGTCACAATGTTTAGCATCGGGTGAGAAATATGCTGGTCATTATAATGAGGTCCAAAGGTCAGTTTTGAATCAAGCAAAATGTATGTGTTTTATTTGGTCAACGGATTTTTTTTGGAGTAATATTTAAAAATACGCTCACTTGTTCATGTTATTTCCTTGAACTTTTTTGCTGATTTCTTCAATATGGTATTTATTATGTTGTGGTGTAATAATATTATAGAAAACTTCACTAATTCAGCTGTTTCACGTCACTTGATATTTTTAGTCATTTCTGGTATTAAAAATAGAAATTTTTGATCACAAACATTATATGATGGAAGTCACGTAACACTGAATCATATTCTTCACATAGACTTGATAAAAAATGTGTTTTACTATTTTTAAATTATTTTTATACACGGAGCTAATGTTTACTTAGGCTGCAGCGCCATCTGTATTTAAAACATAACTGTTTGTTCTTCACAAACTCTCTTCTTTCATTAGGTTCCTTCTTGCAGAATTCCTTGCAATGACTTAAACTGTGACTTTCTTTACACATCACACAAACTTTCTCCGTAACTGGTGTGGCAACATGGCATGAACGCTCCTTTATTGTTTTGTTGTCCTTAGATGTACTATTCTGATTTGTTAATTCCAGGGTACGGAACTTCGAGTCTAGGAACTTCTTGAAATCACTCCAGGTAGGTAAGTTTTCAGATTCTTCTTTGTATGCATGTTCTTCCCAGTTCTTGTGCGTCTCTGAGTCCATCTTTTGCACCAGAAGATATATAAGGAATTGATCCCAAGAGCTGGTGTCAACATTTAAATTAATTAAGTTGTTTAGGCACTCTGTAGTTGTGTCTAACAACCCCTTTAACTGAGAAGCTGATTGAGAAGTCATCTTCTTTTGGTTGAATAACCTTTTCATAGAATGATTTAAAAGTAAGCGTTTATTGCCGTATCTCTTTTTCAAAATATCCCATGCATTTTCATAATTTTTATCGGTAACCTGTATATGCTTCAATAGTGATTCGGCTTCTTGAGTAACACTAGTCTTCAAATAATGAAGCTTTTGTACATCGCGGAGCGAAGTGTTATTGTGCACCAACGAAGTTAACAAATCTTCAAAAGTTTGCCATGATTCATAATTACCGGAAAACTTCGGTATCTCGATCCTCGGTAGGTGCACGAGGTTATTTTGTGGTGTTTGTGGTTTTGTGTGTGGTTGTTTGGTTTTTTGTGGTTTTTTTGTCTTGTGTGGGTATTTTGTGGATTTTGATTCCATTACAGATGGTTCAGTCAGATAACGAAATAACCATGTCCTTTAAGTCACCTTGAAGCACGTTAAATAAATCTTCATAAATAAATAAATAATAGTTTAAAAAAACTAAAAACACGCTTTTTATAGAAAACCAAACTAAAAAATAGAAAATAAATTTTAATAAATTATTTTATTTTAAAAAAAGCGCGTTTAAACAACACGTATTTAATTTATCCGAATCCCGTACAAGCAATAGTGAACCTTAATACAATCAACATATGGTCGAAATCGAGCCGAATCCATTCATTACGGACACCTGCGAAGAGAACAAAAGGCTTACATTCCACAGCAGCGATAAGAGACCCTTTTTTTTGTGCTCATCGGATACCGAGAATTAGCAAGTTGTTTACTACGAAAACTATTAACGTAATAATCACGACTTTATACATCGGGTATCAGCTGCATTCAAGAATATTACGTGAAAAATGACTACGACGACTGAGGAACAACATAAACTTCTCTCCGTGTTAGAAGATACTGCAAACCTGTTACGGAAAACACAAATTAACCTAAGAAAATGTCCTAAAGCACGCTTAACAAGAGGATATATCGAAGCACGTATGAGAATCATCTAAGATTATTGGGATACGTTCAAATGTGCGCATAAAGACTTAGTTAAAATAACGCCCATGGATCAGAAAGGTACTTTGTCTTATTTTTTGAATGAAGAGTTTTTACCAGCTTTTTATTAGCTTCACCTATACGTTTGTTTGTAACCGACTTCTTTGGGCGCGATTTTGACCCACTTTAAACGGCCAGATTTCGTTCAAACTTTGTAGATTTATCGAGGACCGACGACAATACACTAATTTGATAAAATTATTAAAAAAAACAAAAAAAAAAAAACATAAGTCGTTCAAAATTAGTTGCCGAAAAAACAGCTATTATATACTAGGAAGGTACTGCACAAGCGCCCCTGGTAGAATAAATGTACATAATATTTATAGATATAGATATAACCAAACTAAAAAGTAAAAAATAAATAATAGTTTAAAAAAAACTAAAAACACGCTTTTTAAAGAAAACCAAACTAAAAAATAGAAAATAAATTTTAATAAATTATTTTATTTAAAAAAAAGCGTGGGGTGCATGGTGTCAATAGTCATAAATATTTTATTGACAGATATGAGTAGAGTGATTATCATTTTGATAATATCTTAAAAAGCACCCCACGCTTTTTTTTAAATAAAATAATTTATTAAAATTTATTTTCTATTTTTTAGTTTGATTTTCTATAAAAAGCGTGTTTTTAGTTTTTTTAAACTATTATTTATTTATTTATGAAGATTTATTTAAGGTGCTTCAAGGTGACTTAAAGGACATGGTTATTTCGTTATCTGACTGAACCATCTGTAATGGAATCAAAATCAGCAAACAGTAGTTTCGGCTGCACAAGTCCACAAAATAACCTCGTGCACCTGCCGAGGATCGAGATACCGAAGTTTTCCGGTAATTATGAATCATGGCAAACTTTTGAAGATTTGTTTACTTCGTTGGTGCACAATAGGGTCGTTCCACCGTTTCGTGCAAAAAACACTGTTTTGAAGAATCAAAAACTTTTTAAATATTCCGCATTTTTTTTGTAATAAATCGAATTCTGGTCGTTAACAGATTTATAAAAACTCAAAGGCACTCTTTTATCTTGTTTAGTAACGGAGAAAATGATAACTGAAATTTCATGATTGGATGGTAATGAAAAGAGAAAGGAACGTAATGAATTGAGCAGCGATGGTAATTTTTAAAGCGGATGGTAATGAAATACCTACTGCAAAATAACTGTGAAAATAGATTTGAATGCGAATAAAACCAATATAATATTAATAATCAACATTTATTTCTATTCAAACTTTGGTTTCCGTTCAATCAATATTAAAAAACGATAGGTTAATCACAGTTTAAAAAAAAACAGTGATGATAAAAACAAATGACTAAGTGTAGTTTAATCATTTGTGTTTAAAGAAGATATAATAGGAATTATATTTTTTTGGACTTAGATGCAAAATCACAATGATCACTTTACTTGAGAATCATTAAAATCTAAAAAAAACAACAAGATTAAAAATACTTCTAAAAAAATTAATAAAACAATCATCAAACTAAAACTGCTAAAAGTCAAAATAAATCTACGATTAATAATATTAACCAAGTACAGACTTCTAATTTTAATAATTTTCTAAATAAATGCTAGTAAATTTCTGGCCCTAGGGAAAAGGGTTAAATTCCCATTACATTATATAACATAATAACAAAGATCCCTTTGGGCCACAGAATTATCAATATAATATAAATTTAAACTTGAGAAGTTTACTATCATCAGGTAACAATCTAAATAAAATCGGTTAGGACTCATAAGCGTTTCTTAAAAAATATTATAATCATCACTGTCATCTGATTCCTCATAGTATTTATTCTCATCTTTGTTTGTTTTACCAGTCTTATTCAAATTAATAAATGATTCGAATTGCCGTTGATGTTCAGAGTTTAATGCAGGATTCAAACTTATTTGAACCAGATTTTCCTTTAGTTTCCTATAAAATTAACGATTTTCCCAAGTTAATTTTACGTCAGATAAAATCTTAACTTTAGGCGATTTGACCTCAGTCGTAGAACTACATTTACCAGCGGTGATAGCTGTAAATCAATTGGACCTGCTAGTGGTTGTAAGTTTTTTAAAACATTTGAATCATCTATGTTATTTAAAATAGTGGACGTATCTATGCTTAATTTAGACTCATTGTCATTGGCACATGTAACTCCATTCTGGTCACATTGTAGAACAGATAGATTAATCTCATCTTCGTCACAGTTATCAAAACAAAGAAATCTGAAAACAAAACAATAACAAAGAAATCTGAAACAAAGAAATCATTTTTTTTCACACACGTTTTGTGTTTCATTTCTTCGTTTACGTAAAACATTCTTTTCTCTTTCTAGATTACTAATTCTATCTTTTAGTGTCTTTATTGTTTTTAAGTAATTATAACGTAAACGCCTAATTGTGTTCTTCGAAATAAATAATTGTTCAGGTATATTTTGACTTTGACCTGGTTCAGTAAGCACCAAAGGTTCTAGAGTTTCAAATTCACCCGAGTCACTCTGAGGCGGTGAGTTTTCCATCAACATCATCTCTAATTTCTTTTTTTCTGCTTTTTTTTCTATGTATTTTAGTGATTTTTTCCGCCAACGTCTTCTTTGTTCTCGTTGTGACCTAGGAGTCATGTTTTTAATGATGCATGTCTTTTTCTTCTCTTTCCTCGCTAAATATCTGCTTCTTTCTTTTTCTTTTTGTACAAAATAATCATTTGCTAGCTTTCCTTCTCTTGTTAACTTTTTACGAGGTTTCCCCATGTTGATTCTGAAAAATATAAAATAAATATAATGATTGTATAACTTCACTCAAAAAATAAATGCAAAGACATGAACATAAATATATGCCAATAATAGGCTCAGAACATCGTAAACATAAACATAAAAATCGTAATTAATTAAGATTTCAATTATTCATTTTCTTCCAAAATCCGTCCATTACCATCCCTCAAAAAAATTGGAGGGAAAAGACGGTAATGAAGTGGAGATGAATGAAGAAATCAAACATTTTCTAGGATGTAATTTTTATCAACTACAGTACATGTTCAATATTAATTGAAGGTCGAAATTAGATTTAGGGTTAATTAGAGAGAGAGAGAGAAGCAATTAAAATTATCTACTTACTGCTGTTATTTTGTACATCAAGGGAATGTAATGAGTCACTTTGCGGACGAAGCACTGAAATCGTTGTGAAGAATGAATGTAATTGCGACTGATGCGCGCACGTCCTTCCCGATCCGATGTCGCGGACCACTGACGGTTATAAGCGCATAGCAAACAAGCCAAGTTAGAGATCGCGATCATACAGACCTACATAATTTTAAAAAATCTGAACACGGATGGTAATGAATTTTTTCGTGTGACAATTTTAAAATGAGCTTTTTTTCTGATATTACTGCATGAATTGTTTGTGAAATTATTTAATCAATAGCTCAGAAGTACAACTTTAATATTATGTATTAATTAAAACAGTCCTGCCAAGGTCTTTGCTTGGAAAAGAATGGGAATGAATTTTTACGCAGTTTTTTTATTTTCCTGAAAAATCTATTTAATAATCCTGTAAAAATTATGAAAATGCATGGGATATTTTGAAAAAGAGATACGGCAATAAACGCTTACTTTTAAATCATTCTATGAAAAGGTTATTCAACCAAAAGAAGATGACTTCTCAATCAGCTGCTCAGTTAAAGGGGTTGTTAGACACGACTTCAGAGTGCCTAAACAACTTAATTAATTTAAATGTTGACACCGGCTCTTGGGATCAATTCCTTATATATCTTCTAGTGCAAAAGGTGGACTCAGAGACGCACAAGAACTGGGAAGAACATGCATACAAAGAAGAATCTGAAAACTTACCTACCTGGAGTGATTTCAAGAAGTTCCTAGAATCGAAGTTCCGTACCCTGGAATTAACAAATCAGAATAGTACATCTAAGGACAACAAAACAATAAAGGAGCGTTCATGCCATGTTGCCACACCAGTTACGAGATTAGCGCGTTCAACCAAACAAACTTCAGCTTTATAATATTATAGTATAGATTGTCCCGAACACGCACACAACACAATATTCATAATCAGTTAGAAAGTGAGAGAAAAAGAATTGCTGGAGTACGGCATGAAGAGACAGAAGAAGAGCGCAACGAACGTTTGAATTCTGATCGACTTCGACATTCTCTGAACAGAATGTCGATATCATCTGAAGAATCGGATGTGTCTCAAGATATAGCCGTAGGTCATGGCGACCTTCCTTGGGTTGGTAAGGAACGGAGTTCATTTACGTATACTCCTATGATTGACTACGCCACATATTCCGCCATCGGAGGTATGATTCAAAATTGTACTTTTTGAACGTCTCGAATCATCTCGCGCATCCCGTTGTTTTCCCGTCCCCGGGCTCTTAGAATTCGACATCAGACGTTTCAGATCTTCGATTTTGCCGACCCCGTTGTCGCTGGCATAAGCAACAGGATCCGCGTACGAAGTCGCGGGCAGAAGCTAGTGATATATATGGGGGTGTTGTGTTTTGTGTATGTGTAATTGTGTGGTGTGTAGGTGTGTGTAGGTGGGCTATGTTGATTCTCTCAGTTTTCTTTGGACATTAATTTATTTTTAATGTGGAAAGTTTAGTAATTGTTCCGTCTCCTCGTAGCTTAATTTCTGTAAGTATTGGAACACTTTTAATTTGCAGCGTTTTCTAGTCAACGGGTATATATTTATTATTTTGTTAAGCTTATTATAAAGGTAAGGGCCTAGAAAACTTACAAATCTTTTTGCAAAATTAGTTTTAAATGTGGTCGATTTGTCACATACATGATGTTTACGACGTCTTTGTAGTAACAAGGGGTTGAAAGGTAGTTTGTTGTGTTCTTGCAGGATAATTTTCAGTATGAACAACTGTCTGACTGTTAAAACCCCGCACAGCTGGAACAGAGTTGTAGTAGGGAAACGCCTTGGTTTAGACAAACTAACCTTCAGTATAGCTCTCTGGGCGACCTCAACTGCCTTTAGAGTGGTTTTGCATATACCTCCCCAGGATGAAATGCAGTATTGGGTGAATTTCAACAAATGCCATTTTTCTTATCATATCGGTGAACTTTTTCATTTATATATATTTTTTATTTTTTTCATGTTTAATGTAATATTTAGGATACTAAATACTCCCTTATTGGTAACCATCAACGTATCTTTTAAGACTATGGAGAAAATTCAGTTTGAATTCTGGTTTCCACCGATGTGACAATCCGGCACCGATTATCTTTTCTGTACACCGATATGATAAATTTATTCACCGATGTGATATACATATACAGCGATATGATAATCTATCCACCTTTGAACATCAAAAAAGAAATAGTAGGCTTATACATTTTTGAAGGAGTGACTAAGAACTGAATACCTGAACTAAGGGTATTATTTTCTTAGAATAAAAAATAATGTTTTTTTTAATTATCATTGTGTTTATTTAAAAGAAGTATAAAAAACAAAAATTTCTTGTACGTTATTGTACAATACACATTTATTAATGTGGCGATCAAGCTAATTGTTTTGCCATGTGTAGGTACACTTAAAACATTGTGGCGTTCTAGGTTCAACAATACTAAGAATAGAAACTTTATATAAGAAAACTTTATATACCTAATTAATCAGCCTTTTAAGTTTAACCTTAATCATAACAACACTACAATAATCACAGCTTTAATTATCACTTAATTTAATATTTTTAAAATCTTTGTTCTCAGTGCGTAAGTATCATAGATTACATAGAGATCGCTTATATCTTACATCTAGCAAATAATCTTTACCCTTAAAAAAAAAACTTAAATTAAATCTGTCAGTATAATTTGGTTATTATGTTAATCAGCCTTTAAGTTCAACATAAATCACTACAGAACTTGAACCGTCTTCGTACTCCACTTTTATTAAATTGCACCATAATTAGACTTTTAAGTCATAGAAGACTATGTAGTATACCTATAGTTAATCACAGCACTTAATTACGTACTTTTATAATTATTATCTGTTACAACAATTAAACCTCTTTTTTTCAATTAAAACTAAAAACAATAAAAATAAAAATTTTAAAAACAAATCAGCCCAGATCAAAATAAGTCATCATCAGTGTCACTGCAACCAAATATATAATTAAATCTCTGTTTGATGTCAGGAGTTGGTTTACGTGGCTCATTTTTTTCTTTTTTAAAGTTAATTTTAGATTTTATTCTAAATATTTCCTCATCGGTGTCACTGTCTTCCACGGTAGGACTTGAAAATCTATTAGATGCTTTTACCGTATCCTCTTTATTTACGAATTGAGTTGATTCCTCTAAACCAACTAAAATGTTCGTGTCAATTTTCTCTAAAAATGAACAGGCAGGAGTACTTTGATCAAGATCTACATAGTTCAATAGCAAATTTTCAGACATTTTTGTCGAAGAGGATGATCTGGGTGCCGCATTTTCCGAGATTTTTAATGTATTTGATGGTGTAAAATACTTTGAATGTGATGGCTGTGGGAACAAAATTAATTTGTCAGTTAACTTTACTGGTCGCATTTTAGTGATATCTATTTTGGATTTAGTTCTGGATTTTTTATTACTCGAAGTAGAAAGTTGAGGTTTAGACTTAATTTCGTGTTCGGTTGACAAATTGTGGAAGTCTAGATGTTTGCCATGTGGACATTTAACAACATATTTCATACATTCATCTTCTATACAAGAAAGTCGACGTAAAACTATACGATTTTTAGCTTCTTTAGTCCAAATGACTTGTTTGACTTGCAATGTTCCACGAAATGTGTTCAAATTTGTAGGGAGAAGCCAGTCCTTTTCTTCAACTTCATATTCTTCTACAGTACTAATTTTCACGCCTTGGACAGCAGATTTTAAATAGTTTACAAAAGAGTCTATATTATTCATATCACCATCGTGTGCAACAAATCGATCCGCCGTTCGCTTCAGTAGCCCACCTACTCCATCTGGCGCACCTTTTCCATGACCACATTCACTATAGTTCCATATTATGTTAGTCAGAGAAGAGCAGTAAATACTGAGTTGGGACATAATATAAAAAATTTTCTTATTCCGATACTGGCCTGATGGAGAATCAGAAATAATAATAAGATTCTGAACAATTGGAGCTTCCTGTTTAATTTCTTCTAATATTGGAACAAGGTGAGCCCAAACGGCGGCAGCATCATGGCGCAGTGAAGAACTAATAGTGCAGAAACATTGAGTTGTTATATTCTCTTCCTTATTTTTATAGTAAATTACAGCAGTGTGTAATGTGAATTGTTGACGACTGCCACCAAAGTGCATAGATTGTATTTCGGACCCGTACTTGGAGCTATAGTTCTCACTAAAGTCAATGTGAACGACACAATCCTTTTCAGTCATGTTTTGTTTGTAGTGCTTAAAAGCTTGACTTTGATTTCGTATATTACTACAATGTGTTAAGAACGGTTTCAGATTGTTTTCAAATATTTTGATTAGTTGTAATGGTTTAACGGTTATTTTTACTTTTTCTACATTAACGGCTATTTTATCGACTCCATTTTTTTTGTAATTCTTTTTTATCTTCTTCCAATTCCAATAAATAACATCTTTGGAGTTATCAAATTCTTGATAATTTAAATGACGATTCTTACAGACAGGACATGTTCTTTGCAGGCATTCTACCTTAAAAATATCACAGCAAATACTACTTAGAATTTCAGTCGTGGTGTTTTCTTTTATGATACGATTTCTTTTTAAAGATGATATAACAAGATCCATGTTCTCATGTTTCTCACATAGGCATGTATTTCTCAAGTTTAATTTTGGCTGCGTGACCCAAAACGGCCTCATTCTTGTAAAAGTGACGTAACTGATTGGAGGGTAGCCCGAAGTCAAATACTTTTTGTGTAAATTTTTAATTGTGTCTTTCATCAGCCTTTTCTGTTTTTTTACTCCATTTTGTGTGACAGTATCCTTTTTACCTGGGCAAAGATTTGAATTTTCATCATCCTCAAAAAACTGAACAACAATCTTACGGATACGTTTTTGCAGGTCTATATTTTTTGGCTTCGTTGGGATTCGTCTCACTTCTAAATTACTCTGTTTTAATTTCTTAAATTCTTGATGTAGTCTCATGTATCTCTTTTTGTACATTAGTTTCTCTTTATTAGCCTTTGCCAATTGTTTTCTTAAATCGTGTATTTGCTGAGTTTTAACGTTTTGATATTTACGAAATTTCATTTTAATGTCTTGTTTGAATTTAACAGTATTAAAGGATGTGTCTAAGTTAGGACTATTTGGGCGTAATGTTGATTCTTCTGAATTTATAGAACTAATACTTGGCGTTCGTAAAGGAGATGCTATTGATAAATCTAGGGGACTGCTTGTACGTAAATAGTGGGAACTACTCGCTACTATGGCATCAATACGCAAATTAGGACTATTACATCGAACATTCTGTCGCAATAGCCGTGGGCTATGAGGTCCTATTAGTTCTTGAGAAATACCGGGCTCATTATCTTGATTTTTCGGTAGCGATTCTGCGTCATTGGTCTCTGAAACACTTGTTGGGTTGTTGCGGGCACCATTTGCCTTATTTTTTTTCCGCTGATAATATGCACGGGCACTGATTCGGTTTTTCTTTTGTGCATTGCGACGTGCATGTGCAGTCATTTGGCTTCGGGTTAGGATAAGTCCAGCTGCCTTTCTTTTAGCTAAGCGTTCTCTGTCTTTTCTTAAATGCTGCTCTCTTAACACAGGATCACTTTTGATTTTAGCTTTTCTTATTCTTTCCATCAACCTCTTTCTCTCTTTTTTCTCCTCCTCGTTTAGTTTTGATTTCAGCATTCTTAAACAAAATTAATCTTAAACAAAATTACTCGAACGAATTGTGTGCGGCACGAGCTGCACACAAGTTAATATTTATGAAAGTTAAAAAATATAATATGTGTATATGTATGTATATAATGTATGGTTGTAGGTATGCTCCATTGTTTTTTTGTTTACTTTAATGAAATGACACTATGTCTACCAATATGATAAAATTACACCGAGGTGATAATATGATCTACCGATGTGATAAAACAATCCACCGATGTGACAAAACTATGCGTCGATCATGAATCAAAACACCGATATGATATTTAAGACACCGATTGATTTTTCTTATCACATCGGTGTAAATTATCACATCGGTGGTAAAAAAGACCACCGATTACAGCGATATGAGAACAGCGACGTGAGAAATTATCGACTTTTTTGAAAATTATGAAAAATGTATAATATTTAGGCTAAATTCAAGTACCTATAATGATGCTAATTTACTTACTATGTCTGTTAGAACCAAACAATCGTAATAAAACTTCACATTACACTAGAAAAATGCAACCACCGATAATATAAAATAATTGCTTGGAAGTAACTGAAATGTCGTACTTACGTAATTGGCGGGAATATGCAGCGATTTGACACACGTCCGTCCTGACTGCGCACTAGCACACACTAACGAGGGAAATAAAATTGGGGTGGGGACACTGTCGGACTCATCGATGCAAAGTTAGGTTTAAATTACTTTTGTGCAGCGATATGACAAAATTTTGCGAGACAAGTACATTTATGCCTCTCAGTAATAAATATTATGAATTACGTAATAAAATATGCTACATATTAATAATAAAACTAATATTCTATGAAATAGAATAAGTTCTATTCTTAAGTTACTTATTTTTATAACGATATAAGCGTTTTTGCTTGTAAAAAAAGTAGAGGGACAGCACCGATGTGACAAAAATAGAGGTTTATGTATTTATTTCTACCTTTGTAAATAGACTTAGACAAATAATATTTTATGCCACAACCCAATAAATACCTAATGAATACAAAAAAAAATAGTACAGAACAATATTCCTTTTTTCAAATACTAATTTCAATGAAGACAAAAAAAAAAGTCGTTTGGGAAATTCACCCTATTACATTCGGTTAACTTCACTGTAGGACAACATTGTCACGTTTATTTTTATAAATATAGGTAATAAAAATAAAACGATCGCAATTTAGATAAACAATAAAATATATATATTGTAAAAAAAATATTCGTTAAAGACGAAAAGATTAAAATAAACTGAGAGGGTGTGAAGTTAGATCAGGTCAAAAGGCCGGACCACATAGGAGGCCGTTAATACCGCACTCTCCTGTTTTGGAGCTAGCCGGTGACGTCGGTGATAGCCTCGGCGTTAGTCTCCCAGCGGAGCTTAGTTATTATTCAGCCTGTCAGCTGCGCAGATCTTCAGCCGCATGGGATTTCCTGGAACCCCCATTCCAAAATTGTATTAGCAACTTAAATTGTTAAGTCACAGTTGCAAGCCTTCACCTTACAGAAAGAGGTTGGCATCTGCTAGAAGGCTAGACTAGGTCTGACAGGCAATGGCCGCGTAAGGTCAGAGCCCCACGCTCCGCGGCTGTAGTCATTACGCTGCAGCCCGGAGCCGTCGAAAGGGGCCTTTCTTATAAGGCGGTCTTACTGGAGGCAAAGGCCAAAGTCGCGTTCCCCGACCTTGGCACACCGTCCGGCTTCAAGATGAGGCCGGCGATCACGGGGGCGCGGCTGCTGGAGGTGTCGGGTGCGTCTAGCGGCGAAAAGGCGGACATCTTGGCCGCCAAGTTGAGGGAAGTCCTCAACCCGGAGGACGTCCGGGTGTCCAGGCCGACGAAGACCGCCGAGCTGCGCGTTGACGGTCTGGACGACTCGACTACTCCGGATGAGGTCGTGGCGGCCGTCGCCCGTGTCGGTGGATGTCCGCCTGCAGACGTGCGGACGGGCGAGATTCGCGTCGACGCTTCCGGGCTCGGCGCGATCTGGGTGCGGTGTCCGGTGGTGGCGGCCAACAAAGTCGCCGATGCTGGGCGTCTGTTGGTGGGGTGGGTTGCAGCGAGGGCGAAGCTGCTGCAACCCAGGGTTATGCGGTGCTTCCGCTGCCTTGACATTGGGCATGTCAAGGCTCGGTGCACCGGCCAAGTCGACCGCAGTGATCAGTGTTATCGCTGCGGTCAGCCCGGCCACAAGGCGGCCCAGTGCTCCGCGGCGCCAAACTGCAGCCTCTGTACAGCTGCAGGGAGGCCCGCTGGGCACACAGCGGGCGGAAAGGCCTGTGCGCCCCCCAGGAAGAGAGGGGGCGCCAAGGCTGCTGGGGGCCCTTTACCCCCCCCGCAGGCTGGCGCCTCATCGGCCGACTCCCGGTCTGGTGTCACGGAGGGAATGGACTGCGCATAAATGGCGCTGTACCATTTCCTCCAGGGCAACATCAACCACTCTGCCAGAGCTCAGGACCTCTTCCTCCAGAGCATGGCAGAGTGGTCGATTGACGTGGCTGTAGTCGCCGAGCCGTACTTCGTCCCCCCCAGGGATAACTGGGTGGGAGACTTGGACGGCTTGGTGGTCATCATTGGCGGGGCTCTTGTCAACCCGTCCCGAGGACACGGCTGGGTATTTATTTATTTATTTATTTGCTTACATGTATAACACTTTTTACTAGGCATGCATTACAATTTCATGGCACAGTATTAATACATGTACCCTGTTAGGGCACTGCAAAGATTTCATATCAAATTAGTAATAATAATAATAATGATTCTAATTATTACAATATTCAAGCACACATTAATTTTATTACATTACAATTTATATTACATTTTATTTAAAACAAGACATTATCAATCAATTGGTTCGTTCATTATAGTCATATAAGTAAGCATTATTTTATCATTTTACATTTACGTCAAGCAGTCATCACAAGGTCAATCGATTCACAATTTGTCAGCTTTAAATTCCTCAACGGTATAGTAGCCTTTCCTTAACAACAGAGATTTCAACTGTTTCAAAAAAATTGAGTCATTGGGTAGGGATTTTAGACTTTCCGGTAGCTTATTAAATATATTAGCTAGTCTTGAATATGGGCTTTTCCCGATACATTTTAAGTTCGTGTTAGGTAATATTAGTCTATTCTTGTTACGTCGGTTATAGTTTTCATTTAGCTCGATGTTAGATTTGAAAAGGTGCCTATTTTTCCTAACAAATATACAACTTTACAGTATATATATTGCTGGTAGTGTCAGAATTTGTTGTTTAATAAAGTGTGGCTTACAACTCTCTCGATGGTCTATGTTCATTAATATTCTGATACATTTCTTTTGCTGAATGAAAAGGTCCAAAAAGTCCGTACTTTCTCCCCACAGAATGATACCATAATTTAGCCAGGAGTAGGCGTACGCATAATAGGCAGATAAGGCGGTTTTATAGTTGGTGTTGCATTTCAGTATTCTTAGCGCATAAATAAATTTGGACAATTTTGCTCTTGTACTTTCTATGTGTTTCTTCCAATTTAGGTTAGTGTTTAGTAGTAGCCGCCCTCGCGGACGGCATTGGCATAGTTGGTGCGTATTTTTCGCCCAACAAGAGCCTCGCCGACTTCGAGAGGTTCCTTGTTGAGTTGGGTGCCGTCGTAGGCCGTCTTCACCCTCGCCCGGTGCTGTTGCTGGGGGATCTCAACGCCAAGTCTGCGGCGTGGGGATCTCCGGTGACCGATGCTCGGGGTGAGGTGCTGGAGGAGTGGGCGGTCGCGACTGGCTTGGCCGTTCTGAATCAGGACTCGGTCCACACGTGCGTGCGGCAGCAGGGTGGGTCAATAGTGGACGTCTCGTTCGCTAGCCCTGCTGTCGCGAGCCGTGTCCGCGACTGGCGTGTCGCCGTGGAGGTGGAGACGTTGTCGGATCATCGTTACATCCGTTTCGACGTCTCCGCCCAGATCGCGGGCGGCCGCAGTCCATCGGCCCCACGAACGAACGGTCCGCGCTGGGCTCGTAAGCGCATGAACAGGGAACTTCTCGAGGAGGCCGCCATTGTCCAGGCCTGGTTCCGGGAGTCGGAGACGAACGGACCCGTCGACGTCGAACTGGAGGCGCTGTGGTTCCGCGGGGCGATGACGCAAATCTGCGACGCGTCCATGCCCCGGGTCCACGCACAGTCAGCAGGGCGCCAGGTGTACTGGTGGTCGGCCGAGATCGCACATATGCGCGTTGAGTGCGTAGCGGTCAGACGCCGGTACACCCGATACCGGAGGAGACGTCGTCGGGTCCCGGACGAAGAAGCCGCGCTGTATGAGGTGTACCGCGCGGCTAAGAGGACTCTGTGTCTGGCCATCGGCGATGCGAAGACGCAAGCCAGGGAGGAGATGTTGGAGACCCTAAACCGGGATCCGTGGGGGCGCCCATATCAAGCGGTTCGAGGGAAACTTCGGTCTGCGGCGCCCCCGCTCACGGGGAGTCTCCAACCAGAGCTGCTGGAGGAGGTTGTCTCAGCCCTCTTCCCGGCACGAGCGGAGCGTACTCCACCGCCGATGGCTTTGCCCACAGACGCAGAGTCCACAGAGGAGAACGCCGTCAGCGTCCCAGAGGTGACATAGGCAGAGATGGGGGCGGCCGTGCTGCGGCTCCGGGCCAAGAATGTGGCTCCGGGGCCCGACGGGATTCACGGCCTTGCGTTGGCCCTCGCTCTGAAGGAACTAGAGCCCCAACTTAGAGGACTGTTTACAGCGTGCCTTGAGCGGGGCCAGTTTCCCACATTGTGGAAATCTGGTCGTCTGGTCCTGCTCAAGAAGGCGGGGCGCCCTGCGGACTCTCCGTCCGCGTACCGGCCCATAGTGCTGCTGGACGAGGTGGGAAAGCTGTTTGAGCGGATAATCGCAGCCCGCCTCGTCGGCCACTTGTGCGAAGAGGGGCCGGACCTGGACGAGAGCCAGTATGGCTTTCGGCATGGGCGCTCCACCATACACGCTGTATCAAGGGTGAGAGTCCTGGCGGAGGAAGCGGTGTCCCGGGGCGGGGTGATGTTGGCGGTGTCCTTGGACATTTCCAACGCGTTCAACACCCTGCCCTGGAGTTGTGTGCGGGAGGCACTGCGCTATCATCGTGTGCCTTCCTACCTCCGCCGCATAGTTGGGGCTTATCTATCCGAGAGGTGTGTCACCTACGTGGGACGTGATGGCGAGCACCAGCGCCGCATGTCGTGCGGTGTTCCGCAGGGTTCCGTCTTAGGACCGCCCTTGTGGAACATCGGGTACGACTGGGTGCTGAGGGGCGAGCTCCAGCCGGGCGTGGACCTGACGTGTTACGCTGACGACACGCTGGTCACGGCCCGGGGGAGCTCGTACAGGGAGGCAGCGTTGCTGGCGACGGCTGCGGTCTCACAGGTGGTGAGCCGCATCCGGCACCTCGGCCTGGAGGTGGCCCTCAACAAGTCGGAGGCCGTGATCTTTCACGGTCCTCGGCGGGCGCCGCCGCCGGGATCACACATCGTGGTCGGGGGGGCCAGAATAGCTGTCGAGTCCACCATAAAGTACCTGGGATTAGTGCTCGACAGCCGATGGGATTTTGGCCCTCATTTCCAGCGGCTGGCGCCCAAGTTGTTGGGCGCGGCCGGGGCGCTTTCAACGCTGCTTCCCAATCTGGGGGGCCCGAGCGCCGTCTGCAGGCGGCTCTACGTGGGGATCGTGCGATCGATGGCCCTTTACGGGGCCCCGATCTGGGCGTTAGACCTGACGGCCGGAAGCATCGCCGTGCTGCGAAAGCCGCAACGAGCGATGGCCGTCAGAGTCATCAGGAGATATCGCACGATCTCCTACGAGGATCCCCGCCCTGGGACCTGGAGGCGAAGGTACTCGCGTCACTGTTCCGGTGGCGCGAGGAAGCGCGGGCGCGGGGCGAGCGACCGATGCAGCGACACATGGAGCTGCGTCGGTCTCAGCTTCGCGAGGTCCTGGTGGCGGAATGGCGGGACAGGCTTTCACGCCCTACCGCCGGCCTCGCCATCATCGAGGCGGTCCGGCCAGTGCTCGAGCGCTGGCTCGGGAGGAGGCACGGCTCCCTGTCGTTTCGGGTGACGCAGGTGCTCTCGGGGCATGGTTGCTTCGGGAAGTACCTGTGTCGCATAAACAGGGAGCCGGACGCCCGGTGTCACCACTGCGTCGACTGCCGGGAGGACACGGCGCGGCATACGCTGGCAGAGTGTGCCGCTTGGGAGGAGCCGCGCCGTGCCCTCGTCTCAGAAGTAGGCAGTGACCTGTCGCTGTCGGCCGTGGTCGAGTCTATGGTCGACAGCGCAGAGTCCTGGGACGCGGTGGTTTCCTTCTGCGAAAGTGTCATGTCGCAGAAGGAGGCTGCGGAAAGGGAGAGGGAGATCTCAACCTCCCACCCTGCCCGCAGCAGGCGCACCGGGCGTCGGCGGAGGGCGAATAACGCCCTCTTCCGGCCCCCCTAAATGGGTCCAGGGGCGGCAGACTCGGGGACGTCTGTCGCCCCCCACATACACCAGGACCCGAGGTGGCGGCGCGTAGTGTTCCACGCGCGCCCCTCTAAGATGTCCGGGGGGGAGTCTAACACCTCACTCCCCCCCCTGACCCGAGAAGTGGCCCGCTGTAGCGGGCCGGCACCAGCCGGGGGTTGCGGAAGTATCTCCAGTTTCCCGCGACCCCCGACGTAGGTGTGAGATGGAACACCGGGGTGGTTTTTAGTCAGTAAGAGTCTGACAGACCCCTCCGCCTGCCCCAGGGCGGAGGACATCCATGAGGATTTTCCACCCCGTACCAAAAAAAAAAAAAAAAAGGTCTGACAGGCAATACAAAGAGGTACTATTGAAGTGACTAATTAAGGAAGTTATTACTAATAGAAAAGAAAATAAAAAGTTGAACTAAAAGGATTGGTGTCCGCGATAGTTTACATTTATAATTATTATTTACAGATGTAGGTATCTTAAAACTATCGCTTTAACACTAACCATTATAAATGGCCCAAACAAAGCAAGCATACAACAGTTTCGCATAACAAGAAGTGTGAAACAACGGCGTTCTCTATAAGCTACAGAAAGCAGCGGCGACTACGTACTATAATATGTACTTATAGCTAAAAAACAATGATTAAAATTGTACAACTTACCCAGTATGGGAATACACTAAGCACTTACTTATTTACTTGAATGATCAAGTATTTAGATATTTAATTTTTTAAGGATTAGATTAGGTTATTAGATTTTAGATTTATGTTAACGAATACGAGGGTGTACGCGGCAGAGATTAGGTACAGAACACTAGTACGTGTTGTGCCTCGATAGCCATTCGCTAGTGACTGGCGCCTCCCGCGGCGATGAATGAATGCGCCAGCGCTCGACATCGAAGAGTGAATGGGAGGGATATCGTGACAATACCCCCCTTCCGAGATAAGGATTTTACCTGTATAAAATCCTTTAACTGCTATCATAATCACGATTTTAAATCTTTGATATGCCAGGCTCCTAAGTCGCGACCTGACATATCCTCTAATCTATAAACTAAGGGTGAGCGCGTATCCTTCACTCGACATTTTTGAAACTTCGGAGCGAGTTTTTTACTGAAATGGGCGTCCTTGTCGCTTTGAAAGTAACACCTTTTCCAGCCTATATCGCCAATATTAAATTCAGCATACTTGCGACGCAAATTGTAACGCTGCGTATTTTTTAAATGACTACGCCATAAAGCAGTCTGCACGTCATCGAAGATTTTACGAAGATGACCCAAGTTAGCAGCATATTTATCTCGTGGTGCAAAAATTAAGTCCTTGGGTGCAGTATTTTCTATATAGTGTGAGCCACAAGTTACGAGTTCCCGACCATGGACTAAAAATGCGGGTGTAAAGCCGGTAGTTTCGTTGACAGAGTTGTTCATTGCAAATTGGATTTTTGACAAGTTGAGGTCCCATGTTCTCTGGTCTCTTCGACAAAAGTAGAAGTTGCTGTAACAGCAGTCTTGTTGTACCTCTCCACTGTGTTAATTTGTGGAGTGTACTTTGGCGTAAAATGTACACATGGGACCTTGTATTTAGAGAAAAGTCTATCTAGCTCGCGGCTAATAAATTGGCATCCATTGTCTAGTATGACTGTTTGCGGAATGCCATGTACTAGAAATACGTTATCTTCTAAATTTTTAGAGACCCAGTCTGCAGTAGCTCTGCGAAGGGGAAATAAAAGACAATATTTGGAGAAACAACATGTTACCACGAATATATAAGAATGTTGTTTCCTAGTGTTGGGTAAAGGACCCACTAAGTCTATAGACAGTACTTGAAATGGTCTAGAGCAGTCCTTGGGTCTACCCATTAACCCCAAAGTGCCATGTGTTGGAAGTTTGTATGCCAAACAAGTTTCGCAATTGGCAATGAAGTTAATTACGTCTTGGCGCATACCTGGCGAGTAAAATCGAAGTGCAAGTCTTTTATATGTCTTTAACACGCCGAAGTGACCAGATATAGGCTCATTATGGTTTTTGGATATGACTTCAATACGCGCCTCACATGGAACTACCTCTTTCCAATCGAACTCTGATAAGAGTGAATTACTGCTTTTCATAAATCTATACAAGGTCTGCGCAGCTGACAGGCTGAATAATAACTAAGCTCCGCTGGGAGACTAAAGGATGACTCACGCTAGACCGTGTCGGGTCCGAGCCGAGTGTCGGCCGTAGCACGGTCACCGAGCCGGTTCCGTGTCTGAAATTACTAAGACGGGCCTCGACCGGGCAATCATCGTTGCGCTGTGATACAGTATACTCGTCCGAGAAAAATCAGTGTTGTAACTAAACTACAATCATGTTCAATTTTAACGATCTGGAATTAGCGGCTATTGCGATCGCTCTGGATGACGAAGAATCTGAAGAATCTTCAACTACAAGGAAATGGAGTGTGCATCCACTATGGAGAGAGCGACAAGAGAAAGGAGAATATGTGAAGCCCGTGTGTGATTATCCAAGGTATCATTATCTTAAAAAAAAAACAATTATTAAAAAAAAAAACAAAAAACCCGACTTCGTACCGAAACAACTGAAAAGAAAAAAACAAGTTTATTTAAAATGTAAACCTATTCAACTTTACAAAATAATGGTCCCCGACTGTTAAAGTTGCTATTAACAGAAGTTGACTGCTATATTTGTTTACTTTGGGTACGCAGTCGGGTTTTTTGTTTTTTTTCTAATAATTGATTTTTATTTTGGTCTTTTTAGTTAGGTGGTGATTTTATTATTTTTTATTTTATTTTCCTGTAGGAATTTCGTGATAAAATGTATCCTATTATAATCCCGTGATCAAGACGAATCTAACGATACCTCATACATCAAAATCCATCAAGCCGTTTAGGCTACAGGAGGCCACAAAGAATCAGGCATACATACATACCTACACTCGAAATACATTACCCTGTAGGGACACATGTATGTATGTAAGGCAGAGTGCAAGGTTAGCAAATTGTATGCGCGCGTGATGTATGCATGGGAACGACCAGTTACTGCGCACTGGTTCGGGCGAACGGTCCTCTCTCTCTGGGATCACGTGAAATATATCCGGTCAACATAACCCGATTTTCATTGACTCCAGAACCCCGACCCAGAAGGAGCAGCGCTCAAGTAGGGATTACCGTGGACACTCACCGTGTTGTATATTCCCTAAAGTGGTGACCCCCGTATAACTATACACGTCTTACAATATTATAGTGCGCGTTTATGGTACTTGCCACGTGGCTACGAACTAATAAAAATGATGCAACCAGTGTTACCACCGCAAACGATGGCATCAACGCAGCCGACTGCATCCTCAAAGCAATGGCCTTGTGGAACGCTGGCATCGCTCCATGAAGTCAGCGTTAACAGCTCGCCTCATTGACAACCCGTCCTGGCTCGATGAACTGCCAACAGTGTTGCTAGGGTTACGAACAGTAGGTAGGAGTGACAATGGCGTTAGTCCCGCAGAGTATGTGTACGGCCAGACGCTTCGTTTACCGGGAGACTTCTACAGCGCCTCCAATAAACGAAGCGGTGACGATCACGAGTTCATAAGGCACTTAAAAGATACGATAAAAACCTACAACCGGTATCACAGCAATTGCGAGACTCACGTACATTGTTTATTCATAGTGATCTATATAAATGCGACCATGTATTTATCCGCAACGATGCGGTACGCAAACCATTAACACCTACCTACGAAGGCCCCTACCAAGTTATAGAAAGAAAAGGCAAAGTATTTGTAATTCAGCTACCAAACAGGAAAGCTAGTGTGTCCATTGATAGGCTGAAGCCAGCATACTTATTAAATGAAGAACGTAACGACCAACAATCAGGCACTTCTGTAGATAATTCTCATAAAAACACAAACTCAGAATCGAACCGAACACCATTGTCACCGATTCCCATCGTTAATAAGCCTCAGTCAAAGACAAGTCGCAGTGGTCGCACTATTAGACCACCCGTAAGATTCAATGAGTAGGTACTTCGTATATTAATGTCCCAACATGTCAACATTATTTTTGTGTTTTTTTTTTTTTTTTTTTTGTAGCAATTTTTTTATTGTTTTGTTTGGCGTTGTCGTAACAGAAGCGGCCGGCCTTTAAGGTGTCATTATGTTATTGCAGCGTGGAAGTTACGGCAACTACCCTTAAAACCTAGATGTAAGTTTTTGTATTGCCAAATGGAATACCATTAAGTCGGCTCCTGAAAAATGGATGACCGCACCCTGTAACATAACTAGTATAGAAATAATGCCGACTACGCTATGGCAATTTTATGTAAACAAGATTGAACATTGTTTTAAATATCGATGTGTGCAAACTTTAATTCTACTTCCTTTAGCCTCGAAGCGAATGAACTTTGAAATTGCTTACACATGTACCTATACTTATTAATTAGTAATGCTTACTGCAAGAAGCACTGAGTTAAATATCATTCATTATCATTCCGAGTAGCGATACTTACGTAAAAATTGTACACCATGGGCAAGTCGTACAGCAAAGAAGAAGTTGTCATCGCCCAAAATAACGCGATAGAGTCAAAAGTGACGAAGTACGAGATCGGTTTCGCAGTCATGGCAACCGCGGTCGCGCTCATCGCAGTGCTCGTGTTGTGTCGTCATTTTCGTCATCGCGTCAAGAAATTGGTACATAAAGAAATTAAGAATGCATCCGGTATTGTGACTGTGTTGCCCGGGCACGTAGAGACACGCAGCGTTCCACAGCAACCGCCACAAGCCAGCTACGCGTAATAAGATCCGGCCACCGTGCATTGTTATTATTCACAGAGACCAGTGCTTATCGCAATAAGTAACCATTTATAGCGTAAGGTTTACACTTTGTATGTGACTAGGCTTAATGTTTATGATAAGTGTAGTAGATGTAAGAAAATTTTTGTAAAATTTTGGGGGGAAGTAGTGTAGGGACACATGTATGTATGTAAGGCAGAGTGCAAGGTTAGCAAATTGTATGCGCGCGTGATGTATGCATGGGATCGACCAGTTACTGCGCACTGGTTCGGGCGAACGGTCCTCTCTCTCTGGGATCACGCGAAATATATCCGGTCAACATAACCCGATTTTCATTGACTCCAGAACCCCGACCCAGAAGGAGCAGCGCTCAAGTAGGGATTACCGTGGACACTCACCGTGTTGTATATTCCCTAAAGCCCATTAAAAAGGAGAGACGGTTGGGTTTCTGGCAGTAGCACAGTCGGTCAGAGGCAGAGAAATCATTTACATTAATATTATTACAAAGAAAAATTAATTAATTTAATTTACACATATATTTGTTGAACTATTACAATCACAATAATTTTAATCAGATATAAAATGAGATAAATAAGTTCCAGCAGAATTTTCTGTAGATATTGATGGCAGATTTTTGGGTACACTACATAAATACGAAAAACTTTATTCCGAAAGTCAGAAATACGAATTTCAAAATACCGATTTTCATAATTCCGAATAGTTCAAAATTCCTAATATGGCAACTCCGATTTATCATTTATCCTATTTTTATAATACTAAAATTTCCGAGAATACCGAGTTTCAAAAGATCGAATAACAAAAAGTCCGACATAATGAAAATTCCGAACATCAAAAATACGAATTCCGATTATTAAAATTCCGATTATCTTTATCGTTATCGTGCAATCGTTTATCGTGCAAGCAAGCATGCAAGTAAGCATGCAGCGTGCAAGCAAGCAAGCAAGCATGCAAGCAAGCATGCAGCGTGCAAGCAAGCATGCAGCATGCAAGCAAGTATGCAGCGTGCAAGCAAGCATGCAGCATGCAAGCAAGCATACAGCGTGCAAGCAAGCATGCATCATGCAAGCGAGCATGCAAGCGAGCATGCAAGCGAACATGCAACAAGCAGCAGGCATGGTTTCTGTCACGGCTACGGCGTTGCGGGGCTCCGGCGGTACCACGCGAGCTTATCGTCGCAGATGGTATTCACGCTCACCACCGCAGCTTCGGCTTACTGGCCGGCTTCGCCGGCCAGCCTCAGCCACGGCGGCGGGCGTTAAAACCACCTGCTCCTCAGCTCGCTGGCCGCCTCGCCCCTCCGCGCCTACGCGAATTTAAATTACACTCTAGGGGTAGGGCAGACAAGACTACGTGGAGTCGGTTTCACAGCAATTCGTACTTTACATATATATATACATTTATATATACTTTACATATATATGTCGGATCGTCAGTGAGCGATCGAGGAGGAGCGCCGAGCGGTATAGTACATCGTCAGGACTATAGGCGTTCCCATTATCCCATTATCGATAAACAAGACCTGTAAAAACAATTACACACTATTAGTAAAGAAAACATAATACAAATGGTAATCAGTAACAAGAATAAAGTAAGTTAAAGGTACAGCAACAATACAGTTAATCGAACAGACCATTAAGGTCCCACAGTTCGTACAGTGGCCAAGCCACCCAATGATAAACGAACAAACCCTTAAGGTTTACAGTTCGTACAGCAGCCTACGCCACCCAATGATAAACGAACATACCCTTAAGGTTCATAGTTCGTACAGCAGCCTAAGCCACCCAATGATAAACGAACAAACCCTTAAGGTTCATAGTTCGTACAGTAGCATAAGCCACCCAAATACAAAGTGTATCGTTCGCTAGCAGCAAGCCTATACAGCTATGTGAATATACAGCAGCGCTGTACCAGGTAAACCGACAGTATTGTCGGGAGCAGGAACTCTTTACTGAATCGAATCCGAGGATCGACTGCCATACTTACGGAGTGCACGCTCTTTTATAAGGCGATGCCCCCCACCTTGCAACCTCTCCATACAAGTCTATCCAATGCCGCACGGAAGTGCGTCACGCGTTTACTTGATACAAAACACTACAATGTACTAAATCTAATAAGATTTAATTATAAAGCAATCAAATACCACACTAATAATTGCTATGAATAAACAATAGTGATTTTATAAAGTAATTCGTTTTACATTCAAAGTAACGTGTCAACAATTGTTTTGAATAAAACCATCGATAATAATTATCGAAATAAAGTAACCACAAATCAGTGTGCATACAGTGAGTACTCAATAAATCATGTTTCGAATTAATAGACAATAATTGATACTAAAATCACTTAAATTGATAATAAGAGAAACAAATCATAACAAATTTAGTTAACTACCCACAATAATAATTGAGATTAAAAACCATCTCCGACACGGCCAGAACTGACATTCTACACGTCCTCGTGTAGTTATAAAGTTCTTGGTAAATATCGATCGGCCTTTCTGACCAAAAAGCTTTAATTAGCAAAAGGTATGTTGCAAAGAAAAATCCTGAATTAGTCCTGAAGTAATATCATTAGCAAAATTTGCATCATAACCAGTCAAAATAACCATACTGTTACAGACAATACATAGCTTAACAAATCAGCCGAAATCATACCATGGGATTCGACAAGTAACTTGAAGTCGAATAGACAACCCGCATAGGCGTCAACATAGACAACCCGCTTAAGCGTCAAGTTCAACATTCAAATCCAGGAGTCAACATAGACATCCAAACAACAATCAACATAGACATCTTGTCAATTCAGCTATCGTATGTCAGCAGCAGATGAATCATTATCAGTGTCAACATTGACATTATTAACAGTTACTGATGGATATTCAGGGATTTTTCGTACATTGTTACTCAAAGATTTTATCCAATATCATTTTGGATCTACAACCAAAGTCTTCAACAATAAAGTAGCCAACAAAATAAAGTAGCCAACAAAATAAAGTAGCCAACAAAATAAAGTAGCCAACAAAATAAAGTAGCCAACAAAATAAAGTAGCCAACAAAATAAAGTAGCCAATAATAAAGGAACCAACTTTAAACTTTCGGCACCCAGGGCTGCTTGTTTTCTTGCACGGGACCGATTTACTTCTATCTCCACACTGTCAACAGCTGAAACAATTGTTAAACTATTAAACAGTTGTATTATGAAAGAAATACAGCATTGGTCAATAACATTAACTCGTGTAATGATAGCACTATTTTTTCGGTCATATTAACTGCAATAAATGAAATTAAAAATCTCACAGCATACTATGATTGATCCAGTATCACATGAAAGCTCTAAACCCTAGCAACCAACTACACTCGGCGTCACAAAAATCGCACCTCTTTATGAATTCCCTTCAAAGTCATTTTAACCCTATTAATCAATGGGTTACATATGACTATAAGGTATAATTGGAAAGGCAATTTATTTAAATTTCAGAATAAATCAATGGATTTGGTTTTTTGTTTACCAGGGAATAAAAAAAAGCAAGCTAATGCAAATGATTAAAAAGTTAAATTTTATTTTATCAGCAAAAATTACAACAAAGTCCTTAAAACTAACTTAAAACCTAGTGTTACCCCCCCTAGCCCTGATGACTGCTTCCATGCGTTCTCTCATGGACCTTATTAATGTGACAACAGTCTCTTGTGGAATGTTGTCCCATTCTGCAACGACGGCATCTTGAAGGTCTTGGAGAGTGGTAGGGGCAGGATTTCGTGCCCGTACTCGCCGTTTCAGTTCATCCAAAGGTGCTCAATAGGGTTCAGGTCTGGACTTCGCGCCGGCCAGCGCATAACAGGGATGCCAACTTCTTGCAGGTAGTCTCTTACAATGAAAGCGGTGTGACAACGGGCGTTATCGTGCATTAACGTGAACCCACTGCCAACAAAACCCGCATAAGGGACAACCTGCTCCTCTAAGATCTCTGTTATGTACCGAGCAGCAGTCAGCGACCCTTGCCCGCGAGCACTTCCAGTCCGAGAAACACACACAAGGTTCGTTTTACCGTCGATTGACATGCCGCCCCAGAACATGCACGAGCCACCCCCGTATTCCACTGTCTCTTGAATACAGGCTTGTGCGAATCGTTCCCCTTGCCTCCTATACACTCTTCGACGCCTGTCGTTGCAGAAAAGACACACCCTCGTCTCATCCGAGAAGAGCACAGCCCTCCATTGGTCTATTGTCCAATCCACATGGTCACGGGCAAATTGCAACCGGTCTCTCCTATGCTGTGCAGTCAATTTGGGCCCTGTAGCAGCCCTATGAGCTGCAATTTTCTTCTCCCGCATTCTTCTTCTAATCGTGGAGACGCTTACAGAAGTTCTGCGAGCTGATCGCAGTTGTTGTTGCAGCTCAACAGCATTGGAGAACCGATTACGTAATGACGTCGAAACAATGAAGCGATCGTCTCTTTCGGATGTGCACCGTTGTCTTCCAGATCCACGTCTTCGGATATAGCCACCAGTCTCTTGGAAACGTTGGAACACTCGTCGAACGGCAAAACGACTCAAGTTCAGTTGCCGAGCAACATCACATTGCCGCATCCCTGATTGCAGTAGTGCAATGACTTGAGCGGCTTTATCTGCAGTGGTATCCATCTTCTGGGGTATTTTTCTTGCTGTAGCTGTTCACGTGTGTTCACTTCAAAGGTTGAATAGCGAATGACCCACATTTAACCCGGGTCGCCCGTTTTATACCCTTGTAGGGAGGTGCAATTAGTGGCCGTTGTAATGCGTATTTTGACAACATTTTTTTTAACGTTACGTGCTAATGAGATCTGTTGTGTTTAGGAATTCTAACTGTTGTTAATTTAAAGGTCGTTAAACATACTTTTAATTGATATCAATATTAATTGGGTTTAATGTATTCGTTACTGGCGGGACATGTTTTAAACTTATTTTCGAAAAGGTGCGATTTTTGTGACGCCGAGTGTATTTCTACTTCACTTAGAATTTGTTCGGTACATATTATCCCATCAAAGTCACAGCATTCATTTCAATTAAACCATCTACAGGCACTGTTGTATTGTCCAAGAGTCAGTTAACCATAGTTCATCACAATTATTAACCGTACAAGAATACGTTTGCCAGTACACTTTTCAGCAAATGTCTCAGCATTGTGAGAATATTCCCAATGATTAAAAAAATAACAATAAACCATAACCCTCAAAATTAACTGATTTTCATTACTAAATCACACCACGCGCCGTTACGGTCACCCTGCATCTTCACACGTCCTTGGGTGAATAGTTTATCACATCATCTGTAAACAATCAGAAAAGAGCTCAAGTAAACAGCTTAGCGTTCGGTCATTCTGATCAAGTTAAAACAAACACTACAGACCTGATAACACAAAACAAGTTTAGTATCTTACCACACATGTAATTACATTATTACCACACATGTCATGTAATTACATTATTACCACACATGTCATGTAATTACCTTATTACCACACATGTCATGTCATTACCTTATTACCACACATGTCATGTCATTACCTTATTACCACACATGTCATGTCATTACCTTATTACCACACATGTCATTACCTTACCTCACAACACATGTCATTACCTTACCTCACAACACATGTCATTACCTTACCTCACAACACATGTCATTACCTTACCTCACAACACATGTCATTACCTTACCTCACAACACATGTCATTACCTTACCTCACAACACATGTCATTACCTTACCACACAACACATGTAATTACCTTACCTCACAACACATGTCATTACCTTACCTCACAACACATGTAATTACCTCACCACACAACACATGTAATTACCTTACCACACAACACATGTAATTACCTTACCACAGAACACATGTCAACAATCAGGGGGAACACAGTTACTTTTCAGATAATTTAATCTCTCATGGTATAATATGATAATATGATCTGAATAAGCATTCAGTATTACATGAAACTTCACTTTATATTGACCATACAAGTAAGTTTGCCACACATGTATCAGTAATGAAAGTAGGTACATTGAAACCCAGAGTCTTAACAAAATGGAAGCGTCTCACCAGATAGTTGTAGAACATCACATCAGTGGTGGGTAAATCACACTTATCTTATCACGGATGATTAGTTGCTCGAAATCTGACTCACAGTATCTTCACTCGAACCTCCCGGCTGTTCTCCGGTAGTCACTAAAGTGATATACTATTGTACCTGGTTTGAACCTAAGAGGGTTGAGAAGAAATGTGTAGGTCAGAGGAAAATGAGACTTTCTCTTAAAATGGGACAAGACACTCAGTTCTTGTTAAAGTTTAAACCTCATGTACTTCGGTAGTGAATGCTAGTAGATGAGCACGGAAAATGAAATTTGGAAACATGGGCCAGTACAGTACAAACAGCAATTTGTTTGACACTTAGGTAGGTAAATAAGGGTAGCGGTAACTGTTGGAGTATGTAAAATCAAACAATGAAATTAATGTGGGTAGGTGATTTATGAATGCCATTAAAACAGCCTTAGCTCAGCGCTAGGTAATCCCGAGAGAGGAAGCTGTCATAACAAAAGAGGTAGAGACATACGATAACTAGGGAAGCCATGCGGAAGCATTAAGAGGCTATCCCACTTCTGATGTCGGATCGTCAGTGAGCGATCGAGGAGGAGCGCCGAGCGGTATAGTACATCGTCAGGACTATAGGCGTTCCCATTATCCCATTATCGATAAACAAGACCTGTAAAAACAATTACACACTATTAGTAAAGAAAACATAATACAAATGGTAATCAGTAACAAGAATAAAGTAAGTTAAAGGTACAGCAACAATACAGTTAATCGAACAGACCATTAAGGTCCCACAGTTCGTACAGTGGCCAAGCCACCCAATAATAAACGAACAAACCCTTAAGGTTTACAGTTCGTACAGCAGCCTACGCCACCCAATGATAAACGAACATACCCTTAAGGTTCATAGTTCGTACAGCAGCCTAAGCCACCCAATGATAAACGAACAAACCCTTAAGGTTCATAGTTCGTACAGTAGCATAAGCCACCCAAATACAAAGTTTATCGTTCGCTAGCAGCAAGCCTATACAGCTATGTGAATATACAGCAGCGCTGTACCAGGTAAACCGACAGTATTGTCGGGAGCAGGAACTCTTTACTGAATCGAATCCGAGGATCGACTGCCATACTTACGGAGTGCACGCTCTTTTATAAGGCGATGCCCCCCACCTTGCAACCTCTCCATACAAGTCTATCCAATGCCGCACGGAAGTGCGTCACGCGTTTACTTGATACAAAACACTACAATGTACTAAATCTAATAAGATTTAATTATAAAGCAATCAAATACCACACTAATAATTGCCATGAATAAACAATAGTGATTTTATAAAGTAATTCGTTTTACATTCAAAGTAACGTGTCAACAATTGTTTTGAATAAAACCATCGATAATAATTATCGAAATAAAGTAACCACAAATCAGTGTGCATACAGTGAGTACTCAATAAATCATGTTTCGAATTAATAGACAATAATTGATACTAAATCACTTAAATTGATAATAAGAGAAACAAATCATAACAAATTTAGTTAACTACCCACAATAATAATTGAGATTAAAAACCATCTCCGACATATATATACAATTAACTTTTGTAGCACAACATATTGACTTTTTAAGATTGTTTTTGTTATTGTCTTTCTTTTTATACCTATATTTATTTTTGTTGAAATAAATTCCATAGAAAAATACACCGAATAAACAATATTCGTTAAAAAGTAATTCTACTGTTTGATAAGTTTGTTAAACAAAAAAATGTGATTAAAAATTCTTTGAATTGTGTTTCTGTAAAATAGGTTTCATTCAAGTAAATAGTCTTTGAATTAATAATAGTCGAAATAAAAATACAAGAACCAAATATTATATGAAACATTTTCTGGGAAACGAAATTCTATTAAATTTCTGTCTGCGAAACAAGGGGACACCATTTTGAATATATATGCGTAGCTAAATTGAATCAGAATCCTAATTTTAACAGTTTATTCGAAATATTGAAATTCGGAATTTCGTTTTTCCGACCGAGAACTCATCGAGCATTTGATTCTTCGAACATATGAAAATCGGAAAACAAACCAATCGGATTTACGACATTCGGTATAATAACTTTCGTGATTTTAATTAATAGTGATTATAATTTTTAGGTATTATGAAATTCGGACTTTTGAAAATCGGAATATCGAAATTCGGAATAAAATATTTCGGAATATTTGGGTGTTCCCCAGATTTTTGTCTAATGGAGCAGGAGATATCGATGGCTGCTCTGTACCAGTTGAGTCTTGTGATTGACGAGATGAATCCAAAACGTTCGATGCCGATGGTGGAATTTCTGTGTATTGTAACATAATTGGTGTTGAGGCCGATGACGAAGGTATTGATTCATTAATCACAATCGGTGATGAGGCCGATGACGACGGTGTCGATTCATTATACATCTGTTCGAATTCCAGTTCCTGTACAACTGCAAACAGTCGTCCCTTTGCGACATGTTGGTAATATGGAGAAAATGTTTTCACTGTACTCGACAGACCATTGAAAAAATCATCTATAGGGTGTGATTTATTATATTAATTTTGCTTCTTTGCGTTATTTTCAAGAATGTACTTCATCAAGGTATCGGATGAGGATTGTTTGTGTGGAACTGTACGACGTTTACTGACTTTAGCAATGCTACGGTTACTACTTTGACCACTCTGTTGTGTTGTGAATTGATTGATCTCTGTTGTTGATTATTCTTGATTGATTGGCCCTGTCTCCTATAACCCCTCGTTCGCTGTCTGTGTCTCCTTCGTATCTTATCTCTTGCATGGATTGATTATTGTATGTCCCTGTCTCCTGTGACTCTTGCTCTTGTTGTATCTCCGATTCATTTGTGTCTGCGTCGTCGTCCTCGATGTTGGATCTCGTTTTTCTCGTTGAATGTAGGGTAGCAAAAATTGTAGAATCTCCTCATACTTATATTTCTTTATAACGGTAGAACTTTGCCCACTTTTTGTTTTTCTATTGTTTAGTGACCAGAATTGATCTCTAATATTTGACCATCTTTTTTTGCAATTCACATCTGTAACAAATAATAATAATGCAATATTTTTGTGTTTCAGGTTTTTGACAACCGGGGATTCGTTTAAAACGATTTCATTGAATTATCGGGTTGGTCACTCAACTGTAGTTCAAATCATAAAGGAAACATGTCGAGCTATAGTCAACAGATTAATAAATGAAGTAGTGCCACAGCCAAATGAAGAGACATGGAAAAGTATTGCTCATGAATTCCAAAGGCTATGGCAATTTCCAAACTGTATAGGGGCGTTGGATGGAAAACACGTTACTATTGAGGCACCAGCTAACAGGGGATCTGTATACTTCAATTACAAGAAAACGTATTCCATTGTATTGTTGGCATTGGTGGATGGTCATTACAATTTTATTTTCATCGATGTTGGGTCCTACGGCCGCAATAGCGACGGTGGTATATTTGCAAATAGTTCTTTGGGGCAACGATTGAATAACAATTCACTAAATGTGCCCATCGGAAAACATTTGCCCAATACCACAATAACACAGTATGTCGGTAGACAGCAAACCGAACGCGCGCGCATACACTTAGTTCCTACCACTCGGCGACTTACAGTGACTCACCCAACGACTGACCATTCAACTGAGTTTCTCAAACTTTTTCGAGATGTTTACCTGCAAACGGTGCAATACGGAAGCAAGAGACGGCGCCACATGCTCTGTGTGCGCGGGACAGTTTGACTTCCCCTGCTCAGGCATCTCCGAAGCGGGTTGGAGAAGGCTCGGTGAACGTAAAACTACGTGGAAATGTAGCAACTGCAAAACGTCCACAATAGCCAGCCCTCGAGCGGAGTTTGTGAAAAGTACACCAGCGGACTCGGAAACAATCCTCACTGAACTCAAACGGCTGTCAACCCAAATGGAAGCACTTCCGGAGTTGGTGGAGAGCGTCAAAGCGGTTCAAAATGAACTCGTGGAGCTTAAAGCTATGCAGGCCGAACTTTCAGAGGTGAAGTTGTCACTACAGGCTGTCAGCGATAAAACGGATGACCTGACATGCAAAATAGCTACCTTGGAACAGGAAATTGAGGCGATGAAGAAAACTAAAGACGACATATCGAAGTTGCAAGATGCTATCACTAAACTAGAGTTGCACCAAAGTGAAAGTGAGCAGAAATCCCGGATGAAGAATATTGAGATAAAGGGAGTCCCGGTAGCCAATAATGAAAACTTGTTTTCCGTTATTGCAAAAATCGGGGACGTGATTGGATGTCATATACCAAAGGAACAGATCAATTATATAGCTCGAGTACCAATGCGTAGCGACCCGGTTAATAAAAATATAATTTGCGCTGTTCATAACAGCTATTTGAGGAACGATTTTATATCCGCGGCGAAAAAGCACAAAACCCTTAATGCTTCTCACATGGGTCTTCAAGGCACAACTCGGATTTATGTCAACGATCACCTTACATTACAAAATAAAATCCTTCTAAACCTTACCAAGATGCACGCCAAAGAACATGGTTTTGAGTATGTTTGGGTTGTTGGATGCAAAATATTTCTTCGAAAAAACTCCAAATCCCCGAAGCACCTCATCAAGACGGAACACGATTTAAAAAAGTTTTTAATTTAAATATGTCGATTCGGCGTCTCGGTAAGTTGTACACTCACTGCGGCTTGTTAAGTTTGAGAAACATTGGAACCTGTTTTTTCTACAAATTCCATTCTCGCCGTTCCTTTGTTCGCTTATCGCTTGCTTTAAAAAAGTTCCCACGCTATTTCTATTCTGATTTTAAACACTACGCTTTCAATCTTAAAGTCGCTTATTGTCATTTGATGTATTACGTTCATTACATTCTACCTTTTAATATCTATTATAATTTATTTTTTAACGCCCGGTCCTGCTATTTGCTAATTGCGTATCTTTTGTATGGAGATAAAGTTCAAATTTGCTTACTTTCATAATGGAATCAACACTTTAAAACTATCAAGGAGTTGAATGTGCTTTGTATTATTTATTTTTTTGCTACTCTAATTCTATTGCTTTACATGATTTATGATGGCGCCTATTAGCATTTACTATCAGAACGTGCGGGGATTGCGAACGAAAACAGGTATTTTCTATAGAAGTTTATGTTTGAATGGTTTTGATGTTGTTTGTCTGACTGAGACCTGGTTAACGGATGGAATATCCGATTCCGAATTATTTGACGACAGGTATGTGGTGTGGAGACGGGACCGGGATTACGCCAATACGGGTCAGACTATGGGAGGGGGGGTGTTGGTTGCCTTTAGACGTGAGATTGCGGCATACGTTCGTGGCGAGTGGCACTCTTCGGCAGAGGACCTTTGGGTCACCTTAACCTTGCAACAGAATAGACCTAGGGCTTCGTATAAAATGCATTTATGTGTTGTCTACATCTGTTCCCAGAACCTGGGTAACTCGCTTACGGCGCAGTTGGCCAACTTCTCGGATAACTTGACCCGCATTGTTCTGGAGCACCCGATTGATAAGTTTGTGGTTCTGGGTGATTTTAATCAACCTAATATAACTTGGACACCTGCAGACGACGGATACTCCCTCTACCCCACTAACTTGCAAGGTCCTGTCCAGACTTCATTCGTTGAGAATCTTTGTGTTTGTAATCTGTTGCAATACAACTGTAACGCTAATAAGAATGATAAGATCTTGGACCTAGTTCTTTCGAACAATGACGTTTCGGTTTCCTGTTGCGATGATCCTTTGGTTCCTGAAGACCTGCACCATAACGCCTTATGTATTACAGCGGAATTTGTTCAGCTACATAGTTTGCCAGCTCGTCCCCACGTTAAATACTTGTACCGTTCTGCCGATTATGAAGCTGTAAGGAGAGAGCTGGATAGCGTGGACTGGCAGTATGAACTCGGTTGCAGGTCGTTGGAGGACGCCATTGCGTACTTCTACGACGTTTTATACAAATTACAAGAGAAATATGTTCCTTCGAAAACCATCGTTCCCCATTCTAAATATCCCCTCTGGTACAAAAGTCCCCTAGTTAAAGTTATCAAAGAAAAAGCCAAATTTCACGCTAAATTTAAAAAATATGGGAACTACTCGGACTATCAATCCTTCTTGCTATTACGGCAGCGAGGTAAAGACTTAGAAAAGGACATGTATAATGATTATATTGTCAAGATTGAATCGGCTATTCGCAATTGTCCTCGAGCATTCTGGAGTTATGTGAAATCAAGGAAGCAAAATAATTCCTACCCTTCAGTGCTGCAGTTTGGCAATCAATTTTCTAGTGACGGTGAGGAAATTTGTAATTTCTTTAGTGTATATTTCCAGTTCAACTTTCTTGAGCCCGTCAGTTTGCAAGACACCTCTTCACCGTTTGACACACAGCACAACAACACCAGTGAGCGGGTTGATTGCGGTACATGTGACATCGCCTCGATTGAGGTTAGTGGCGACGAAGTCGAGAAACTGCCAAAGTGTGTGGATTTAAACAAATCTGCGGGTCCAGACAGGATCTCCCCAATCTTTGCATCAAATTGTGCTACTGGTCTCTCGGTTCCTCTCACGATCCTATTCAGACGATCTCTGAATACAGGTGTCATGCCCATTATATGGAAGTCGGCATATATAACACCTATTCACAAAAAGGGGCCAAGAACCTTGGTTGATAACTACAGACCAATATCCAAGTTATGCCTGTTTGCTAAAATGTTAGAAAAAATTGTATACAAACAAGTTTATTCGGCAATTATGTCGAACGCTATCGGAGGACTCAAAAAAACCCGGAATATTCTTACAATTATTTAATTAATATTTAAGTAGATAATTATTACAATTTATATATAGTAATTAAACTAAATCGTGACACTCGGTCACGATTCGAAGTGGGAATCGGAATGCGCGGCCTTCATGGTTTCCGAGACCACCGTGCTGAAGACCACCGTGCCGGCCGTCGGTCGCTTGCACCTGCTGCATCGTCACCGTTTCCGTGAACTCGCCCAATGTGAGTCGCGCGCGATGTTAGGGCTGGCGCGTAAGGGCTGGCGCATAACACCTCCCCCCGTAGCTCAGCAACTATTTTAAGACGTTTAGTGAAAATGTTGCTGGCATCTGAGTTTTCCTCTGGCGTCGCGATGGTTCTGGATCTTCATTAGTATGATCTTGATTTGCAGCAGCAGCATTGGGTAATGATTGCTCTGCATATGGCTTGAGTCTCCAGGCGTTGTAGCGGTAACACAGGACTATGATGGTTAGTACAAGTGCACCACATAATATCACATAGAGTGGTATGGTTGTATGGTAGAGTGATGTTGTCTCCAGACTCTCTAGTTGAATGGGAGTTTGAAGATTGATCTCGTCTTGCAAATTATGTAGATTTCTTAGATTGATAGAGTTTATCTTAAGCGGTGGTTGAGGTTCGTGATCTTCATATATTTTAGTAGTAATTTCAGTTATCTTCATTGGCTGACCATACACCCGATCATTAATGTTAACTATGGTGAATTCATGTGTTCGTAGCAGACAGTTACGTGGGATGGTAACCAAGAAGCTGCCGGTTAATGTGTTATATTCATCTCGTTCGCAAGTGAGCTGCAGTTTAGTCGGCTGTGGGAAAACGACTACGTAGTGGCGGTCATCCAGCTTCTCCATGGCTTCTCTTGAAAGGGAAATGGTTGTTTTTGCACAGGACTCATTCGTAGTTTTACCGTCTATAATACGTTGTATACAATCTGGTTGCGATCTTAGTTGATGATTCAATTCTTCTTTGCAGAGATACTGCCCTGTTAACTTCGGGCATTCAGCCTCTATGTACACGTGAAAATTTCTAGTGATAGCAATAAAGGGGTAAGGGGGAATTATTATCTGCCTACTTTCATTCGGTACTATGGCTAATCTATACAGAATGTATTTAAGAGGAGATAGGATGGGAAATTGAAATGCTATTACAATATGTTCACCATTATAAAATGATCCCGGTTTTATGACGTCATAGTATTCCCTAATCTCCAAATCTAACAGTTGATCCTTATCGTATATGCTACTAAGTCTTGCTAACATACTAGTCATTATTTCTAACGTTATCATAGAATGGTGCGTGCTTGCGGCACGACTGAAGGCTATTGCGTCTTCGATTCTATGTAACTCATCTAGTAACTTATCTACGTTATCGCTAACTATACCTAGGTGTCGGCGACGAGATCCACGATCAACAATAATGTATGTAATATAGGGCGCTTGTCGGCGACGAGATCCACGATCAACAATAATGTATGTAATATAGGGCGCTAATTAGATTTAAATGTTTGATATTTTTCTTATAAGGTTCTAATTAGTATATAAGGGTGTATTTACGTAATATTTTAGCGATTCATTCTAATAAGACTGGTTATTTGATAGTTGTAAAGTAAAAGTTTGATCTCAAGTAACTTTGTCCAAATAATTACGTAACTTGAAAAAGTGATTTTTTGTTTGTGTACATAGCGATTTGATTTTAGTCTTAAAAGTTAGATCTTGATTTAAAAATGTATATACAAAAGGTTTCATAAGGATAGAACTTACCAATTTAAAGTTATTGCAAAAAATGTAAAGTGAAAATTGCGAATCACACATTTTTACGAGTTTTTGTTCTAGGATTTTTTTATTAAGTTATTAAATAGTTAAGATTTGTGTTTTATTTTATTAATTAGGTTCATAATTAGTTAATAAGATAAAAATTGTAAGGATTTATTGGAATAAATAAATAAAATAAGGGGTCCAAAGTTTTCGGCTAAGGGAAAATTGACGAGCAAAACGGGCCCAAATTACGCGGACCTCTGTCCGGTAAGGCAGGCCGGTATATAAGGCGAACCATTTTTCGGTTCGAGTCAGTCGCAGCTCAGCCGTTGAAGAGGCAACATCAAGAAAAGGGAAGCAAGCCGAAAACTGCGGACAAGAAAGGTTCAAGAAGAATATCTGCGTTTTATTTGCCTGCGCCGCCTCTTCAACTCCCCGTCTCTCCCGTGGTCCTTGTGGGTGGTGCCCACGAACACATACGCATTCAGGGGTGCGTGGTGACGTACGTCACCAGCAAACAGTTCGTCAAAAAACGTACGTCAAACAAACGTTTGGGAGATTGTCCCAGGGTGCCTGCGGGTACTGACCATACCCCAGCCGCCCGAAACAGTTGGTCCTTCGAGCCGGATCCCTGCGAGAAGAGTACAGAAGAGTTCAGAAGAATCAGAAGACTGCGTTCAAGATGCCGGTAACCAGGTCGCAGAAGGATGCCCCCTCACGCCCCGGGTCCCGTCCCTCTGAAAAGGACGCGACAGAAGGAACGTCGGGGTCAGAAGGGGTCACGTCTGCGTCGGCGTCATCGGGAACTGCAACTACAACCGATACGAACACTTCTTCAGGCACCGCGACGACGGAAGGTACTACAGAAACAGAGACCACGACTGCGACTGAAACCACGGCGGCTTCTGATAAGAAGAAGGAAGATGCCGCAAGAAAGAAGATGGCCAAGAAGACCCCAGAAGATGTTCCGGAAAAGGGTGATTATGGCTCCGCCACGACCCTGAAGCCGAAGGGGGTCGGTCGTCGTGCCAGGTCCACGAAGACCACGAGTTCCTCGGCCAGAAGACGCGAGCTGGCAGCCAGAGAAGAGGTTGCACGCTTGGAGCTGAAGCAAGCACAAGCTGAGGCGAAGCTGGCCCGTGTCAGATTAGAGCTGGCGCAATGTGAAGATGAGGACTCCGTGGATGAAGACCAGGAAGATAGAACAGCACAGGTGCAGAACTGGATCGAGACATCCGTGCTGGATGATGGGAACAAAGAACAGCCAGAGCTACGAGATCAGCGCCCACCAGAAGAGCCACAGAAGGTGAAGCCAGAAGAGAACTCTTCAGCGGGAAGGGCTACGATCGAGATTCAAGCGTTGGCGACGGCGTTGAAAGAAGCCTTCACCACGAAAGGAGGACCAGCAGCGCAACCGAAGTACATCCACGAGTTACCCTACTTCGACGGCAACAGCAGCGAATGGCTGGCCTTCAAGGTGGTCTACGAAGATACCGCACCGATGTTCAACGAAGTTCAAAACATGGCTCGACTAAGAAGAGCACTGAAGGGCAACGCAAGAGAAGCTATCAAGAGCCTGCTGTACTCTGAAGCATCTCCGTTGGAAGTCATGCAAGCCCTCAGAAGAAGATATGGAAGACCTGATGCGCTGGTGCTGGCAGAATTGGATAAGGTAAAGGCGTTATCGAAGATCTCTGAAAATCCCAGGGATATATGCGTCTTCGCGAGCCAGATCAACAACAGCGTAGCAGCAATAAAAGGATTGAAGAAACCGCAGTACCTGCATTCGCCTGAGATGGTGAAGCAAATCATAGAGAAGATGCCTACGATTCTCAAGTTCCGATGGTACGACTTCACTGCAGCATCAGAAGAAGGCGAGTTCTCCGACCTGACGATGGTATCCAGGTTCCTGAACATAGAAGCAGACAAGTGTGGAGCCTTCGCGACTTCAGAAGAGAAGAGTGGATTCAAAAGGACTCAACGACAGGCGACGCATTCAACGAAAGAAAGGGAAAAGGACTCAAGACAACCAGAGAAGACTTGCCCCGTGTGTGAAGGCGAACACTTCATCATCGAATGTCAGAAGTTCCAGAAGGCGTCAGTGCAAGATCGTTGGGCAATGGTAAAGAAGAGTCGCGTTTGCTTCAAATGTCTTCAAGGGAAACACAGGAAGGAGAGCTGCAGAAAACCACCGTGCAAGGAATGCAAAAGGTGGCATCATCATCTGCTGCACGTCGAGTCAGAAGAAAGGACCTCGGGAGAAAAGAAGACGGAGACACAAGAGGTGGCAAACGTCATGGCATCGGTAAACGCGGTGAATAACGCAAGGGCATACCTGAAGATCGTTCCAGTTGAAGTCTTCGGGTCAAAAGGATCAAAGAAGATATTGGCCTTAATGGATGAAGGGTCAACAGTGTCACTTCTGGATCAGAAGGTGGCAGAAGAAGTCGGCGCTCAAGGAAATAAGGAAGAACTAGTCATCGAAACAGTGGGGGGCAGGCTCATAAGGAAGACGGACTCTCAGATGCTGGACCTGACGGTGAAGGGGGTTCATCGGGGAAGCAAGAAGACCCTGAAGAGAGTTCGAACCATCGACGAGTTGAAGCTTGCGCCACAGTTCCTAGAAAAGAAAAGGATCGAAGAATGTCGACACTTGAAGAAGATCGCTGACTCGATATACTATGAAGGGGAGTCACCACAGCTGCTCATCGGGCAAGATAATTGGGAGCTAATCGTGACTCGAGAAGTAAGAAGAGGGAAACCAGGAGAACCAGTTGCTTCAAGAACAGGACTTGGATGGGTACTCCACGGGTCAGACACCGGAGGCGCAAGAGTGGTACACTTCCTCAACACGTGTCTACATGTCAGCACACCAGAAGAAGAAATGCATCAAGCCATCAAGGATCACTTTGCGATCGAGGCGCTGGGTGTGCAACCACGAAGACCTACTACGGACTCTGAAGGAAGAGCACTCGCCATCCTAGAGAAGACTTGCAGAAGACTTGAAGATGGTCGATTCGAAGCTGGACTTCTGTGGAAGAACGAAGAAGAACAGATGCCAGAAAGCTACACGTCTGCCAGGAACCGGTTGATCAACATCGAGAAGAAGATCGACAAAGACCCTCAGTTGAAGGCAGAGTACAGCAAGCAGATTCAGCATCTAATCGACAGCAAGTACGCAGAAGAAGCACCTGAAGGACAAGAAGACTCCAAGAAGAAATGGTTCCTCCCTCACTTCTCCGTGGTACATCCATTGAAAAAGAAGATAAGGATTGTCTTCGACGCTGCAGCGAAATCAAAAGGAAGAAGCCTCAATGACGCATTGCTACCAGGACCAGATCTATTACAGTCACTCTTCGGGGTATTATTAAGATTTCGACAGGGACCGTTAGCAGTGGCAGCCGACATAAAAGAAATGTTCCTGCAAGTCCGCATTCGACATGAAGATAGAGATAGCTTGAGGTTCCTGTGGCGCGGGGATCGACGCGACGTGTCGCCGAAGGAGTACAGGATGACATCGGTCATCTTCGGCGCGACATCATCTCCGAGCACAGCGATCTACGTCAAGAACCGGAACGCAGCGGACTACAGGGACCAGTATCCAGAGGCAGTAAGAGCGATCGAGCTGAACCACTATATGGACGACTACCTGCACAGTTTCCATTCAGAAGAGACCTTCAGAAGAGTGACAGCTCAAGTAGACTACATACACAAGAAGGCGGGCTTCGAACTAAGAGGATGGGCATCAAATCAACCCGAGTTGCTGCAAGACGTGAAGACTGAAACGACCGAGAAGACAGAAGTAAACTTGGGCGAGAAGGAAGAGAAGACACTGGGACTACGCTGGTTCACAGAAAGGGACTCCATCGGCTTCAGGGCAAACCTCAGAAACACGCCAGAAGAAATAGCTCAGGGATTCAAAGTGCCTACGAAGAGGGAAGTCACCAGCGCCGTGATGTCAACTTTCGACCCACTAGGATTAGCATCACCAGTTCTCGTCCAGGGCAAGAAGCTGCTTCAGAACATATGGCGGAGCGGTGTCGGTTGGGATGACGAGATAGAAGAAAGGGAGTACGAGGCATGGAAGACTTACCTGGAGAAGATGAAGCTACTTCAAGACCTGCAGGTTCCTAGATGCCTGGCGCCACATCGCACCGAGGGGGAGCTGCACACGTTTACGGATGCAAGCGAGACAGCGTATGCAGCGACGGTTTATTGGAGGACAGAAGATGAAGATGGAACTTACCACGTCAGCTTAGTGGCGGCGAAAGTAAGAGTCACTCCACTGAAGCCGGTGTCGATCCCGAGACTCGAACTGCAGGCGGCCCTCCTTGGAAGCAGACTGGCACATTCGGTGGAAGAAGAAATGGACCTTAAGGTGAAGAAGAAGACTTATTGGACGGACTCCAGCATCGTACTTTCCTGGATCAAGACGGACCCGAGAACATTCAAGACGTTCGTGGCTCATCGCTTGGCGGAGATAGAAGATCTCACCAAACCACAAGACTGGCGGTGGGTGCCTACGGCGCAGAACCCTGCAGATGACGCAACGCGCGACGTACCGGAACACTTCAGCTGCAATCACCGATGGTACACCGGACCGGAGTTTCTAAAAAGAGAAGAAGTTCATTGGCCAGCGGCAAGAACCTTCAAGAAAGAAACCACCGGAGAAGAAAAAGCAGCGGACGCCGTGGCGACAGCAAGCACTACTCACCCATCACCAGATCCTGAGAGGTTTTCGTCATGGAAGAGACTTTGGCGAGCCACAGCGAGAGTACTGCAGTTTATACAACTCTGCAGAAGAAAAGAGAAGGTCAACGTCAGTAAAGAAGATCCCACCTGGAAGATAACGAAAGGAAAGAAGGCGAAGATTATCGAGAAGCGACTTCGACCGTCAAACATACCAGCAAGGAACTACATCCCGTTGGGCGCAGAACTACTAGAGCGAGCTGAAACCCTATTGCTACAAAGAAGTCAAGATAGAAGCTTCAAGGAAGACATCAGGTGTCTGCAGCAAGGGAAGCAATTAGAGGGCAGCAGCAAGTTGAAGAAGCTCGACGTAGTACTGGAAGAAGGACTCCTACGACTGAAAGGAAGAATCGACGCGATACAGGGTGTCACCAGAGACTACAAACGACCCATCGTGCTCGACAGCAAGGACAAGACAACACGACTCATCATAGAAGAATTCCACTGCCGCTTCAATCACGGGAATCATGCAACAGTAATGAACGAAGTAAGGCAACGCTTCTGGATACTGGGACTGAGGTCAGCAATAAAGGCGGTTCAACATCAATGTCAATGGTGCAAGATAAGAAAAGGAAGACCGCAAGAACTACCGACGGGCAACTTACCTGCTGAGCGTTTGATGCACGGAAACCCTCCATTTACGTGCACCGGCGTAGACTACTTCGGCCCGATGACAATCACCGTAGCAAGACGTCACGAGAAAAGATGGGGTGCGCTGTTCACATGCTTAACAACTAGAGCTGTGCACATTGAGATACCTCCATCACTCTCCACTGACAGTATGATAATGGCGCTACGACGATTCGCCGCGAGAAGAGGAATGCCGAAGACCATCTACACCGACAACGGGACCAACTTCGTCGGCGCCAACAAAGAACTGAAAGAGGCGCTAGAAACAATGAAACAAGAAGACCTCACCTCAGAAGCAGAGAAGATCGGCGTGCAGTGGAAATTCATCCCTCCTGGTGCACCAAACATGGGCGGTGCATGGGAGCGTCTGGTGCGATCAATAAAAACCGCACTAGGCGCCACACTCAACGAGAAGCATCCACGTGAGGAGGTACTTCACACCCTCCTACTAGAGGCCGAACACATAGTCAACTCCCGGCCTCTCACCCACATCTCCGAGAACCCTGAAGAAGAAGCACTCACGCCTAACCACTTCCTCATTGGGCGATCATGCGGCGCAGCGAGAATCGGCAGCTTCGAGGACAACGAGCTCGTGGGCAAACACACCTGGAAGGCCACGCAGCGACTTGCCGATCACTTCTGGCAACGTTGGCTGCGCGAATACCTGCCCACTCTACTGCCGAGGAAGACGAAGGGAAGACCCAACGCCGCAGACCTGCAAGTCGGAGACATCGTGTTGATCGTCGACCACAGCCTACCGAGATGCACCTGGCCACGCGGCAGAATTCAGCGGGTGTATCCTGGACCGGACGGGCGGACAAGGATCGTCGACGTCGAGACGCGAGGAGGTGTGCTGCGAAGACCCAGTTCGAGAGTGGTGCTGTTGGTGCCGGGAGTATCGCCGAGCCAGAGGGATGGTGCGACGCACGAGGGGGAGACTGTCGGCGACGAGATCCACGATCAACAATAATGTATGTAATATAGGGCGCTTGTCGGCGACGAGATCCACGATCAACAATAATGTATGTAATATAGGGCGCTAATTAGATTTAAATGTTTGATATTTTTCTTATAAGGTTCTAATTAGTATATAAGGGTGTATTTACGTAATATTTTAGCGATTCATTCTAATAAGACTGGTTATTTGATAGTTGTAAAGTAAAAGTTTGATCTCAAGTAACTTTGTCCAAATAATTACGTAACTTGAAAAAGTGATTTTTTGTTTGTGTACATAGCGATTTGATTTTAGTCTTAAAAGTTAGATCTTGATTTAAAAATGTATATACAAAAGGTTTCATAAGGATAGAACTTACCAATTTAAAGTTATTGCAAAAAATGTAAAGTGAAAATTGCGAATCACACATTTTTACGAGTTTTTGTTCTAGGATTTTTTTATTAAGTTATTAAATAGTTAAGATTTGTGTTTTATTTTATTAATTAGGTTCATAATTAGTTAATAAGATAAAAATTGTAAGGATTTATTGGAATAAATAAATAAAATAAGGGGTCCAAAGTTTTCGGCTAAGGGAAAATTGACGAGCAAAACGGGCCCAAATTACGCGGACCTCTGTCCGGTAAGGCAGGCCGGTATATAAGGCGAACCATTTTTCGGTTCGAGTCAGTCGCAGCTCAGCCGTTGAAGAGGCAACATCAAGAAAAGGGAAGCAAGCCGAAAACTGCGGACAAGAAAGGTTCAAGAAGAATATCTGCGTTTTATTTGCCTGCGCCGCCTCTTCAACTCCCCGTCTCTCCCGTGGTCCTTGTGGGTGGTGCCCACGAACACATACGCATTCAGGGGTGCGTGGTGACGTACGTCACCAGCAAACAGTTCGTCAAAAAACGTACGTCAAACAAACGTTTGGGAGATTGTCCCAGGGTGCCTGCGGGTACTGACCATACCCCAGCCGCCCGAAACACTAGGATTTGCGCAAACTTCGCGAATTTTAAGAGACTCTGCTGCGTAACCATTTGTTTATCCAGTAAAATATGCAGAGTATTGTTGATTTGGGACTGATTTTCGATAATTTTAGTTATAATTTCAGTGTACTGGCCCATCCAGTCTTTGCTAAGACTGATATGATGGTTTTGTTCAGAAATGATTTTATCCTGATTATCCTTGAGAATTTTAATGGCATCATTATATCTCATAGCATCGGTGTAGTCTAGGTTTCCGGTTATACTTTTTACTACGGATCCTAAACCGTCTATAAGACCTCTTTTAGGACGATTAGGCCCTAAGCTGCGTAGTTGAAGTGAGGCTTCATCTAGTTTACTTGTTACATGATCAATCTGTAATGCGTATAAGGCATAAGTATAGTTATCTAAAGTGTCTTTGATTTCAATTAATTGTGTTCGTACGGAGCTAATTTTATCATTTATTTCTTTGAGTTCAATGTACTGTAGAAATGAGTGATAATGGGTTGTAAGTCTCATGGGTCCTAATTTAAAAGGTAAGATCCCTGGTCCATTGTTGAGTCCTTCAAGTTTTATCTCTTGCGCCTGTATCAGGTGGAGGACCAACATCAGTAGTGGAATTCTGTAAAAATTTGGCACTGTTAGGGACCCGTTTTAGTCTTGATTTTGCTACTGGACCACGTTTCTTGGAGGTGTATATGTGAATTGGGAGATTCGTTAAAACCGTATCCTGAGTATATCTCGGTGCGAGCTTTTGACGACTAGCACTTGGATTTGTGACAAATATTTGCTGTTGTGGCTGATATTCTACTTCCGGTTCACGACTTTTGTTCCTATTATCTATTATTGCAGTTCTATTTAAGAGAGATGATTGATTAATAAACTCGTAGACTTTCTTAATTTTTTCCCTATGTGAATGTGTGTATTGCTGCAACAGATGTTCTGTTAGATCAATATCTACTGGATCTCTTGGATCTGTGTGGCCTAAAATGATATCGTATGGCCTGCATTTGGTGAAACTATGGACTGAGCTGTTATACCCTATTAAAGCGTATGGCATTAGGTTAGTGGCAGATTCATCTCGATGCTGCAGTTTTAAAATGCGCAGATGTTCTAATAAGGTTAGGTGAAATCTCTCGATGTTGCCGTTATCATTCGGTGCATGAGCTAATGTTTTATGATGGGTTATTTTGTGCGTTTTACAGAACTCTGCAAACATCTGGTTTGCAAATTCTGTGCCCTGATCAGTGATAATGGTAAGTGGCAAGCCATGATGGGTGCTGAATGTTAATAAGGCTTGTATAACGCTGAGTGCTGTACCATCCCTTAGGTTATACGCCTGACCGTACTTAGAAAATACATCTATGAGAGTAACATATTTTTCGTTTTGTGCTGTAAATAGGTCCATATGGATAATTTCGAATGGTTTTGTGGCTGGTGGAACTATATTGAACTTGGGCTTAATAGGGTTTCTGTCATATTTTGCCTGGCCACATATGGAACAGTCGTTGATTACTTTGGAGATATGCTCCTTCATTTTTGGTCAGAAGTACCTGCGTGACAACGTCAGGTAACATTCATTAATACCGCGATGGTTGGTTTTCCCATCGTGATAGTGACGGATAATATCCTGCTGCCTAAAATACTCCGTGACATTTTCAATTTCATTCTTGGCTATTACAAGATTCATGGCTGAACTTTTGTATTTCCCCTGCAAAATAGGGACAATTTCTATCACGGACTTTTACGCCGGCCCAGTTAAAAATTTTTTCGTCTGAATCCTGCGGACGCGCCGAGCCACGCCCCCTTAAAAGTGTAAGCCTATTAGGAAAGCGATTACGCAATTAGTTGCAATCTGCACTGCGCAGTTTAGTGACGTGTTATGTGTACTGGTTTTTGTTAATTTACGGACGAACTATTTGGCCTTGGCGCGCTTACCGGACTCTTTGAATATCGACCATTGCTTTGTTTACCTGACCCTTGATTGCCTAAACGTTGACCTGTGCGAGAATATTGGACTCCTGTGGAAAATTAACCTGTGCTGGGACATTTTTGTGCAAAATGTCTTCCAGAAATCTCATACAAGAGGAACGAAGTGGAATTATCATTTTACATGGACAAGGATATAATATCAGTCAAATCGCTGAGCGGCTGCATATGAGCGTAAGTAGTAAATTATTTTAATTATTGTTATGGTAAATTTTGCTGTATTAAAATACATTCATTTATAAACAAAACTGTAACGATACTAAATGGAAAGTTTGTCATGCAAATATTATCGCGTAAGTAATTGAATACTTTAGTTCTAGCCTGTTTTTCAACAGTAAAAGTATTTAATAAATATCGAGAAACAAGCAGAAAAAATATTCAGAGTTTTAAAACTTGGTAAAGCAATGATCTATCTAATCTAAACTGATTATAAGGAGAAAAGATTTGTTTGTTTGTACTGGTCCGATTTCAAAAATTCTTACATCAATCGAAAGCTACATTATCCCTGAGTGACATAGGCAATATTGTATTATTAATAAATTAGGGATCCTTAAGAACATTTACGAAGTCGCGGGTATAGTGCTAATAATTTATATGAGCGTGTTATGTATTACGTATTATGTATTACTTAGTTGTTATGCGCGGAGTCCACTACTTTCTCGCTCGCACACACACTATCTGTTTCAATTTCTATGTTGGTTTTAAATAAACAATGCTTGCCACCGCTATCATAAACATCAAGTATTGTTTATAAAAATTGTTTCTTGTTTTGCTGGCACTTCATAATTATGGCGTATTTGTGCAAATATTCGCCTTATTTGGATAATACAAAATCGACTTTATTTCGAAAACCATAGAGTAGGTAAATTTTGTATTGTTCACATAAGGCAAATATTTTTACAAATGCGCCATGTGAACTAAGTACCAGCATGATAATAGGTTACAAGAAAGGGAGGTTTTTATTTGGTTGATTATATAACATATTCTTCAATTGTGTGTTTTACCTATTTACTATATCTAAATTCAATTCCAAATATTTCAAAATACCTATATTTATTAAAACTATACCTAAATGATACTAAATGCAAAGTTTGTCATGCAAATCTAGTGTAGGTAAGCAATTGAATATTTTCTAGCCTGTTTTACAACAGTAAAAGTATTTGTTAAATAAAATTAAATTCAGAGTTTCAAAACTTAGTAAAGCAATTATTACTCATATGCGCGTGGTATGTAGGTATTACTGCTTAGTTGCGAAGTGCAAAATCGACTTAATTTCGAAAACAATAGGGTAAATTTTGTATTGTTCACATTAGGCAAATATTTTACAAAGGCGCCATGTGAACTACGAGCATGATAATACGTTACAAGAAAGGGAGGTTTTTATTTAGTTGATTATATAACATATTCTTATATTGTGTGTTTTATCTATTTACTATATCCAAATCGTATTCCAAATATTTCCAAATAAATTAAATAAAACTGTAAACGATACTAAATGCAAAGTTTGTGATGCAAATGTTATCTAGTGTAAACAATTGAATATTTTCTAGCCTGTTATTACTCATATGCGCGTGGTATGTAGGTATTACTGCTTAGTTGCGAATCGCGAACTTGAATACTCTCTCGCTCACACACGCACTATCTGTTTCCATTTCTATGTTGTGCTGGCACTTCACATGGCTATTTGTATTGGCGTATTTGGCATTTTTGGCAAACAATTACCATGTGTGGTCAGTATATTTGACAAACTGTTGGCCTTATTCGCCTATTTGACAAATATGGCCAATACCAAAAGTTACCGTGCGCTTGTCGGTTTCTCGACGCACATCAAAGAGGTCAAATAGGCGAATACGCAAATAAGCCGTTCACACAATGGCCATGTTCAGATACACACGTGTCCACGACCTGTATGGACGTGCAGTATTTTGTGTCTGTGTTGCGAGCGCGAACTGGAACAGCTATTGAAAATGAATTAAGACAATGAAACAGTGATAAAATTACTCGAATCATACCAAAATAATTTGTGTATTATGTAATATGTAAATACTAAAATCCAGTTGCAAGTTTAAAACACGTGTATAGTTTTGCTGAACACATTGCCTGCTTCTGCCAAATGTTTGCGTGTTTGTTATTTGGCTGCCATGTGTGGATGGTCATATTTGCCTGTATTTGTATATTTGCGTGTTCGTCATATATTTTGCCAAATACAGCAAACGCCCAATAGCAAACACAAATAGCCATGTGAAGTGCCACCATTAGTTTTAAAAAACAATACCTACTTGCTACTGTGTAACTTTGTTTAAAGTATTTTATTAGTTGATTACCTATAGTGAGTATTTTTTTATGTAGCCATTACTTATGATATTATTTATTGCTTGTAGAGAAACACTGTCCGGCTGTGGATCAGACGCCATGAAGAAGAGGGTAATCTGGAGAACAGACCGCGGGCACCACGTCCATATATTATTAGTGATAACAACCTCCAACGAATGGTGGACACGTATGAACAAGAAGACGCGTTCACGCCGACGAGAATGTTCGCCGAGGAGTACGACGTGTCAGTGCGCACAGTTCGTCGTGCTTTACATAGAGCGGGAATCCACCACAGAAAGCCGGCAAAGAAAATCGTGCTCACTGAGCAACAAAAAGCGGCGAGAGTGAGATTCGCAAGAGATTATAGAGACATGAATTTCACAAGCGCTATCTTTGCCGATGAAAAATGTTTTAAGTCGAGCCAACATGGTCGTCGACACTTGTGGCGCGTAATGAATACTCGCTACGAACCCAGAAATGTTATTCCCAACAATGATTCTGGAAGAATATGCGCCAATATGTGGGGCTGGATGAGTGCTGATGGTCCCGGAGAGCTTGTCCATTTCCCAGGGCGAGCAAATAGCGCCACTTACCGGGAAGTATTAGAAACAGTAATGGTGCCTACTGTGCGTACAGTGTATCCGAGAGCAGAGCTGCCCGAGTTTATTTTTATCCAGGACAATTGTCCTATACATCAAGCACGCGTTGTGCAGACTTGGTTGAACCAACAACCAGAAATTAAAACTTTGCGCTGGCCATCCAGATCTCCTGATCTGAATCCCATCGAAAATTTGTGGGGTATAATGGTCCAGAGATGGGATCACCGACAAGAAAGAACGCAAGTGGAACTCCTTGCTCACTGTAACGATGTTTGGGAATCAATAAGGGGTTCCAACTTGTGTGAAATTTTAGTACGATCAATAAGAACAAGATGCGATGCGGTTATTGACGCAGGGGGCGCAATGACCAAATATTAAATTGTATTTCCTTCTTGATATAAGAATAAGTAGTCTGTGATGATTTTGTAATAATTTTAGTTTTTAATATTTAATAAGCAATAGAAAAAAATATTATTTACCAAGTGTAAGTTTAAGTCAAGAGAAGTTTTTGATTATTGTGCCTTGTGTATTATAGCTTTACGAGTATTAATGTATACTTCTAGATAATTTGGATGTTTTTGCATTGTGCAAATGTTTAATTATACATGTCATATTTTGTGGCTGCAATAATCTGTGGATATTTTCAATTGTTTTAAAAATGTACTATTTTTTGTTTTGTTTCTTTGTTTTGTTGTTTGTTACGCGTGAACTAATTTATATTTTACATACGCATTGCCTGTTTAACCATGTATAGATAAAGAAAGCCTCTTTTAAATGATGCTACTTTTATAAATCTTAAAGTAAAAAACGGATAAAAAAGGATCTCATAGACCAAATATTAATTTGTTATTTTATTACTAGCTTTGTTTTCTGATTTACTAATTAATCTAGTCATTCATTGCTTAAGTATAACTTGTATGTATATTTACCAACGGTAAACTTAATTCTAGAATAATGTTTGATTGTTTTTGTTTTATAATTTTTTAATTACTTACAGATAATTTCGATTCTTTCGCATATTTGTTTATTGTCAGAGTTTTTATACCATTTCCTATGTCTTGTATTTAAATTTGCCACCGACAGTAGATGGTAAACTATTGTTTATACATTTTGTTGCTAGTACTGGTCACAACGAAGGGAGGTTTTTTATTCGGTGGATTATATTTTATTATCTTGTGTAAGAAATAGTTTTCTGATTTACCTATTAATCTAGTAATTCATTACTCAGGTATACTTGTATGCATATTTACCAACGGTAAACTAAATTCCAGAATTTCTGATTGTTTTTATATTGTTTTTCTTTTTTATTTTTAAATACAGATAATTTTGATTCTTTTGCATTTTTGTTTATTGTCAGAGTTTTTATTTATTATGTCATTTCAAATGTTTGTATTTAAATCGAAAATTACGATCTTCTGTTGGTGGCTCAACAGTAAATCGTAATTATCAGAAGAATAACAGAAACTATTGTTTTTAAATACTGTTGCTAGTACTGGTCACAAGGAAGGGTTTTTTATTCGGTTGTTTTACCTTTTTGTTATATCCAAATCCTGTACCAAATATTTTAACATACATTAATCTATACTAATATTATAAAGCTGAAGAGTTTGTTTGTTTGTTTGGTTGAACGCGCTAATCTCAGGATCTACTGATTCGAATTGAAAAAATCTTTTTGTGTTGGATAGTCCATTTATCGAGGAAGGCTATAGGCCCATGCGAAGCTGGGCTGGGTCGCTAGTTTATAAATAAAGCTGTATTAACGATGCAAAATGCATAATTTGTCATGCAAATAATATCTTGTGTAAGAAATTGAATACTTTCTAGCCTGTTTTACAACAGTAAAAGAATTTGATAAATCAAAGTAAACGAGAAACAAGCAGAAAATATATTCAGAGTTTTAACACTTAGTAAAGCAAGTAAAACTTACACGAGCGCGGTTTGTATTTTCTTTGTTATTATGCGCCAAGTCAACTACTTTCTCGCTCACACACACACTATCTGTTTCAATTTTTGTGTTGGTTTTAAAAAGACACCGCGATCATAAATATCATCTATTGTTATAAAAACTGTTGCTCGTTATGCTAGCACTTCACATGGCATATTTGTGCAAATATTCGCCTTATTTAGATAACACAAAATCTACTTAATTTCGATAACAATAGAGTAAATTTTGTATTGTTCACATATGGCATATATTTTTACAAATGCGCCATGTGAACTACCAGCATTATAATAGGTTACAAGAAAGGGAGATTTTTATTTGGTTGATTATATAACATATTCTTCGATTGTGTGTTCTACCTATTTACTATAATTATTCAAATCCTATTCCAAATATTTCAAAAAACATTCATTTATAAATAAAACTGTATTAACGTTACTAAATGCAAAGTTTGATATGCAAATAGGTATCTTGTGTAAGAAATTGAATACTTTGGTTCTAGCTTGTTTTATAACAGTAAACATATTTAATAAATATAATTAAATGAGAAACAGGCAGAAAACATATTCAGAGCTTTAAAGCTAGGTAAAGCAATTATCTAATATATAATGATTTTACGGAGAAAAGATATGTTTGTTTGTTAGTTACGATTTACCTCAATAACTTACTAGTCCGATTTCAAAAATTATTTCACCAATCATAAGCTACATTATTCCTGAGTAACATAGGCTATATTGTATTATAATTAATTTGGGGATTATATGAGCGTGTTATGTATCACGTATTATGTATTACTTTGTTGTTATGCGCGGAGTCGACTATTTTCTCGCTCGCACACACACTATCTGTTTCAATTTTTATGTTGGTTTTAAATGAACAATGCTTGCCACCGCTATCATAAACATCAAGTATTGTTTATAAAATTGTCGCTTGTAAGAATAGGTTACAAGGAAGGGAGGTTTTTATTTGGTTGATTTTATTACATGTTCTTCAATTGTGTGTTAGGCCTGTTCATACTAACATTTCATGTTTCATTTCATACTAATTCATATTCATACTAATATTTACTATATCCATACTAATATTATAAATGCGAAAGTAACTCTGTCTGTTACGCTTTCACGTTGAATCAGCTTAACCGATTTTGATGAAATTTGGTATTAAAATAGCTTGAACCCTGGGGAAGGACAGGCTACTTTTTAATCCGCGAGTTTGACTGCATTCAGGATAACCGACATTCACGCGGACGAAGTCGCGGGCAAAAGATAGTTTACTGTATCCAAATACAATTCCAAATATTTCAAAATACATTAACTTATAAATAAAACTGTAAACAATACTAAATGCAAAGTTTGTGTTTACAAAGCAATTTAATGTTTTCTAGCTTGTTTTACATCAGTAAAAGTAGGTACTACCTATTTGATAAACAAATGTAAATTCAGTGTTTCAAAACTTAGTAAAGCTATTTATACTTATATGTGCGTGGTATGTATCGCTGCTTCGTTGGGAAGCGCGAACTCGACTACTTTCTTGCTCACACATGCACTATCTGTCTTAATTTCTATTACTCCATTTATAATAAGATTAGACAGATACACAAACCTATTTTACAGTCCCTTAACCGATTTTGACTTCTATTCCGTAGACTTAAGGATGACATTAGAGGCAAAAAAGTGGTTACAATAACCACTGTTTGCTGCAGCTGCCATTTGTCATGCTACCAACGTAATATAAGTCAAAATCGGTTGAACGGACTGTAAAAAGGGTTTGTGTATGTGTCTAATCTTATTGTAAATGGAGTGCCACCGTGCCACCGTGTATCATAAACAGTACCTATTGTTTGTAAAAATTGTTACTTGTAAGAATAGGTTACAAGGAATGTTTATATTTGGTTTATTATATTAACTGTTATTCAACTGTGTGTTTTACTTATTTACTATACCCAATTCCTTTACCCATTAGTTCAAATCCATATTCAAAAATGTTTATTTGCAAGACAATACATATAAAATAAACAAAAATATAAAGCATCTCAATATCTCTGTTTATTTTAGTAAATAACACTGGTAAACCTTTAAAATAGCGTTTTACTGTTTCATGAATGCCTAACCAATATTAGGATTTAACAACAAAGTACTAGATAAAATAAATACAATAGTTATAATCAGTAGATTAGGTAAAGTATCTGGGTGACCGAGCTCTGTTGAGGACATATTTTAACCAACAACGAATTTTCTTAGAAACGACATCTGGCTAGATCGATTTTTACCCCCTAAAGTCGATTATAAAAATTGCTTGTAAGTATAGGATTTTTCTTTACTAATATATAAACAAAACCAAAAAAAACTTAATAATAAGATTTTTTAAATAAAAAATTTCAGCAGTATATTTTAATATACTTAAAGAGAAATTAAAGGTATATTTGCTGGAATTTTTAATTTGCAATTACCGACCACATCATAGTTACATAACCAATAAACTGAAATAACATAATAATGTAAGAACCGACATCGACACAGGGCGTCAAAACGCGGGAAACTCACAAAATGGCGTCGTCAAACTTCACGCGTCAATTGTGTAAAAAGTTTTACTGTTGATGTTGGCTACCTGCATCCAAATGACAGATTAAGTATACTTCTATAGTTTAAAAACGTTTTGGAAGGACTCTAATACAATATAAACCTAAATATATATCTAATATATAATATAAACGCGGCAGCGGTGGCTATTCCAGGTGTGATTTTCTTAAAATGAAACAGTAGCTTGACAATAACAATAAATCTCGTTCGACGTGTGTCGTTCTAGTGCGCTTGGCCGCCCGTCTTGTCTTTCATTCGTCTATTCAAGGTCAACGGGGCGGGGCTAGAGAGCGTTTTCATTGTTTGAGTGCAAGCAAAAATGAACTTAGTGGTGGTCAGGCGGGTGTGTCCACGATAGTACATGGCTAAAGGCGGATTTATAAGGAGAGCTGTTTTCATTTTAGGGTTTACATACTCCTTTATGGCATTGATAAGGTCCTCCTCTAAGTTAGACTCGCATAGCTGCACAGATGTTCGAGTGTGCGTGTCAAAGGGTTTAGTCACTGTCGGTCGTCTTTTTAGGTCCCCTACAATGGTCAAGCATAGTTGCCGATGGAATTTGTTGAGTGGGTCGTCAACAATAGGTATCTCTAGTATAGGGTTTTCGTTGTCAGTGTGAGCGGTGAGTGTGCGTGAGTTACTTAAGGTTGGAGGTTTGTCTGTCGGATTGGCAATCATTGAGCTGGTCTCTTCGTTATTTAACTCGATACGGGATAAGGCGTCGGCATTGGTGTTATTTATGCCTTTTTTGTAAGTGACTGTGAGATCGTATTCACTTAGCTTTAACCGCCATCGTGTTAACCTCGAATTTGGTTCCTTAATGTTCATAACCCACTGGAGTGGTTTATGATCCGTTATGATTTTAAATTTACGTCCAAAAAGATATGGTCTGAAGTATTTGGTGGCCCAGACAATGGCCAACAATTCTTTCTCTATCGTGCTGTAATTAATTTCGCTCTCGTTGAGGGTACGTGAAGCGTACGATACGGGTCTATCTGATCCTATGGGTCCTTGTGATAGCACCGCGCCAAGAGCATAATTAGAGGCGTCAGTAGTGAGTACGAATTCTTTTGTGAAGTCAGGGTATCTTAAAATAGGGTCATTAGTCAGTAATGTCTTGCATTTTTCGAAACTGTTAACATAGTCAGGGTCAAAAGTAATTTTCTTTCCTTTCTTTAGGCACTGTGTCAGGGGTTTAGTAATCCGGGCGAAGTCGGGAATGAACTTCCTGTAATATCCCAAGAGTCCTAGAAATTGTTTTATCTGTTTAGGGGTTTTTGGTAGGGGATATTTCTCTACGGCTGCTATCTTATCGGGGTTAGGTTTGATGCCTTCGCTGCTAATTACATGACCTAGATAGGCAGTTTCCAATTTTAAAAATTCCGATTTGTCTAGCTGTATTTTGAAGTTAGATTCATTTAGTCTCTGAAATACTTTGTCTAGGTTAACCATATGCTCCTGTAATGACGTGCTAAACACTATAATATCGTCTAAATAGACCAGACAGATAACATTCTGGAGCCCCCTAAGCACATTGTCCATTACGCGCTGGAACGTGGAGGGTGCATTCTTAAGTCCCATGGGCATTCGTAAAAACTCGAAATGCCCGTGTTCTACATTGAAGGCGGTCTTGGGGATGTCGCTGGGGTCCATTTCAACCTGATAAAATCCTGAAGCTAAATCAAGGGTTGTGAAATACTGGCATTTTCCTAACTTATCGAGTACGTCATTAATATTTGGTATTGGGTACTTGTCGTCGATCGTCTTTTCGTTTAGTTTGCGAAAGTCGATGACGAGACGCCACTTCTGCTTTCCTGAAGCGTCAACCTTTTTTGGTACTACCCAAATGGGTGAGCTCCATGCTGACTCCGATGGCCTAATTATCCCCTGATCTAACATTTTTGATATTTGGCTAGTGACTTCTTCCCTATGGACAAATGGATACCTGTAACTTTTAGTATACACGGGGTTGTCATTGATGGTTTTAATGCAGTGCTTGATTTTATTGGTGAAAGAAAGGGGTTCTCCTTCAATATAAAAAATGTCAGTGTATTTAGCGCACAGTGATTCTAGATTGGCTTTTTCTTCTAAATTTAAATGACTGGTGCGCAGTTTTGATAAAATTTCTTTAACACGGGGTGCTGATTGTTCCGAATGCGTGCACTCAATATTAAACATACATGCTTGTGCCGGATGATCTAACGAGAATATTATATCGTTAGAACTTGGGTTCTCAACTTCTACAATACCACGGTTACTTATAACGGTTGTTAAGCATTCATGAATAATACAGTTACAGATTATCTGTTCGTTAACTAGAACTGGTCCGTCTTGTGTGTTAATTGGTAGTCTAAGTAGTTTTTTGCTTTGAGCCGAGATGATGTTCTCATACAAATTTAAATTGTTAGAGTTATATATGTTAATATGATTTACCGCAAATTGTGTGGTCAGCGTCAAATCCTTAAGGTCCAATTTAGCATGCCATTTTGCAAGTAAGTCGAATCCTATAAGACCATCGAAGTGATTATGGAATTTATATACGAATAGTTTTATGGGCTCCGAGTCGTTGAATTCGGAGAAGCATGGTATATTAATAGAGTAACTATGTCTACTTGTCGCGTGCACGTTAGTGACTTCGAATGGATCATGATTTAATGGTATATGTGAAAAGAATCTCTTCACAGCATCCGGGCTTATGAAGGATTGATTAGCGCCAGTGTCTATTAATAAATTCAGGCTAGGGTTAGTAATATGAACGTACGGTAATTGTCGTTGTGTTTGGAGGTTTAATTCTATTTTGATCTTTTTGATTTCGCGGCCTCCTGAAAATCCTCCTTAGTGGTGGTAGGCTGGGGCTGTTCATCTACCTGGACGTTACTGTTATTTGTCATGTCGATTGTCATCTCATTTTGCGGGATACTATCGTATACGCATGGGTAATTGTTATAACCATCTATAGGATAGTAGTTCTCATAGTAGATAGGCTCCTGCTCATAAGCGTAATACTCGGGATAATAAAAATCATCGTAACTTAAACATTCGTTCACGTTTACATCTCGAGCTCTAAAGTAGTTCATGGGTGGCGGATTACCCTGCTTAGACCAGTCCCAATTATTACGAGTAGGAGGTAGTGGTTTAGCAACGAAATTGCTTACACCACTCATAGGCTGGGGCCCTTGATTTTGTGAGGGTGGTCTTTGAGCTGTTCCAAATACGTTGCTACGCGGATTGTAGTTTGGAGGGGGGGCGCTAAACATTCGTTGCGTATGAGAAGGCATACGGGGTTGATTATACGGGGCAATAAAACCTGAATTAAACCTAAAGTTATTCGGTTGCTGTAGTTGCATCATGCGTGGCTGCCCATACGTGGGCACGAACGGCTTAGGTACAGGCAAAGCGTTAGTATTGCGTAAAATAGGGAAGCCTACATGCATAGGTGATAAGTTAGGCTGGGTCGCGGACTTGGGATTAGTGTTAGTGAATTTAGGTAAACCATCGTTTCTCTGTTGCAGATACATCACGTTCAACTCCTCTTGTACGAATTCTAACGCTGTCTCAATAGAATCTGGCCGCATGCATCGTATGCGCGAACCTAAAGGTTCTTTGAGCCCGCGCACAAAGGCCTGCATTGTTAGCTTCTTATATAAATCACGCTTAGCGTTAATAGTCGTAGTCACTGTTTCATGAAGTGTAATATATGTCATTATAGTGCTGAATAAGGTTTGGCACCTATCATAAAGCTCTTGGGGCGTACCATTACCCTGTGTCTGCAGCGACAGGTCATTATAGAGGGTAGTTTCATCCCTACGATCAGCGAAATTATTTATTAATACGTTTCTGATGCCATTCCAGTTCTCGGGGATACCATTAGAGTTAACAGTTCTAGCAGCATTGCCTGTTACTTTATTTAAAATACCACTAATTAATGATAAATTATTCAACTCATATTCGGAACCCTCGCGCACATACGTATTCACTAACTTATCGCAAATTCTTATAAATCTAGTTAAGATGTGAGGGTTCCCATCAAATTCTGGTACCAAACGAATGGCCTTCAAAATGGTATCTGGGTCGTGTGCCATTATATTATCTAAATCTATCTCTACGTTTCTATTACTATCCACTAAGTCTTCCCGTCTCAACTGTCTATAAGAAACAGTTTCGCGGGTCCCTAAATTCCTAGGGTGAAAAATCTTGAATTATATAAGGATTAAAGGTAGGGAAAGCGTCACTAGAAATATTCTTGTGCACTTACTTGTACATTTCGGCTTTTCCTGAGCAGTATCGATATCTGGATCTCCGCAGCGCTTCGACGATTCGGGATACTCGTTAGAGGTGCCTAAGGCCACCCGGGCGGCTCACTTAGTTTCGATATTTCGGAAATCTATGTCGCGAACCGGCCCGCGAGTATCCTACCGACTGCGCCAATTATGTCGAACGCTATCGGAGGACTCAAAAAAACCCGGAATATTCTTACAATTATTTAATTAATATTTAAGTAGATAATTATTACAATTTATATATAGTAATTAAACTAAACCGAGTGTCACGATTCGAAGTGGGAATCGGAATGCGCGGCCTTCATGGTTTCCGAGACCACCGTGCTGAAGACCACCGTGCCGGCCGTCGGTCGCTTGCACCTGCTGCATCGTCACCGTTTCCGTGAACTCGCCCAATGTGAGTCGCGCGCGATGTTAGGGCTGGCGCGTAAGGGCTGGCGCATAACACGGCTCTCAGGCATAGCTTTATAGAACATCAACATGGATTCTTGGGTGGTAGGTCTACGACAACTAACCTCGTTCTCTGCAGTGACTTTTTGTCGGAAGCTATGTCCAATCGGTCCCAGGTTGACGTTATATACACCGACTACGCGAAGTGTTTTGACAGAATTGACCATGACGTCCTGATGCGCAAACTATTATCAATGGGTAATAGGGGAAATCTCTTTCGTTGGTTTAAATCTTACGTGGAGGATAGGTGTCAGACTGTAGTGCTGAATGGGTACTCGTCAAGATCAATGCGTATCCCATCCGGAGTGCCTCAAGGATCTCTATTAGGGCCATTCCTGTTCAATGTTTTCATCAATGATATTGATTCCTGCTTCTATCACTCGAAGATACTACTGTATGCGGGTGATATGAAAATCATGAAGCAAATCTCCTCTACATCGGATGCCCTTTTACTGCAGGAAGATCTACAAAGATTCCAGCATTATTGTAATATCAATAAGCTCCAAATTAACGTCTCCAAGTGCTACGTGTGTTCTTTCACACGGAAACCCGCACCCATCACATTTGACTACAAACTCCTGGACAGTTCAATTGCCAGGGTTAACATAATTAGAGATTTGAGGGTTATGTTCGACTCTAAACTTATGTTTGATAAACATATCGACTACATATTCAACAAAGCAGCGAAATCACTAGGGTTTATTTGCAGATCTATATATATATATATATATTTGCTCTTTGGAGTTTAAGAGCATCAAAACCATTAAAATTCTATACTGTACTTTCGTTCGCAGTCATCTCGAGTATGCCTCTCAAGTCTGGAATCCTAACTACAATGTTTATATCAGTCGGCTTGAGGGCATACAGAGAAAATTTCTGAGGCACATTCAATTCCGGTCAAGAACTTATTCCTCTACTTATCTTCGTCGCTGCAAAAGATTCCACTTACTTCCTCTCTCTGAACGAAGGAGAATTGCTGATTTGGCTTTTCTGGGTAAAATCGCAAATGGATTAACCGAACTTTCCGAATTATTGAAAAAAATTGGGTTACGAGTCCTTCCACTTTTCCGCGAAACCCTCGTTTATTGCACACTCCTCTAACTAGATCTAACTATAGACAGAACTCGTACCTCATAAGAGCGTGTCACACATACAATGCAGCCTGCCGAGACGTCGATTTCGATATTTTCAATACTGCCAACATTAAAATTAAAAAATCTCTGTGTAGCTTCTTTTTCCAAAACATAGCATAGTTTATCTGATGATCTTACTTTTCCTATTATTTCGATCTTATTTATACAAAGTAGCTGTCTTCTACCTTCTTGTACCTGTTAATGTATTTTCTATCTGTGAAAACTTTTAATTGGCCTTATCGTTGTCACTATTTCTGTCTTATTTTTGTACCTAGCTGTAAGTTTTCCAAATATAAATAAAATAAAATAAAATAAAATAAAAACTTCACCGAATGTCATAGTTGGCGATGAAGCCTTTCCTTTAAAAACTTATTTAATGCGACCATATCCACGTGCTCAGGCCGCTACAAATAGTGCTAATGCATATTTCAATCAGAGATTGACGCTGGCTAGACGACTAGTTGAAAATGCCTTTGGCATATTGACACAAAAATTCAGAATTTATTCAAGAAGAATCAAAAAACCAGAAAATGTGGATTACATTATTTTAAGTACTTGTGTACTCCATAATTTTTTAGGACAAAGAAACGACATTGGATATTTAAGGCAAGATTCAACAGCTACAACAGACAATTCGTTAAGACCATTGCTCGCACATGTTGGGAGGCCTTCTAATAATGGTTTTGAGGTTAGAGAAATCTTTAAAAATTATTTCGTCTCTGAACGTAATAACGAAATAATGTAATATTTAAAACGTAAATAAACGCATTAAAAATTCATAATCTGTGCGCGACAAGTTGAGACAGTGCTTTGAGCGGTCTATGCAGCGGGCATTGAGCGCAAGTCTCAACTTGTCGCGCATGGCTAATAGATAAGTTACTAAGGTTGATTAATAAAGTACAATACAATGTATCTGCTTACCAGTTTGTTTGATTTCTTCGCTTATTTTGACCCATAATGAAGACTTATAATTGGAGTCCATATATTTCCCATCGCTCATATCATATAATGCTGGATACTTCCTCACAGCCTCAATCAAACGTTCGTTGTTCATTTTCCGACGACGAACAAAACGTCAGAGCACTGTATAGCATCACTACCGACTGCTCGGGCGCAGCTCAGCGGCGCTGTATTCATGCAACGGGCCGTGGCCGAGCCGAAGCGGGACCGAGTTGTTTCCGAGCGTTGTCCGTTGCTCGGGCGTCACTCGGTTGCCGCTCGGTATAACGTGAGTATGTTCATACAAAATATATGTAATATTAGTTGACCGTGCTACGGCCGACACTCGGCTCGGACCCGACACGGTCTAGCGTGAGTCATCCTTTACGCCGAGGCTATCACCGACGTCACCGGCTAGCTCCAAAACAGGAGAGTGCGGTATTAACGGCCTCCTATGTGGTCCGGCCTTTTGACCTGGTCTGACTTCACACCCTCTCAGTTTATTTTAATCTTTTCGTCTTTAACGAATATTTTTTTTACAATATATATATTTTATTGTTTATCTAAATTGCGATCGTTTTATTTTTATTACCTATATTTATAAAAATAAACGTGACAATGTTGTCCTACGGTGAAGTTAACCGAAGGTAATACTGCATTTCATCCTGGGGAGGTATATGCAAAACCACTCTAAAGGCAGTTGAGGTCGCCCAGAGAGCTATACTGAAGGTTAGTTTGTCTAAACCAAGGCGTTTCCCTACTACAACTCTGTTCCAGCTGTGCGGGGTTTTAACAGTCAGACAGTTGTTCATACTGAAAATTATCCTGCAAGAACACAACAAACTACCTTTCAACCCCTTGTTACTACAAAGACGTCGTAAACATCATGTATGTGACAAATCGACCTCATTTAAAATTAATTTTGCAAAAAGATTTGTAAGTTTTCTAGGCCCTTACCTTTATAATAAGCTTAACAAAATAATAAATATATACCCGTTGACTAGAAAACGCTGCAAATTAAAAGTGTTCCAATACTTACAGAAATTAAGCTACGAGGAGACGGAACAATTACTAAACTTTCCACATTAAAAATAAATTAATGTCCAAAGAAAACTGAGAGAATCAACATAGCCCACCTACACACCACACAATTACACATACACAAAACACAACACCCCCATACATATCACTAGCTTCTGCCCGCGACTTCGTACGCGGATCCTGTTGCTTATGCCAGCGACAACGGGGTCGGCAAAATCGAAGATCTGAAACGTCTGATGTCGAATTCTAAGAGCCCGGGGACGGGAAAACAACGGGATGCGCGAGATGATTCGAGACGTTCAAAAAGTACAATTTTGAATCATACCTCCGATGGCGGAATATGTGGCGTAGTCAATCATAGGAGTATACGTAAATGAACTCCGTTTCTTATCAACCCAAGGAAGGTCGCCATGACCTACGGCTATATCTTGAGACACATCCGATTCTTCAGATGATATCGACATTCTGTTCAGAGAATGTCGAAGTCGATCAGAATTCAAACGTTCGTTGCGCTCTTCTTCTGTCTCTTCATGCCGTACTCCAGCAATTCTTTTTCTCTCACTTTCTAACTGATTATGAATATTTTGTTGTGTGCGTGTTCGGGACAATCTATACTATAATATTATAAAGCTGAAGTTTGTTTGTTTGTTTGGTTGAACGCGCTAATCTCAGGATTTACTGGTTCGAATTAAAAAAATCTTTTTGTGTTGGATAGTCCATTTACCGAGGAAGGCTATAGGCCAATGCGAAGCTGGGTCGGGTTGCTAGTGTATGATAATCTCGATCAACAGTTAGTCGTGCATCACGTTCATCATTCGGTTCAAAAGACCTGTTAGTAGATGTGCGAATACGCTGAGAACTCAAGCGTGATTCTGTATCGGTAAACGTTTCCGATTCGCGAGACAATGCATGTCGCTCACGATCAGCGGACAGTCGCGCATCACGTTCCGCAGCAGATGCATAGATACGCTGAGAACTCAAGCGCAATTCTCTATCCGTGAACGTCTCCGACTCGCGAGACAATGTATGACGTTCACGATCAGCGGTCAGTCGCGCATCATACTCTTCACTGGTCGCTAGAGACCTGGATGTAGATGCGTAAATACGCTGAGAACGCAGGCGTGCTTCGCGATCAGAAGAGGTTTCCATGGAGCGAGTTGCAGCCTGATGTTCTCGAACAGCATCAAGTCTCTCCTGACGCTCGTCGGTAGATTCTTGGGATCTTATGATCCTCAATCTTTTAGCTCCTTTGGAACATTGGGAAAGATTTGACCTCTTTCTAGGCATGGTTATAGTTTTATTGTGAAGAGATACCTGATCAATTAAAATCTAAGTGACTGCTCCCCTGCGTTACCGGGTAGGCTACCGTGTCACGAAGACAAATGGAAAAGGAAATTAAACACCCAAATAACATAAGCCCGAAGACATATATTTATTCGATAAAATAAAAAAAAATGAGAATTTTGGCCAGTAGAGTCAATTTTTCAATGATATACCATCGCCATCAAAAATCAGTCCTAAACTGTTACTACCTTCACCGCGTGGAGGTACTCCCAGCTTATGTTATTTTATAAGATACAGTGAAATTAGTGATAGCTTTTATTTTAGTTATTAGCTTTGATTTTCACATCAGATGTTTCTGATCTTCGATTTTTATAAGTCAACAGGAAATGCCCATCAGACTGAACAACTTTTGCTAAGACGTCATTCCTATAATTATGTGTCATGGTGTAGCTGGGCTCTTGGAGTTTCACATCAGGTGTTCCAGATCTTCAAATTTATTCTCTCAGCAGAAAGTGCTCATCACGTGGAACAATTTTTGCTATGGTACCATTTTTGTATCTCTTATAGTTTAGCTGGCCTGTTACGGTTCTGCATCAGGTGTTCAAGTTTCCAAGATAAATTATAGCCTATATGTTGCCCAGACTTAATACCTATACAACAAAAGAAAAATAATTCAAATCCGCCCAGTAGTTCCGAAGATTAGCGTGTACAGACAAACAGACAGATTTTTTTTTTGGATTCGTGCTCTATTACTGTTCCTAAACCCCCCTCAATTATTTTTTTTTTAATATATTCAATGTACAGACACAGTTTTGTTACTGTTTTATTATATGTATAGATATACACACCACACACCACATACACAGTACTTTAAGAAATAAGATTAAACTATATACTTCCTAATTACCTATGAAATTCAAGTGTACTTTTCAATTATATAAGTTTCAACTGCTGGCACCTATTATTGTTTAATAAATACTCGAGGGAAAGGTGCTGATAGCCGAAATACAGGCTATGCCTAGTTCGGCTACAGATGCTAATCTCACTAGTTTTACTGAAATTGTTGCCATATTGCCATTGTAAACTAGTACTAATTTTTTCGGAAATAAATATATTATTATATTATTATTATTATATTATACATCCGTATACTCTCCGATAGTGCCTCAGTCCTTCAATCCTTAGACAAAAACCAAATCACGTCGAGACTAATACTAGAATGTCATAATGCACTAGAACGTATTACGGTACAAAACCGCAATACGGTGACACTACAATGGATCAAGGGGCACAGTGGATCACTGGGCAACGATGCGGCTGACGAACTCGCCAGGAGAGGCTCCAGCTCAAAAGCCCTCGGATCCGAACCCATTGTGCCCCTTCCGTTTAATCAGCTAAGAAGTTGGGTAAATGACTACACACAAACACGAGCGGAGGAATGGTGGACCTCGACACCAGGGTGCAGGCAGTCCAAGGAGGCTATGCCATCCCTCGATATGAAGCTGACCAGGCGCCTTCTGCACCTGGACAGGGATAGCTTGCGACTGGTGTCGGGGACCATCACCGGACACTGCTCACTGAACAAACACTTTCACACCTTAGGCATCACTGATAGTCCTCTGTGCAGAGCCTGCATGGAGGCGGATGAAACGGTGGCACATGTACTCCTTGAGTGCACTGGCGTCACCCAGATCCGCAGGGAAACCCTTGGAACACCAAACTCCCTTGCGGACGCCCTGAGAAGACTGGGAAGATTGATCTGCTTCTGGAGGGAGGTGGGCTGGTTGGAGTAATCGGCCGCCATGGCTCACGTACAATGGTCCATATTTAGGGACTAAGTGCGGAAACCAAACCAACATAACATAAAACTAGCTATTAGCACCTCTACGTTGCTAGTTGCAGAAAGTTCATTTTATAAGTACATAGTTATCTAGAAGTGTTCAGAACCACGCAGGAATGTTATGTAGTTGCCGATCAGATTAAATACATAGTATATACACTTTCATAATATGGTTTTAATGATGGAAGATACCTAATATAGTTAAATATAGATAAGTTAGTATTAGGTTGTTAGTATAGAATGAAATACAATATAATATTAGTGTTACATTTATACGTTTATACCTAAAATAAACTTAGGTTAGCATACAAGTGTTAAGTTGACATACATATTTTTGATTATTTGCAAAATGGTACCTACAGCGGATGCAAAATTAATGAAATTATATTTAAGATTGCCTAAGCAGTTTTGTGACGCAAGTATATTTTATTTGGTAAATTTAACACAATTAATTTAGTCAATCGCCGTTTATCGTCGACTTAAGTTAATTGTCGTATATCATTATGGGTAATACTCCGTCCCAAAATAACGTGGCAGTGACCCAAGCTCCTGTTAATATAGGGAATCTGACTGAAAAGATTAACTCGATGGGCATTATTATGATGAGTCTTGCTCTTTGTGTGGTTGCCGTAATCATGTATGGCATCAGAGCCCGTTGCCATCGCCGCGCCATACACTGGTTTCACCGTGAGATGGCCGCGGTGAACGCGGGTGGGTTAACCACGCTCGTGGTTCGAGTACAGACCGTACAGCAGCAGCCTGCCGCCTCCACGACTGGGGGCGCCCGGTTCAGGTTATGTGTAGTGAGAATGCGTAACAAATAGGCAGCGTGTGATTTGTGTAATTCGGAACAACACAGTGTACCAGTGTAGTAATAAGTTTAGAAAGTTATTCGGTTTACAAATAAAGTAATGTACCTTTGTTGCTAACATGTAATTTACTGTAACAAATCCCAAATGTATGTCAATTTATATAATATCTATTTTTGTTAATAAACTGTAAGACAACATTTGTTATCCATTATCTATGTATGTGCTGAATAATGTATGATTTTATTATTGTGATTTATTTTTTTTTTAAAGGGGGGAATGGTGTAGGGACACAAACACATACACTCTATGTAAGTGCACGTACATAGATGTGTAGGCGTCAAGTGTCGTTACACAATTTTTCCCCCGTTCACCAGTCCGGTTTTATACTCCAATGATTGTACACGCGTAATAATATTTATTAAATTAATGTGAACATTGTGGCCCCGAAATATAGCGGAACTTTTAATCCTTCTTTTGAATTTTATTTACCCAACCTGGCCGGACTCAAATAGGTCAACAGTACCTAAATCGATTGTCGGCGGATATTGAAAAAATGTATCGCCAGGGTATTGATAGACGAGTCTCACCGTAATTTGCAGCTGATTCTGTGGCGTGATGCCGAAGATAAACCATTGCAAACTCTCAGGCTTAATACGGTTACCTACTGATATGCTAGCGCTAGTTATCTTGCCACCAAGTGTCTATGGCAGGTAGGTGAAGAATGCGATGATCATTTAATCAAAACAGTTATTCAGCAAGATACTTATGTTGATGATTTGTTAACTAGTGATGATGATGAAAATCAGCTTCGTTCTATTCAACAATTAACTTCTACAGTTCTTCTTAGCGCTGGCTTCAATCTTCGAAAATATCGTTCTAATTTACCTTCTATACTACCTTTAGATGAGGTCCAGTCTGGCGGAAACCTTAAACTAAGTCAGTCGACTAATACTTTAGGCCTGGACTGGAATCCTTCATCAGACAGTCTTCATTTTCCTATCACAGTAGACCTTTTACCTATTGTTACTAAGCGGGGCATCCTGTCCTCAACATTCAAAATCTTCGATCCCCTGGGGCTCCTATCCTTGTGCTCTATCGTTCCCAAAATTTTAATTCAAACCTTATGGTCAACCTAAAGCTTGACTGGGATGATCCTGCACCAGAAAAGGTAGTAAAAACATGGAAAACTTTCAGTGAAGGTCTTAACCTCTGTCAATATCTACCTTCTCTGTGCCGAGATGGGTATCTATTGCCGAACCAATGTGTGTTGAAATGCACTCTTTTGTGACGCATCTCAGCGTGCTTACGGAGCGTGCCTGTACCTAAGGTCCATAACAAAGGAAGGACAAGTACACGTCCAGTTATTGTGTGCCAAATCTCGCGTTGCACCCGCATCAAACTCAATTACAATTCCGCGACTCGAGCTCTCAGACGCTCTACTTGCGGCTGAAATGTGCTCTTCTGTAACAAAGGCCTTGCGACGTAACATAGCAAGACATGTTTATTGGACCGACTCAAATGTTGTACTTAGTTGGTTACGTATCGGTGCATCTAATTTAAAAACGTTTAGGGGTTTATTTTTATATTTATATTAAATAATTAAAAAGATTATTCCACACTTTGGATGCCGCATACCGGAAGCTGCCTCTAAAAGCTGCTGTATTATGAGACTGTGTTGACAGTTGTAAGTTGCGAACATTGCCTTCTCTCGCATTCTCGTCTACTAGCAATCCAGCTGAGCTTGTGGTAAAAGGTACTCAGGTTTTTGATATTTAATTACACCGAATAAAAGGCAGGCCAGGTGTAGCTTTCGTCTTGACTTCATTTTGAGCGAAATTTCACCAATTCGTGGCGCCACGTTCCCACGGAACACAACCCAGCTGACTTACTGTCCCGTGGCGTAAACCCACAAGAAGTCGCTGAATGTGGCCTGTGGTGGCATGGACCCGAGTTCTTGTTAATACCCGAGTCTAATTGGCCTAGCACACAGTCACAAACTAATACTGACAGTAACGATTTACCTGAATTTAAGGCACATCCTACTGCTATCGTTTGCACAAACACATCCTTTCAACTAAATAAATATTCGAATTTAAAAAGTCTTTAACACATTTATTGTTATATAAACAGGTTTATTAATAATTGCAAAAATCCTAGTAATAAATACACAGGCTCACTGACTGTCGAAGAGCTTAATAAAGCTCTCAAAACATTAGTTTACATATCCCAGATAGAATCGTTCCCCAAAGAAATTGATTTCCTAGTCAATGGAAAACCGCTTAATTTGAAATCTTATATTGCCGCACTTAATCCTTTCTTGTATGAAGGAATTATCAGAGTAGGTGGTCGAATCCAAACTTCGGAACGTAGCTTTGACATGAAACATCCCATGATATTAAGCCACAAACACCATTTTACTCATCTTGTATTCCAACAGGAACACCGCCGGCTTTTGCACATAGGTCCACACGCCTTGCTAGCGTCAATTCGCACTCGTTTTTGGTCTATTGGTGGAAGAAATTTAGCTCGGCGAACAGCTCGTAATTGCAACGTTTGTAGGCGTTTTAAAGGTAAAACGATGCAAAATATCATGGGAAACCTACCTGCCGAAAGGCTAGTTCCTGATTTTCCTTTTCGCACTGTGGGGACTGATTTTGCTGGCCCTTTTATGATTACGGATCGCAAAGGTCGTGGTTGTAAAATAACAAAATGTTATTTGTGTTTTTTTGTATGTTTTAGATATAAGTGCATCTATTTGGAGGCAGTGAGCGAACTCTCAAAGGATGCTTTTATTTTAAGTTTAGGACGGTTTGTTTCTCGGAGAGGTCTACCAAATCAAGTATTTTGCGACAATGGTGGAAACTTTGTTGCTGCATCCAAGGAGCTCAAAGAATTTATTGACGGTAATGCCCATTCCATCATTGATTTTGCCGCTAACGAGGGCGTCGAATTTCGTTTCTCACCTGCATACGCTCCTCACTTCAATGGCTTAATGGAAGCCGGTGTGAAATCTGCCAAGTTCCATTTGGCTAGGATATTAGGGACTGCTCACCTTACCTTCGAGGAATTGTCTACTCTGTTCGCTCAAATAGAGAGTATCCTCAATAGCCGACCTATATGTCCATTAAGCTCCTCACTCACTGATTTCTATCCCTTGACCCCGGGCCACTTTTTGATTGGTAGACCGCTCCAGTCACTGCCATCTCCGTGTCTACAAGCCTCTAATGCCAATCGTCTTGACAGGTTCAAGCGCCTTGAGCAGATAAAACAACACTTCTGGCAGCGCTGGAGCCATGAATACATTGCTGAGCTTCAGACGAGGACTAAGTGGCGCACTAAATCCGCGGAGAGCCTACAAATAGATAACTTGGTCATATTGAAGGAAGACAATGCTCCACCGTTGCAAAGTGCAAAGAGCAAAGTGGTTGGTGGTGGTATCGCTAGGACCTGCGCAGTTGAACGCCGTATGCATGGATGAAGGAGTCCTGGAGGGTTGAGCCCATCGGCACAAGTGGTTATGTGTCCGTGAGGCAACACGCCCCGTTTGGTCTGGATTTCAAGCAAAACGGTGACCTTACCCTCTAGCCAGGGGTAGGGAAATGGCCATTGTGTCCCGTCAGAGGGCCACAGGCGAGGTGCGTGAGGTCCGCTGCGGTCATCCTCGGACGGCTGCAGCGGTAGGTAAAGGTCATGCTGACGGTGTAAGTGAGGGTTGATCAGCTCGTCTGGGGTTGACCAACTCGCTCTATGACGCCAACCCGATCAAGCACCCGATGTCGCACTGTAAGCCAGCCTTGTGCCCCTATATCTCTCTGGTAATCCTAACGATCAATCTTCTTTTAAGTGCGACGTTCCCAGTTGCGGGCTCCATGGAGGGTGGGAGCCAGAGAGATGAATTTTATTTCGAACATACTATGGACAACTTCCGGCCATGTATTATACCACTTTCGGGAGTGGAGTCAGTGAAAGCCGACAAAGCTCCTCAACAGGGTGCTTCTAGCAGCCCTGTCGCCCCTGGCGTTCCGGTAGCGAAAGCTACTGGCGCTAGCGCGGGTGTCGGTCCGGCCGTGGCGAAAACATAACACAACACACAAGCCTCGGCACCGAGTCATTCGGCTACCGAGGTTACATCAACACACCCTCCTCCTATCGGTGCTCTTCAAGCACCGACGTCACCGAACAACCGGGGACGACAAGCAATGTCGACGCCTTTGAAAGCGCTTGGCAGGTGCAGAAATGCAAGGGCAAGGGCAAACGCACTCAAATCACCCGACGCCCTCGCACAGACCCTTCAGGTCCATCAGCTCAATCTGAGCTGAACAAAAGGAAGGAACGAACGAAAAAAGAGCGTTGACAGGCTAGGTTTTTAGCGATCAAGGCGGGCAAAGCCTCTTCTTCAAAACAAGTGAGTTTCGCAGCTGGAAAACAGGCTATGGAGGGCACTAGTCAGCTGGGGTCCAGCCAACCACCAGCTAGCGAAGCCAGCTCAGTTCCGGCAACGGAGGAAATACAGCGACCCGGTTGTAAGGATCAGGCCGTAGCCAAGCGAGCTCTCAACGAGACTATTTCACCTCATGAGGAGCATTACATAAGCGGCCGCGGCTTGATCAATCCAAGCGGGCCGCCAACAAAAGCCATGCCCAAGCTGCCAGCACTCCCCTAGACGTCGCGATCACCAGCGATCGAACAGGGATGATCAGCAAGGAGACGTCAGACCAAGTTCTCGCTGCCATCCAGAGACAGATCATAAGCGAGGCCTGCTCCTCTATACAAGACTCACCAGGACCGACTTTCAACGCAAAGCCGCTGTTCACTGAAGGAGTTCTGAAACTGGTGCGGGAACGACCACATACTCGCCTGGTTGAAACGCACAGTCTCCGACTTGGCTCTCCCAACTAGCACCACGCTAGTCGTTAAGAACCAGTCGGAGCTGTAGAAGAGAGCACGCTGTGGGGTCGTCATTCCAGACGAGCAGGGGCCCTCCTCTACCAGAATCCTTGGCTAGACGTCAAGAAGTGGGTCCTGCACTTCGCGGACAAACAGGCCGCGGCATGGTTTGTTGTGGTCAGCATTCCAGAGGACCAAATCCCAGCCTTGATGAGGGCCGGACGCCGCCTCTTAATCGGATTGGGAGTGGTGTGAGGTTCCCAGGCTGGAATGGCAGATTCACCGAAGTCCCTCGGGGGTGGGACCCCGCCACGGAAACCATCCGCGACGAGCTCAAAAGGCCGCCGACAGCAGGGGAGACCGCTTCTGCACTAAACTGCCTGGGAGCATCCACAGCCGCACCTGCTTCGGCAGAACCGGCTTCTCCGGTCGCCTTAAACGTGGCCGCCGCCCCTCCATCGGGTGAGAAGCCGGATGACTTACTGTCTTCGGCTTCGGACCCGGAGGGTGGCGGCTCCGTTGGGGGCGACTGCCTCGACGAGGATTTGTTCGCCGGTCTACAGCTTGGGGGGGACGAGGAGGGATCGGCCAGTGATGGCGTCCCTTTCGTCGACCTGTAGGATCCTTTAAGCAAACCTCCACCACAGTCAGACCGCAATGGCTCAGCTGCGCAAGTGGCTGGAGGTTCAACACACGGCCATTGCCCTTTTATTTTTTGGTACGGGTTGGAAAATCCTCATGGATGGGGTGGAAATTATTTTACATTATCATAGCATATAAAACAATCTGATTTATCATTACATATTATTTTCAGTTAAAATACTCCTAGCAAATAGAGCTCTAGAATTAGTTGATATGGCCCTGTTATAAAACTTAGCAAAGGTAGTGGATGTGCCAGACCACCCGGCAGTTTTACTTATAAGATCTAAATTAACTCCCATTTTATGAGCACGAGAAGTACTTGCGTGCCTAGTACTGTGAGCAGAAAATTCAGTAACGTCGATTCCACTGACCTCTAAGGTACTTTTTATCCATCTGCTGAATGTTTGAGCACAAACCTTATTATGTGGCTTTTTGGTGCTAATAAAAAGAAAAGTGTGATTATTACGTAATGCTACGGTTATACGTAAATAATCTTTCAATAATTTAGCTGGGCATATCTTTCCCGAAAATAGGGCAGTACAAGTATTGGCTGTTTCGATTGAATACTAGAAGTTTTCAGCATTAACTAAAGTCATCGTTGCAAGTCATACGTGTACTCGCTCGCTCTCGACTTATAAAATTCTAAAAGTCAAGAAAGTGTTTTTAACATCGATCAAGTAGCATAAAAACATACTGTGTGTTACGCGGAACTTGTTGACGTAAAAAAATACTACATTGGATTGTGTTTGTGAGTGCAAATTCAAAACTTAAAGTTGTTTGTTGTGACTATAATTATTCTAATACCCACATCGTTCGGGTTATGCAAAATTAAAAAGTGATCTTCAACTCAGTAATTGCCGTCAGTGAAATGCGCAAGAAGTGCTGGTAACCAACTAAAGGTCGCTAGTTCGCAACTCAGCATAGGACATTTCTTTTTGGATTTTGTTGCGAGGTTTTTTTTTTTTTTTTTTTGGACTTTACTGCGTGTATAAAAGCTGTTGTCCGTTTCACTATCACAATTCATCATTTTTGTTCTTTTTATTTTAATAAACATTACTGTAAAGCACCATGCTTCGCACTCCTCCTAAAGATGGCGACACCAGTAGTCTGGCTCATGTGCAATCTGAGCCTAACATACCTGCGGTCCTCGCAAGCACACCAAATACATCGAATGTATGCATAAGACATAAGCGTCCGCGCAACGATTGCTCCTCTGACGCAGACTTTCACACAGATTTTCTTCAGCCCACCACGAATGAAATGCTGGATACGATTCGTCAAGAAATACGATCAGTCCTTTCTTCCGAGGTCTCAGTAAACATTAAAACTTGCATGAGTAATGAGTTAGGGGAGATCAGAGAGTTATTTCATAGCTTGAAGCACTCCGTTGAATTTATGAGCGCAGAGTTTGATCGTATAAAGATGGAACTTGACGTATGTAAAAGCGACAATAAAAATCTTCACAAAGAAAACGTAGTCCTTAAGACTACGGTCTCTGATTTGTCGCTGCGAGTTAGTGTAATAGAACAAAACTCGCGCCAACAAAACTTAGAGATCAACGGCATACCGGAAAACAAGGCAGAAAACCTGGTCAAGACAATTGTGCAATTGGGGAACATAGTGTCTAGCACAATCAAGGAGGATGACATCTTATCTGCAGTACGCGTGAGGAAAATGGATTCTGAAAACAAAAATCCAAGGGCCGTTGTCGTCAAGTTACGAAGCACATTATTGAGGGATACAGTCCTTACATCTGTTTTGCAATTTAATAAAACTCATTCTAAAAATAAACTAAACACTCAACATCTGGGCTATGAGATATCATTAAGCCAGTCTTCGTATCAGAACACTTCTCGCCCTTGAATAAGAGAATCCACGCAGCCACAAGAAAGGCAGCACGTGAAAAGGGATATTTATACGTATGGGTACGCGACGGCAAAGTTCTAGTCAGAAAAGCTGACGGTCAGCAAGCAAAACACATAAAAAGCCTAGAAGCGATTGCGTTGCTATGATTCATTCAACCGATACTTAAGCTACAATACCGTGCACCAAGACCCACAAATTCACCATTTACTACCAAAATTTCAGGGGCCTAAAAACTAAGCTCGTTTCTTTAAAACTAACTGCACAACTGGCCAACTATGACGTAATCATTGGAACAGAAACGTGGCTAGACGACGGTATAAGGGACGGCGAAATTTTTGACTCCAGGTATAAAGTCTATCGTAGAGATCGCTCCTCAACTGCTCTGGGAACCAAAAAGGGTGGAGGTGTTCTGATCGCGATATCTAAGGTTATCGATTCTGTACGAATGCCAAAATGGGAATCAGACATCGAAGACTTATGGGTTAAAATTAAAATCACCAAGGGAAAGTGCAAACGTAACTTAAATATCTGTGCCGTTTACCTGCCACCACCTGTGCAACAAAGCGAACTTGATTCGTTCTTAGACAGAGTATCTACAGTGATGGAATCTACAGGGGAAGATACTATCATATCAGGTGACTTCAATATGAGCTTCATCAGGTGGAACACAGACAATACTCTCGGTCATTCTCCTTGTACAACCCCTACTAATTATGCTAGTAGGTTAGGTTACTCTTTGATAGATTTTATGTCAGAAAATAATATGTTGCAACTAAATACTGTTAAGAACTGTTATGATAAAACCTTAGACCTTATTTTTTCAAATTTTCACGGAGGAAGTGTTAGTGAATGCAATAACCCAATGTGCAACGTAGATGTATATCACCCACCCTTAGAAATTACAGTCAGTAATATTTCACCGGTTCTGTTGAAAAGAAAAAGAATCTCGAGGTTTAAATTTAAACGTGCTGACTATACGTTGATCAACAAGAAACTAAAGGACATTGACTGGGTAAAAGTATTTTCTGAACAGCCTAATGTCGATTCCATGGTGCAGGTGCTATATACACATATCAATTGCATTATAAATGAGTGCGTTCCTCTTTGTAAAGTTCCTAATAGCAGATACCCGATTTGGTTTTCTAAGCCCCTTATCAAACTTCTAAATGAAAAAGAAAAAAATAGGATTCGCTATAAAAAATATAAAAACCCAAGAGACAAATATGAATATAAAATTCTAGATGACCGCGCAAGAGTAATGATTAGAGACTGTTATAAAACTTATTTAACCAACATGGAAAAGAATGTCGCACAAAACCCTAAACTCTTCTGGTCCTTTGTGAAAGCGAAAAAAACCAAGATAAGTGACATTCCTTCCACAATGTATCTAGGAAAAAATGTTGCAATCTCTGGTGAAGAAATATGCAAACAATTCTCAACCCATTTCTCATCTACCTTTATACCATCTGTTAGCCCGAATGCGCCAAGTACTACCTCTCACAATTATTATCAATTTGCGTTATGTAAAATGAGTTTCACTGAAAGAGAAGTGTACAAGGAAATTAATAAGCTAGACGCATGCAAGGGTTCGGGACCTGATGGTCTTCCCCCATTATTTGTCAAGAAATGTGCAGCTAACTTATCTCTACCGCTTAAGTTGATTTTCAACAAGTCAGTCGAAACATCTAGCTTCCCTGCAGAATGGAAAATCGCTAACGTTGTCCCCATATTGAAGAAAGGGGAACCCAACAATACTTCGAACTATCGCCCCATATCGCTTCTTTCTGTTTTTGCGAAATTGTTCGAATCGCTTGTATCTCCTATACTAACTTCGCATATAAGTAGTCAGTTGGCTCCCCAACAGCATGGATTCTGTGCTCGTAAATCCACTACTACTAATTTAGTACATTACATCAACGACATTAGTAAATCTTTAGATTCCCGTACCTGTGTACGGGAATCTAAAGATTTACTTGACTCAATCTATACCGATTTCAGCAGTGCTTTTGACAAGGTTAACCACCAATTACTTATAATAAAGCTGAAACAGTTTGGCATATCCGGTCCATTACTCATGTGGTTTGCCTCATATCTATCTAGTCGGAAGCAGAGAGTGGTGATTGGAGGTTATAAATCCCCTTTTTATTATTCTACCTCCGGGGTACCACAGGGATCTCACCTCGGACCGATTCTGTTTCTAATTTTCGTCAATGATATTATCCACTCAATACGGCACTGCAAATGCTCCATGTTTGCAGATGATTTAAAGTTGTACAAGGAAATTAGAACGGACTCAGATGTTTTACTTCTTCAAGAGGACCTGGATGCAATACGCGAATGGTGTCTGCTAAATATGATGTCTCTCAATGCGAGTAAGTGCTTTCATATGGTTTTTACGCGAAACAAAACCATACGGCAGTCATCTTACACGTTAAATGCGGTTTGTCTGTAAAAAGTCGATACCATTCGTGACTTAGGTGTCCATCTCGACAGCAAGCTTACATTTGTTAATCACATTGACGCTATTGTCGCCAAAGCGTCAAAAATGGCGGGTTTTGTAAAGAGAACTTGCTCGGAGTTTCGGTCCACATCAACTCTCAAGGTACTCTTCAACACCCTCGTAAGAAGCGTCCTTGATTACGCTTCACCTGTATGGAATCCCACATATCGTGTACATGTCAATAGAATAGAGCGTATTCAGAAAAGCTTTACTAGATACTTGCGCTTTAGAAGTCCTACTTGCCCCCGTGATGCTCATTATTCCCATAGGCTCAGTCATTTCAATATGATATCACTGGAACAACGTAGAAGCTTGTCAGATCAGCTCTTCTTCTATAAAATTATACATTATTTGGTAAATGTGCCAGAGTTATTATCAGAAATTAATGTAACTGTACCTAGACGCACCATAATAAGATCTACACGCGAAATAAATACCTTCAGCACATCTTCATCTAAAACCAACCTTGGTCGCACTGCCCCTATGAATCGATTGATGGCTAACTTCAACAAAATCACCAGCACCTGCAACATCGATATCTTCTCAGATACATTTTCCCAGTTTCGCAGAAAACTACAGGCAAGCCACAAATCTTCTTATGAGTAGGTAACTCATTATTTTTCCTTTTTCTGTATTTTTGCTCTTTTTCCATTATTTTATACTTTTGGATTGCATTCATCAACAACCCTCATTTATTATTGTTTGTAATTGTATTCTAGATCATTGTATTGATTGTATTTTGTTATGTCACGTGTACATTTCAAGTTAGTACAACGTATTAATATGTAAGTGCTGTGTACTCCTTTAAGTGACAAATCCACCATAATCCTAGCGAATGTTCGCCTCATCATATAATTATGTTATTAGTGGATAAGTCGTTGGAGTTCCTATAAAGTAAATAAATAAATAAAAGTTTTGACGACACGGTTGGCGCAGTGGCTGAGAGATCGACTGCTGCGCAGCGTGTTGCGGGTTCGATTCCCGCCCAGGGTAAACATTTGTGTGATGAGCACTTGTGTTTGCCTTGTGTCTGGGTGTTGTTTATCTATATATGTATGTATTTACAAAAAAAAATGTATTTGTGTATGTATATCAGCTGTCTGACACCCATAGTACAGGGTCTCCCTAGTTTGGGGTCAAATGGCCGTATGTGAAAATGTCCCCACATAGTATATTACTAGCTTCGAATCTGCCCGCGACTTCGTACGCGGATCCTGCTGCTTATGCCAGCGACAACGGGGTCGGCAAAATCGAAGATCTGAAACGTCTGATGTCGAATTCTAAGAGCCCGGGGACGGGAAACCAACGGAATGCGCGAGACGATTCGAGACGTTCAAAAAGTACAATTTTGAATCATACCTCCGATGGCGGAATATGTGGCGTAGTCAATCTTAGGAGTATACGTAAATGCACTCCGTTCCTTATCAACCCTAGGAAGGTCGCCATGCTCTACGGTTATATCTGAGACACATCCGATTCTTTAGATGATATCGACATTCTGTTCAGAGAATGTCGAAGTCGATCAGAATTCAAACGTTCGTTGCGCTCTTCTTCTGTCTCTTCCTGCCGTACTCCAGCAATTCTTTCTCTCTCACTTTCTAACTGATTATGGATATTTTGTTGTGTGCGTGTTCGGGACAATGTATGATAATCTCGATAAGCAGTTAGTCGTGCATCACGTTCATCACTCGTTTCAAAAGACCTGTTAGTAGATGTGCGAATACGCTAAGAACTCAAGCGTGATTCTGTATCGGTAAACGTTTCCGATTCGCGAGACAATGCATGTCGCTCACGATCAGCGGACAGTCGCGCATCACGTTCCGCACTTGTCTCTAGAAACCTAGAAGCAGATGCGAAGATACGCTGAGAACTCTAGCGCAATTCTCTATTCGTGAACGTCTCCGACTCGCGAGACAATGCGTGACGTTCACGATAAGCGGTCAGTCGCGCATCACGTTCCCCACTTGTCTCTAGAGACCTAGAAGTCGATGCGTAAATACACCGAGAACGCAGACGTGCTTCGCGATCTGAAGAGTTTTCCACGGAGCGATTTGCAGCCTGATGTTCTCGAACAGCATCAAGTCTCTCCTGACGCTCTTCGGTAGATTCTTGGGATCTTATGATCCTCAATCTTTTAGCTCCTTTGGAACATTGGGAAAGATTTGACCTCTTTCTAGGCATGGTTATAGTTTTATTGTGAAGAGATACCTGATCAATTAAAATCTAAGTGACTGCTCCCCTGCGTTACCGGGTAGGCTACCGTGTAAAGGAAATTAAACACTGAAATAACATAAGCAGGAAGTCATATTTATTCGACAAAATAAAAAAACTTAATGGGAGTTTTGACCAGTAGAATCAAATTTTCAATGATATACCAGCGTCATCAAAAATCAGGCCTAAACTGTTTCTGCCTTCACCGCGTGGAAGTACTCCCTGCTTATGTTATTTTATAAAAATTAGTGAAATTAGTGATAGCTTTGATTTCCATATCAGATGTTTCTGATCTTCGATTTTTATAAGTCAACAGGAAATGCTCATCAGACCGAACAACTTTTACTAAGACGTCATTCCTACATGTGTTATGGTGTAGCTGGGCTCTTGGAGTTCCACATCAGGTGTTCCAGATCTTCAAATTTATTCTCTCAGCAGAAAATGCTCATCACGTGGAGCAATTTCTGCTATGGTACCATTTTTGTATCTCTTATAGTTTAGCTGGTCTGTTGCGGTTCTGCATCAGGTGTTCAAATATCCAAGATAAATTATAGCCTATATGTTGGCCAGACTTAATACCTATACAACAAAAGAAAAATCATCCAAATCCGTCCAGCAGTTCCGAAGATTAGCGTGTTCAAACAAACAAACAAACAGACAAACAGACAGAATTTTTTTTTTGGATTCGTGCTCTATTACTGTTTCTAAACGCCCCTCAATAATTATTTTTTTAATATATTCAATGTACAGACACAGTTTTTTTACTGTTTTATTATATGTATATAGATTATATTATTATTATTATATTATTAAATCGGGGATTTTAATCGATATTTCACTAGGTGAAGACCGAATATTTTCAATTTTAATTTTGCATAGGGTTTGAACCCTATGGGCTGTGACTAGAGCAAGTAAGGTTACTAATTTTCTTGAAATTTTATCTAATAATAAATCATCGTGAGGTACCCAATTAGCCAATGTTTCTATAACCATTGAAGTATCCCAGGTCGAGTCGTATTTAGGCAAGGATGGGCGAAGTCTAGATATTCCTTTAAATAATCGTTATATCCGATTATCTTTACTGATTTGATTACCTAAAATTGAAGACAATACCGATCTGCAACTGTTTAGCGAACCAAATTGAGCACCGGATTCAAATAATTCAGTAAAAAAATAAATGATTTTTGGTATGGAGGCCTCGAAAACATCAACATTATTATTCTTACAAAAAATATACCATTTCTTCAAACAAGTATCATATTGTTTGATGGAGTTATCCGATAGGGACGCTAACATAATGTGAATAGATGCAGGAGGAACACTTATTCTCAGTAGAGATTCCCGCACAATATTCCTGCAACCAGGGTAATCCGCTTGTGTATTTGACGGTTGCTGGAATGAGAAATTCTTAATTCTTTTTTTATATTAGAATGAAATCTCAAAGGCTTCCTTTCTAAAAGCTTGTTAAACAATGGATACCATGGCTGCGATGGCCAGGCCGGGACAACAAGTATTCCTCTTGCCTTGTCATTAATAATCTTTGTCATTGTTTTGAGAATTATTGAGAATGGAGGAAACCCATAAAAATAGCAATCAGACCAAAATATTGAAAAAGCGTTAATATTATATGCTTCAGGGTCTCTGTGCCATGAAATGTATTTAACACATTTTCTATTTATACGGCTAGCAAACTTATCTATATCTAGAAAATACTGATGAAGAAAGAAAGGGGTCATATTGCCTACAATTTCAGGGTTTCCGAGTCCAAGTTACCATCTTATCTGGACGTGAATTTATGGCTCCGAGGCATAGTGACGGCATAGTAGACGTTTAGTCAATTTTAAGCGCCGAGAGTCGAACAGTTTTTTATCTGCTGACGGTTTCAATAAAAAAAGATTTTTCAAAAAAAAGAAAACCGCCTTCAAAAACTAAAAAGTGATAAATAACTAGCACAGAACACACATTACTTTACTTTCGGAAGTCGGTGGCGGTGGCTTCGTGTTTGTTGTTTTGTATTGCCACCGACTTCCGAAAGTAAAGTAATGTATTTATCACTTTTTAGTTTTTGAAGGCGGTTTTCTTTTTTTTTGAAAAATCTTTTTATTTTTCGCTTTTTAGTGTTGCCTTAACATCCAAATCCATTAAGAAACGGCAACACACTTAAAAGAGATTGTAAGTCCTCCAGTGATTGAAGAAACTAAAACGTCGTCTAAGTAAGTTTTTTTGGGAATTTGTTGATTTTCTCAAAAAGGGCTGTACCAATTTTGATAAAATTTATATGGGACCTTCTCGGAATAAACTCCTTTCGAACAAAAAAAGAATTTTGAATTTTGCAAATCCGTATATATAGGGTGTCTGGTAATTAGTGTACGATACTTAAACACGTGATTGTGTTCATGATAACAAACAACTTTCCCAAAGAAAAAAAGTTTTTTGTAATGGTTCACTTTAGGTCACAGGTGTGCGCGCGCGTGAATTTCATACGGCTGTTGTGTTATTGTGATAAAAGTGAACCATTACAAAAAACATTTTTTCTTCGGGAAAGTTGTTTGTTATCATGAACACAATCACGTGTTTAAGTATCGTACACTAATTACCAGTCACCCTATATATGACAAAGTTATGCCCGAATATACATAAAAAAAAATAAAAAAATAAAATAAAAATATAAACATTCGAATTGATAACCTCCTCCTTTTTGAAGTCGGTTAAAAACAATAATGGACAGTGGACCTTATCGTTATGCTAGCTTCAATTGCAAAAATGTAAAACGCTCCGTAGATAGCATTAAGGAGCTCTGTCGTTCCTGTGATTTGGTAGCATTACAGGAAACCTGGCTACTTCCTGAGGAAATACCGTACTTAGGTACGATTCACGGCGAGTTTGGTTACACGGGTATTTCAGCGGGGTGTGTAATATATGGCATATTAACAGATAGTATAATATCACTTGAAATAAAGTTCACATGATACAATTTTCAGATGCTATAAAAACAAATATCCTAATTTCATGTGATCGAATGTTATATTTCATATAACTGTTTATGTAGTTAAGGTTCACTTTCTTTGCAATAATGGAACCGTGTTTTAGAAAAATAACAAACGTCTTTACTCAATGCTGATTTATTCGCTACTATTTTTTCATCTCACTGCATGCATTTTAATAATAATAATAATATGTGGGGACATTTCACACACGGCCATCTGACCCCAAACTAGGGAGACCCTGTACTATGGGTGTCAGACAGCTGATATACCTACACAAATATATTTTAAATACATACATATATAGAAAAACAACACCCAGACACAAGGCAAACACAAGTGCTCATCACACAAATATTTACCCTGGGCGGGAATCGAACCCGCAACACGCTGCGCAGCAGTCGATCGCTCAGCCACTGCGCCAGCCGTGTCGTCTAAAATTAATATATGAACTGGACATACCGCCCACCAACACGTTAGTTTTTAATCTATACATATTGCTATACTAATACATGTCATACAAATCGAACAATAAATGGACTGTAAATATTTTAACTTAATTTATGTTTTACATTTGATTTTATCATTACACTTCAATAACACTTCACAACCTTAATCATTCAATTACCGCCCACCATACGCACCACCACGTACGCCATTTATGCCAGAAGTCTTCAGTCATTTTCTGAATAATCTGCCATCTCGTTAAATGACTGACAGGTTGGTACTCGTAACATGTATCAGGAAACGAAATCAAGGGCTGGCCAACTAAAAAATGCCCCGGAGTTAGTGGCGTCATGATATTGTCCATTGGATAAAGAGGGCGAGAGTTGAGACACGCCTCGATTTGTGCTAAGAGCGTAGACATCTCCTCGAAAGTCAATTTTGTGTCCTTATTTATCCTGTAAAGGTGCCTTTTAGCAGACTGAACTCCAGCCTCCCATAGGCCTCCACATGCGGGCATCGTTGGTGGTATGAAGTGCCATACTGTGTTATCGTTAGCTAGAAGTTCAGCCGCTTCTTTCGCGATGTTATTTTTTCTCTTCCGGAACATGTCCTTCAATTCCTTGGCAGCGCCAACGAAATTGGTGCCATTGTCGCTCCATAAGTTTGAACAGTGGCCTCGGCGCGCCACAAACCTCCGAAATACGGCTATAAAAGCTTCTGCTGTTAGGTCTGTGACCACTTCTAGATGGATCGCGCGAGTGGCCATACATATAAACAAACAAATATAGCCCTTTGTTGCATGGTGTCCGCGGCCTCCATCGAGAGGCCGCCTTATGAATCCCTTATGAATACCGGTCCAGTGTAATCAACCCCACTATTCATAAATGGCCGATGTTGATTGACTCGAACGGCAGGCAATTGACCCATGAACTGGGTTTTTACCTTCGCTTTATCCAAGATACAGCACTTACAGTTGTGAATACACTTTCTTACTGCAGACTTCAAACCTATCACCCAGTATCTCGTTCTCACAAAAGCCATCATCGCTTGTATCCCACCATGTAATGTTCTAAGATGAGCTTCTTGAACTAATAACTTAGTTATATGCTGGTTACATGGTATTACAATCGGGTGTTTTGTAATTTCAGCGATGGAGGCATTTTCTAACCTCCCTCCCACTCTTAATATCCCGTTTTTATCTAAAAAAGGGGCGAGTGTGATAAGAGAACTTCTTTTCTTCACGCTTCCATCCTTTTGTAAATCTTCAATATCCTTCTGATAAACTAATTCCTGATAATACTTTATACATAATTCTAATACTTTGTCTAGCTCATTAACTGTTAAATATGTTTCTCTTGTTTCCTTTTCCCTTTTCGTAAATCTTCTACAGTAAGCTAATATTCTTTTCATTCTCGAAATTGAAGAAAAATGTTCCCAGATTGGTTTGACTTCCTTTGTGTGAAATGATGAACCCTTCAATTCTAATTCAGTTTGCGGGATTTCATATGTTTGTAGATCGAGATTTTTATATTTTAACCATACAGGCCCAGTCCACCATAAGTCAAAAGAAGCCAGGTCGCTTGCTTTTACGCCTCTTGTGGCGATATCGGCTGGGTTATCGGTAGACTGAACATGTCTCCATCGGTTATTGTCTAGCATCCGAGTTATGTCTGCCACTCGGTTCGCAACAAATGTACGCCAACGACTTGGTTGAGATTGCAACCACGACATCACGACCATTGAATCAGTCATCACGCAAAGATTTTGTTTTTAGGTATTTTCAACAGGTCTTCCAAATCATTGATTAATTCTGCTAGTAATGCTGCGGCGCATAATTCCAATTTAGGAATTGAAATTTGCTTCAGCGGCGCCACCTTTGTTCGAGATGCGATGATTGTGATATGTACTGTGTCCTCTTCAATAATTTTAAGGTAAGTAACAGCTGCATATGCGTGTGTTAGATTTAATAAATAATTATTATATAAAAATGTATATAGAGATAGAAATTTGTTATAGTGCCTTTTGAATATTAAGCTGATAACTAATCTATTTTGTACTAGTTCTTATAAGGTAAATAAAAGGGGTAGTCAGAAAAATTATACGAAACAAAATTCATTTCAATTCGGATCATTTAATTTAAAAGATAAACTTTATGGTAACAGCATATTTATTTATATCTAATATTTAACCATTTACTTATGTAATCTATATTAATTTTATTCTAGATAAGACTTAGGACTTAGCACAATATTGATAACCACCCTGATCATTTCTCAAAGCTATTAATGTATTAATATAGGAATAATAAGAAGGAAATAGGGTTTCGTTATGTAACAATGGTAGTCCCTGTTCGTAACTGTTTCCCAGATAATAGCAACAAAATAGTAGCAAGAAGAAAACGAACTAGATGATTCCATTCCATTATTAAATACGTATTTAACAATATTGGTAATTATATAAAACACACACAAAACACATTAAATAAAACAGTTTAGTTTTGCAACAGTATTAAATATAAAATACTTAACTTTTATCTTAATGCTGAACAGAGATTCCTCCAACACGCCACCTGGTTTACTTGAGATCCGCACAGTTCGAGAGCCAAACAATAAGTGCCAGTCCCACCGAACGTTCGCCCTTTTATATCGTTCGTTTTCGTAAACAAGGTGGCGTGATCAAACGACGACATGACTCATCATAAAAATTATAACCTTACAATATTAAAGAAATATAGAATTTATACGATTAATTTGTACATAATAAATAACCATATTTGTATCTAATCGTATTTTAAGCTAGTACATAGTTTTAAAGAATACTTATATTAACAATACTAGTCAATGCATCACATAAACGTTTTGTTAAACTTAAATGTACCCGGCATAATCGCCAAAAATTATAACAAATCAAAAATAATCTATCACGGCCATGCTGAACTGTACTTCGCTCTCGAAGTACAAGTCACACACACATCTAAAGAACTTTTATGTATTGGTACCTGACCCTGACATGTTAGGGCTCCCACCTGCTGCACATGAGATCCAAACTAACACCAGGCCAGTACCCGACCAGCAGTAATTTATAAGTAGCCCTTGACTTTAGACATATCCGTCCTCCCACCTGCTGCACGTGAGATCCAGACAGATACCAAGCCAATGACCGACCAGCAGTATCTAATTTATATGTAGCCCTTGACTTTAGACATATCCGTCCTCCCACCTGCTGCACGTGAGATCCAGACAGATACCAAGCCAATGACCGACCAGCAGTATCTAATTTATATGTAGCCCTTGACTTTAGACATATCCGTCCTCCCACCTGCTGCACGTGAGATCCAGACAGATACCAAGCCAATGACCGACCAGCAGTATCTAATTTATATGTAGCCCCTGACCTTAGACATATCCGTCCTCACACCTGTCGCATGTGCAATATAGACAGATACCAGGCCAGTGACCGACCGACAGTAAAATCTTGTACCAGCTTTATCAAAAATGACAAGTTTAACAAAACCTTTTCACTTCATTAATTACAAGTATCAATTATTCAATGAAAACTATAATATAATAAACATGTTCCAAACAACAATTAAACAAGAAATCGATTTGGCACAAATCATAATCAAATCAAAATTGACCTCGGTGATATTAGTCTTAGTCTACTTACATAGTTACAATTAGCCATAAATATACAGTAGCAATGTTAAATGTAAATCTAATCTATCACGGTCAACCATAGCTTTCTTCAAAAGAAGCGTTTTGCTCTGTCCATTCACCAGGCCAAAATCTTATTTTTTTATTTAGCGACAACAATATTTGAGACTACCATGGCCTCTTAAACAGAATCAATCATTACTAATGATTTCAATTAAGTATTTCGTAAGGGCCTTTGAATTTTGGACCTAACAACCATGTGTCCCAGATTATAAGTTTTGTTTGTATGGTAGTATCAAAACGCTCCTTGAACTTATTTCCAACATCTGTTGGTTGTATTGACTCATCTACAACATCAGTTAGCCGAGCCTGTATAGAAGGGAGATATCCTTTTCTGCCTATTAATAAGCCAATTGGAGAAAACCCTGTGGTTTTGTGCTAAGGAACTGTTGTACCTTCCAAAGTACGTTTGGCCGTTCTGGCAAATTATTGACCTTTGTAGCCAACATATTTATTACTGTTGCTACGTATCTCTCTACCCGCCCATTACTACGTGGAGTACCGGTAGCTATCATACTAGGGTGTTCGACCCGCATTTCTTGAAACAATGTTTGTACATGATTTGAGTTAAAGTTCGTACCTCTGTCCGTAACTACAAGGGTTGATGTACCAAAAAGCGTAACATTATCTCTTAGAACATTGTAGTGAAGTAAATAATTAATAATTATTATTATTACTATTATTTATTTATTATTATTTTTAATTATATATTAATTGGAATCCATTTCACCAGTCTTAACTTTATTTATTATATTTTGAGTTTCGTTGTAGTTATACTGTGCAGCCTCTAACCATGACGGTGGGTTATTTTTGTCATTAATTACATTAATTACTAACGATGGCATTGCTTCAAGCTTGCTAGGATTTCGGCTAAGATAATCCACACGTCCCACAAAGTTCTCTTTTTTTTATAAACTACTTCAAATTGTAAATCTCGCATAAAAGTCCACTATCTGGCGCCAAGAGGTGACAAATCTCTCTTATTCATAGTGGGCTTAATAATATTATAATCAGTAACAATTGTGAAATGGATACCCAATAAATATACACGGAAATGTTGAAGAGCGTTATAAATTGTTAGATTTTCAATTATCACTTTTTAGTTTTTTTTTTTTGGAGGCGGTTCTCTTTTTTTTTTTAAAAAGGTTTTTTTTTGTAATAAGTTTTTTTTTTTAATTGGACTTTGATGTCGTAAAGTTTATTTCGGAGATTGAAAGTCTTACTTCGTGGATACATCCTTATTTTGGCCGTCCACTTTTTGCATCAGAATAGCATCATAACGCAACAAACTTGCATCGGTATGCACAGAGATTTAGATATTTTATTGCACAATCCCTTGCCTCTTTCCGTTTTTGATGGAATCAATAAGTCATCATTATACAGACACTAATAAAAATTTTGTACCGCTTTACTTGGCTCTCTGGAAGACGGACGGACAGATGTTACTAAAGTGGTATATTTAATGGAATTTTAAATTACTGGAATTCAATTTAAACACTGAAACTATTAAATTTTAGAGGAGCAGTATCTTAACCCAATATATTATGTTATTTATAGATAGTTACCAACCCCTTCAAGTACTAACAAATACGGAACAAAGTTACAACCTAGCTGCCCGGCAATGGAATCTAATTAACGTTATCCTTAACAGTAGATTTATCAACCATTCGTTTAAAGAAGCAGACAGACTCATCATGACCTAGTTTCTTACAGTACAAACATTGAATTGGTTTAGTAGCAGGTTGCGAATTGTTAGTTACGGTGGGTTTAGAATCTGAACGGGCTTCTTGATTTTGTAACTTATAACATTGAGCTTTAACATGACCCGAGTTTTTACAATAATAGCATCGTTTTTCTATTACAGAGTCATTAGACTTAAAATGTTTTGTAGTCAGTTCATTGTCCGGTTTTTCAGCAGGTTTATTACCAGAATCTAATGTACGTTTTCTAGAAATTTTGACATGTGTTGTAAATAGAGAGATTAAATCGGCAGTGGTTTTAACACGACTATTGTAAGAAGCCATTTTAACATTTACATCGTGTATACCTCCACAAACAAGCTCAACTAACTGTTGCTCAGTAAAAGAAATCTTGGTATTCTTAAGTAATCTAAGTTTTTCCCTGGCATATTCACAGTAAGAATCTAATGATTCCGAAGTAAGTAGTACAGCTTTGGTAAGTTTTTCGGTAAGGTTTCGTTTTTCTGGATACAAGTCTTTAATGGTAGTTCTAAAATGTTCCCAAGATCTTCCCTCTTCAGGGTCCCAAGTTTCATACCATAGTAAAGCAGAGCCCTTTAAGGCCTTACCTGCTTTTGCTACGGTTGTAATGCTACTCCATCCAAGGTCCCCAGCGATTGCTTCAATGGTAGTGCACCAGTTGTCCGCACCATTATCATTCTTCGCAGGGTCAAATGGTGGCAGCATCACGTCGTCTCCTTGTCTTTTCACTGCTACTGCGTCGCGTATGGCTTTCAGCAAGCCCTCCATAATTGCGGGATCCATTGTAAGCCACGCTCACACTCTTTAACAAACAAGCTATTATTAATAAGTGGTATGTCAGGTGGTATCCCACTTCTGATGTTAGATTTAATAAATAATTATTATATAAAAATGTATATAGAGATAGAAATTTGTTATAGTGCCTTTTGAATATTAAGCTGATAACTAATCTATTTTGTACTAGTTCTTATAAGGTAAATAAAAGGGGTAGTCAGAAAAATTATACGAAACAAAATTCATTTCAATTCGGATCATTTAATTTAAAAGATAAACTTTATGGTAACAGCATATTTATTTATATCTAATATTTAACCATTTACTTATGTAATCTATATTAATTTTATTCTAGATAAGACTTAGGACTTAGCACAATATTGATAACCACCCTGATCATTTCTCAAAGCTATTAATGTATTAATATAGGAATAATAAGAAGGAAATAGGGTTTCGTTATGTAACAATGGTAGTCCCTGTTCGTAACTGTTTCCCAGATAATAGCAACAAAATAGTAGCAAGAAGAAAACGAACTAGATGATTCCATTCCATTATTAAATACGTATTTAACAATATTGGTAATTATATAAAACACACACAAAACACATTAAATAAAACAGTTTAGTTTTGCAACAGTATTAAATATAAAATACTTAACTTTTATCTTAATGCTGAACAGAGATTCCTCCAACACGCCACCTGGTTTACTTGAGATCCGCACAGTTCGAGAGCCAAACAATAAGTGCCAGTCCCACCGAACGTTCGCCCTTTTATATCGTTCGTTTTCGTAAACAAGGTGGCGTGATCAAACGACGACATGACTCATCATAAAAATTATAACCTTACAATATTAAAGAAATATAGAATTTATACGATTAATTTGTACATAATAAATAACCATATTTGTATCTAATCGTATTTTAAGCTAGTACATAGTTTTAAAGAATACTTATATTAACAATACTAGTCAATGCATCACATAAACGTTTTGTTAAACTTAAATGTACCCGGCATAATCGCCAAAAATTATAACAAATCAAAAATAATCTATCACGTGCGTAGATGCATCTGCAAAACCATGCAATTGAATGTTTGTGTAATTACTCGGTGTAGTTTTAAACCAACGTGGTATTGCAATGTTTTGAAGGTGTATTAATTCTTCTCTATATTTCATCCACTCATCTATCAACTCTCATCATCCCATCCCAAGTTGCATAGTTCCATAGCCAGCTTTTGAATAAAAACCTCAGCGTTGATGATCACTGGTGACAGCCATCCAAATGGGTCAAACAGTCTTGCTACATCCGATAGAACAGATCTCTTCGTTACGGGACATCGAACTTCAGGTAAGTTAATGGTGAATTTAAATGTATCATCCTTCCTATCCCAGGTCAATCCCAGAATTTTTATAACCTTATCTAGCTTTCCATCCTTCGTACTGTTTGTGCTGTCGCTCTCTTGTAAATACTTTAATACTTCTTCCGAATTACTAGCCAATTTTTGCATTTTAAAATTGCCTTTACTTAATATGACCTTGATTTCCTCACACATTTTCTTTGTTTCCTCTTCAGTTTCGCTTCCTGACATCAAATCGTCCATATAAAATGAATTTTTAATTACAGGTGCTGTATTAGGATACTCAAGTGCTACGTCATCGGCGAGTTGTTGTAACGTTCGTACAGCTAAATAGGGTGCCGCAGCTGTCCCAAAGGTTACAGTCATCAAGTTGAAGCTTTCTAATTTTTCTTCAGGGTTATCTCGCCAGACTATGCGTTGTAAATTTGTATGTTCTGGTGTCATATCAATCATTCTATACATCTTAATTATGTCTCCTACTACACATATTCTATGTGTTCGCCATGTAATAATTAAGCTTCGTAAATCAGGTTGCAATACAGGGCCAATCATCATGGTGTTGTTCAAAGAATGACCATTAGAACCCTTTGCAGACGCGTCGTAGACTACTCGAACCTTCGTTGTGTCTTTGTCTTCGCGTATTACAGCGTGGTGAGGAAGATAGACCGATTGGTTGTCATCGTTTGGGTCAGATTTTTTCAAATGACCCATGTTCATATACTCATGAATTACCTTAGAATAATCTGATTTTAAACTCTGAGAATTTTGTAATTTCTTTTCTAATTGTTTGAACCTAGAAACAGCTTGTTGTTTCGTTTCTCCACATAATTTCAGAGTTTCTTCTATTCCTTGTCGCAAAGGTAAGTGCACTGTGTATTTTCCGTTCACTCTTTTAGTTGTATTTTTGTAAATTTCTTCACACATCTCTTCTTCTTTTGTAAGTAGTTGTCTTTTTTTGTATAAACCTGTTTCGATTTCCCAGAATTTTCTTAATAAATCATTGACTTCTGATACCATACTTGTCACATGCAGTGTTGTTATTTTGTGTTCGTCGCTAATTAATTTGTTTTTCTTTTGACCTGAAAGTATCCACCCCAAACGTGTTTTCTGAGCTACTATGCCATCAGAACATCTTACTAAACCAACTTCTATAATTTTGCAAAAGATGTCTGCACCAAGCTATATATAAATTTTGCCCGGTGTGTTGTATGTAGGGTCAGCCAATAGTAGGGTTTGGAGTTCTGGCCACTTCATCGTGATGTGTTTTGAAGATAGTGATTTTAAAACATAAGCCTTCACTTGAATAACTTCCTTTCTATTATATTGTGATGTAACTAAAAGGTCGACTACATGCTTTATTGGAACCAAGTTTCCTTCTCCCACCCCTGAGACTACACCGTTGATGCTTGTCCTCTTCAGTCTCAAGAGTTCGACTACTCTTGAAGACACAAATGAAGCCTCTGAGCCTTGGTCAATCAATGCCCGAAGTACATGTGTTTCGCCGTCACTTGATGTAACATGTACTTGTGCTGTTGCCAATAATACTTGACGACCAGGTTGTTCTTTAGAGAAATGTGCGCTTGTGACCTTCTCGGTTTGTTCTTCTTGTTTGTTACTTTCTTGTGTGTCACTCTCTTGTGTTGTTTCTTTTTCTTCATGTAAGAGAGAATGATGTTTTCTTCCGCAGGCTCGGCATTTCCTCTTTTGTTTACATTTGTAGACTATGTGATTCGGTATAAGGCAGTTGAAGCAAAGGTTTTTGTTTTTCACAAATTCTCGTCGTTGTTGCACAGTTTGTTTTGCGAATTCTTTACAACTAAAGATGTAATGGTCACCCTTGCAATATACACAAAATGGTGATGAACTACTATTGGTGTGCGTAGAGACACCCTTGTCGTTCTCCGTAGCCGTTGCTACGACATGATACGCTTTGTGACCTTGTGTCTTCTCTTTTGCTACTGTAGTGGTGATGGGAGTAATTAGCTCGAGCGTACGAAACTTAGACTCGAGGAACTTTTTCAACGCATCCCACGTAGACAACTCATCGCTATTCTCCTTGTAAGCTTCCTCTTCCCAACATCTTAACGTCTCTGAATCCAACTTCTGCACCACTAGAAATACTAGTATAGGATCCCAAGTGGCTGTATTTATTTCCATATTATTCAGACTGTTGATGCATTCTACAGAATTATCGAGCAAAGCTTTAATTTGTGCAGCTTTGTTTATCTTTTTCTGACAGCAGAATTTCTTTAAAACTGACGCCACGATCATCTTTTTGCTACCGAAACGTCGTTGAAGTAGTTCCCATGCTGTCGCATAATTACTTTCTGTAATTTGAATATGTCGTAATAACATCTCTGCCTCGCCGGCAATACTAGTCTTCAAATAATCAACTTACGCACATCGCTAATAGAAGTGTTATGTACGAGTGCTGTGAATATATCTTTATACGTAGGCCATTCTTCATATCTGCCCAAAAAGGTAGGCAGCTGTATTCTTGGTAACTTAGCAAACGGTAGCTGGCCATCGTGTGATGAAGTAGACATGTTAGACGCTTCTGATAATCTCTGCTGTGACTCCATGTTTGTTAGGAGATCGGTTAAATCCGCTTGTAAACAGAGATACATTTCTTCGTACGTATAATATTCTTCATTAAGAAAGTAAGGCAACACGCCCCGCTGTTCTCGTGGTGTACACTTCATAAGGCAGCTATGCGTTTGTTTAAACGAATCCCAATATTCCTCAATAGTTTTTATCCTCGCTTTAACATAACCTGCAGTTATTTGCTGTTTCGGACACTTTTTTATGTTAACTTGCGCTTTTTGTATCATTCTAGCCACATCTTCTAACGTAGATAAATATTGAGACTGTTCTTGAGTTGGTGTCGTCATTTTAAAGAATTATAATAAAATAGTCCACGTATTTTCGCATTAACACTCAATACGTTACAATGTTTTAACCACTTGTTTATAAGTTTTTATAAGTAGTCTTCACTAATTACTTGTAAACAACTTCAATCCTTATCTAAGGAATGCGGTCCTCTATTGTATTCGCGCACCGAGTCCACAAGCCGTTCCATCCACTAATTAATCCGGCTCGATTTCGACCATATGTTTATGTAGTTAAGGTTCACTTTCTTTGCAATAATGGAACGGTGTTTTAGAAAAATAACAAACGTCTTTACTCAATGCTGATTTATTCGCTACTATTTTTTCATCTCACTGCATGCATTAATATAATGAACTGGACAATAACCTTCTTTTGCTCTAATAACATTTGTCTCGAGTTGGACATAAATGAAACCCTCGAATGTCTTTTAAACTTGAATTTCAATATAATTATATTGAGTTTTTACAATATTAAAAACGGAGCGAACTATCTTTGTGAAAATTTTATGAGAGTATAATAAATGTGGGGTACTTCAAAAATAAATAGAAGAAAAATAAAACCCATAAGTGTTTAAAATAGTCGCGCGATCGTACGCAACTGATTGCTATACTTTTAGCAGTAGGCGCCAACATCCTCCCGCCGTTGAAATCTCCAGATTTCAAGACCTTTATTCATCCGGGGGAAGCAAAGGGCAGAGGCGAACCAAAGGACGTCGTACAACTCCACGCTGAGTCTTTACATCAGCAACTCGGGAAACACCGTCTGATCCAGGAAACAATCTCTGCACTCGCCCAAGTCTCCAGCACAGAGGCGGTGTGTTATCCTCTTGCAGAATTACTAAATCGCCGATATTTAGGCTTGACTTGTTAGTTCTCCACTTGCAACGTTGCTGTAATTCAGCGACATATTCACGCTGCCACCGACGCCAAAAATGTTGGTGAATTTGCTGTATTCGTTCATAGCGTTGTAAATTGTTAGGGTTGCGGTCTTTTAGCGCAGGCGATGGAAGAGCAGTAAGCGCCCGGCCAATAAGAAAGTGATCAGGGGTTAGGCACATAAGGTCATCAGGGGATGAGGACAAAGGACAAAGTGGACGACTATTGAGGATGGATTCTACATGCGCGAAAAGGGTAGACAACTCTTCAAAAGTTAAATGGGAATTGCTCATTACACGTTTAATATGGTACTTTGCCGATTTCACACCGGCCTCCCAAATTCCACCAAAGTGAGGAGCGTAAGAAGGTGAGAAAATAAAATTGATCCCTTCCCCGCTTGCAAAATCAGAAAGAGAATCTGCGTTAATCTTAAAAAAATTACTTAACTCTGTAGCACCAGACACAAAATTGCCACCATTATCACAGAATACATCCACTGGCCTTCGACGCCGTGACACAAACCGTCGAAAAGTAAGAATAAACGCGTCCTTTGTTAAATCACTTACAGCCTCAATGTGTAAGCATTTGTATGTTAAACAAACGAAGAGGCAAAGAAAGCCTTTTACTAGTTTCGAACCGCGTCCTTTCCTATTTAAAATTAAAAAAGGACCGGCAAAGTCGATACCCACAGTAGTAAATGGGAAATTTGGTGTGACTCTTGGGGAAGGTAAATTACCCATTATAGGTTCTAATGGCTTAGCTTGAAACCGCCTACACTAGACACAATGATGAACAGTTTGTCGTGCAAGACGTCTGCCATTGATGGGCAAAATATAATCTCTGGTTATGCCCAGCAACAACTGTGGCCCAGCATGTAAGTTGCGAACATGTTCATGTTGAAATATTAATTTTGTGAAATGATGAGATGCATCGAGTAGCACAGGGTGTTTTTTATCGTAAGGGTATTTTGAGGAATCAATACGACCGCCCACTCGAATTAATTTATCGTTGGAACAATAAAAAGGAGTCAATGATAAAAGTTTAGATTTAGAGTTTAACGAGTGGCCGTTGGTGAGTGTTTTATATTCTTGTCCGAATGACTGTTGCTGTGCTAAACGACATAAGTTGATAAATGAATTATATAGCTCATTTGTCTTCAAAGTGCCTGAGACTATAGATTTCTTACAAGATTTTAATTTTATTATTAAATATTCGTTTTAAGTGATCGTAGCCTTGATAATTTTCAAAATTGATAAAGTAGTATTCTGTTGATGTTTTAAAATTAACTATTGTGTTCTGTTTGATTTCTGGTAAATTATTTACATTCATTTTATTGTGAATTAAAACAGGCCAAGTGTCTTCTGACTCAAACTCAAACTCAAAATCATTTATTTCAAATAAACCATTTAAAGGTACTTTTGAATTGTCAGAGTCAGTCAGTCAGAAAGTTGAAGCTAGTTGCTCGTTCCAAACAGTAGGTTTCTATGGAGAAGAACGAGCAAGAAACTCCATGAACAACACTCTTTTAAAATCAATAATATGTTACAAATTTCGGTTACATCATTCATATTGAATCTAGGGTACAATGTGAGAACAATGTAACAAGTCGTGTACGTTAAAAGAGGTTTAGATAAAAATATAATCATAATAAACAATTCAAAATAAAATTAGAATAACCGAGGCAGCTAAGAGATGACCAGTCACAACTAACAGCGCCCGTTCACGAACATGACGCACGGATCGGTATCATTTGACTCAACCATTTTGAAGGGAACCGAATGATCCAATACGCGCGCCACCGTCAGCGAGACATTCCAGTGAGCATGACATACTCCCAACCGCCAGGGCACATTCAAGTCAATGAAAGACATACCTCGTAAATGGTAGCTTTAAATAACATAGTGCTCACATGTATGTGCTTTGAAAAATTATATAATACTAACACATTGAGTTTATACAATGCAAAGATAATGTAGATCTATATCTTCAAAACTCCAAAAATAATTAAAAATGCAAATCAATTAATCTATGAACCCTTATGGCTGTGGAGCTAGACCAGCATCCAGCCAAGCATTTTTATCAGTGATGTACTCACCCAATGAATAATATGCTCGGCTGCATAGTGTGCGTTTTATATAAGACTTAAATTTTGTCTCATTTAGTTGAACAATGTGGGGAGGTATTTTATTGTAACATTTTAAACAGTACCCCATGAAAGAAGTATCTACTTTAGCAAGTCTGAAACTTGGTTTAACTAGTTGGTCCCTATTTCTAGTGTTATAATTATGTCTTTCACCCCTTTTACTAAAAAGATGCAGATTTATTCTAGCGTACATTATGTTTTCATACATGTATTGACAAGGTACCGTCATTATGTTAATTTCCTTAAACAGTTCCCTTAGAGAATCGCGCATACGGAGATTGTAAATGGCTCTGATGGCTCTTTTCTGCAGAATAAAAATAGACTCGATGTCTGCAGCTCGTCCCCACAGTAAAATACCGTAAGACATTATACTATGAAAATAACTAAAGTAGACCAGTCTCGCGGTATCCACATCAGTAAATTGCCGGATTTTTCTGACAGCATATGCTGCAGAGCTTAGCCGTCCAGCGAGAGATGTTAAATGAGGACCCCATTGTAGCCTTGAGTCGAGCGTGATCCCCAGGAAAACAGTTTTATCAACGAATTCCAGCTTCTCATTATTCAATACTATGTCAGAGTCATTACTTTTGACATTTGGTAAGGTAAATCTGATGCACGTAGTTTTTTTTTTCATTCAATACTAAATTATTTGCCGTAAACCAATTTTGGACTTGCAGTAAGGCGCTATTTACGTGGTCTAGGTTCTGGGCTCGTCTGTCTATCTTAAATATTAAAGAAGTGTCATCAGCAAATAACACCATTTGTGGTTGATTTTTCAACAGATGAAGAAGATCATTAATATACACTAAAAAGAGGAAAGGACCCAAAATTGAGCCTTGTGGAACCCCCATTTCTACCTTTAAACCATGTGAATTCACCCCATTTATTTGGACTTGCTGCTGCCTATTAATCAAATAAGATTTTACTAAACTAAGCGCAAGTCTACCTAGTCCGTAATGCTCAAGTTTCAAAAGTAGTGTGTCATGATTTACGCAATCAAATGCCTTGGAGAGGTCACAAAAAATTCCTATGGCATCTTGCGCCTCTTCCCACGCAGTAAATATGTGTTTTAATAAAGTGACACCAGCGTCAGTCGTACAACGTCCTTTGGTGAAACCATACTGTTGATCGTGTAAAATGCCATTAGTGTTAAAATGATTAAGCATCTGATTAAGCATAATCCTTTCAAAAACCTTGCTGAAAACCGGCAGCACGGACACGGGTTTGTAATTATTAGTGTCTTTACTGTCACCGAATTTGAAAAGAGGTATAACCTTACTAAACTTCTTTAGATCCGGGAAAACTCCTTGGTCTACGCACATATTAAATATTAAAGCCAAATAAGGCGCTATTGTCTCAATTATAGACGTACAAACTTTAATAGACATACCCCACAGATCCTCAGTAAATTTTATCTTGATTTGCCAAGCTTTTAAAACTGTCACGGGGTTAATATGTTTAAATTGATATTCTACCGGGCAGCCTGGTACGTTCGCTTTAAAAAAGGCAATTGAAATGCCAGGTGAGGAATTTAAAGCTTCCGTGGTTTTAATTGGTATGTTGGTAAAGAAATTCACAAATTCATGAGCTACTTCTATGTTAGAGCTTAGGGGACCACGTAGTGTCTCTAATGTATACTCAGTGTTATGAACTTTTTTCCTGCCAGTCTCATTATTAATAACTTTCCAAACTGTCTTTATTTTATCGTCTGCCGATTTCATTTTGTTGCTAATGTATAGGGCCTTCGCTACCCTGCAAATATTTCTAAAAGTTTTAGAATAAGTAGCAACATACTTGTTGAAAGTATCCGTGTTAATATAAGGCTTAAGGCCATAAAGCTCAAACAGTCTTTCCCTACTTTTTCTAATACCTCTTGTTGCCTAGTCACTAAATACAAACTTAGGGCTAATATGTTTTGTCTTTTTTTCAAAAGTATTATCGAATTCAGACTACACTACAAAAAAGAAATCATCATACAATTTATTTGCATCGTTATTATTATGGTCTAAAGTACTTAACTTATCATTTAGGGTAACATTGAATTTATTTAATTTACCAGTTGTTATTGGTCTAAATTTTATTTGCACTTTTGTTAAAGGCATTTTAAACATATAAGTTACCGTTTGACCGCTATGATCTGATGGCAATAATTAACAATGGCTTCATCTAAATAATCACAATCACAAAAAATATAATCGATACAGGTAGCAGTCGTTGGAGTTACTCTAGTAGGTTCCATAAGACTACGGTAAATATTCTCCAGGCGGGTCCCGGAAATTCCGGGGAATCCCGCCCCTCTACTGAGGGCTGCCCTACCGTATCTGGGGGGGCAAACCAACCTGCAGTCACACCAACGACATAAAGCTAGCACAAAGGACAGAAACTGACGGAATGGAAATTGATGCGAGGAATAGGCAAGAAAAGGAGCTCCAGGTCAGCCTGGAGCGCCTGCGCGATGAGGAGGTGGCCGCTGCAAAGAGGGCGGCGGCGGCGAGCGCTTTCAGGAAGCGCCCGCGGAGTGTGGGATCGGGACCGATGGGTCTCTCCTCTAGCGAGGAGAGCTTGTCGGCCCCGAAGGTACCAACGGCACGCAGAGGGCGAGGTCGAAAGGTGGCGAATGTAGCCCCCGCTCGACCGCCGGAGCGTGATGTGCGGGGCCGGTTCGTGCCGGTATCCCGGCCCGACACGCCGGCGCCGTCAGATAATGTGGAGAGCGTGGGGAGCGACTCTGAGCCCGGTCGGAGCTCGATCGCGGACCACAGTGAGAGCTCCCTACTGGGCTCGAACAGGGCGGAGGCGAACGCCGCCAAGCGGGCTCAGCGAAAGGCTGTCGCGGAGGGCGAAGTCGCCGAGTTATCCCGACAGGCCCGGGAGCGGCGCACGGCACGGCTGGCTGCCGGCGGGGGTGTTTCGGCGTTGGCGCTCAGTCGCCAGGTTCTGGACGGCGTGGGTGTCGTGCTGAAGGTTGCCACCAAATCGGGCAACCAGAAGGGCACGTTCACGCGCGCCCTGAAGGAGGCGGCTGACGATATCAGAGAGGCGGTTGGGGTCCTCGTAAGTCGTACGAGCACGGATGAGACGGCGAAGCTGTGGGAGGAGAACAGCCGTCTCCGCTCCGAGGTAGAGGACCTCAAGCGGCAAATTGCCGCCCAAAGAATGTCTCCCACGGCCGCCGGCACTGCTTCCGCCGCGGCCCCGTCGCCGGCCCCGTCGTCGAGCCCTGCACTTGCGGATGCGGAGATCGAGAAGATCGTGCGCATCTGCATGATGCAGTGTGGGACGATGGTGGGGGCACGCCTGGAGGCCTTGGAATCGAGGCTCTTGCCGCCCGAGACCCTCCGCCCACCGCTCGCTGCGGACCAGCGGAGAAAGGCGACGCCCGCTCAGCCGGGGCCGGTACCCGCTAAATTGGGGACGACGCCCGCGACTGCGGCCGCGGTGGCGGCAGGGTCTAAGAAGCCCAGTAAGGCGGCGGATAAAACCGCATCCGCGGCCGCTTCGAGGACGACCGCGAGAGGTGCATCTGCGGCCGCTTCGCGAACAACCGCGACGGGCGCATCCGCACCCGCTTGTCAGACGACGGCGGCCGCGGCGACCACGTCCGAGCCTACCGAGAAGACGGAGGAGGGCTGGACAGTGGCCAAGAAGCGCCGCCGTCGTAAAAAAAAGAAGAAGGCAACACCACCGGCAACGAAAAAGGCCAAACGACCGCCGAAGGTCAGAGCCCCTCGCTCCGCGGCTGTAGTAATTACGCTACAGCCCGGAGCCGTCGAAAGGGGCCTCTCCTATAAGGCGGTCCTACTGGAGGCGAAGGCCAAAGTCGCGTTCCCCGATCTTGGCACACCGTCGGGCTTCAAAATGAGGCCGGCGATCACGGGGGCGCGGCTGCTGGAGGTGTCGGGTGCCTCTAGCGGCGAAAAGGTGGACATCCTGGCCGCCAAGTTGAAGGAAGTCCTCAACCCGGAGGACGTCCGGGTGTACAGGCCGATGAAGACCGCTGAGGTGCGCGTCGACGGTCTGGACGACTCGGTGACTCCGGCTGAGGTCGTGGCGGCCATCGCCCGTGTCGGCGGATGTCCGCCGGGTGATGTGAAGACGGGCGAGATACGCTTCGACGCTTCTGGGCTCGGCGCGATCTGGGTGCGGTGTCCGGTGGGAGCGGCCAATAAGGTTTCTGACGGCGGCCGTCTGTTGGTGGGGTGGGTTGCAGCGAGGGTTAAGCTGCTGCAACCCAGGGTTATGCGGTGCTTCCGCTGCCTTGACATTGGGCATGTCAAGGCTCGGTGCACCTCCAAAGTTGACCGCAGTGATCAATGTTATCGCTGCAGTCAGCCCGGTCACAAGGCGGCCCAGTGCTCCGCGGCGCCAAACTGCAGCCTCTGTACAGCTGCAGGGAGGCCCGCTGGGCACACAGCGGGCGGAAAGGCCTGTGCGCCCCCCAGGAAGAGAGGGGGCGCCAAGGCTGCTGGGGGCCCTTTACCCCCCCCGCAGGCTGGCGCCTCATCGGCCGACTCCCGGCCTAGGAATGGTGCGAATCCGGAGGGAATGGACTGCGCATAAATGGCGCTGTACCATTTCCTCCAGGGCAACATCAACCACTCTGCCAGAGCTCAGGACCTCTTCCTCCAGAGCATGGCAGAGTGGTCGATTGACGTGGCTGTGGTCGCCGAGCCGTACTTCGTCCCCTCCAGGGATAACTGGGTGGGAGACTTGGACGGCTTGGTGGCTATCATTGGCGGGGCTCTGGTCAACCCGTCCCGAGGTCACGGCTGGGTAGCCGCCCTCGCGGACGGCATTGGCATAGTTGGTGCGTATTTTTCGCCCAACAAGAGCCTCGCTGACTTCGAGAGGTTCCTTGTCGAGTTGGGTGCCGTCGTAGGCCGTCTTCAGCCTCGCCTGGTGCTGTTGCTGGGGGATCTCAACGCCAAGTCTGCGGCGTGGGGATCTCCGGTGACCGATGCTCGGGGTGAGGTGCTGGAGGAGTGGGCGGTCACGACTGGCTTGGCCGTTCTGAATCGGGGTGAGGTTCACACGTGCGTGCGGCAACCGGGCGGGTCAATAGTGGACGTCTCGTTCGCGAGCCCTGCTGTCGCGAGCCGTGTCCGCGACTGGCGTGTCGCCGTGGAGGTGGAGACGTTGTCGGATCATCGTTACATCCGTTTCGACGTCTCCGCCCAGACCGCGGGCGGCCGCAGTCCATCGGCCCCACGAACGAACGGTCCGCGCTGGGCTCGTAAGCGCATGAACAGGGAACTTCTCGAGGAGGCCGCCATTGTCCAGGCCTGTCAGTCAGTCAGCAGGGCGTCAGATGTACTGGTGGTCGGCCGAGATCGCTCGTATGCGCATTGAGTGCGTAGCGGTCAGACGCCGGTACACCCGATACCGGAGGAGACGTCGTCGGGTCCCGGACGAAGAAGCCGCGCTGTATGAGGTGTACCACGCGGCTAAGAGGACTCTGTGTCTGGCCATCGGCGATGCGAAGACGCAAGCCAGGGAGGAGATGTTGGCTGCTGGAGACGTGCTGCGGCTCCGGGCCAAGAACGTGGCTCCGGGGCCCGACGGCATTCACTGCTTAGCGTTGGCCCTCGCTCTGAAGGAGCTAGAGCCCCAACTGAGAGGACTATTTACAGCGTGCCTTGAGCGGGGCCAGTTTCCCACATTGTGGAAATCTGGTCGTCTGGTCCTGCTCAAGAAGGCGGGGCGTCCTGCGGACTCTCCGTCCGCGTACCGGCCCATAGTGCTGCTGGACGAGGTGGGAAAGCTGTTTGAGCGGATAATCGCAGCCCGCCTCGTCGGCCACTTGTGCGAAGAGGGGCCGGACCTGGACGAGAGCCAGTATGGCTTTCGGCATGGGCGCTCCACCATACACGCTGTATGGAGGGTGAGAGTCCTGGCGGAGGAAGCGGTGTCCCGGGGCGGGGTGATGTTGGCGGTGTCCTTGGACATTTCCAACGCGTTCAACACCCTGCCCTGGAGTTGTGTACGAGAGGCACTGCGCTATCATCGTGTGCCTTCCTACCTCCGCCGCATAGTTGGGGCTTATTTGTCCGAGAGGTGTGTCACCTACGTGGGACGTGATGGCGAGCACCAGCGCCGCATGTCGTGCGGTGTTCTGCAGGGTTCCGTCTTAGGACCGCCCCTTTGGAACATCGGGTACGACTGGGTGCTGAGGGGCGAGCTCCAGCCGGGCGTGGACCTGACGTGTTACGCTGACGACACGCTAGTCACGGCCCGGGGGAGTTCGTACAGGGAGGCAGCGTTGCTGGCGACGGCTGCGGTCTCACAGGTGGTGAGCCGCATCCGGCACCTCGGCCTGGAGGTGGCCCTCAACAAGTCGGAGGCCGTGATCTTTCACGGTCCTCGGCGGGCGCCACCGCCGGGATCACACATCGTGGTCGGGGGGGACAGAATAGCTGTCGAGTCCACCATGAAATACCTTGGATTGGTGCTCGACAGCCGATGGGATTTTGGCCCTCATTTCCAGCGGCTGGCGCCCAAGTTGTTGGGCGCGGCTGGGGCGTTGTCAACGCTGCTTCCCAATCTGGGGGGCCCGAGCGCCGTCTGCAGGCGGCTCTACGTGGGGATCGTGCGATCGATGGCCCTTTATGGGGCCCCGATCTGGGCGTCAGACCTGACGGCCGGAAGCATCGCCGTGCTGCGAAAGCCGCAACGCGCGATGGCCGTCAGAGTCATCAGGGGATATCGCACGATCTCCTACGAGGCGGCTTGTGCACTGGCCGGATTCCCGCCCTGGGACCTGGAGGCGAAGGTACTCGCGTCACTGTACCGGTGGCGCGAGCAAGTGCGGGCGCGGGGCGAGCGACCGATGCAGCGACACATGGAGCTGCGTCGGTCTCAGCTTCGCGAGGTCCTGGTGGCGGAATGGCGGGACAGGCTTTCGCGCCCTACCGCCGGCCTCGCCATCATCGAGGCGGTCCGGCCAGTGCTCGAGCGCTGGCTCGGGAGGAGGCACGGCTCCCTGTCGTTTCGGGTGACGCAGGTGCTCTCGGGGCATGGTTGCTTCGGGAAGTACCTGTGTCGCATAAACAGGGAGCCGGACGCCCGGTGTCACCACTGCGTCGACTGCCGGGAGGACACGGCGCGGCATACGCTGGCGGAATGTGCCGCTTGGGAGGGGCCGCGCCGTGTCCTAGTCTCAGAAGTAGGCAGTGACCTGTCGCTGTCGGCCGTGGTCGAGTCGATGGTCGACAGCGCAGAGTCCTGGGACGCGGTGGTTTCCTTCTGCGAAAGTGTCATGTCGCAGAAGGAGGCTGCGGAAAGGGAAAGGGAGATCTCAACCTCCCACCCTGCCCGCAGCAGGCGCACCGGGCGTCGGCGAAGGGCGGACAACGCCCTCTTCCGGCCCCCCTAAATGGGTCCAGGGGCGGCAGACTCGGGGACGTCTGTCGCCCACCACATACACCAGGACCCGAGGTGGCGGCGCGTAGTGTTCCACGCGCGCACCTCTAAGATGTCCGGGGGGGAGTCTAACACCTCACTCCCCCCCCTTTTTTTTTTTTTTTTTTTTTTTTTTTTTTTTTTTTTTTTTTTTTTTGATACGGGGTGGAAAATCCTCATGGATGTCCTCCGCCCTGGGGCGGGCGGAGGGGTCTGTCAGACTCTTACTGACTAAAAACCACCCCGGTGTTCCATCTCACACCTACGTCGGGGGTCGCGGGAACTGGAGATACTTCCGCAACCCCCGGCTGGTGCCGGCCCGCTGCAGCGGGCCACTTCTCGGGTCAGGGGGGGGAGTGAGGTGTTAGACTCCCCCCCGGACGTCTTAGAGGGGCGCGCGTGGAACACTACGCGCCGCCACCTCGGGTCCTGGTGTATGTGGGGGGCGACAGACGTCCCCGAGTCTGCCTCCCCTGGACCCATTTAGGGGGGCCGGAAGAGGGCGTTATCCGCCCTTCGCCGACGCCCGGTGCGCCTGCTGCGGGCAGGGTGGGAGGTTGAGATCTCCCTCTCCCTTTCCGCGGCCTCCTTCTGCGACATGACACTTTCGCAGAAGGAAACCACCGCGTCCCAGGACTCTGCGCTGTCGACCATCGACTCTACCACGGCCGACAGCGACAGGTCACTGCCTACTTCTGAGACGAGGGCACGGCGCGGCCCCTCCCAAGCGGCACATTCCGCCAGCGTATGCCGCGCCGTGTCCTCCCGGCAGTCGACGCAGTGGTGACACCGGGCGTCCGGCTCCCTGTTTATGCGACACAGGTACTTCCCGAAGCAACCATGCCCCGAGAGCACCTGCGTCACCCGAAACGACAGGGAGCCGTGCCTTCTCCCGAGCCAGCGCTCGAGCACTGGCCGGACCGCCTCGATGATGGCGAGGCCGGCGGTAGGGCGCGAAAGCCTGTCCCGCCATTCCGCCACCAGGACCTCGCGAAGCTGAGACCGACGCAACTCCATGTGTCGCTGCATCGGTCGCTCGCCCCGCGCCCGCGCTTCCTCGCGCCACCGGTACAGTGACGCGAGTACCTTCGCCTCCAGGTCCCAGGGCGGGGATCCGGCCAGTGCACAAGCCGCCTCGTAGGAGATCGTGCGATACCCCCTGATGACTCTGACGGCCATCGCTCGCTGCGGCTTTCGCAGCACGGCGATGCTTCCGGCCGTCAGGTCTGCCGCCCAGATCGGGGCCCCGTACAGGGCCATCGATCGCACGATCCCCACGTAAAGCCGCCTACAGACGGCGCTCGGGCCCCCCAGATTGGGAAGCAGCGTTGATAGCGCCCCAGCCGCGCCCAACAACTTGGGCGCCAGCCGCTGGAAATGAGGGCCAAAATCCCATCGGCTGTCGAGCACCAATCCAAGGTACTTCATGGTGGACTCGACAGCTATTCTGGCCCCCCCGACCACGATGTGTGATCCCGGCGGCGGCGCCCGCCGAGGACCGTGAAAGATCACGGCCTCCGACTTGTTAAGGGCCACCTCCAGGCCGAGGTGCCGGATGCGGCTCACCACCTGTGAGACCGCAGCCGTCGCCAGCAACGCTGCCTCCCTGTACGAACTCCCCCGGGCCGTGACCAGCGTGTCGTCAGCGTAACACGTCAGGTCCACGCCCGGCTGGAGCTCGCCCCTCAGCACCCAGTCGTACCCGATGTTCCACAGGGGCGGTCCTAAGACGGAACCCTGCGGAACACCGCACGACATGCGGCGCTGGTGCTCGCCATCACGTCCCACGTAGGTGACACACCTCTCGGACAAATAAGCCCCAACTATGCGGCGGAGGTAGGAAGGCACACGATGATAGCGCAGTGCCTCCCGTACACAACTCCAGGGCAGGGTGTTGAACGCGTTGGAAATGTCCAAGGACACCGCCAACATCACCCCGCCCCGGGACACCGCTTCCTCCGCCAGGACTCTTACCCTCGATACAGCGTGTATGGTGGAGCGCCCATGCCGAAAGCCATACTGGCTCTCGTCCAGGTCCGGCCCCTCTTCGCACAAGTGGCCGACGAGGCGGGCTGCGATTATTCGCTCAAACAGCTTTCCCACCTCGTCCAGCAGCACTATGGGCCGGTACGCGGACGGAGAGTCCGCAGGGCGCCCCGCCTTCTTGAGCAGGACCAGACGACCAGATTTCCACAATTTGGGAAACTGGCCCCGCTCAAGGCACGCTGTAAATAGTCCTCTCAGTTGGGGCTCTAGCTCCTTCAGAGCGAGGGCCAACGCTAAGCCGTGAATGCCGTCGGGCCCCGGAGCCACGTTCTTGGCCCGGAGCCGCAGCACGGCCGCCCCCATCTCTGCCTGTGTCACCTCTGGGACGCTGACGGCGTTCTCCTCTGTGGACTCTGCGTCTGTGGGCAAAGCCATCGGCGGCGGAGTATGCTCCGCTCGTGCCGGGAAGAGGGCTGAGACAACCTCCTCCAGCAGCTCTGGTTGGAGACTCCCCGTGAGCGGGGGCGCCGCAGACCGAAGTTTCCCTCGAACCGCTTGATATGGGCGCCCCCACGGATCCCGGTTTAGGGTCTCCAACATCTCCTCCCTGGCTTGCGTCTTCGCATCGCCGATGGCCAGACACAGAGTCCTCTTAGCCGCGCGGTACACCTCATACAGCGCGGCTTCCTCGTCCGGGACCCGACGACGTCTCCTCCGGTATCGGGTGTACCGGCGTCTGACCGCTACGCACTCAATGCGCATACGAGCGATCTCGGCCGACCACCAGTACACCTGGCGCCCTGCTGACTGTGCGTGGATCCGGGGCATGGACGCGTCGCAAATTTGCGTCATCGCCCCGCGGAACCACAGCGCCTCCAGTTCGACGTCGACGGGTCCGTTCGTCTCCGACTCCCGGAACCAGGCCTGGACAATGGTGGCCTCCTCGAGAAGTTCCCTGTTCATGCGCTTACGAGCCCAGCGCGGACCGTTCGTTCGTGGGGCCGATGGACTGCGGCCGCACGCGGTCTGGGCGGAGACGTCGAAACGGATGTAACGATGATCCGACAACGTCTCCACCTCCACGGCGACACGCCAGTCACGGACACGGCTCGCGACAGCAGGGCTAGCGAACGAGACGTCCACTATTGACCCGCCCCGCTGCCGCACGCACGTGTGAACCTCACCCCGATTCAGAACGGCCAAGCCAGTCGCGACCGCCCACTCCTCCAGCACCTCACCCCGAGCATCGGTCACCGGAGATCCCCACGCCGCAGACTTGGCGTTGAGATCCCCCAGCAACAGCACCGGGCGAGGGTGAAGACGGCCTACGACGGCACCCAACTCAACAAGGAACCTCTCGAAGTCGGCGAGGCTCTTGTTGGGCGAAAAATACGCACCAACTATGCCAATGCCGTCCGCGAGTGCGGCTACCCAGCCGTGTCCTCGGGACGGGTTGACAAGAGCCCCGCCAATGATGGCCACCAAGCCGTCCAAGTCTCCCACCCAGTTATCCCTGGGGGGGACGAAGTACGGCTCGGCGACCACAGCCACGTCAATCGACCACTCTGCCATGCTCTGCAGGAAGAGGTCCTGAGCTCTGGCACAGTGGTTGATGTTGCCCTGGAGGAAATGGTACAGCGCCATTTATGCGCAGTCCATTCCCTCCGGGTTCGCACCATTCCTAGGCCGGGAGTCGGCCGATGAGGCGCCAGCCTGCGAGGGGGGTAAAGGGCCCCCAGCAGCCTTGGCGCCCCGTCTCTTCCTGGGGTCCCCCCCCTGACCCGAGAAGTGGCCCGCTGCAGCGGGCCGGCACGAGCCGGGGGTTGCGGAAGTATCTCCAGTTCCCGCGACCCCCAACGTAGGTGTGAGATGGAACACCGGGGTGGTTTTTAGTCAGTAATAGTCTGACAGACCCCTCCGCCCGCCCCAGGGCGAAGGACATCCATGAGGATTTTCCACCCCGTACCAAAAAAAAAAAAAAAAAGTAGGTTCCATAAAAACGTTGGACAAATTAAATGATTTAAATAGGTTTAATAATCGACAACTATTCAAATTATCTTCTGAGATATTAATATTAAAATCAGCACAAATAATTGCAGATTTGCTACAAGTTGCAAGTTTCGCTAGGACATCTTCCATTACCGACTAAAATAGAATAGAAAAAAAAGAAAAAATAATATATAGTTATATATTAGTAGTAGTGAGTATTAGTAGTAGTAGTTAGTAGTGTAGTTATAGTTTAGTTATATATATATAGTTTAGGAAAATTGGGGGTCTGTACACGCACACTATAATATGCTTATCCAGCTCGCCACAGGATAGTTCAATGCAATGTTCAACCGATAGGCTAACAATGTCATTCCGTTTATTTCAAACAATTGATTAATGACCCTCCACGGGTCATAGCGTTACGCATAAAACAACTGCCTACACTATAGTTTTCATAACTAATTAGCATCTGGTAATCTTTTAACCAATGTTCAGTAAAACAAACAATGTCAAACATGGTTTTTTCTAAAAACAGTTCAATTTCTAATAATTTGGAAGAAATACCTTGAATATTTTGATGAAATAATTTTAAGGTATTCTGCTGTTTTTGCAACTTAACTTTTTGAGAGCAAGAAGGTACTTTATTGTTTGTTGAAATAGCTATATTGTTACTGGTACCTTCTATTGTCTTACAGACTAGTTTAAATGAGTATCCGGAGTTTGACCACGGACTTCAATATCAGGTAGTGTGTTCCTACCACTTGTGAAACTCCCATCAATAGATGGCTGGTCCATAGTGACACATTGTACACTCAGCTATCTGAATGTACCGTAAAGGGGGTTGACTGTAGCCTATCAACAACCCTAGCTCCCTAACACCCTAGCCCTAAACATATAACAGCAATATATACGTATATATATAGTGCGGGAAGCCTGTTGCCATGAGACCTAAGGCAACAGACGGAAAGTGGGAAGGATGAAGGGTGTATTGGATGGGATTTTCTCACTGCCGATCCGCAGCCTCACGGACCGACCAATAACCAAGGCTGGGTATGGCCAGAGTTATCGGTAACCATTTAAGGCGCAGTAACAGTGAGAGGAGTCGATGGTCTCGTCGTAAAGAAACAGCGTTGCTCGAAGTGTAGAAAGAGACTTTATTACAATTTTACATGTTATTTATACTAATCTATTTACATGTATGAGTATATAAATTATATTAATGCACTTGTGTGAAACAGCTGATGCTGTCCAATAATTAAATAACAAATAACAATTATTGACGTAAATTCGGGTTCACCGCGGTCACTGCCCTGCTGCGTCGGCATGTTCACATCCTCGCGTGAACATCTTGGCGCGTCTCAGAAGAATAGGTCTTCAAGGTCTTCATTTCATAGAGAGCCGGCGATTGCCTCCGAGGAGTCGGCCGTGCGTAAGTGTGTGCACGTGGTCGTGGCGGTGCAGCAGGCAGCTCGTCGTGGGAACTGCTGGTCGGTGCTTTCGTTGTCTGTCTTGATGCCACCATAGCACGTAATCTAGCCGCTATCTGTGGCGCAAAACAATAAATTAATAGACAAATACATAAAATTACTAATAAAGTTGTGAAACTAATAACGTAAGTTTGTGTTTTAATAGTGGTCCAAATAGTGTGGTCTAGGGTTGTCTGTTCGTTAATTTCTCCGTCTATCAAATGTTTGAAAATATCTTTAGAACTATCTAAAACTACTTGTTCCTTTGTAATGTCATTATGTAAACGAATTATAGAGCGATTATTATCTAAATGAAATATAAGGGGTTTACTATAGGACGCTAAAACATTGACTGAATGTACTCGTTTAGCTACTAACGTAGTAGCCGTCGTTTTGATAATGCAATTTTCTGACATTTGTATTATTCCGATGTCATGGATGGAATCTTCTTCTCGCTCTCCATCGCACACAATGGACACTGTCTCTGGTTTCTTTGTTAGGTATATCCAAGTATTTTTCATTTGGACTTGTTTCCAAATAATATTATTTTTGAAGTTATAGGTTCTCGTAGGGCACGTAGAGTTGTCGTCTTTTGTGATCATGCGAACAATGCAATTCTCATTTAATTGCATGTTTTTGACGGCCGCAGGAAAGCAAATAAAGTTGTTGAGTTTATGTAAACATTTGTTGTATTCTTCGTGGGTTAATTCAAAATATCTCTCATTGTTATAATCTATCGCCATAAATGTCTGAGAAATATCAATGCTTGTGAACGACTCATCCTGGTTTTTCATTGGTATGGGAATGACGTGTATAAAGGTATATTTGGACTTTTCTGTAATGGGAAAGTACGACAGCACTGTAATATGCGTGTCGTTTTCAGTTAGTCTAGTGTCAAGTAACTGAGTCTGCATGATGTGAAGATTTGATGGTATCTTGCTGTTTGCATTGTCTTTAGCATCTGCTATGTTTTTTGGAGAAAGCACACTGTATACTGTAGCTTTCGTGATATATATTTCCATTAATCCTGAGTAATAATCATTGATTTCTGTAATATAGTTGTAGGCCAATTGGTATGATTGCATAACTTGAATTTTTAGATGATTGTTATCAATCGATTTGTACCATTGGTTATTGTTATTTATGTAACTCAGAGCTTGATTGAGCTTTGTTTGGAATCTGTCTAATTTTTGTTTTATTCTCTCTTCCGTTTGGTTCACTGTTGATATGGTAGTAATCATGAATTTTGTCTGATGATTAGCTGAGTCTATAAGTTTTTGTTGGTTGTCTTGTAGTGATTCTAAACTTCTGTACACTTCATCATTTACTCCGAATATTGAAGTCATTAATGATCCTAATAAACCTCTTTTCTTTCTTGTGTTGGTGATTTCTGTTAAGTATTCATGTGTCCTTTCAAATTTTTCCTCTTCCTCTTGCAGGTGATGATAGTATTGATCGCAATGTGTGTTGCTATTTATTGTAGAAGTATAGTCACATAATGTTTTAAATTGTTTTAAGGCGTCTTTTGCTTTTGCTAGATTGTTGTTTAATTTGCTTCTTTCGTAGGTTGTTTCTATTCTAAAGGTTCCTCTGTCTAACGTAGCGTTCCCCATTTGCTCTATATATAATCCTGGGTCTAAGTTTTTGATAGTATGTGTAGTCGCTGCTGATGTTATGAGTTGTAATATCAGTAATAACGTTGTAAACCAATATTGCAGCTTGCCTGTCGTTTTATGCATAGCACGCTGTCTGTGTATATTGAGTCTCGTTAAGTTAGTTTGCGCAGGCGCTATTGTTTGTCTATTTCCCGCCGTGTCTATGTCTTCGTTTACTGGTAGTGGTATCAAAGTATGTATCGTTCTCTTTTGGTCCGCCCCTTGCGATCGTTCGAGGGTGACAACTCTGGTGGCGCCATCGTGTCCAGGGTGAATCTCTTTAATCTTTGCTAAGGGCCATTTATTTGGGCTTATGTTTTCGTCTTTAATTAGAACAATTGCACCGACTTTTAAGTTTTCTTCGTTTGACTTCCACTTATATCTTTGCTGTAATTGATGTAAATATTCTTTCGTCCAACTATTCCAAAAGTCTTTTTTTATCTTTTGTATATGCTTCCAGCGATTTATGAGGTCTGTATTGATGTTGTCTATTGGGTGTGGCACGCCTACTGCTTCACGCCCAATGAGAAAATGGCTTGGTGTTAATACTATGTTATCGTTAACGTTCTCAGTTTGAATACATAAGGGCCTTGAGTTTAAACATGCTTCAATTTGGTGAAGGAATGTCGATAATTCTTCATAGGTTAAGGTGCTGTCTCCTATGACTCGTCTTAAATGGTGCTTCATGGATTTTACTCCAGCTTCCCATATTCCTCCGAAGTGTGGCGCTGCTGGCGGTATGAAATGCCATTGCGTGCCTATGTTAGTTAATGTATTTTGGAAATGCGGTGATTGAGTGATTTCTAGAATTTCTTTGTATAGAAAATTGGCTGCTCCCACAAAGTTGGTCGCATTGTCACTGTACATGTGATGCACATGACCTCTTCTTGCCATAAATCGCCTGAGCGCTGCTATAAACGATTCTGTAGATAAGTCTCCTACCAATTCTAAGTGAATGGCTTTTGTTGCAAGGCATATGAAGACAGCTATATAGCCTTTATACGACTTGTGACCCCTGCCTTTCATTGTTCTTACTTGTATAGGACCTGCAAAGTCACATCCCGTGTGGCTGAATGGATATGATTGTGTCACACGTGGTCTTGGTAGTGCTCCCATTTTTTGTTTTGCTGTTTCTGCTTTGTACCTTATACATTTTACACATTTATTTATGTAGCTTTTTACTTTTCGTTTTCCGCCAATGATCCAGTATTTTTGCCTCAGATACGATAGTGTGAGTCGATTGCCGCCGTGTAGGGTTTTTAAGTGTGCGTCATGTATTATTAATGTTGTCACGTGATCGTTGTAGGGCAACAATACAGGGTGTTTCTGATCGTAGGGCAGTTGAGAGTGTTGGAGTCTGCCGCCTACTCTGATAAGTCCATCGTCATCTATAAACGGATCCAAACAGGACAGTTTGCTTCCTTTTTTCAGTGATTGTCTTTTTTGTAGTGTGTGGTATTCTTGTTGAAATGAGTCTTTTTGAACTTGTTTTAAAATTTGTTTAGTCGTGTAGTGTATTTCTTTGCAATTCAGTGGCGCTGTCGTTTTTTGTCTTCTTATGAATCTCAAACAATACGATATAACTCTCACCATTTTAGTGAAGCTGGAAAATCTTTCTATAATATCATTTTTGTTTTTAATGTTTATGGTTGTCTGATGGCACCGTTTAACTTCTTCGTTAGGCTCTGGTATTATTTTAGTCGGTATCAGTTTACTTGTATGAAGCCATTGCGGGCCGTTCCACCATAGATCATAATTTTGCAATTTACTGGGCTCCATGCCTCTCGATATGACATCAGCAGGGTTATCTGCGGAAATTACATGATTCCAGGTAGCGTCTGGTAATGTTCTTTGTATTTCTGACACTCTATTTGCGACAAAGGTTTGCCATCGGTCTGCTTCTCCCCTAATCCATCCCATAGTGATCATAGAGTCCGTCCAACAATAGGTGGTAACATTTTTGCAATCAAGTGCTGTTTTTACTTTGTTTATTAATTTTGTCAATAATACTGCTGCACATAATTCTAGTCGAGGCAAGGTCGTTTTATGTTTCTTTGGAGCTACTTTAGACTTAGCTTGCACTAATGACACATGATATGTTGTGTTATTGACCTTTGTTCGACAATATATTACCGCCCCGTAAGCTTTTTCTGATGCGTCACTGAATCCATGTAATTCAATAGGTACACCTGTAGTATATTCTAGCCATCTAGGTATTTTTATTTTTTCGAGATGGCTTAATTGTTGTTGAATATTGGTCCACTTCTTTTTTATGCTTTCAGACACTTTTTCATTCCAGTCTATGCCGCTGATCCAGATTTCTTGTATAAGCAATTTCATGGTTATTAGGACGGGTTGGAGCCAGCCGTGTGGGTCAAATAATTTTGCGATTTCAGAAAATATATATCTTTTGGTTGGGTTATCGCAAGCTGTTATGTTTATTTTGAATTGGAAACTGTCTTGTTCTGGTGACCAAATTACTCCTAGTGACTTTCTATTTTCATCTAAGGGTAGTTTTATGGTTTTGTCGTCCACATTTTCCACTGGAATGCTTTCTAGCAATTCTGCGCTATTTGATGACCATTTCCTCAAGTTAAATCCGCCAGCACGTAACATGTTGGTTAATTGATTTTGTAGATGTTTTGCTTTTTCTATATTTTCTTCTCCTGACAATATATCATCAACATAGAAATCTGTTAAGGTGATTTTACTAGCAAGGGGGTAGTTTGTTTCTTCGTCTTTTGCTAGCTGTTGAAGTGTCTTTATCGCTAAGTACGGTGCCGCAGTAGTACCATAAGTAACAGTAGTTAATTCGTACTCTTCTATTGGTTGATCAATCGTCCATCTCCATAATATTCTTTGAAAGGGTTGATCATCTCTATGTATTTTTATGAAACGGTACATCTTTTCTATGTCTGCCATAAACGCAACTTTGTGTTTGCGCCATCGCAATAGTATAGTAGCTAAGTCTTGTTGCAATCTTGGACCTTTATGCAAGTTGTCATTTAGGCTTATTTTTGTACTGGACTTGCTACTAGCGTCGAACACACAGCGTAATTTTGTTGTCAGTGCCTCTTCTCGTATTACAGGCTGGTGTGGAATATAAAATTTCCCTTCATAATTATTTGTTTTGTTTACTTTTATCATATGGCCCATGTTTATGTATTCTTTCATGAACTCATTGTATTTTTCTCGTAAATTGTTGTTTTTCTCAAGTCTTTTTTCAAGTTGTATGAGTCGAGCGGCAGCTTTTTGACGCGTATTCCCGTACTCTAGGGACGGGTCTTTAAATGGGAGTCTGACCGTATAGGTCCCGTTTTTATTTCTTTGCGTCGTGTCTTTATAAAATTGTTCACACTGTTGGTCTTCTTTGTTTAATTGATAGTTTTCAATGACGTCTTCTAGTTCCCAGAATTTGTTAAGTTGAATTTCGTCGGCACGACTAATTAGACTTAATATTTTGATTGTATTGCATGGTTCCGTTGGGCAAAACCCTGACAATATCCAGCCAAACTCTGTATTTTGACTGATAATGCCGTTGTCTAGTTTTTCGAACCCTTGCAATAGTATTTTACTATATTCCTCGGCGCCTAAAATTATGTCAACTGGGCCTTGTTTGTAGTAGGTTGGATCAGCAATTATTTTGTTTGCTATTTTTTGTGGGTCCAGTTGATGAACATTTTCCTTTGGCACTGATGAAGTCAATTTTGGTAATACGATCAATGATGTTGTTAATTTGTATGTACTTGTAAACCTTGGTTGAACTGTGACGTCAATCATATAGTTTGAGGTCTTTGGTATATTGTCTGCCGTGCATCTCTTCCGTGCATAGTGAAGCTTCCGAACCTTGGTCACATAAGACTCGCAGTAATAATGGTGTACCATCGAATGTTTTTGTCTGTACTAAGGCTGTGGCTAGAAGTACAGTTTTTTGAGTGTTGTGAAGTTGCGTAGCTGCATGAGTTATCATTTTTTTATTTTGATTTTCTATCAGTTGAGACTTCTGATCGCATGTTTTTGATGTACTTGATTTCGATGCTTGATTGGTATTTTTGGTGATACTATTTTGCCCTTGTTGCTTTGCCGATAAATATTCATTTGTGTTTCTATGCAACAGTGTAGAATGAGCCTTATTACATATTTCGCACTTTTTATATTTCTCGCTGATGCACTCTTTTTTCGCATGGTGCATAAGACATACATAGCACATTTGTTTTTCTTGTACTTTACGAATACGTTCATTGACATGTAATGCCTTAAATGCTTGACAATATTGAATATTATGGTCTTTCTGACAATACCAACAGAGTCCTTTTTTGTCTTGCCAATTTGTTTTTCCTTGCATTTTTGGTGAGTGTGCCGAATTCGAATCGTTTGTTGTTGTTATTGCGGTGCTTGATTCTAAACTCTTGAATCGTTTTTCTAAGAATTTCATCATTTCTTTGAAACCTTGTAATTTATTTGGCTCCTGTAATTGGTCTTCATACCTCATGTTGGTGTCTGGGTCCCACTTTCGATTTACGATTCTGGTTAAGATTGGGCTCCATGTAGATGTATCGATGTTTTGATTTTTTAACGCTTCATGCATGTTACGTAACATTTTGGCATTGGGAGTCTGAATTTTAGGCAAGTCTATTAATTTATCAATGAATGTCTGTGTTATTTTTCTCTCGTCTTTGTATCGGTTTTCTAACAGTGTGAGCGCTGCTTTATAGTTGACCTCGTTTACTGTCAAATGCTTTATCAGCTTTTCTGCGTCTCCGCGGACATGTGTTTTTAGGTATTGCATTTTTTCTGTTATGGAAATAGTGCAGTCTTCGTCTATAATTTTTTTAAATAGATCATAAAATGAATTCCATGTCTCATAATTCCCAGCGAAGGTGGGGATGGTAATTCTTGGTAACTTTGTAGAGTGGTTTCTGCTAGTTTGTACGGTTTTGTCGTTGAGTTGCTCCTGCAACTCTTGTATTATTTCCTCGAATTGTTCTTGTGCATTTGTAAAGCAGTCATTAGTGATATATTCGTCTTCAAGTGTACTCTGCTCCATTAGTAACTGTATGTGTGTTTCTTCTATATCTTGAAACAGCTTTTCAAGATTATTAATGAGTGATTGTAGTTGCCACGCTGGTTTTTGTTGAGCAACGGCGGTCTTTGCGGTCGCAATCTTCTTTTTAAGTTGGTTTAGCCTGTATTTTTGTACGAATAACTTTGGTGAAATAGTCGTTTTTTCTTGTGTGTCGTCGTTTATCTGAAAGTCAGTGACGTTTTCAATATGATGTAGCTTGTCTTCACATTTCAACAAGTGGTCTATGGCTGCATCATAGATGGCCTGTATATGAGTGTCGAAATAATCTAGTGTCAAATATTTGTGAGTCGATAAAACCTCCTGGTCTTGTAGAAGTCTGTGGTTTTGCGATGCTCTTTCATAAATGCTGTTCAATGTTGTTCTTCTGTCTGTTATGTATTTTTGAGTCTTCCTTGATGATGAGTCCTTTTTAATGTTATCCCGTATTCTTTTAAGTTCAGTGTAGTCGTTTTCCTGGCTTTTGATGAGTTCGTTGATTCTAAGAATGTCCATTGTCTTCTGATTTCTTCTTTTTTCAGTCTTCTTTCTTGAGCGTCCCTAGTCCCTATCCTACTCCTAACACAGTTACCCTATTTGTACTTGCCTCTCCCACACTCTCGGCTCGGTATTTCTGCGCCTTCTCAATGAACTGGTGAGATCCGCTTGTGGAAGGCCAGTCACCGAATCGCTACCGACGAGAGATGTCTACAGGATACAGCAAAGTACCGCGTCTGTCTGTCACAGCGTGCAACTAACTGATGCGGTATGAACACCAGCCTGCTACACCTGAGACGTGTCTGTCTGTTTTTTGTCAAATATACCCTAGAGGGACAAAGAGGGCCGCGAATTTACCAGTTCAAAAAATGCTCGAAGGACCAAATGTACACTCAGCTATCTGAATGTACCGTAAAGGGGGTTGACTGTAGCCTATCAACAACCCTAGCTCCCTAACACCCTAGCCCTAAACATATAACAGCAATATATACGTATATATATAGTGCGGGAAGCCTGTTGCCATGAGACCTAAGGCAACAGACGGAAAGTGGGAAGGATGAAGGGTGTATTGGATGGGATTTTCTCACTGCCGATCCGCAGCCTCACGGACCGACCAATAACCAAGGCTGGGTATGGCCAGAGTTATCGGTAACCATTTAAGGCGCAGTAACAGTGAGAGGAGTCGATGGTCTCGTCGTAAAGAAACAGCGTTGCTCGAAGTGTAGAAAGAGACTTTATTACAATTTTACATGTTATTTATACTAATCTATTTACATGTATGAGTATATAAATTATATTAATGCACTTGTGTGAAACAGCTGATGCTGTCCAATAATTAAATAACAAATAACAATTATTGACGTAAATTCGGGTTCACCGCGGTCACTGCCCTGCTGCGTCGGCATGTTCACATCCTCGCGTGAACACACATGGATCCTCCTTCGTACAGTTTGTAAAATTATTTATAGCAGAGCTACAATTATTCACCTTATTATTAGTACTATTACTAATTGTTGAAGAGTTAATAACACCTGACTTCGACATACTACTTATGTCTGAGTTAAAACTATGAGCTAATAGCCGCGCTATTTGACGTCTAAACCTAATGGGCAGATACACGGTATCCCTAGTCGATTTTAATTTCTCAACAAAACTGTTGGTGTCAAAAAACAAAAGCTTATCACTATAGTGACTTACTAAAAAATGCACTTGTTAATTAAAATGTGTATATAATTGTTCTGTCTATATGTTAAATGTTTAAAATATGGGAAAGCACACAAAATTATTTTATTACAATTAATATTTAGAATCTCGGTAACACTGTCAGTAATATCCTCCTTTTTGACCGTTAAACTATTGCCTATAAATACACAAATATTGGTGGAAGGATTATATTCGAACTTTGTTATTGTTGACATTATATGTTTGTAGGACAACCCAGGTGTACACTGAAATAGATATTGTGGACCTGACCACCATAACATGTTGTCTTGGATATAATTTGGGCTGACTCCTCTGGATATGAGGTCAGCCGGGTTAACTGATGTTGGTACGTGACGCCAAGAATTTACGTCTATTAATTCACTGATTTCCGAAACTATATTAGCAACAAAGTTTTTAAGAATTTTAAAACTCGAATGAAGCCATGCCAGCACAATACTGGAATCACTCCAATAAACCTCATTATTTACCTTATACCGCAAGAAATCTCTGACCGTCTTACACAATCTAGCGGCCAAGAGCGCAGCACAAAGCTCTAAGCGCGGGATTGTTGTAGGCTTAGTAGGTGCAATCTTAGATTTAGCACACAATAATTTAACGGTTACTTCATTGGCAGAGTTTACTGATCGTGCATAAATACAAGCTCCATACGCACTTTGAGAAGCGTCACAGAAAGAATGTAGTTCTATAAATATGGGCTCATCACAGAGCACATGTCTTGGAATTTTTATGGCCCCAAGAGCGGACAGAGAATCAGCAAACTTAGCCCAGGTCATAGAGATATTTTCAGGAATTGGATCATCCCATCCTAATTTCTGCAGCCACAACTGCTGTAATATAATCTTTGTTTGCATTACACACGGACTGAGCAATCCCAATGGATCGAAAATTTTAAACAAATTAGACAATATTGAACGTTTAGTTGGGTGATTGTTATCTGCTGGGAATGAGAGTTGTATTGGAAAATGCAGTGTATCTGTCAATGGATCCCAACCCAAACCCAGGGTGCTGGAAGACTCACTAAGTGTTAACCTTTCATTAACATCTACATCAGACGAGTCAAAAATGCTAGTTAAATTAGTTTTAAGTTTTCTTAGATAGAAGCAGCCTAACTTAAGTGCCGCGGAAACCTCTTGCAGAATATATTTTAATTTGTGCTCACTGTCACTCGAGGTAATCAGGTCATCTACGTAGAAATCGTGTTGAGTCACATTTTGAATAGCTTCATCTGGATGTTCTTCGCCAAGCTGCCACAGACAGCGCGTGCTTAAATAACTGGAACTTGCCATGCCGTAAGTAACAGTATTTAGTCTTAGCGTTTTGATAGGCAAGGACTCATCTTCTCTCCACAATATAAGCTGGAGATTTCGATCCTCCTCATTAATTTCCACCTGGCGATACATTTTCTCCAGATCGCCGGTCAGCAGGTACTTGTGTTGTCTAGCCCGTATTAAAATGGAGAATAGAGAGTCCTGCATATTTTAACCTATCAAAAGAATATCATTAATGGACAATCCAGATAAAGTAGGAGCTGATCCATCGAAAACAACCCGAATTTTAGTGAATTCGCTGCTTTCTTTAAACACGGCGTGATGACACAGAAAATATGATAGATTGGGTCTTCATACATCAGACTTCGAGAGATGACCCAACTGTTCGTATTCCCTTATAAAATTAACATATTGTGTTTTAAGTTGTGGGTTCCTTCGAAATCTTTTTTCTAAATTATAGAATAATTTTTTGGCTAATGTATAAGATTCTCCAAGACAATTAGGTGAATCTATCAGCGGTAATCGAACAGAAAATCTACCGGTATTTAATCGTGTTGTGTGAGATAAAAAATGTCTTTCACACAACCTTTCATCATGACTCAGTGGTGATTTTAATGGTACTTCCTCAAGCTCCCAAAACTTTGACATTTGTACACTAAAATCGTTATCTAATTTATCCAAAGTCAAAGTGTGATGACACTGAGTGTTAGATGTGTTATATAAATCATTTGTTTGTATTGGACCTGAAACAAGCCAACCAAATTGAGAACTTCTTAATGTAGGGTTATTAGGGCCTAGAGAACGCTGCTCACAGCCGAGAATATCCCAAAACAAATCTGCTCCGATGAGTAGGTCTACAGCGGAGGATTGATTGTAACTAGGGTCAGCAAGGTGTACCTCAGTAGGTATTTGCAGTTGCTGAGTGTTTATTGTGTATTTAGGAATGTTACTTGTTAATTCTGGTAATATTAAAACTTGTTGTAACATGGAATGATTTAACTAAAGATTTTATTTGCGCCACACAACACTCTGTGACTTTACTATTTACTTGATTGCCGATGCCGACAATGTTAATACAGTTGTTGAATAATGAATTACTTGATAATGATAATTTTTCCCTGAGTCATAAATGACGATTGACTGCCGCAATCTAACAAGGCACGTACTTGTTCTGTTTTATTTGTTTTAGGGTTAGACACGTCAACTAAGGCAGTGGATAGTAAAATATGTTTAGAGCCCTGTGTAGTATGATTAGCTATTGTCCCACATGATGATAACGATGACGATGTGGTAGCTGCTGCAGGGGTTTCAATTACTGCCGGAACGTGTAGCAGTGCGTTGTGTTTTTTCTTACACTCGCGGCAAGGCCTAAAGTAGCAGTTTCGTGTAGTGTGCCCTTGCCTTAAGCAATTTGCACAGAGATTTAATTTATTCACTTCAGTTATACGATCTTCCACACTCTTGGCCTTAAAAATAGGACAATTGTAGATTCTATGCTCGCCTTGACAAACAACGCAACATGAAGAAGAAGAAGAATTATTCTCAGAAGCAGACTGACAAACTGCTTGACATATGACAGATTTATTATGCTGACGTTCGTTTTTATTGTTGGTACCTTTAGACGGCGTAGAAGTTGATGCCTTACTAGCATTATTATTATGGCTTGATGAAGAGTGACTTAGAGATACAAGGACATCTGCCCGATCAATTAAAAACTTATTGAATTGTTGTAAGTTAGGTGCTAGCTCAGACAAAGTGCCACGAAACTCTTCCCATTTAGTGAGTGTACGATTATCCAGTCTAGCACTCAATATGTGTATTAATAAAGGGTCCCAGTTATCAGTACGTAGTCCTAAACCAGATAACGCTCTCAGATTCTTGGTAACGTGGTTCACTATGAAACGAAGCGATTTATCTGACTCGCGAGTAATTTGATGTATGTTTAGTAAAGAAGTCAAATGATGGCTTATTATTTGTCGCTTGTTATCATATCGGTCGCATAGCAATTTCCAGGCAACACTATAATTAGAATTGGAGACTTCAAAGTTACTCACTATTCTAGCTGCATCTCCCTCCAAATACGATAAAAGATAGTGAAATTTATTGATAGGTGCAGTGCGCTCGTTGTTATGTATAACTGACTATAAAGTGTCTCGGAATTCCAGCCAACGGAAGTATGTCCCATTAAATTTGGCAATTTGTATCTGGAGCAGATGAACTATGACTAACATTGAGTATGTTGCCAGATTCATCGTGGCATCACACACACACACACGAAGCCACGAAGGAGGAATTTTGGCCGAAAGGTGTTGTGTTTCGGCGCTTCCGAGGCCGGTTACCTGCTGACACCGCGCGACACACGACGCCAACTTTACGTGTGAAATAGGATATATTTAATTATAATTGATAAGGTTTTTATATGTATTAGTTTGTTATTGTTTAAGATTATGTTGTGTATTTTATCTATGGGCCACAGTTGCCTGATAATAAAGTTACTATTATTATTATTAGCCTGATGACCTTGAATGAAATTCTGAGCATTCGCAATGTTTGATATGAATAATTGTTCAATATCATCTCTTTCATCAATCTCATTTGGTAAATTACTTGAATTTAATATCTCAATATGATTTTGCAAGTCGTCGAACCTAACGGACAGTGACTCAAATTTACTAAGTTTAAGTGTTAACTCTGCTAATTCAATACGTGTAACAGAGTCCTTTGAAAATAAATTCGTTAAATAATTCTTGAACTTAGTAATTTGGCCCTTCATCGAACTACGCTTAACAATGAGATCTTGTTATTCTTGCCCGTCTCTTGCAGAGCCATCATCCCTGCCCATTGCAACAATTTAACAATAAACAAGAACAATGTCTTTTTTTGTATTTAATAATAAGAGTTACGCGGTAAAATAATGTAAGAAAGGCAAGATTACAATTTACTATTAATAAAATAATTTATCTTACGTCCCTCTCCCGGTATCACCTGTGTCTTGGAACTTTGGAAGTGCCGGTGCTGATCCCGACCGTACTCCGTGGATGGGGCTCGAGCTCGACTATAGTGTCCACAGTTCCAAATGACGTCAACGTACCTGGAATGTTCGGCGAAATAATTTTAATGACTGACAAAATATTTTTAACTTTTTTAATCTAGTGGAGGATGCTTATAATAATAATTGAATGTTTGGAATGTAATTGTAGGTGTGCTACAATGTATCCTGTAAAATACTTCGAATCGGGGAACTATTAAAGTAGGTCAAACAATAATGTTAAATATGTGGGTCACCCAAACTTTTTTAAAAGATGTAATTTAGAAACGATTATTTGGTATTTCCGGTCAGTGGGTAGTCTTAGGGTCCACTAGTTCTTTAAGTTTATGTATTGAAATAAGCCCATGTAAAATCGAGGGGGTTATAAATTACGAAGGATCTGTAGGAAAAAATGTAGGTGTAAGGAAGTAATAAGGAAAGGTCACTTAGCTGCACTGGCCGGGCTGCTAAACGGCGACTTCGGTTGATACCGCTTTATTCTATAACTAGACCGTAAAGCAGGTGTAGGCTGCAATGGCTTGAACTCCCAAATACTCCAAAATACTGTTTCTTGATATGACAGATTTGTTGCTTAGTTGGTCAAGCTGACTGGGCTTCGTATTTCTTGTTAATTTTCCGTTTTGCGGTTGTCCTGTCACGGTCGCCAATTTTATGTCTCGAGTTGGACATAAATGAAACCCTCGAATGTCTTATAAACTTGTATTTCAATATATATTGAGTTTTTACAATATTAAAAACGGAGCGAACTATCTTTGTGAAAATTTTATGAGAATATAATAAAAAGTGATGTGGGGTATGTACTTCAAAAATAAATAGAAGAAAAATAAAACTCTTAAGTGTTTAAAATAGTCGCGCGATCGTACGCAACTGATTGCTATACTTTTAGCAGTAGGCGCCAACAACATTTAGTATAACGTTCATTTCATATAATTTTCAATTTGTATAATGCTCTTTTTATAATTATAACGTTCAGTTAACCTAATTTTCATTTGACCTAATTTTGATATAAACTAAATTTCCGTCAAAATTCTGTAATGAATAAGTAAATATCAGGAAACATACTGTTGCAGCATGCAAGCAAGCATGCAGCGTGCAAGAAAGCATGCAGCGTGCAAGCAAGCAAGCAAGCATGCATCGTGCAAGTGAGCATGCATCATGCAAGCGAGCATGCAGCATGCAGCAGGCATGGTTTGTGTCACGGCTCCGGCGTTGCGGGGCTCCGGCGGTCCCACGCGATCTTATCGTCGCAGATGGTATTCACGCTCACCACCGCAGCTTCGGCTTACTGACCGGCTCAGCCGGCCAGCCTCAGCCGCGGCGGCGGGCGTTAAAACCACCTGCTCCTCATCTCGCGGGCCGCCTCGCCCCTCCGCGCCTACGCGGATTTAAATTACACTCTAGATGTAGGGCAGACAAGACTACGTGGAGTCGGTTTCGTAGCGATTCGATATTGACTTTTAGACAATTATTTTTGTTATTGTCCATTTATATATATGACGGCGCGTTTGATTATTTGAAGATTATATAAGAGTGAATCTCAACCGGATATGACAAACGTCATCTGTCAAAGTTATCGGTTGTCATTCACTCTGACGCAACACCAAGAGCTAGTGTGGGGAGAGCGAACGGCGCGACAGTTCAGTTGGAATCGGCGCGGCAGTCCGTTCGCATCTCAAATAGGTGCTACGTTTTTGGTGGAGTGTCTAGTGATTCAGTGTTCCTAATAATTTTGTAATAAGGTCCTGATTATATTTTGTGCGAAATACGTCGTTTAATTCTCCTAGCCCGATAACCCACGTGTTAGTGAAATTGACTATGGATCCGAATGATATTGTGGACCGTCCTGACGTCCCTTTATACATTTTTGTTAAAATAGATTCCATGAAAAAATACACTGAACAAACAATATTCGCCAAAAAATAATTCTACTGTTTGATAAGTTTGTTAAACAAAAAATGTGATTAAAAATTTATTGGATTGTGTTTCTGTGAAATATATTTCATTCAAGTAAATTGTATTTGAAACAATAATAGCCGAAATCAAAATACAAGAACCAAATATTATAATTATGAAACATTTTCTGGGAAACGAGTTTATATGAAATTTCTGTCTGCGAAACAAAGGGACACTGTTATAACCTCATCTAACCCATACGATGCACCAACAATAGAGAAAATCTGGTTAATGGTCACTGTTCTAACCTAACCTAACCCAAATTATTCAATAACAAAATTATGCTAAACGTTACTTATAGATTTCGAATATTATAGTAACTGATTATTATACTATATGAATATTAGTTCAAATGTGCATTATATAAAATGTTCAATATATCATATAAAAATAGATAAAATGAAATTATATCAATAATTCATTATATCATTTCATCGTTATATTAAAAAAAAGTATGTTATTAAATGAAATAATTAGACCATATGATCTTTAGAGCTTTTGTTATTATTTCAAACGTTACACACCCATTTCAGCGGTGGATATTTCTGCAGGTCTGCTGCGTGGACGACCTTATGGGGGCGTTGCCCTATTGTGGAGAAGTAGCGTATTTCAGCAGGTGTCTGTTGCATTGTGATAGTGAGCGTATATGTGCCATTAAAATAATAACCGGTGACCGGCCAGTGATAGTAATAAGCGTATACATGCCAACGAACGCAGCGGACAATTTAGCTGAGTTTACAGATTGTCTTAGTGTGGTAAGTGCAATTATTGAAGGGGTAAGTAATATATGATATAATTACAAAATCTCTAATATTTACAAGATATAACAACTGATTCTATAATTTTGTTTCTTAAATAATGATCAGTTAATATTATTATAATAAACGATTGATATAATTTTAAAATAACTTATTTTTATAAGCATAATATACTATCAGAAACCAGAAGGGGAAAACATAAAAAAAAGACAATTATAAACAACCTAAGACTAATTTATTCCAAAATAGACTTAGTTCTAACAATATTTCAATCAATGGTCAAAACTCGAGTGAACACAAATATCCGTTAGCATTTATATCAAGAAATACACAAGTACACAATAAATCACAGCAAATACATAAACACACAAGTCAATATATGGAACGAACTCACTGTAAAGTAGTGTAGGTACCAAACCCTTACTGTCCGACGACTTAGCAGCAACTGACCCTGAATCTTATCGAGCACGCGCTTTTATAGTACTCAGGTACCCTCACTACCAAAAAATATTAAAATGCCTAACACGGCCTCTCCTGACCGTGCGCCGTCCTCGGCTGCACCAGGGACGCTGTCTTCGGAAGCGCTGGTAAGTACGGCGAGAGTTTGATCGCCGTCTTCGTCTGAATTGGTTCCGTCTGTACTTGAAGCGCCAGCAGAACCGGCAGAAGCACCAGCATTATCAGTAGAAGCAGCAGCAGAACCAGCAGAAGCACCCGCAGAGGCACCAGCAGCAGCGGCAGAGACACCAGCAGCGCCTGCAAAGGCACCAGCAACGCCTGCAGAGGCACCAGCAGCGCCTGCGGAGGCACCAGCAGCGCCTGCAGAGGCACCAGCAGCGCCTGCAGAGGCACCAGCAGAGACACCAGCAGCCAGGCTTACCAGCGATGTCGTTTGCTATCTGTATGAGAAACAAGTGGTTATTATACGTGACGATATACACGTCTGCCTATTCTTTTGCTTGCACTCAATTCGTCTTACGTGACCCTTTTCTTTTATTCCTCAGACACAAACTAACTAGCTAACTAGCTAAATAGTCTATGAGGTACCAAGACGTCATCTTAGTACTCCATAGAGTTCCATTCATCACACAGCACAGACATGATAACTCGCGTCATCGACATTCATACATCTTGTAACACATATTATTCATTCGTTCATTCGCTGTCATGTAGGGCGTTAATCGCCGAAAGGATCGTCTCGCAGTCCGTCCTTTACATGACCATTGTGTAGGGCGATTACCAAATCACCAAAAGGAACGTCTCGCAGTCCGTCCTTTACATGGCCCATCGTGTAGGGCGATTACCAAATCACCAGAAGGAACGTCTCGCAGTGCGTCCTCTACACGTCAAAACACATTATACGGGAACGACATCCGTTATACGTGGGTGTCAAGGCCACTCTTTGTGAGACTGGTTAGGTATCTCGCAGTTTAGTTTTTTTTTTTTTTATTGACATAAGTAACGAGTATCGTTATTATTATACACAAATATATATTTTAATTACTTTTTCGACATTTTAGAAACATTGGAAACCTTAGTTTTGTATAATTTAGCAGCATTATTTCAATTTTGTAAATGTGAGTACCATGGAGCCATATTTTAAGTAAATTATTATGTGTTTGACTTAAATGAGCATGGCGGTTGAGAGAATTGTCATGCTCACTCAAATGTCTCGCTGGTGGTGGCGCGTGTGTTGGGTCATTCGGCTCCCTCTAAAATGGTTGAGCTGAATGGTGCTGATTCACGCGTCATGTTCGTGAACGGGCGCTGTCAGTAGAGATTGGTCAACTCTTAACTGCCATGGTTTTTATCTTGATTATTTTTTATGTTTTGTATTTCTAGATTACCTTCATTGTTTTCACATATAGAAGCAACAAGAATAATATAAGCAGTATTTTGTAAAAACCTGATTTTAAAAGAGTGTCCGTGGAGTTTCTTGCTCGTTCTTCTCCATAGAGACCTACCTACGTTTTGGAACGAGCAACTAGCTTCAACTTTCTGACTAACTGACCGACTCCTTGACAATTCAAAAGTGCCTGTAAATGGTTTAATTGAAATAAATGCTTTGACTTTGACTTTGACTTTACCTAGCGTAGACGTCTCGCAGTCCGTCTACAGTCTCACCCAAAGATCTACCTGCCATAAGGCAAGCACGCGCGGCTATGAAACAGCACGCTACACGTCCCATCGGACGGCACCCGATGTGCGCATACAGCACGCGTCTTTCGGGTCAGCACCCGAGGCGCACACACAAGCGCGCGTCCTCCGGGTCAGCACCAGAGGCGCATACACATGCACGCGTCGGGGCGCATACCGGCACGCGTGTTCCGGGACAACACCCGAAGCGCACACGCGGCACGTGTCCTCTGGGATAGCACCCGAAGCGCGCACGCGGCACGTGTTCTCCGGGGTAGCACCCGAAGCGCACACGCAGTACGCGTACTCCAGAACCAGGTACTCCAGGGCGCCAGCCTATAGAGCGCACCGGATCCGGGCTGCATCAGCCAGCATAGCAAGTACATGCCTCACACTCACTCACACGGGTACAACACACGTGCAACCAGATCTTAGAAAAGAAATAAAAGGACATTAGAGGTTTGGTTGGAACTTCTCAAAAAAATACCACACAGTTCTCAACTTCTCAAGACATCACTAGCCTTTCCACCATGTATTGAACTTTGGCCTGTTTGGATTTAACACTGAAAGAAACCCGCAAGGCCTATGAACTTGTTTTGTTTGACATTGGAAGGGGTAGGTGAGTTAGCTAGTATGTCGATTTAGTTCCGACTCGGCCTAACCTGACCGATTGTTTTGAAACTTAAATCAAGCCTTAGTGAACTAGTCACTTTGTTTATGTCCTAACTTCTTACAGAAAGAACAAACGAGTATAGCATTATTATTACAGTCGGCTCTATCATCAATGTTACCCTTCCTGAGGCATTTATCCTTGTAATGCCGTTTTACATCGCAATGAAGACATTTGATTTCAGATTTACTAGAACTTACAATTGTGTTTTTTAGTCGTATTAGTTCATGAGGCAAATTCATCGGAGTTATAAAAAGGGGGTTGTCGCTAGGTCAGCATTGAAAGCTGCTGCGCACACCTGTACGTCACTGATACCGTGAATCACTATTTGAACCATAAGTTCCTCGCTTAACCCTCTTAATACACGTAATTTTAATAATAAACAGCGCTCATACTCTGCTTATGACGACAACTTGTTAGATGTGTTTAGAACCTGTTGAAAAGTTTAGGCACAAAGCGGAGACAATGACTTTTTCTTAATGAATTTCAACCATGAGCGATCATTTGTAGCCTACTCGTTTAACCACTTACGAGCACCACTTTTTAAACAATTACTTATTCGCAAAATACATTCATGATCACTCCAATTATTTAAAATTTTGTCCGACCAACTTCGTCACACACCAGTCATTAATATTTTTCACGCTAAGATCGATGCTAGCAATAAAAATATTGGTCAGATCTCACCCGGTTAGACAGATCGCGTCCGCCATGCGGTTCATTGCAGTGATGTCACTCTAGTAGTACCGGCGCGTTCCATCAAGTCTGACCGGCACAGAGCTCTTTCAATGTAGGTGGCACACGTATCCGGAGTCCATTCTCTTCTCCATGGTATTCGGCTGCGACCTGAGTTAATTTCCTGTAGGAACAGACAACCAGCTGCAGTTCATATCGCTCATGAATAAGCGCTTTTACCACACAGTAGGGGTGGCAAACGTGACCGCGGCGCTTGCGCCAATCGCCTTATCAACAGCGACACAACGCACTCGGCATGAGCATGAAACATTATGAACACTGGATTTCATTACCTTTATGAACTAGACACGTAACATTTTACAAAGCTCGACAAGTAATCCACTATGCTTTCGGGAGTTAATTTAGCATTCCTTGCGGACGTGGACGCACGGACGCGCATATTCAGTACAGGTGGAATACTTGTCAGTCTCAATACACTCAACGAAAGTTCACGATATCGACAGACCGTGGGCACAACGTTCAAGACAGTCACCATCATCCTAAAGACAAAGCGATCGAGCTTTATCAACTTCATCGTACCACGTGTCGACATCATTAGCACTCGAATCAGAGACAAAATATTGGTTTGATCTCACCTGAATTGTCATCATAGCGTTTAGAAAGCATTCAGCTATGCTTTTGGCGTTGTTTTCAGTCAGCAGCGGTGTGGCGGCAAAGCCTCTTCAAAATCTCATCCAACTTGTCAGGTGACGAGGGAGTTCGTAACATACGAACCTTTCCTCTTGTAATTAACCTCCAAAACCACTGCAATAGAACACGGTAACCAAAACACTTCTAAACTTCAAATTAATTGAATCGGAGATAGTATTCTAGCGGCTGTATGCTATTACGAATTGACAATTGTTTTCATTAATGGCAGTCACACACACACAACACATTTTTCACGGAAACATGAGGGTAGAATCGAAATCCACCATGACAACGATTCGAGTTGACCGTACGTGACCTGCTACGACGTTTACACGACCTGTCAACTCGTATTGTTCGACCGCGAAGAACGTCCCGACATTATAAAATCAAAGATGAGGGTACTCACGGTTTAACGACGACACTTAACATTAAAATATTTGAACAAAACAGCGGTTACAACTTTGAGAAGAACATGCACGATTTTACCACAAAGCAGGAAGCGACAGCGAGCAAGGCGTCGTGTTTAATTGTGAGGCAATCGTGAACCATACGCGTGTCGCAGTTCACTGTGACGGCAACACCTAGCCACACAGCGAGGGGAACGTGAACCATAGGAACGTGTGTCATGGTTCACTGCGATGGCTACACCCAGCGCCAGAGCGAGGTGGTGTCATAACCAGCTTTTCACGGAGTATTGTTATTTGAAGTTAACCGATGTTTGTGTTGGTATCAAGGCTAATAATTGTGAGCAAATAAATTCAATCCCACTTCTGATATTAGAAACCAGAAGGGGAAAACATAAAAAAAAAGACAATTATAAACAACCTAAGACTAATTTATTCCAAAATAGACTTAGTTCTAACAATATTTTAATAACTCGAGCGAACACAAATATCCGTTAGCATTTATATCAAGAAATACACAAGTACACAATAAATCACAGCAAATACATAAACACACAAGTCAATATATGGAACGAACTCGCTGTAAAGTAGTGTAGGTACCAAAGCCTTACTGTCCGACGACTTAGCAGCAACTGACCCTGAATCTTATCGAGCACGCGCTTTTATAGTACTCAGGTACCCTCACTACCAAAAAATATTAAAATGCCTAACAATACATTCAATATAAAATCTATTGTTATACCACTCAAAAGACATAAAACTTATTTAGTCTAATATGATAAAGACGACTAGTTAAAAACACAAAGCAAAATTGCATAAATACACATTATAACTTGATAAGTTGAAGCTGGGTACACTTCTTAAATATGAAAACAATTTTAAGTATTTTCTTATGCTGGTCACAGTTCAAACCCAAACCAAATGATTCACCAACGGTAGAGGCGATTTGGCGCTCGGTGGCCGCTGTAACGGCGGATATTAAAACATATTTTTAGGTTAGGTTTAGGTTTAAAGATATTTATTCTCAAAAAAGACACAAAGTCACTTACATGAGAACAGAGAACTTTATGCTAATATTACTTATAAGTTCGTCACTGCATTGGACATTGTTCATGATACACCCATCCAATGCATTCAGTTTTTGGGAAGGGTATTATCTGCTGTTAAATATTTAGCTAACTGAGTCTTGAATGCATTGAGTGAGTGTAAACTTTTTATACAAGCAGGTATTTTGTTGTACAACTGTGCTCCTTCAAATGTCAATTGTTTTTTGCTAAACTTAGTTCTCATTCTTGGTAAAATTATAAAACTGGCTCGGCGAGTACTACGTTGAGTAACTTGTTTTACTTTAGTGAATGATAAAGTGGTCTGTATACTTTTGCTGAGAACTTTCCGGATAAAAATACATGTTTGGTAAATATATAACTGTCTTATGTCCATTATTTTCGTTTCTTCATAAATGGTCCTTGTTGGTGTAAAATAAGGGTAGTTAAAAAAAAAACTTGAGAGGTGTCAAGGGACACCCGGATGGAACGAAGTTCCTTTCGATTAATTAGTGAAGGAATTGTAATAAAATTTTATTTTTTTTAAGTTATAATAATATTTTTTTTATTATTAACAAATATAATGTAATTAAAAGACAATTTAATTGAACGTGCCCGTTTATGTATCGAGCGAAATGGACTCCATATTGAGCAGTTGCTTCGATACAGGGAAGTGTAAATTTTATACCTAATAGGTAAGTTTTTAATTAAGCCAAAGTTGATTAAAACGGTGTTTGTGAATAGCTCTAATTTATTTAAATAGGTTACCTATAGCACCTATAGGTACCTACGCCTGCCTGCCTTTCTTTTTCTAGCAAAAGAGTACCTACTCACTTACCTACTTACAACTACAAATAATTCGCCAATGATAAAAGTAAGTACCACTACCTACCTAGGTACCCACCTAAGCTCCCACTGGCTTAATTTAAACCAAAACATTTTAATCAAATAAAAAAAAATATTATTGTCGCTAGTAAAACCTAGAGAAAAGTACTCTGTGACCTAGAGCGATAAGGTGCAGTGGTTACCTACTGACGACCGCGACCGAACCCAAACCCAAACTTTCAATAGGTACCTACTAAACAAATCATAGAAGTAGGTACACTAACTACCTACCTACCTAACCTACGTATTCTATGGCTTAATTATCGACTTAAAATTTACACTCGTTTTCACAATCCACACAGTCTCACAGTGAAAGGTGGACTTATCTCGTAGGTCGTTATCATCGGAATTATCACGCAATGATAATTCCGATGTCATTGAGGTAGGTACCGCCACTATTTGAGCGAATAAACTTAGGTACTAAACATATCGCCGTAGGTACCTAGTTCAAAGAGTTCGCCGCGCCGCCTTTAAATACATAAACATATTCTACGAAAAGCGAATTCAGACTTTATTTTGTAAACGTAAACGGTTAAAAATTGAAATTTTACCAAACTAGGTATGATAAAATTATTCTGAGAAACGTATAGGCTGGTGCCCGACCGGACAATGGGAGCTATGTGCAACCAAATTTCACGGTTAATGTGTAAAAATAAGGTTTTAATTCGCTCCAATATTTTCATAGAAAAGCCGCCATTCAACTAATAATGAACTCTATTTGACAGTTCCAACGATTAAATTTTTCTGTACGAATTGTCTGCGTTTGTGAAGTAATAAAAATAGCAAAAAAGTGTCGTGACAACTTTTCGTAAGAATTTTTTCCGTCTAGCCCCCTTTCACAACGCGCGATAAGGAACTTCGTTCCAATAATTTTTATTATTTTGTTTTGTGCGACTTGAAGATTTGCCAGTTTCGTCTTGGCCGCACTGCGCACTGGTGTGGTTTTACTAAGGCGTTATAGATGGTGTGACGCAATCTATGTGGGATACACCGAACTATATTTCGGAGGGATGCAAGCATTGACAAAAGCTTTGTTTTTATGTGGTCTAAGTGATCATTCCACGACAGAGAACTATCCAGTCTTAGACCAAGATATTTTTCACATGGTTTTTGGTGTAGAGGAATATTGTCAATAGTTAATGGTTCATGTGGAGGTATTATTTTATTTTTAGCTTTGAATAAGACATAGCATGTTTTAGAAATATTGATCGTTAATAAGTTATATTGTAACCATGAAAACAGGGTATTTAAATCATTTTGAGCTTGGGAAACTAAATCATGAATGGAATTTCCAAAGTAAAATAAGCATGTGTCATCAGCGTATAGGGTAAGATGACCATGTAGTTTAAGTTCTTGTATGTTATTTATATATATCAAAAAGAGCAGGGGACCTAAAATAGATCCCTGGGGAACTCCACATGTTATAGGTAATGCGTCACTTTGATAATTATTATCCATTCGAACTATTTGCGACCTGTTTTTCAAATAAGATTCGAACATTTTTATGGCACTGCCGGCAATATTAATGGTTTCTAGCTTTTTGAGTAATAACTTATGACTTACAGTGTCAAACGCTTTTTTAAGGTCAATAAAGATGCCAAGGACTATGTTTTTTTTATCTACATTTTGCTTAATTTTAGTAACGAGGTCGATTGTAGCAGTAAGTGTGCTGCTTTTTGGTCTGAAACCGTATTGTCGGTCCGAGAGAAAGTTAATTGAACTTAAATGTTTTTCTAACCGGGTGTGTAAGATTTTTTCTAGTATTTTTGACAATACAGGTAACACTGAAATAGGTCGATAGTTGCCTGGATCCATTTTTGATCCTGATTTGTGAATGGGAGCTACATTCGCCATTTTCAGGGTATCGGGAAAATTGCCGTTAATCAGCAGTTTGTTAAAACATTTGCTCAGGTTGTTTGCTATTAGGTCTTTTATACATTTTATTACCTTGGTACTAATGCCATCTAATCCAGTACTACAGTTAGAGTCGAGGTTTGTAATAATTTTCGTGATTTCGGCTGCGGTACATGGGTCAAGAGTGGATAGCACTGGGGTGTTTTCGGAAGGAGATTTTGGTAAAGCATGTGCATAGTTATCATGAAATGATCTTGGTATGTCATTTGCTAAAAGAGGCCCTATTGTAGCAAAGTACTCATTAAAAATCTGGCAAACGTTTGGGTCTGTAATATGTTTTGAGTCAATCGATAGTTTTGATGGAGCACAATTTTGTTTGATTTTTTTTTTCCTAGGGTGTTAACTAGATTCCACATTTTCTTTGGTTTATTAATACACTCGCAATTTTTTTTATAGTAATAAGTATTCTTCGTATCTTGCATGTGTTTGGCGACACGTTTTCTTTTTGTGATAAATTCTGCTTGCAGTGTGACGTTCTTTGGATCTTTTTTAAGTTCAGTCCATAACCAGTCGTGTCGTGGTAAATTCAGGATTTTGGTCTTTACTGTTTTACTTTGGTCTATTGTTGATTTTATTTTGTTTTCTAGTAGTGAGTAATTATCAAATTCTTCATGGTTGGTCGTTTCTAGCAGATTGTAAAGTTTTGTAAAATTAATCGCTTCGCACTGGGTTCGTATTTTTTTAGGGGATTTAGTTTTTTTGAGTTCAACATATATTTGTTTATGATCAGACATTGAAGACTCAGTTAATGCCATGTGGAAGTGATCGTCTTTCAAGTTAGAGCTGACATGGTCCAGAATAGACTTTCTTGTATTCGTGTCTCTTGTACAATATTTTTTATTAATTTTATTTATTAATGTATGTCCTGCTCCCTTCAAAAGTTCGTTGTATTGTTTAGTCTTTTTGTCTTTGTTCGACAAATCTATGTTGAAATCTCCGAACACTATTGCCCTCTTTCTTTCCTGTAATTGAGATTCATAAACTTCCAGAAACTCTGTGTAGTTAGTATCGCCTGGGTTGTACACGACTCCGACGTCCAAAGCATATCTCTCTAGACGTACCCATAAATAGTTGTTTCCTCCTGTGTACTTGGATTCTGTTACACTATGTTTCAGGTCATTGTGAACATATGCTGAAACTCCGCCTCCTCTTGAATTTGTTCTGTAGTTGTAATAGTGCGAGTAGTTGTAAATTTGGAGTTCCAAGGCTTGTGTTTCACTTCTAATCCAAGTTTCAGTCAATAAAATAACATGGATGGTATTGGGTAATGACTGAAGAATGCACTTAAGTTCGTCGAGTTTTTCTTTCTTGCGTATGCTTCGAGCATTCAAATAGAAAAATCTGAGCCGTGATTTGTTGGCCTTTATATTTTGGTAGCTGTTGATTACTTGGTAAGTATTGCTGGCAATTGTCGCAGGTATGGTTTCGTTTATTGTTCGAAGTTTTTTGCAGGGGTTTTTATTATTGTAGGTGTGCCGTTTATATATTTTATAGTGAGTCCATTCTCTCCACCATTTTGTCGACGTATTAGTTCTTCTTTCAGATTTTTAAAATATTTTTGTTGGGCTGGAGTTTGGTCCGAAAATATTTTAATGTTTTCTGGCAACTGATCTTTATTGCGTAGTAGATACTTAGCGGGTGCTGAAGTGTCGTAACATACTTTGACTCGGCGGCTTTTTCCAAGCGAGTATTTACCTATTCTATAGGTTTTAATTGGTTTCGGGAGGTCTTGGCTCACCAATGTAGTGATTTTCAAAATATCGGCTTCATCTTGGGACATCCTGTCTTCCGCGCTAGCGGCGGACTGCTCTGGCAACCCCACAACTATAATATTTTTTTCTCTACTATTTCGATCTACCACCTCCTTAATTATATGTTCGTTCAGACATAGCTGAGTTTGAGGGTTTGAGGTCGAAGATGTAAGGTTTGATTTGGACGTATTAGGTTCTGACTCAAAGGATTTAATTTTGTGTTCACCCAGCAATAGTTGCTGTTCCAGTTGTGACACTGTCATTTTCAATTCTTTATGTTCCGTTATCAGGCCAGTTGTCGACGATTTAATCTCAATAATCTGTTCTGTATTTTCGCGAATCTTGTCTGCAGTTTGTTCGTTACATGACTTCAATTCAGTGATCTCCGCTTTAACCTCCGACATACTTTCCTGCATTTTAATTATAATTTGCTCATTAGATCCAGCGTATTTTTCTAATAATAAACCAATACGAGACAATTCCGCCCGAATTTGTTTCATATCGGTGGCACATTCGCATTCATGTTCTAGCGGCTGTTTTCTTTTTCGAAAGGTTATTTGTGGGTCTGCCGTTAACGAACTTAGCTTTGACAGATCAGGATGCGATCCACCAGCGCTGGCGGCACTGCCGGTTGCTTGGCGCGGTGGCGACCTATGTATATTCATAGTTTTACGTTAAGGAGACCGGTGGCTTGATGTATGTACTTGACGCGCAGGTCTTAGAAACGTGATGGTGCACTGAGAAATTATTTATTTTCGATCTTCTGTTCGATGTTATGGGGTGGCGCCACCGTCGCGATTCTACTCGCAATGCAACTTGGCCACACTATATTTGTCGCTGGAACGCTTCTGCGCCGTCGAGTTGGTAGCACTGACAGCGCCCAAAGTTGCGCGTACACAGGACTTTCGCCTTTTGCTAGTTCACGCAACCGTGAGGATTCCGTGCACACGCGAATAAGCCACTATGACCGGCACTTTTTTTTTAGTATTTTATTATTGTTTATTTTGGTTTGTATTTTACGGAAAATAGTTTTTGGGCGATAAACACTTCACTACACTTATGATAAGTAGAAAAAATAAAGTTTTTGCATATGCTAATTATTATTTTCGAAACGTAATTACTGAGGGCACAACTTAGTGGTACCGGGCGCGTTCCGAATTTTTACCATGCATGCAGCAAGCATGCAAACATGTAAACAAGCATACACCACGCATGCTGCATGCAAACAAGCATGCAGCATGCAAGCAAGCATGCAGCATAGCATACACCACGCATGCAGCATGCAAGCAAGCATGCAATATGCAGCAGGCATGGTTTCTGTCACGGCTCCGGCGCTGCGGGGCTCCGGTGGTCCCACGCGAGGTTATCGTCGCAGATGTGTTTTACGCTCACCACCGCGGCTTCGGCTTGCTGGACGGCTGCGCCGGCCAGCCTCACCCACGGCGGCGAGCGTTAAAACCACCTGCTCCTCAGCTCGCGGGCCGCCTCGCCCCTCCACGCCTACGCGGGCTTAGATTACACTCTAGCAGACAAGACTGCGTGGAGTCGGTTTTGCAGCGATTCGTTTCTAACTTTCGAAGAAAAACATATTGAATTTTTAAGACAATACTGTAGCGTGGCGCAATAGATTTGCAGATCATGCCTAATTTATGCCAAAATAAATTAGCTTTCAAGATAAGTTTGCCAAAAAAAGATATGGCAAAGTATTATAATGGCAAAACAAATTATGCCAAATTGGTTATGCCAAAGTTATGATATCAATATAATAATAAATCTCAAAAAGTATTTATTAAATAAGACAACAAAAGACGTTACAAATTATATTAAATCACAACTTTAATAATTTAAAGAAAATAATTACAACTATTAACAAAATTAACTTTTATCAAGAATAAAAAGACAGTAAGAAATTCGACACGCGATATCACAACGTCCGTCCGTCTCTGGAGTCGAAGCAAAAAAGGGCCGTTCAACTGGTATACACGTCGTTTTAACCGTCGCAGGTCCCACCACGCTTGCTCCTCCACCACTCAGCAGTGACGTCGGCCGGCTCCGCCCATCAGAAAGGATTTTTATCCTAATTCGGCCTCTCCTGATGGCGGTGCGTCCTCGCCCGCGGAGTCATGAGTGTGGAGAAGTGAATGCTGCAGATCTTCATTCCCATGGGATGGTGTTGCAGGAACATGTACATCTACTTCAACCACGTCACGCTCGCCACCACATGATTGATTCACAGTAGAATCTCCACCTTCCTCGTCTCCATCGTCTGAAAATTCACATTGTTTACATTAACTTCATGGTTAAAAATATGGAAGCTGAAAGTAATAGACTGACTCGATTACTTTCGAAACATTTTGACAGAGCCCTCAGGAATATCCACAAAAAACAAATTGATCCAGTCTCATTTTGTTCTTGAGCTAACAAACAAAATTCGGCAGTGCCCTCAGGATGCCCTCGTAGAAGAAAGCAATTTATGCAATCCTTCTATTTCGCAGAGCCCTCAGGATGCGCGACAGTGACCGCAGTATGTCTATAGAGCAGAGCCCTCAGGGTACTCTATTTACAACAAAGGAATACTTATCATTCAAGATGTCCTTTACTTTCGCAGAGCCCTCAGGGTGCGACACAACATGAGCAGGGCCCTCAGGGTACTCAATTTACAAGTGCAGAGCCCTCAGGATGCAAAAGTACAATCAAACAAAGTATTTTAAGGGTACAGGGTAATACTGACTCTCAAAAAACGCGGAGCAAACATCGGGGGTCCATTCCCCGCGCCACAGCGTAATGTATTCCGCAGCGGCTTGCGTGGTTTTGCCATAGGAACCAGAGATCAATTTGAGCTCATAGCGTCCATGTGGCAACACTTGCGTGATCACATAAGGGCCGCGCATGCCAGAGTCCAACTTGCCCGTAGACTGGCTCGCCTTGCGAACGAACACAAAGTCATCCTTCTTGAATACACATGGTGTTTTGCGCCGTTCGTTGACATGAGCATCTTGGTGAGAACGGTTTTTCTCTAGCAACTCTGAAGCGCGTTGCCGGGCAAGCTCGCGCAGTGATTCGCGATTCGGACTTGTCGCTTCCAGGGCCACATCGCGCACCAGGTACAGTATGACGGGCGTTGTTCCATTGCTGCCAACTAACAAATGCAAAGGAGAACATTTAATTGATTTTTGCGTAGTAACATTTAAAGTAAGTTTTATTTTCCACAAAATGTCTGACCATTTTTCTTGTCGGAAATTTGACTCGACACGAATCATGTTCATTACGGTACGACAATATCGCTCAACCTGCCCATTGCTCTGATGCATTTCGGGCGTAATAAAATGCATCTCACACCCTAATTCTTTTATCCAATTAACGAAAGATCTACTCTCATACATACGACCACGATCACTAACTATTACTCTAGGGGAGCCAAAAAGGAAAATCGCGTTTTGGAAAGTCTTTATCAACTCTCTAGCATCTTGCTCTCTAACATATTGGGTAAAGAAGGCAATATTTAGTAAACGCATCCACAATCAAAACAACATACTTAAAACCGTTAGAGACCGAAAGCGGCCCCAAAACATCGCTATGTATAACATCAAACGGTAGACCTGGCTTGTTCCACGACTCTATAGGTTGTAAGGGCTGACGCGGTATCTTTTTATGAGAAAGACATACAACGCAATGTGTTATGTACTTCCGCACAAACTGTCTCAATTTTGGAAACCAGAAATGTTTACAAACTAAGTCAGTTGTCTTGTCTATGCCAACGTGTTGGTGCTCATCGTGAAAGACACGCAATAGGCTAAGACGGTGACCCTTTGGCACATAACATAACAAACGCGGTTCTTCACCGACTACATCCATCTTGTAATACAAGATGTCATTGCGCTTAACATACCGAGACGCATCTAGGTCTCCGTCTTTAACCTTCTGCAATAAACTTTGAGTTTAATGGCTTTTGAATCTCACACATATTGACAGGGTTTCGGCTCAAATAATCAGCATGGGATAGCGCTGACCCCTTCCGATAGTCAAGCTCAAAGTCATAATCCTGAAGATACATCCACCACCGAGCAATTCTCGGTAGTAGATCCTTCTTACGCTGAGTCAGTTTCAAGGCGTTACAATCAGTTATAACTTTGAATTTTAAACCAATTAAGTAATGTCTAAAATGTTGTAACGCCTAGACTACCGCTAACGTTTCCAATTCATACGAATGGTAACGCAGTTCAGCGCCTTGGGTTACCTTGCTAAAGTAGGCAATAGGTTTCTTATGACCACCGTCGTGGGTCTGAAGCAGAACAGCACCATACCCCTGGGCTGATGCATCGGTGTGCACCTCAGTGGGGAGAGAAGGGTCGAAAATAGCCAATATTGGCTCACTGGTGAGTCGTTCGATAATGTCCTTACGGACATTTTCCTGTTCCTCGTTCCACTTGAAGGGTACACCTTTGCGAGTTAGATTTGCAATGCACGCTGTCTTCAGAGAATAGCCGGGGATGTACCGTCTAAAGTACCCTGCGAGTCCCAAAAATTGTCTTACCTCTTTCACATTGGTCGGTACTCGTGCGTTAACAAGGGCCTCTATCTTGTGCTCGCTCGGCTTCACCTGACCATTACTAATAATTCGTCCTAAATACTCAACCTGTGTAGTAAGAAACTTACATTTTTTTAAATTAATGGAGAAACCTGCCGTTGTCAGGGTCTCAAGAACTTCACGGAGCGTCTGTAACCCTTCATCAACCGTGTTGCTAGGTAACAAAACGTCATCAATATACACGCATGCTCTACCTGTATCAATATAAGGACGCAATGTTTTTGATATTATGCGTTGGTAAACGACAGGTGCATTGGCAAGACCGTAAGGCATTTTGAGGTACTCATAATGACCTTCTGGGGTCACGAACCCTGTTCGATGTATTGACTGTTCATTTAATTTGATCTGGTGGAAGCCTGTAGCCATATCAAGACATGTAAAATATTTAGCCTTGCCTAAGCGATCGATATGGTCGTCTATTAAAGGCAGTGGAAAGTGATCCTTTACGGTATTTGCATTTAAGTCTCGGAAATCTACGCAAAGCCTATCACTACCATCTTTTTTCTTAACTAGTAAGATTGGGCTTGAAAACTCTGACTCGGACTCCCTAATGATTTGTTTATGTAACAGATCTTTAATAATTTCTCTAACGCGTAGTTTTTCAGCATGAGACATTTTATACGGACGATAAACGATTGGGGTTTCATTATGCAGACGAATGTGCATAGAACCCGTTTGCACAGTAGTGGTAGCTGTACCTATTACTAAATTCGCCTCAAATTTGTTAACTATGTTCATTAGCCGTTTCCTATCCTCACCTATTAACGGGGAATCAATCAGTGAACACAAATCAGACTTACTATCGAGGACGTTGTGTACTCTAGAAAGTCGTTGCATACCACGCATACGTGTAAACGTAACTCCATCTCTATTCAGAACATCGGTACCTACAATGACTGGCGTGTTCATAAATTTATCCGGAACAACATGGAAGTCAATCTCCAGAGTAATTTCTGAAAACTCAACGGTCAAAGTAGTGCGGTAGCACGTTTCTACTTCCCGACTACCTATACCTCGTAAAATTCGAAATGATGGTTGTTGAGTACATTGCAAATGCTTCGTGACAGACTCGGAAATCAAAGAAATAGTCGAACCACTATCTATAAGTATGTCAACAGTCACCCCTTGAATAACTGCAGTAGTAATGTCATTTTGCTTAAACGTATCAACATTTTCGTGACAAAAATTAACATTTGACTTGCCCCGTGACTCTGTTCGCTGTTTGGCAAAACAATCTTTGACTTTATGACCTCTTTTTCTACAGAAAGAACAAGGTTCTAGTGTTGATGCTTGTTTGCTTAAACTGCTGCTTGTACTAGAAGTATTTGGACTATCACCGGTTGGTTTTTCCGATTTTACCCGTTTAGGACACGTTACCTGCTTATGGCCAAAATTTTTACAAATAAAACATCTAACTTTTGAATCGCCCACTACGTTCACGAACCGATGTAATTTGAGTAGGTTTCACGTATATCGACAAAAAGTTAACCAAAGTGTCAGGCATCAATTTAGCATTAGTAGCGGCTGCATGAATTTGGGGATCAGTAATACCACGTATAACAATAGCCGCGATCAACTCATCACTCAATCCCTCGACAATACGTAATCGTAACAAAGAACGCCTAGCATATTACGCATATGTAGGGTAGTTATCAGAATTAGTTTTCATAACGTCGAACAAAATGTTTGCAATATCTAATTGAAGTGGGCACAATGTTCTAAATTCCCGCTTGAAATTAGATCAGCTACGATCGTTGCTAACCCACTCGTTTAACCATAACTTTGCATCTCCTTTCAAACAATTACCGATTCGTGCTAAACACTTACGATCGTCCCATTTATTTGTTGTACGTACATGGTCAATCTCACTACACCACACATCAAAATTATGCAAGGATGGATCAAAGTTGGATATAAAAACATGGTTAGATCTTATCGGAATCGCATTGATTGCGCTTACAAGCTTCTCGGTTACCTCGCTCATAGCCACCTCGGCGTTGGGATGCGACACGCTGGAGCAGGGTACCGACGTCAAGTCTGCACTCGCACCGCATGACTCAGCAGTTGACGGTACAGCTAACACACCGGGCAGCTCATTGGTTGAAGCAGGAAATACCGTTGGTACTGCTGGTTCTGCCAATGAAGTGCGCGGTGTAATTCCACAGTCACTAGCACTAACCCTGGAACTATCTTCTAAAACATTTAAACGGTTCAAAATAGTTTGAAGAGTTTGCTCCAAACCAGAGACAGGCGTACGATCTCATTTCCTACTTTTACGTTTACTTTTGTCAGACATAATTTTAAAGTAACGGAAACTCTCTAAGAACTGGGTAAGAATCCCACTTCTGAAATAATAAATATCAAAAAGTATTTATTAAAAAATACAACAAAAGACGTTACAAATTATATTAAATCACAACTTTAATAATTTAAAGAAAATAATTACAACTATTAACAAAATTAACTTTTAACAAGAATAAAAAGACAGTAAGAAATTCGACACGCGATATCACAACGTCCGTCCGTCTCTGGAGTCGAGGCAAAAAAGGGCCGTTCAACTGGCATACACGTCGTTTTAACCGTCGCAGGTCCCACCACGCTTGCTCCTCCACCACTCGGCAGTGACGTCGGCCGGCTCCGCCCATCAGAAAGGATTTTTATCCTAATTATATATATTTGAAACGATAGACTTAATGATTTTCGATCAAATAAACGTTATATCCAATAACGTTATACGAAATAAGTTTTAGAGTATATAAAATGTTATATGTAAAGAAATTATACCAACAGTTGTGATATCTCACGTTTATAATATCTTGTGAACGTTATTAAACTGAAAATATACCAAATAACTTTATATGATATGAGACGCACCCTTATTGAAGATTACGGCATTGAGTCTGTATATATCTTAGGCGATTTTAATGCCGCACCGTATGGTTTATTTTTCAATGAGCTTATAAGTTATTGTACTGAGCAGTGTTGGCTATGTGTTGATGTAGAAATACTAGGTATTGACTCAGATACGTTTACTTCTATTAGTGACGTGTATGGGTCGTGCAGCTGGTTGGATCACTGCGTAGTAACTGAGTCTGCGAGGCAATCGGTTATAAACGTGTATGTGGACTATGACACGGTATGGTCTGATCATTTCCCAATTATTATTGAGTGTAATTTAAATGTGATTCCACATATGGTACATAACAATGTCATGTTAAATAAGGGTGTATCTTGGGGTGTACGAAAGAAGGAACAGATTGCCTTGTATACGAACGAATGCAATAGGAGGCTCAGGCTTGTCGACTTTCCTGAGGAGTGTATACAATGTGCTGACTTTTACTGCCACGACCATGGTCATAGGTGTGCCATTGACAGATTGTACTCTGATGTTGTGACTTCTCTTCGTAACGCGTCGTTGGCGGGTCGGAGAGGCACGAGGACGGGTGGGGCTGGCTCGCGTGTAGCAGGGTGGAATAAAAACGTCCGCGTGTGGGGTATTATATCGCGAAATGGGGTCCATATTGGCTCACCTAAAGTTCTTTACCCGAAATTGTACTTCCTAAGGATTTGTAATCCGAATGATCACTCTTCCTAAAATTTTTCATCCTAAAGTTTTTATTCATACTATTTGTAGTGCTACCGGCGATGTTCATAACACTCATGTTTCCGAAAATTGTTATTAATAATATCATTAATGTAAATATATTTAAACTCCTACTGTTTTTTATCATAACGCTTCTGTCCCTAAACATAATTACCATAATATTTTCACTCATACCTACTCGGAAAGAAATATTTACCAAGTGTAATAAAAAATATATGTGGGTAGAAGATGATATTTATAGTTTTAATTTGAGGGATTATTATTTGGGGGTATGCTTTACATAACGTACTGAGTTGTGTCTATTGCTAAGTTCAAACCTACTGCGCGTGCGTGCAAGCAAGCATGCAGCAGGCAAGCAAGCATGCAGCATACAAGCAAGCACGCAGCATACAAGCAAGCATGCAGCGCGCAAGCAACCATGCAGCATGCAAGCAAGCAAGCATGCAGCGTGCAAGCAAGCATGCAGCATGCAACGTGCAAACAAGCATGCATCATGCAAGCAAGCATGCAACATGTAAGCGAGCATGCAACATGCAGCAGGCATGATTTCTGTCACGGCTCCGGCGTTGCGGGGCTCCGGCGGTCCCACGCGAGCTTATCGTCGCAGATGGTATTCACGCTCACCACCGCAGCTTCGGCTTGCTGGCCGGCTACGCCGGCCAGCCTCAGCCGCGGCGGCGGGCGTTAAAACCACCTGCTCCTCAGCTCGCGGCCCGCCTCGCCCCTCCGCGCCTACGCGGATTTAAATTACACTCTAGGGGTAGGGCAGACAAGACTACGTGGAGTCGGTTTCGCAGCGATTCGTTTCTGTCATTAACTTTTGTAGCACAACATATTCTCTTTTTAAGACAATATTTTAGTTATTGTCTATTTATATATATTTTCGTTGAAATAAATTCCATGGAAAAATACACTGAACAAACAATATTCGTTAAAAAATAATTCTAGTTTGATAAGTTTGTTAAACAAAAAAATGTGAATAAAAATTCATTGAATTGTGTTTCTGTGAAATATGTTTCATTGAAGTAAATAGTCTTTGAAACAATAATAGTCGAAATAAAATTACAAAAACCAAATATGATATGAAACATTTTCTGGAAAACGAAATTCTATGAAATTGCTGTCTACGAAACAAGGGGACACTACATGTTATGTGAAAATAAAGTTACGCAAAATTAATGTCTATAGTACTGATTATTATGAATAAAAAGAAATCTAAACAAAAAAGATATGACTTTGAATAATAGTGTAAAAGATGGTTATGTTGAGAAAATATAGGAAAACAAATAAAAGTATAATAGATGTTTATTGCTACTGACATTATGAAGTTGAATGCTTCGGATTATGAACATTAGAGACAGAGTAGTTAGGAATTGTGATTGTTAGGATGAAAAATGCTAGGGTGAACATTTTCGGATTTCCAATTATCGGAGTTAAAAATTTAGGTGAACTTTGGCGCACCCCGCGAAATGTGTGAAAGCAGAAGGGTGTTCAAGTCTAGACTAAAATGGTGCCAATGTCATCAAGACCAATTGAAAATGGACGCCCTTGCTGTGAAGCACTCGAGCAGAGACTTTCGTGGTTTCTGGCAGGGTATCAAGAAGGAAAATTTAAGACCTGGCTTACCGGTGAGCGTCGAGGGGGTTAGTGATTCGAGAGACATAGCTGATTTATTTAAGTCCTACTTTTCAGTTAAGCCTCAGTTGGGAAGGCATGATGCGGGGGCCGATACTGCCGAGCCGATGGGAGCGATGGTGACAAGGATTTCGGCCAGAGAAGTTAATGAAATCATTAAACGTATGACTAGAGGCAAAAGTCCTGGCCACGATGGCCTCAGTATTGAGCACCTGCAGTATACCGGCCCACATGTGTCTAGGGTTTTAGCTATGTTCTACTCGCTATGCCTGAGCCATTCCTACCTGCCTTACGATTTTATGCGAACGATAGTAGTGCCTGTGGTGAAGAATAAAACTGGTGATTTAGCTGATAAAACGAACTATAACAGACCTATCTCTCTTGCTACTGTTATAGCAAAGGTGTTTGACGGGTTGCTTGAGACACGGTTAAATAATCACGTGACTTTGCACAATAATCAGTTTGGGTTTAGGCCCAAAATATCTACAGAGAGTGCAATATTGTATCTCAAGCATACCGTCCGATATTACACAGATCGTAAAACACCAGTTTATGCGTGTTTCCTCGACCTGTCAAAGGCCTTTGACCTGGTGTCGTATGGTGTATTGTGGCGAAAGCTAAAGGGCATGAATATGTCACAAGAACTTATTGCCATCTTCAAGTATTGGTACGAACGCCAGGTTAACAATGTGAGATGGGCAGGCACATTATCGGAGCCATACAAGCTTGAGTGTGGAGTGAGACAAGGTGGGTTAACTTCACCCACACTTTTCAATCTTTACATGGCAATCAATGGCATGGCATGGCATGACAATCTTTACATCTTTAGTCGTGCTCAGTGGTCAACATGTTGGATGTTATGTTCATGATGTGTGTGTAAACAATCTGAGCTATGCAGACGACATGGTGCTGCTGAGCGCATCGGTTTGTGGTTTGCGCAAGCTGTTGAAATTATGTGAGAACTACGCTGGCAGCCATGGTATTTTGTATAATGTGGTTAAAAGCCAATACATGGTCTTTCAGGGAGGTACCAAATGCCCACAACATGTACCTTCTATTCGTCTGAATGATGTACCGTTGCAACGGGTGAACGAATTTAAATACTTAGGGCACTGGGTGACGGCCGACTTGAAAGACCATGTCGACATGGAGAGGGAGCGGAGGGCACTGTCTAAAAGAGCAAATATGATAGCTCGCAGGTTTGCACAATGGTCAAGTCAAGTGAAGATTACACTTTTTAAAGCTTTCTGTACTTCCCTGCGCTGCGTAGAGCCAAATCAGGAAAATCCGCTGGGCCAGATGACGTTCACATAGAAGTTTTAAAATTACTGGAAGAAAACCATGTAGACGCCTTGGTGAAACTCCTGAATATGGTCTATGACTCAGGTCACATGCCGAAAGACTGGCTAAAATCAACTTTCGCGTGCGAGCGTCGAAGCGAACGGACGCGTTACGGATCGTGTGTGTCACTAAGTTGTAATATCTAGTCTTAAATGGATACGAAATGTAGCGGCTGTGACGCTGCTATGGATGAGTCACTATTTATGGAGTGCTCGCAAGAACGGTGCAGAAAGAAATTTCATCTGAACTGTCTGGCCTTAACGAAGGAAAAAGTTGATGCTCTCACACAGGATTGCAAGAATAAATGGATCTGTCCTGAATGTGTATGCACAATGCCTAAAAGGGGTAATACCAACACGCCGGTTAGAGGAAATGCAATCGTCAGCAAGACGGTCTCACCAAGCTTTGTAAATACTGCCGACCGTGGCAGTCGTCGAAATAAAAGCGAAATCGTTGTCAATAACGAGACCAAACTGCTAGAAGAACTACGTGAGTTTCGGTGGGAAGTGAAGTCGCAGCTGGAAGAACAGCGAAAGGAATATGTTTTATTACAAAATAGATTTATTAATACGGAAACAGAACTAAAAGAATTAAAACAAATTTTGAGGGTAGTCCAAGAAAAAGCTAATAAAGTTGATATGTTAGAAACAAGAATCAAGCTTCTAATAGAAAATAATGAAAAGCTGGAAACAAGTCTTAAAAATAATAAGGGGCCAAAACAGATTGACCAAAGCTCTAAGGGATCGACACTATCCTTTGCACACGCAGTTAGAGATAAGCGGGTAGTTAGTAATAATGTACCTGCGAAGGAATGTGTGGCCACAAAATCGGGGGAAATAGAATCGAAGAAGGAACAGGTGCAAGTATTGAATAATGGCCTGAGATCGGAGAATGTTGTTAGTGCGGAGAAGAAAGAACCCGAGAAAGAAGAAAATTGGACTACCGTAAACAGGAGAAAAAGCAAATATTTAAATAGTGAAGTAAAAAAAGGCGGAAATACGAATGCAGTAGATATTCAAGGAATCGAAAAGAAAAAATATTTACATATATGGCGTCTACAGAAGGAAACACCAATAGAGAGTATAGAAAGACATGTTAGGAAAATATATAGTGAAGAAATAGCATTTAAAGTCGAAAAATTAAATCATAAAACTGAGAGGGATTATGCATCGTTTGTCATAGGAGTTCCAGAGAGTAAATATCACAAGTTGTGTCAGCCCGAAAGTTGGGCGGTGAATATAGAATTTGCGGAGTGGGTGTGGTTTCGTAGACCAGTCAATAAACCCAGAACTCCGCAGTAATTCCGTAGAAATATACTATCAAAACGTACGCGGGCTCCGAACAAAATTGAAAGAATGTTATATTAATATTTCCACCGGAAGTACAGACTTGTTCGCCATCACGGAAACCGGCTGTAATGACTCAATCCATGACGCAGAAATCATACCGCCTGGATACACTATAATACGGTGTGATCGAGTGGATGGGCGGAAGCATGGCGGCGCGTGTCTTGTGGCCACACCGCGGTTTGAGTTGCGGCGAGTATCGCTACCTGATGACGTCAAGGTCGAACAACAGGTGTTCGAACTAGCTTGCGCTACTGTCTATCTACGTAACAGATTTATGTTTTTAGTTTGTGTTGTTTACATTCCGCCTAGTAGTAGTGACAATGAATATTTGTTATTATTTCGCATCATTGAACAGTTGTGTAATAAGTACAAAGATATATTGGTTTTAGGGGACTTTAATTTGTATTCATCTTCTTTAGCTGTAAATAATTATTACGAATACTTTTATAATTTCTGTGGATTCACTCAGAGTAATGCGGTGGGTAATTGCAATGGTCGGTACTTGGACTTGGTATTGAGTACACTGGCGGAGAAAGGGGGTGTAAATGTGCGCGCGGCGCAGGTGCCGCTTGTGCCGGTGGACGCGTACCACCCGCCGCTCGAGATCTCGGTAAGTGCACGCGCACGTCTGCGACACACGGGTTCAGCGGCATCCACCGCAACCTGCTCAGCGGGTTCGGCCGCATCCTGCTCAGCGGGTTCGGCCGCATCCTGCTCAGCGGGTTCGGCCGCATCCTGCTCAGCGGGTTCGGCCGCATCTTGCTCAGCGGGCTCGGGTTGGAACTTCAGTAAAGCTGACTTGTTAACACTCTATTCTTTAATTGCAGCCGTGGATTGGACTCCTCTGTACAAATTAGATTTAGAAGCAGGCTTAACTTATTTTTATAGTGTTATTAATTCTATTATAGATGACTGTGTTCCGAAAAAAAAGCGAAGCCGTGTAAACTCTAGGTACATTTATCCTGAGTGGTACACGGGGGAATTAATTCGCGACATAAGATTGAAGGCTAGGCTTCACAAGCAATATAAGGCAAGTGGATCGAGAGTCGATTATGATGCATTTTCTCGCTGCAGAAGTAACATAAAAAATATGATGATAGTCGCAGAGGAGCAATATCGTAACAGAGTTCAGAGTCAAATGCTGAGTGATCCTAAATCTTTTTGGAATTATGCCAAATCTAAGAGAGGGGGGTGAAATCCGCAGGCGATTCTGAAAGACGGGGAGGTTTTGTCTGGTCAACAATGTGTGGACGAGTTTGCGCAGTATTTCCACTCGGTCTACAGGAAAGAGCGACCTGAGTTGGACGTGAACGCGGCCATATCTACAGCACGAAGCGGAAATGGAGCGGCTCGAGTACATTTGGATCAATTGCAGCTGGTAGACGTATGTCGTGCGCTGCAAGATCTTAAGCCGAAACGTTCTGCAGGGCCTGACGGCATTCCGCCTTATATCTTCAAGGATTGTCGATTAGTGCCAGCGAAACCGCTACTTTATATTTACAACCAGTGCCTTAAAGCTGCCGTGTTTCCGGAGAGGTGGAAAGTGACTCGTGTTGTTCCGGTTCCGAAAGGAGGGTCAGTAGAATCGGTCGATGGATACAGGCCAGTTGCAGTGTTGTCGACGCCGGCAAAAATATTGGAAACTGCTATTTATAGGACCATTTACCTGCAGGTGAGCGCACAGCTCTCAGACGCTCAGCATGGATTTCGACCGGGAAGGAGTACTACCAGCAACCTTCTCTGCCACATGGCTCATCTAGTGCCTGCAGTGGATAGTGGGGGGCAAACTGACGCTGCTTACTTTGACTTTAAAAAAGCATTCGACTTAGTCGATAATGACATGTTGCTTAAAAAGCTAGCAAGCGTTGGTTTCACCCCACATTCACTTCAGTTTTTTGTCAGCTATTTGACTGGTAGGCAACAATATGTGGAATATGCGGGACACGTGTCAGATCCATATTTTGCGAGATCGGGTGTGAGTCAGGGCAGTAATCTTGGACCTCTGGGTTTCCTTCTGGTTGTAAACGACCTACCGGAGGTTGTCCAGGACGCGAGTTGTTTGTTGTTTGCCGACGACCTCAAACTGTCTCTCACAGTGAGAAACGGTGATGACTGTGTCAAACTACAAAGTGACATTGACAGGGTAGTGAGATGGAGCAAAGAAAATCTTTTGGAGTTTAATAGCTCAAAGTGTGTGATAATTAGTTTTTCTCGTGCACACAGTCCCATCTTGCATAATTACCACATTGATGGGTTGCCCATGGCGCGGGTCACAGAAGTCAAGGACCTAGGTGTTAATTTTAACGCCGGCTTGACTTTTCGTGATCATATCATACGTAGCTGTAGAAAGGCTTATAGGAACTTAGGTTTCATGCTTCGTACAGTTCGAGGGTTCACGAATATGAAGGCTATTATGGCCTTATATAATGCATTGGTTAGGAGCCAGTTAGAATGTAACGCAGTCATCTGGGCTCCACATGAGGCTAAATATAGTCTCATGCTGGAGAAAATACAAAATAAATTTATTAGATATCTTTATTCGCGTTATTACGGTGTATATCCATTCTACCCGTTAATGTATCCTACTTTATTTATTTTAGGTATGGTAGGATACAATGAGCTCAGGGTTAGGAGGGATCTCGCACTGACCTCGTATATATTTAAACTATTAAGAGGGAAGGTGCAAAATGCAGTTATTTTAGGACAGGTGAGTCTGTGTGTCCCAGACAGGTACGTGTGGCGAAGGCGGCAGCCGCCACTACTGGAGGTGCCGCGCGGTCGCACCAATCTGCTAAGAGAGGCACCTCTGACGCGCGCACTTCACACTCTCAACCTCATTGTAAGTGAGACTGATCTATTCTTTTGTACGCTGAGTGAATTCACAAGAAATGCATCGTTTTTATAAAAAGTTATAGGTGTAATTAAGAAACTTTTATTTTATATAGGCGCATTTATCGCATTGGGTAAAAAAAAAAAAACCTGTAATGATAGATGTAAGATGGAGAAAAATAAATAAATAAATAAACTTTTATCACTCTCCTAAAGAAGAGAAATGCGAAAAGATGTGAGGACTTTAGAACCATTAGCCTCATGAGTCTAGTTTTAAAGTTGTTTCTCTCTATAGTACACGAACGCATTAAAGGGAGATGTGACGAACAACTCAACGACAGTCAGTTTGGTTTCCGATCCGGAGTGGGAACTAGAGAAGCGCTGTTTGCAGTACAAGTCCTGATTTAGAAATGTCAAGATATGCAGCAAGACGTCTTCCTCTGCTTTATAGACTACGAAAAAGCGTTCGATAGAGTGATGCATGATCGCCTTATTAAGATTCTGGAGGATATCGGGCTGGATGACAAAGACATCCGCATTATTAAGAACTTGTACTGGAACCAGCGTGCGTGCGTGTGTGTGTGGACTCAACTTTATATTTTTTTATTATGACGTTCAAAAGTGCCTTTTAAATGGTCTAATTGAAATAAATGATTTGACTTTAACTTTGACTTTGACCGTCCGAATTGAGGGAGAGGAAACTCACGAAGTAGAGATCAAAAGGGGAGTCAGACAAGGCTGCATTCTATCCCCAACACTGTTCAACTTATATTCTGAAACAATTATGGCAGAAGCATTAGAAGACCTAGACTGTGGTGTCATTGTAAATGGGCGTGGTATTAATAATCTTCGATACGCAGATGACACAGTCCTGCTAGCGTCTACAGAAGCGGATCTGCAGCGAATTGTAGATCGAGTAAACGAGTGTAGTTTATGGGCCGGCCTCAAGATGAATATAGCGAAAACAAAGTTCATGGTGATATTAAGAAGCATTCATCGCGACCCAAACATATCAGTATCAGGCCAGAATATCAAAAGAGTACGCAAATATACCCCGATTCTGCAGCGCCTCATGATCCGCTGCAGAATCGGGGTAGCCCCAACACAACACAGCACGTGTATAGGGAAGTACTTCTTCTAATAGTACCTCTCCAACTAGTGAAGGTTGGCAGTCAGCTCCGCAAATTTCTCTTTGTCACCAGCGAGGCGGAAAAGTTCGGCTGCACTCGCGATCCCAGTCCACTCCCTGATGTTACGCAACCAAGACTTTCTTCTCCGACCTACTTTCCTTTTTCCTGCGACTTTGCCCATCATTATGAGTTGTAGCAGCTCATATCTTTCGTGTTTTAGCACATGCCCTAAATATGCAACTTTTTTCTTTTTGATGGTCTGCAAAAGTTCGCGTTTTCGGTCAACCCGCCGTAGAACTTCCTCATTGGTGACCCGCTGAGTCCAACTTATAGCCAGCATGCGTCTATAGTACCACATCTCAAACGCTTCTATACGTTTCCTGAGATTTTCCTTTATTGTCCAAGACTCGCATCCGTATAGAATGATAGGCCAGATATAACAGTGCAAAAGACGAATACGTAAGGGTATCGTAAAGTTTCGGTTACATAGGATCTTGTTTATGTTCTTGAAGGCACTTCTAGCTATTTCAATCCTAGTTTTTATCACTAGTTCGCTGTCCCAGCTCTCAGTGAGCCAAGTGCCTAAGTATTTATATTTGCGTACTCTTTCGATATTCTGGCCTGATACTGATATGTTTGGGTCGCGATTAATGCTTCTTTACAGGAAGCATCGAACACAACACGCACTTTCGTTGTGTCTTTATCCTCACGGATGACCGCGTGATGAGGTAAGTAAACGCTCCTTTTATTAGTCTTGTCTTGCTCTGTTACTTCTATCATGTGACTGAGCTTTAAATATTGTTGTAGAACTCTTGAGTATTCGTCTTTTAATTTATTATTATTTGCTAGCCTAACTTCTAACCCTTTAAGCCTTCTTTCAGCTATCTCTTTGGATTCACCGCATCCACCAATCAGGTTTGGATCCCGTAGCGGCAATCTTACTACATATCTACCGTCTTTATTTCTTCGTGTCGACGTTGTAAACAACTCTTCACATTTAGTTTCCTCCTCCGTTAGCATCCTTTTTGTTCCAGATGGTTCCTCTAGTTCCCAAAATTTTCTTAATAATTCATCAGTTTAGTCTAGTATGCATCACGGTAATTTTTGAGTGAGAATTTATACCTCGATCAACTTCCAACAATATCCAACCTAAGGTGGTTTCCTGGGCTAAGAGAGTCCCGCTGATATTTTTCTTAACCCCGTGCTGTATGACTTAGCTGTATACTTCAGCACCTAATAAAACATCAATTTTATTAGGCCTGAAATAATCCGAATCAGCCAAATCTTAGTCGCTTAAGTCTGCCCATTCTATCCTAGCTACTTTCGAAGACGGGAGAAGGGCTGTTACAGATTTCAACACATAAGCATTGACCTCTATTTGAAAAGATGGGTTTACTCTAGACCGAAGCTTGATCACCACCATGGATGTGGAAGTTGTACTTTAATCTCCACCCACACCTAACACCGTATTTTTTGAAGGTATTTTATTTAAACCTAGATACTGGACCATGGATTCGGTGACAAAGGAACCCTGGAATCCCTGATCCAGTAAAGTCCTAACCACTTGGTAGGTCCCATTCTTCAACTCAGCCTTTACTAAGGCTGTGGTCAATAATACAGTTTTCTTACTGTTTCCTGTTGCAAGACATAAGACTAATGGTTTGTCGGACACCTCCGCTTCATTGGCGGCCTTAATTTCCCCAAAATTCACCGATGAGGATTCCACGCAAGCAGCACTACTACCCTCACCAACTTCTGACCCTACAGCACCCGTGGGGTGTAACAATAAATGGTGGCGGCGTTTGCAGACATGGCATTTTAGAGTGTTTTTACAATACCTGGCAGAGTGGTTGTTAAGCAAGCAATTAAAACATAAGTTATTGTGTTGAACGAAGTTCCGTCGGTTTTCATTACTTTCTTTAATAAATTTTGGACATGAAGTTATCCTATGCTCACCTGAACAAAATGCACAAGATACCTTTTTATCTTTGATCACGTGTAGTACCTGTGTAGCCCTTGGAGCCCTATCTGCCTTAGGCTCTATATTTTCTAAACCTCGAAACCGACTAACCAGAAAATCTTTAAGTTGATCAAAAGTAGGAAGGTCATCCTTTGGATCTGATGCTACCTTTAACTCCCAGGCCCTTTTAGTAGCCTTATCTAATTTTTCAGTCACGATATGTATGGTTAAAAGTGATGCAAGATCTATCTTAAGGTTTTTTATTGCCTCCATACAATCAGTGGTTGTACTAAGGAGTTTTTTAATTTCTATTGCGGACTCTCCGGATAAAGACCTTTGATTTACTAAACGTTTTACAATTCCGTTTGCCAAAAATCTTTTATTATTACATGGACTCTAATTTTCCCAACTCGTACTATAATTGTCTGCCGTCACATTTACATTTCTTAATAAGAGTTCCGCATCACCGGTTAAATATCCTTTAAGATAATATAGTTTCTGTGCATCATCTAACCTACTGTTGTTATGTATCAATCCAACGAACAAGTCTCGAAAGGTTGACCACTCGTGATATTTGCCGGAAAACATTGGTATTTTTACTTCTGGTAACCGAAAATGACTAAATTCTTTTGTGCTAGGTCCCGGACTAGAATCATTTGTTTTACTTGTTCGAATAAGTTCTTTAAGAGTACTTTTAAAATTAATACATAGTTCTTCCACCTCATCATAAACTCCATCTTTATAATACTTAGAAGTATATAATTCAGACTTTTTAATTTCGCTTATAATTTTAATATGTGTATTACGGAAAAGTTGCCATAATTGCTCTAAACTTTCTAAGCGTGTTTCAAAATACGATACTGTAAGACGATCTTTAGGGCATTTTTTAAAGTTAGATAAAGACCTTTCAATTTTTGTTTTTACATATTCTTGGATGTCCATAAGAGGATCCATTTTGAACACCGGTTACACAACACACAATTACACAGAAAAATCAGAAATGACAAAAAACACTAATTCTCCAACTACAACACAATAAATGTAACAAAGTCAAACAATAAAGTGTGGAAGAATATAATTATAATTATGCTAAACTTAATGTCCACTATTCTTTCTTGCACTTTTCCCGAACACAAGGATATTTTGGGTATATTTTACAAGTCTTTTAAAAGTTTAATTTCAAAAGCAAATTGGGCATAGATTACCCCTCGGAACCACTTTTTCTTAACACTTTTACAAGTTCAACACAAGAACGACTCAAATTTTATTCTTCCTGTTATAATAAGGTTGAAAGTACTCACGATTTTTTCCACTACATTTTTGACCTAGTTGAGCGCCGGAGAATCTTAACACCGCGATTCAGGAATCGGCGCTCAACTAACAATGCCATCTATTGACAAATATTGGAACTATTTTAAATCAACGAATATTTACGTGAACAAGTAGTATTAACGGCCTTTTAAGTGAAGCTAGTCCAACGGCTACATGTGTGAAATACTTGACAGTATGCTTGGGAACATGCTGGTCCGGCTCCATAGGACATAATTTAGTATAGACAAAATCAATTGATTGCTAATTCAAATGACTAAATCTAATACTACATAATTATAATATACATACTATTCTTTATTGTACTTAATAGATTACTCTGGCTCACACACTATTCATTGTTTGTTGGAATAGAAGAAGTAGTCGTCTACTGTATTATTAATTGTAAATATGTGAACACTGTGTGTCTATGTACTATCGTGGACACACCCGCCTGACCACCACTAAGTTCATTTTTGCCTGCACTCAAAAGATGGAAGCGCTCTCTAGCCCGCCCCGTTGACTTCGCAGGCGCCAAGGGATTTTTTTTTTAACTGAGCAGGCGGGAAAGTCCGCGATGGTACATAACTTAGCTGTCATTTCTTAACTTGTGATACTTTGTGCATACCATAATATAGTGATTTTTATACAAGATACATCGTATTCACATAACATAATCATTCTTGTACATGAAAATATTGTAAACACCCTTTTTTTAAAAGAGTAGGTATGGAGTTTCTTGCCCATTCTTCTCCATACGAAACTACCATTTGGAATGGGCAACAAGATTCAAATTTTACAATATGACGTTCAAAAGTGCCTTTTAATGGTCTAATTGAAATAAATGATTTGACTTTGACTTTGACTTTCGAGAAGAGTTATTTTAACCGAACCCGTGCAGCGTGAGAACCTACGGATTAATATAAATACACCTCAACGCTAATGCTCTTCACTCCCGATCCACATCAAGGATGTCGTTTAAATTCTCCGTAACACTAAGCTTAGATATTTACTTTATTTTTTTATTTATAGTGTTGACTAGCTGACGCCCGCGACTTCGTCCGCGTGATTGTCGGTTATCAGAGGGGGTTTAATTATGTTTTAACTACTTACTTACTTTCTTATGCATTTAGTAAAAAGCTGTTATTTTGACATTACAAACAGACACTTCAAATAATTTGCAGGGTTTTCATTTTCTTTTGTGCGAAACTCTATTTTGTTTTCTAAAATAAAAATCTAAGCCTAAGTTACTCCTTATAACATCAGCTATCTGCCAGTGAAAATCCCGTCAAAATCGGTCCAGCCGTTTCAGAGATTAGGCGGAACAAACAGACAGACAGACAAGAAACGTTCTTACTTTCATATGCAATTAGTAAAAAGAAGTTATTTTACTAATTGACTTTAATTTCGGAAGTCGGTGACTTTGTTCTGTTTGTTGTTTTGTAATGCCACCGACTTCCGAAATTCAAGTCATGTTTGTTCCGTGCTAAACTTATTTATCACTTTTTAGTTTTTGAAGTCGGTTCGCTTTTTTCAAAAAAGTTGTTATTTTCCACTTTTTAGTGCTTTTTTTATCTTTTTCACCAAAATTCATTAAAAACCAGCACCACAGTTAAAACAGAGATGGAAAGTCCTCCAAAGATGGAAAGATGGAAGAAACGAAAACGTCTTCTCAGTTTTTGTTGTTTTTTTAAAAAAGCGCTGAATAAATTACTGTTTGTTGTATACTAAAACTTTTTCCAGAATGTAACAAACACTTTTCTGAAAACCGCATCAAAATCGGTTCAGCCAAACGGGAGATAATCGCGGACAAACATACATACATACAAATCAGTGGCGTGCCTTACATACAAGCCCTCAAGCCAGGCTTGCATTCCATAATGCGAGACGATAAATATATAGAAAGCACAAAAATAAAATATCTCTAAGTAGGTATTGAATCTAGGGTTGCCAACTTTTTTTACAAGAAAAACAGTATATTCAGGTTGGATAAAGAAAATCAACAGTACTTCAATAAAATAAAAGTATGTATATAGTAAGTGTATAAGTATATATTTATAAAATAAAGTACTATATTTTTTTCATGTTTTAAAAACATATTTCTCGGTGTTTCGCGCTGAACTTAGTGTCATTTCTGAAGGCTTCATGAGGAGCTAATTTTTTGTTAAATTTATGGAAGATCTATTTCTGTCGGCCCGCTACTTTGCATTCTTGACAGAAAAAAATTCTTTCTGTGGCGGGAACAGAAAGTAGTAACAATTTTGTAATATTTTAAATTGTTCTGAAGTGTTTACTATCAATAAATTAATGTTTCAACTTTTCGCCAGTACTAATTTGGATACATTTTTTGTCTTCTTCTGATACTCTTTCATAAATTACTTTGAACTATTCTAATTCTGAATTAAATCATCCATGCCAATACAATAGTAGGTCATTTAAATTTAAATTACCAAAATTTTTTTCAAAATGCGTTTTCGTTCTGAAACGAGGGAGGCCTGCACTGCATGCACTAAAAAACAGTATTTTTTATACTGTTTTTTTGTCCGACAGTAAAAAGTATAATTTAGTGAAAAAGAGTATAATACTGTTTTTAACAGTATGGTTGGCAACCCTAATTGAATCTCATAAGAATTGACAACAATAAACATTTTAAATTCCGCGCGTAATCCAGCGCGGGTGATGGTCGATGCTACTCGATCGTTATTGGCCGCAATCATTGACATTTGACGGGCCTGTTGGTCTAGTGGTCACTGACCCTGACTGCTAAGCCGGAGGTCGTGGGTTCGATTCCCACCCAGGACAAACTTTGTGTGATGAGCATGATTGTTTGTTCTGTGTCTGGGTGTTTATCTATAATATGTATGTATTTATAAATTATATAAGTATGTATATCAGTTGTCTGGTTACCATAACACAAGCTCTGCTTAGCTTGGGACCAGATGACCGTGTGTGAGTTGTCCCAAGATATTTATTTATTTATATTTATATTCATTCACTTCGCAACGCGTAACGTCACAATCTTGCCGTGTGACTGAGTGTATATTGCTATCTCGGTCGCACTCATAGGCTTCTTATGTGGCTTTTGGGATCTGATAGTTTTGCATACAAATTGTGTATGTACTCTTCGCACAACGACCGCCGGAATCAAGCCGAAATGTATGAAAATAAAAGCCGGGCATATGTCATGTGTGAGATGCAATAGATATCAATGTTTGTTTACGAGTGAAAGTTTGTGTGGTGCGAAGTTGCGTACCTATTTTGATAAAGTGATACATTTTCAAATTAGTTCAAATTTTGTTTTGAGCTGTTCTCGTTTGTTGTTATAAGTGGGTATTGTTTTTGATATATTTTTTAATTATCCGCTATTTAAATATTTTGTATTTACCTTTACTAGGTAGTTGTTTTAGCGTACGTGATTACATTCTTTTGTGAATAATATTTCTTATAATATGAATTCGGGAATGCATGAAATTGACTGTGTGCAATCGTTACTCGCAAAGATATTTCTTTTGAATTTTATATAGGTAATTAGACAAATATCATTTCGTTACTTCACCTAAGCCTACTCCTAATTTGAATATTTCCCATAAATCAAAATACAGCGTAGGTACAAGCAGCTTACAAAACTCCTTGGATTGTAGGAAGGCTTCTTTCATACCTATAAACAAATGATAAGAACGCTTCTAAAACCGTCACGTTACGATGTTTTAAATACTTAACTTCTTTACTGCCCAGAAATCGATAATCGACGATAACAAATCGAAGATTTCTAGGGCGTGATGTGATGTTCGGTTAAAGCAAATTCTTACTCTTAACGAATTGACAACAAACGGCTTTTATCAAAGCGACAGTAGGTACGTAGTTATCACTGATACCTACCTAATACCTTTGTTCTGTTTGTTGTTTTGTATTGCCACCGACTTCCGAAACTAAAGTCATGTGTGTTTTGTGCTAAAGTTATTTATCAGTTTTTAGTTTTTGAAGGCGGTTCTCTTTTTTCAAAAAAGTTTTTATTTTTTGTATGTCGCTTACATGCAATGTTTGTACATTGTAATAGACAATTTTCCTAATTAACGGCATTTCTTTTAGTTAATACCTTTATATCGTATTTGGTAGATGTTAACGATGTCTAATTATTGATGTTATGATCCTCAATTATATTATATTTATTTTCTTAAAAATTAAACCGACCATAATTATACTGTCCATGATTGGTTGTCTATAACTGGTAGCTTTAAAATGTATTGATTTTTTCTGTCCAAGATTGGTTGTCAATAACTGGTACCTCTAAAATTCCCGTCATTTACTGATTTTATTTTATCAATTTAGAAATGGCGTCAAAAAAAACTGCGTCTGCGTCTAAAGATCAGGTGGAAAAGACTATAGCGCATCGCTTGGCTCGTCTTGGCGGGGCACTGCCGTGCCCCCAGAAAAGAATTGAAAAGCGGAGTTCAAGTCGCTGTTGCAGCCATTGGCTGTAACAACTATCGGCACAATGATCGCTGAGTTCACATCCTACATGACGACAACCTCGCGGGCCAAGTCAAGATCTGCTTATCTTTCTCGGTCTTCACGAGTTATGTCAATAATCATTCCCCAATCGATCAGGCTTATTGGCTACAATAGTCCTGTTAGTGATAATGGCTCGATCTCAGTACACTGAGACATCGTTATTTTCAAGAACTGGATCGGGCACATACCTATAGTACGGTACTTACGTCTGATTCTAGGAGGTTGTAGTTCAGAGTAAGTTGATAATGGATAATCCTGGCCACAAGATTGCGCCTATGCAAGTACTCTTCGTTAGCAAGACGAGAACATCCAGAGATAATGTGACGGACTGATTTTTCCGGTCAAAGACAACCTTAATCCATCCATCCTTCACAATAAATCTTTGGTAGTTATTTGTCAAGTTAACTTCGTCTATATGTGCACAGACAAAACCTTCGGTTTCTCCAAATATATTACCAAATCGTAGCCAGGATACAGATGCTAAGAAATCCAGATCGGGCCCGTTAAGGGCCCGGAAATAGCGTCAGTGAAGCTCTTTACTCTGCCAAACCTCCTCGCGATCTTTAGTCTCAACCACTACAGGCTTGCACCAGTTCCCTTAAGCTAAGGAGAGCGGGGTGAGGCCCTTGTCCACTGCAACTACATTTCGATGCATTCCCACGTCGGCTTCTAGGAAATATTCCCTGAGATTGCATATCTCACGGTTGTGGAGGTTTTAGGCATTTAAGAAGCCACGACCTCAATACATCCGCGGGATACAGTCTCATCACTGATGACCGTGGGTGGTGCATCCGATATGCTGTCAACACTGTACGTACTCTTCTATCCAGGGCATCGTGTTTGAGCCCATTTGAGTATGCCGAAAGAGTACATCAGATCCGGCATGACCCACCGTTGAAGGCGCGCACCTTATTTCCGCCTGATAAAAGACTATTATTATTATCTATTATCTATTAATCCCGACCAAACGACAGGTGAACTCGCACTGATAGCGACTTTTTTGATGCCCGCGCGCTGCTTTCGCATTGGTATCATCCTCTCTTTCGCACACAGAAAGACGTTGTGAGATAGAAAAGGATGGTAATAGTGCAAGTACGTGCTATCTTGTGTTATGAAGTTAGAAGTGTGGGTAAATAATGGTAACAGGGATAAATATTCATTATTTCTCACGAGCAAATTGGTGTAACCGACACCGAACCTAAATATAATTCGATTCAAATAGGTGTAACGTTGACACTGCTTAAAGTATGATAATTGGAGTAAGGGACAACTATGTTAAAACTCGTGCAATCCATTTAAAGTATGGATGATATTTATTTTTTGAGATATCAAAGACATTAGTGTAAGGCCATTTTTATTATTGTTTTTTCAAAAATAAACCATGTTATGGTATTTTGTTGTTGATTGGGAAGAGATAAGGTAAGGGACCTTATTTGAAGTGGATTGGCGGCGATAATTACACCATTTCACGTTCCTATATTGCATATTTTTTCAGATACATTGTTATTATGGGTCTGATTTAAAATTTGGATCCTAAAATCATTAGGGTATGGGACATTTTTCTTAAGCTAAATTTTTTTCATATACACCATTCGATAGAGCGAACAATTCTGAACAAAACTGTATACTCAACTCATTTTGGGTATTTTGTCCCTTACCTTAATTGAACCTACGGTCGACGGTTTACTAATGTTTGCCATAATTTAAAATGCCATAATTTTATATGCCATAATTTTATTTGCCATAATTTCATTAGAAATAATGCTTCAGTTGCTATAATCGTTAAATTACATAAAATCATTTTCACTAATTTCATTGGTCATAATCGATCAAGTGTCATAATAATGTTAATCCATAAATTTATTTGCTATAATTTTTATTTGCAATAATTTCGTTTTCCATAACATTTATTCACCATTGCCCATACTAGTACAACAATACTAATTCAGTACGAGTACAACCACCTGCAATGTTGATGTTATGATCATGATAACAGATACAGATTTTTTAATCACAAGGAAACCTAAAAATAAACCTTTTCTATCCATTTGCATAAAATTTTAAGACCTAATATAACTTAACGTACATTTGTTTCTCCTAATTATATTTTTGCAATAACATTATTTACGTATAACGTATATAAATAATGATTAAGCATAACATTCTAAAGCATAATTATTAAAACATATTTTTACCATGCATGCAGTAACCACACAAATATGTAAACAAGCATACACCATTCATGCAGCAAGCAAGCATGCAGCATGCAAGCAAGCATGCAGCATGCAGCAGACATGGTTTCTGTCACGGCTCCGGCGCTGCGGGGCTCCGGCGGTCCCACGCGAGCTTATCGTCGCAGATGGTATTCACGCTCACCACCGCAGCTTCGGCTTGCTGGCCGGCTACGCCGGCCAGCCTCAGCCGCGGCGGCGGGCGTTAAAACCACCAGCTCCTCAGCTCGCGGCCCGCCTCGCCCCTCCGCGCCTACGCGGATTTAAATTACACTCTAGGGGTAGGGCAGACAAGACTACGTGGAGTCGGTTTTGCAGCAATTCGTTTCTGTCACTAACTTTTGTAGCACAACTTATTGTTTTTTTTTAAGACAATACTTTAGCGTGGCACAATAGATTTGCACAAGATTTGCACAATACGCCTAGTAACATTATGCGAATTTAATTTATGCCAAAACAAATGTCTAAATATTATCAGGCGCTCGGCGGCCGCTGCCGCGGCATGCTCGCTACGCTCACTCGCCTTCGCGCGTTGTGTGGTCACAACCTAACCTAATCTACCCGTTTCGATTTTTACCAACTTTTTAATGACTAAAGATTGCAGATTACTGTAATAAATCATTTGGTTAGTGGGTGGCCTTAATGACATTAATTTTTGTACAAAACAATAAACGTTTCTAAATTATATTAAATGTTGCTTATGTCAAGTAACGATTATAGCATATGTTATTATGGCAACTAATTTTATGACAAATGAAAGTTATGACTAATAAGTTGATATGACAAACGTTATTAGTTTATATGATAATAGTGCAAGTAAATATTATGACGGGGGACGATTATGGAAAACAATAATAGTACAAATGATTTTATGGAAAACAAGACAATACCACGGTCGACGATATGTGTATTTGTTTAATACGTTTTGATTAAAACTTTCAATGACATCACACTCGTGAAATTAATAAAATCACATTTTTTAAAGTCAGAAATCAGGATGTACCAAAAGATGAAATCGTTACAAAATTAAGAACAATCCACGTAAACAAAGTTACGTTAAAAACTTAATTTTATGTTGCAGTTAAACTCAAAGCTGGTGTAAAATCATTAAACTACTAAAATCAACAAACGTTTATAAAACGTTGTATGCAAAGGAAGTCGGTTTCTAAATTTAGCAATAATATTAAGGGATCGTTTTTATGTCAAGGAAAGAATCACTCATCTTCTTTATTTATCTTTATCTTTACATAGTATATAAAACAAAGTCGCTCCCACTGTCTGTACGGTTAGATCTTTTAAACTACGCAACGGATTTTAATGCAGTTTTCAGCAATAGATAGAGTGATTCAAGAGGAATGTTTATATCTACTAATCATAATCTTATTAATCACTCCACACTCGTCCATATTAATATCTACATTATACCCGTGAGAAGCCTGGGCGGATCGCTAGTTTATAATAAGTTAAGGGAGTTGGTATCGTTTTTATTTAAGGAATAGCCTCAGTTGACAAAAATTATTATAGGAAGATCCCTTGAACTCAAATTTTAATTACGGACTACAACGCACGGTGATCATCTTACAAATACAATAAAGTTCGAATAAGCAAATTTACATAATGCAATTTTGCAATCTTTGAGATTCTAAAGAACCACTTACACCTATATTGTAAAAGCTTAACACGCTCTTTTCCGACGCCGTCGTCAGGCGGTTTACAAAGACTAAGGTACAATAGTTGACCACGGGACGGCAAATAAACCGTTTCGAAGCCGATTGTATGAGTGTGAGGCCACCTTTAATTAATCGCAACGCAGAGTAACAACAGAGCAAGTGACCAACCAGTAGGTCTAGTAGTTGTTTGTTAACGTGTAAGGTAGTGTTTGCTGTATGAATTAATTAAATTAATATTTGGATGTCCTTGGTGCCCAATCCGGGTCACAGAAATAGAATGTGCGTGTGCCTGTGCTATTTCTTGCTCTGTGAAGAGACATGAGACAATCTGTCCTGAATTTTAGCTTACTATGTTCATAGAGTTCGGTTAGGAAACGAAGTATGTGTGAAACTTGTGTTGTTATAAAACTTGTTACCTAAAGTCGTGGTTTAGTGCCCAATCCGAGAATCTGCGGCAGTTGATTGAAGTAAGCCATCGGTAATTATAATATCAGCAATATATACCTACTTACTCATTTTCAATTGCTAAGAAAGTTTTTGAAGTCATTTGTTTGTCAATCGCTACAACCAACTCGATCACAACCAAACGAAATTAAAAAAGTGGAGTAGCGCCCAAACCACACACTGAAAAATATTATTGAACATTCTACTTCATACTCCACGTTCTCGTTCTCACGTTCTTTCATAATGTATTTATTTACACTCAAATTGAAATGTACTGAAATGAAAATAGGGTAGGTATCTAATTTAAACAGTTGTATAATGAATGTTCGGAAACATAATACTTCGAACAAATGTTATTTCGGCTAAGTGTAACTTCGGTAAAAAGTTTATTACCTAATGAAACATCGGAGTAACGAAAAGAAAATCGAATTGATAATAGGTAAACTGATCCAGTGTCAGACGTGACTTCGATGAAGTAAAAAAAACGAAACGATAATAGTTGAAAAGTTTTAGGTGAAATGAAATTCGGTTTTGGTTTTGCGTGGAACCCAATTTTTTTTTTCTAAAATAAAAGCAGCCTACGTAACTCTTTATAACATCAGCTATCTATCTGCTAATTAAAGTCCCGTCAAAATCAATCCAGCAATTTTAAAAATTGATTTTTGGGATATGATCCTTACCTACTTTCGTATGCATTTAGTAAAAAGCTGTTATTTTGACATTACAAACAGACACTTCTATTTTATTTATTTGTATGTATATGTATAAACTACATTTTTCCCGCGACACGAAGCGTGAATGTCGGTTATCGCGGATGCAAATGAAATTAAAATGTGGCCTATGTCCTTCCCCAGGGCTTGCATGCTAAATTTCATTAAAAACGGTTCAGCCGTTTGATCGTAAAAGCGTAACAGACAGAGTTACTGTCGCATTTATAATGGGTACACTACATAAATACGAAAAACTTTATTCCGAAAGTCAGAAATACGAATTTCAAAATACCGATTTTCATAATTCCGAATAGTTCAAAATTCCTAATATGGCAACTCCGATTTATCATTCATCCTATTTTTATAATACTAAAATTTCAAAATTCCGAACGTTTATAATTACTATTCTCAAAATACCGAGTTTCAAAAGATCGAATAACAAAAAGTCCGACATAATGAAAATTCCGAACATCAAAAATACGAATTCCGATTATTAAAATTCCGATTATTAAAATTCCGATTATCTTTATCGCTATCGTGCAATCGTTTATCGTGCAAGCAAGCATGCAGCATGCAGCGTGCAAACAAGCATGCAGCATGCAGCGTGCAAGCAAGCATGCAGCATGCAAGCAAGCAAGCAAGCATGCATCATGCAAGCGAACATGCAACATGCAGCAGGCATGGTTTCTGTCACGGCTACGGCGTTGCGGGACTCCAGCGGTACCACGCGAGCTTATCGTCGCAGATGGTATTCACGCTCACCACCTGCTCCTCAGCTCGCGGGCCGCCTCGCCCCTCCACGCCTTCGCGGGCTTAGATTACACTCTAGGGTTAGGGCAGATAAGACTACGTGGAGTCGGCTTCACAGCAATTCGTTTCTGTCATTAACTTTTGTAGCACAACATATTGACTTTTTAAGATTATTTTTGTTATTGTCTTTCTTTTTATACCTATATATTTTTGTTGAAATAAATTCCATATAAAAATACACCGAATAAACAATATTTGTTAAAAAGTAATTCTACTGTTTGATAAGTTTGTTAAACAAAAAAATGTGATTAAAAATTCTTTGAATTGTGTTTCTGTGAAATACGTTTCATTCAAGTAAATAGTCTTTGAAACAATTATAGTCGAAATAAAAATACAAGAACCAAATATTATATGAAACATTTTCTGGGAAACGAAATTCTATGAAATTTCTGTCTGCGAAACAAGGGGACACCATTTTGAATATATATGCGTAGCTGAATTGAATCAGAATCCTAATTTTAACAGTTTATTCGAAATATTGAAAAATTCGGAATTTTGATTTTTTTTTTTTTGATTCTTCGAACATATGAAAATCGGAAAACAAACAAATCGGATTTACGACATTCGGTAAAATAACTTTCGTGATTTTAAATAATAGAGATTATAATTTTTAGGTATTATGAAATTCGGACTTTTGAAAATCGGAATATCGAAATTCGGAATAAAATATTTCGGAATATTTGGGTGTTCCCATTTATAATATTAATAAGTTTGGAAGTATGTATTTACACTCAAATTGAAATGGACTGAAATGAAAATAGGGTAGGTATCTAATTGAAACAGTGGTATATCGAATGTTCGGAAACATAATATTTCGAACAAATGTTATTTCGGCTAAGTGTAACTTCGGTAAAAAAATTATTGACTAAGTGAAACGTCGGAGTAACGAAAAAAAAAATCGAATTGATAATAGGTCACGATTATGGTTCAAAAGTTTTAGGTGAAATGAAATTCGGTTTTGTTTTTGCGCGGAACCCATTTTCTAAAATAAAAGCAGCCTACGTAACTCCTTATAACATCAGCTTTCTATCTGCTAATGAAAGTTCTGTCAAAATCAGTCCAGCAATTTTAAAATTTGATTTTTGGGATATGATCCGTACTTACTTTCGTATGCATTCTGTAAAAAGCTGTTATTTTGACATTACAAACAGACAAATTAAAGAAAATTAAAGTTATAGATGTAAAGATTTGTATTTGTATACAGTATATAGATTCATTACTTGCGGGATTTTAATTTTGTGTTGACAGTCCAAACATAATTGTTAGGAATGAACAACAACTGCTGCAAATTTCGCAACCTAATATTGCATGACTTATTACTTTAGCACAGATTAAATGTTACTTATTGTTGTCCTATACAATCTTCTCAAAACTTAATAATAGCTACTATTGCATGTATGTTTTTTTTATGTTAAATATTGTTAACTCACGCTATCATACACAAACACTCGATCACAATATCTACTGCTCATACCAATCCAGATCACAAACTTCACGCTCACATTCCATTCAATATGTCATTCTAAACATATGGCTAACCTGGCTTTGACTGATCTCCTGTGTTCGTGGATTTGATAATAAAAATCCAAATAAAGACAGCAAGCTTAATTCACAACCAAATACCCAGGACAAAAACAACCCGTATTTGTGGACGATCACTTCAGTCTATCTGCAAAGAAACTCTTCTACTTGGCAAGGCAGTTTGCAAAACAGTATGACTATAAGTTTTGTTGGTCTACTAACGGCAACAATTTTCTACGCAAACAACTAGGACATAAACAAATACTTATTAAATCGGAAACTACTCTACAGGAGCTGCAAGAAAACAAATGACTACTACTCGTATCGGTAATTCTTGTTAACTTATATTGTCCATTCATATCTTGTAGCATGAACAACAATTCTCTTTTTATACTGCATGATATTTCTTTCTATATAATGTTCCTAATAAGGAAATTTATAAATACTTACGGTACGAAACGTCACACACTAACATATCTCCAACCCACACACACGCAAATTCCTTCTTATCATACCATCAACATTACACTTACACAAACTTTTGCACATAACCCTCACATTTTAAGTGCACTAAACCCTAAAATCTTAGAAAGTTATCTGTTCGTAGATATGGTCCAATTTTATTAAAATTTACTTCTGTATTCAACAACATTAGGTATTGCTTATTCTACAAATGGCTAATCTACTTGTAAACATTATCTCTGACCTAGAAAACATTGAAGTCGCGAAGGCCTATTCATGTATTCCGGAAGACTGCAATAAGTATTTGAATTATAACTTACATGGATCTACTACTATTCTTCACATTAATATACGTAGCATAAAAAAGAATTTTAATCAATTATTAACATTGTTATTAGTAATTAAAGTTAATTGCGATGTGCTTATACTGAGTGAATGTTGGTTGAGCAAAATTACTGACTTACCCGTATTGGAGGGCTATAATTCTCACTACACAAAGCAAACAAAAAACTAGAATGACGGTGTAGTTTTATATATTAAAAATCAAATCCAACACACAATTGATGAACCTGATTTCATAAATGGCAATTGTCTCACCTGCCAAATAAATACCGAACTGGCAATAATTGCCATATATCGATCTCCCTCATACAATACAAAACAAGGGTTTGAGCTCTTCCTGCATAGTCTGGATAAAGTATTTACCTCCCTTAAGAAATGCAAAAACATATGTCTTATTGGTGACGCCAATATAGACATCGGACCCTCCAATATAGATGAACGTTCAGCCAACTATTTAACCCTTAATGCTACTCATGGCCTATTACCTGCTCATTCTTTTCCAACAAGAGTAAACTCATGTATTGACCACGTTATCTTAAAATCTAATAAAACTACAACTGTACTTATCTTAGATTCTCACATTACCGACCACCTTCCGCTGCTTGTAAAAATCAATGACACAAAATCGTTGAAAGAAACAGTCCCGGCACATAAAATCACTATGATAGACTACCCAAGTAGAAAAACAGATATAGAACACCAGGATTTTTCCCAAGTCATAAGTACAGATGACCCTAACGTTGCCTCCACCACCCTAATAAGCACAATTCAAAATATTATCAATATTCACACAAAAATAATTGAAGTTCCCAAAATTAACAGGAACCTAAAACCGTGGATCACCCCCGGTCTATTGAGGTGTATTCGCCACCGCGATAGACTCCACAAAAAAGCACAGAAATCACCTGATAATCTAATCCTACAAATTACTTATAAAAGGTACCGTAACTGTTGCAATGGCCTTCTTAGAAAACTTAAAACACTACATGAGAGACACGAACTAGATAAAGCAAAACATAACCCCAAAGCACTTTGGAATAAAATAAAAGATATCACAAACACAAAAAAGATATGTGCACCACCTACAGAACTGCTGAATACTAAATCTGATCCAAAGGAGGCAATTAACACTACATGTCATTTCTTTGCCACAATTGGAGCTGAGCTAGCCTCTAAAATTCCTACAACTTCGCAACAACCCAACAAACAAAAAATCTCTAATAATTCTTTTGTAATCCTTGAAGTGGACGAATCAGAGGTGGAGTCCACCATCATGAGCCTTAGACAGGATAGTGCAACGGGCTGGGATAGAATACCGTCTAACCTGCTAAATGTTTGTGGAAACACTCTTATTCCTCTAATAACACACATTATTAACATTTCCCAGAACCTTTTAAGAGGGCCCTAGTTCACCCGATACATAAGGGCGGGGCCAGAGACTGTGTCAACAATTATAGACCCATATCAGTACTCTCGGCTCTCTCTAAAGTTCTGGAAAAGTTAATTAACGGTAGACTAGTAAATTATCTAAACAGATACAATTTTATAGCATCCAACCAGTATGGCTTTAAAAAAGGAATCTCTACTGAAGATGCTGTAATCGACCTAACTCAGTTTGTATCAAAAAAACTAGATGACCAACAAAAATGCGCAAGTATTTTCCTAGATCTAAAAAAAAAAGGCATTCGACACGATCTCTGTTCCCACCCTTCTCTACAAACTGGAGTGTATAGGTATTCGTGGCACAGCTCTTGCAGTCTTTAAGGATTACCTTCAAAACAGAAAATTGGCTGTTAAAATCAATTCATGCCTAAGTGACGAAGAAACTATTACATACGGAGTCCCGCAAGGCAGGGTGATGGGACCTACACTTTTCCAAATCTACATAAATGACCTATGCACGCTGCCTCTACATAAATCCCACATCTTTACTTATGCTGATGACACCGCGATTGTAGTCTATGGTAATACTTGGAACGAGCTAAAGAATATTGCGAAGCAGTCCTTAAAAACTGTTATGAACTGGCTGCTACACAGCCTATTAACCCTTAACGTGGCCAAAGCAAATTTCATTCCCATATTTATAAATTGTAGGAACAAAGCTCCATCAGAATTCATAATTACAGCACATACGTGTTCCGATCTTAGTTCTTGCTCCTGTGCGTCGCTTACCCGTGTTAATCAAGCAAAATACCTGGGTGTGGTGATTGATGACGGACTGAAATGGTATAACCATATAGATAGCACTGCTTCAAAAGTCAGAAGACTTATTTATATTTTTAAATCTCTGAGACATTGTGCAGACATAAACACTTTAAAAATGGTTTATCTAGCACTCTGTCAGTCCGTTATCATGTACTGCATCCCGGTCGGTCCGATAAACCAAGTTTATTGCAGTGGAGCGAGCACAGAGGGCTGTCCTTAAAGTAATGCTCGGCAGGCCATACAGATTTCCTACTGCTAAATTATATTCGGACTGCAAATTACTTACAGTGAGACAGCTCTTTGTCCTTCGAGCCACTCTCAGAAAACATAAACAAATTCCCCCATTAGATCCTACTAAGCGCAAAGCAAAAATAAATGTATGCCCGACAGTACGCCATAAAACTGCATTTGCCAGGCGCCAGTTTTATGTTCTAAGTAATAATTTTCAAAAATACATGTAAAGCTATTTAGATAGCTGGGCTAAATCACCATGAGGTTAAGATTAAAGTACAAAGTTGGCTACAGCAACAAGACTACGCTCAAACAGAAGATCTACTACACTACCAGCAGTAGGCGTATAAATATTTACTGTTGATTGCAATTTTTCACTTTCTTTGGAACATGTCAGCAGCACATATACAACACAATCTCAAACACTTCACCCTCACACAAACGCTAAACACTATAACACACACTTCAACATACACATCCTCACACAAATACCCTCATTATAAAATACACTCGCTCAACTCTCTCGACCTTTCCTTAATATTCCTTAGTTGTCAATTTTATTTTTACATACATTATTTGTTACCTGCAATGTCAATGACTATTTTTGTAATGTTACAATATAACATTTAAGGTTTTTGGTATCATAGTGACAGCAGAACACTGACTCCTAAGTCACAGGATCACCTAGTTTAGGAGTCAGGGTTTACCTTATCTGTGTGACCTTTAGCTAACCAAGTTATGTGTCATAGTCTTAAGCAATGTAAATGTTTTTGTATCAATAAAAACTTTTTTTTTTTTATCTTTATTATACGCAATACTTGACCTCTAACCTTACCATTAACAATGCTTGATAACGTAAATGTTCTTTTGAATAGTGTTGACAAATTTTCTGTATTCGAATCACACCCTTGCACTCCTTGCACCCTTGCACTCCGGAACAGGCTAAAACTTTTACAACCAACCAATTAATTATATAAAAATTCTAACACAAAACATTAGATCGATCAATTGCAACTTTAACAGTCTACAAACGCTACTATAACGTATCTCAATTGACTGTGATATTTTGGTTCTAACGGAATGCTGGTTGTTATGTTCTAGTAACCAAACTATACCTGTAATCCAAAACTTTGTCATGTTCAGTACTGCAAAAAACTTAAACCAAAGTGATGGCGTTGGGTGTATGTGAAATCCACCCTTCCCGTCATCTGTAAAGAACATTGTTTTGGTGGTTCCGCCACTGGACTAGACTGGTGGAATTGGGATCTGACATTGCCATACTGTGTGTGTACCGGTCGCCGGCGAGTAATAGCATTAATGATTTTCTTACTGCTCTTAACAACATTCTTCCTACTCTTTCCAAATTCAAAACTGTAGCTATAACTGGAGACATTATCATAGATATAAAACCTCTCTTACTTGACGCTCGATCACACAACTACCTTTACACTCTTGCTATCCACGGATATCTCCCTACACTTTCTTTTCCTACCAGAGGAAATAACTGTCTCGACCATCATCTATTAAGAACCGACACCACATCTATCTCACTAATCTTTATCACCGATCACTGATCTTCCCTGCTTTGCATTCATAATAGAAATAAACAACATGACAACACTCATTACCAAAATTAACTTTGACACCCTGGAGAAAAATATGGAGGTACTAGATTTTACACCCGTTTACTCTATGTCTGACCCTAATGTTGCTACTAATTCCCTGGTTAGTGTAATGGCTAAAGCAATTTCCGAGAATACTTACACTAAAAAATTACCATATAGAAAGAGGATAATTAAGCCATGGATCACCCCAGGATTAATACGTTGTATGAGACCTAAAGACACACTTCATAAAAGATCAAAACTATCACCAGACAACGTGACACTCGAAATCTCTTACAAACGATACAGAAACTTCTGCAATAAATTTCAAAAAAAAAATCAAAAGACAATTCGACACACAAGAGCTTGATAAAGCTGGAAATAATTCGAAAGTTCTTTGGGAATCAATAAAATGAATCAGAAACACACAAAAACACCAACATGCATCTACACAACTTCTTTCTCACTCAGATACGCCATTTCAGTCTTGCAATAATCTTAACGAGTTCTTTGTTAACATAGGTAAAAACCTCGTAGAAAATACCACCAACGATCACACTACATTCAATACCCCCATGTCCCCACATATTACTTATTTTTAACTACAATTATAGGAATCGAATGTTGCATAAAATGATTGTAAGCAAACTATAAGGTTACCTACTCGGGCTCCATTACCAATAGCATCTATTGAAGATTATTCATCAGACAATGAGTTTATAAATATCAATGTAATACATTAATTGACACATTATTAATTTAATCGTTTCAAGCAGTCACCATGAAATTGGTAAAACAACCTGAATCGTTACATGTAAATAAACTCTGTGTTCAGTTTCCGGAGACTGGTTTACGCCATGGAAAATTATTACCTAAATCGGTACGTTGCATAATTGTGGAAAAACCAATTTATTAATTGGTCTTCTTATACACGAGAATGGTTTAAGGTTTCAAAATGTTTATATTTATTCAAAAACCTTGCAACAACCCAAGTACGTATTTTTAGAAAAAGTTTTGCAACGGGTATCAGGCATGTCATTTCAGAAATATCATGAAAATGAGCAAGTACTAAGTGTTCAGGACGCAAAACCGAATTCTGTGATTGTATTTGACGATGTTGCTTGTGAAAATCAAAGTAGCATGCGGGATTATTTTGCAATGGGAAGACACAAGTTCATCAATTGTTTTTACCTAAATCAGACATATAGTAAAATTCCTAAGCAGTTAGTAAGAGACAACGCGAACCTAATCGTACTTTTTAAGCAAGATGAAAGAAATATGAGACATGTTTACGATGAACATGTCAACACTGACATGACTTGGATTGAATTCCGTGAAATGTGTTCAAAAATATGGAGTGTACCTTTCAATTATGTCGTAATTAATAAAGATTGTTCCGAAAACAAAAGATGTTATAGAAGTAAATTTGATACGTTTGTAGTTTTTGACTAAGAACACGAACACATATATAAGAGCATTACCTGTGCGACATTATTATTCTTCTGGTGACGCTAAACCAATTACGATCTATTTTGCCAATATGGAAAAATCATTGAAAAGACAAATTGTTAATGCGGCAGAAGCTGTAAAGAAAAAAGTAATGAAAATGAGAGATGCGGACATTGACAACAACCAAGCACTGGAATCTGTTTTCAAGCCTGTCATAGAACCCCTCAACTTAATTGCTAACGCCAATAAGCAAGCTCCTCCATTGCGTACTAATGAAGATTTTGTTGAAGTTCCTTCACAGAAAGAAAGAACTGGTAGCGTTTGCTACCTACGCTACCAATTCTTTCTTTGTCATTAGACAATGAAGATGAATCCGATATCAGCAGTGACTCTTCTTATCAATCAATAGTTGAAAGCAAACAAGGTTGTGATACGTCATCCTGGTATCTTCAGAAGCGTTGGCAGACATTCCATTTGGTGTTAGAGCAGAACGCGGGAAATTGATGTTAGGTTCTGCTTGTATATCGATCAACGATCAGTACATTGCCGTGGCTGGACGTAAATACCGAAATACACCTGGTTTAAAACAGTTGCTGCTTAAGAAAGACGTAGACTTAAGCGTGGTTACAGAAAGCGATATGAAACATTATAAGTCGATGCTACTTGATACAAATGCACATCGTCGAGACTTCGAGCCAAATAAGCCGATAAAAAGTAATAAAGGGCAAAAATATTTGCAAGTTATTAAGCCTCTTTTTAATCTGAACACTGCAGTTCAGGGAAAGGGTTTGTCATTAACAAAAAAGTGGAGAAAAAATGTAGATTTAGTGTATTGGGATGACCCCAATGAACTAGTGGAAAGATTGAAATTATTAATTGCGTCTAGAGATGCTGGTAACACAGGATTAGACAATGAAATTATATCTATTATTGAAGAATTGCGTGAAAGTAAAGTTATAAATAAATAAATGTTGTAAACTTTCCAGTGTTCATTTTTAACCCCCGACGAAAAAGAGGGGTGTGTGTCTGTGTGTCTGTGTGTCTGTGTGTCTGTGTGTCTGTTTGTCTGTGTGTCTGTCTGTGGCACTGTAGCTCTTTAACGGGTGAACCGATTTGAATGCGGTTTTTTTTATTTGAAAGTAGATTCTCTAGCGATGGTTCTTAGACATGTTTCATCAAAATCGGTTCAGCAGTTTTAAAGTTATCAGCTCTTTTGTTTGCTGCGGTAGGGATCTTAGACGCATACCGAATGTTTACTTTGCTTTCAAACATATTATTATAGGTGACCACACTGACCACACAAAACCAAACTAAATTACATTTAAAAAATTTAAAATAAAAATTAAATTAAAAATTTAAAAAAACCCCCAACGCAAAACATAAAAGCGATTATGTAAAAAGTAAAAAATAATACTTTTGTTGAGCCATCAAATGTTTGTTCGTTGAAATGGCGCTATAATGTCGCGGCGGGGTACCGCTAAGTTTAAAGCAATAACTAAATATCTAAAATAGCGAACTGATGGTAACTAGATTTGCAACAAGATTAACAACTAGATTAGCAACAAAAATTTGATAATATCGAAGCAAATTGGTCGGAAATGCTGGTAAATTAATAGACAGTGAATGAAATTGAGGGACTGACTTACTTAAGCGGTACCCCGCCGCGACATTATAGCGCCATTTCAACGAACAAACATTTGATGGCTCAACAAAAGTATTATTTTTTACTTTTTACATAATCGCTTTTATGTTTTGCGTTGGGGGTTTTTTTAAATTTTTCATTTAATTTTATTATCAGACTTTCAATACAGTACACCTTCAATATGAATGTAGATAAATTCGGTCGTTATATTCATAAAAGAATGCGTTTATCAGAACTGCTTGAGTTTAATGAAAACGCATTGATGAAGTCGGAAAAAGGAGATTTTGTTTTAAAAGCAACCAGATTGAGAGGAATTACATCTCCCATAGAAGCAGACGATGCAGTGAATAAGTCTTATGTAGATCAGTTGAATGCTAATACGATAAAAGAATTCAATAAACTGATTGGTTCATTGCGTTCTCAAATTATAAAAGAGGCACAGAATACAATTCAGGTTACTTTAAAAGCAAAAATACCTGAGGTTTAAACTCATTTGCAAGATAAGTTTTATACCAAAGCAGATGTAGATAAATTACTTCTAAAAACTTCGTAATGGCAAAACAGCAAATTGTAAATGAAATACACAAAGCGGCTCGAAGACACTTCCTTCGCCGTTCTGTTATTCTGAAAGGAATCCACGACTTGTGGCAAGCTGATTTGGTGGACATGCAAAACCTGAAAAAGTATAACAAGGGTTATAATTATATAGGATGACTGGTAATTAGTGTACGATACTTAAACACGTGATTGTGTTCATGATAACAAACAACTTTCCCGAAGAAAAAATGATTTTTGTACTGGTTCACTGTAGGTCACAGGCGTCCGCGCACGTGAATTTCATACGGCTGTTGTGTTATTGTGATAAAAGTGAACCAGTACAAAAAACATTTTTTCTTCGGGAAAGTTGTTTGTTATCATGAACACAATCACGTGTTTAAGTATCGTACACTAATTACCAGTCACCTTATATTTTAGTGGTGATTGACTGCTTCTCAAAGTACGCCTGGGCAGAACCGTTAAAATTAAAGAATAAATTTGATGTTGCTCGTGCATTTCAACATATCCTGCTTAGCAGCAATAAAAATCCTGTTAATTTACAAACTGATATGGGCACAGAGTTTTATAACAACACTTTTCAAACGTTAATGAAGAAGCACAACATTAATCATTATTCATCGATTTCTACTAAAAAAGCATCTATTGTAGAGAGACTGATAAGAACAGTAAAAAATAAATTGTATAAATATTTTAGTCTCCGTGGGAACTATAGGTGGTTAGGTCTGTCATTGGATAATATATTGAAAACCTATAACAACACAAAACATCGCACTATCCAATTTAAACCCGTTAATGTGAATAAATTGAATGAACCAGTAATAAAAGAAAATATTAAAAAAATCAAGAAACATAATTTAGTTCAGTGGAAGCCTAAATTCAAAGTTGGCGATTGTGTTCGTATAAGTAAATACAAACATGATTTTGAGAAAGGTTATAATCCTAATTGGTCAACTGAATTATTTATTGTAAAAAAGATTAATAAAACCTTACCAGTGACATATTATATAGAAAATAAACGAAAGCAGAACATATTAAGAGCTTTTTATGAGCAAGAACTTCAAAAATCGAACTATCCTGACGTTTATTTGATAGAAAAAGTGTTGAAGAAGAAAGGAAATAAATTATAAGGTTTAAGCAGTGCAGAAAACAGTTGGATTGACAAAACAGCAATTATGGGTTAAGATGTTATATAACCATTATTTTTTTAAATTCTGCCATTATACTTTAAGTAATGCGAGGTGGAGAACTGGTTAATAACATTATTAATACCTAATCTACCATTCGAAGTTCATTTGCCCGGATATAATTATTGCGGACCAGGAACCAAACTTCGCGAACGGTTAGCGCGAGGCGTCCGAGGTGTAAATAAGCTAGACGAGGCTTGTATGCAACACGACATTGCGTACGCAAACCATACAGACTTATCAAATCGTCACAAAGCTGATTTACAACTACTTAACATGGCTAAACAAAGACTTAAATCAAAAGATGCAGGGAGAGGTGAAAAACTAAGCTCATGGCTAGTGAACAAAGTCATGAAAGCCAAACTAAAGTAAGGATCCGGCGTTAAAACATTTAAAAGCTTAGTTTCAAAAATAAAATCAAAAGTTAAGAAACTCTAACACAAAGATAGTAAGTCTTTAATAAAAGCGGCGGCGGCGGATGGTTGTTTGGCAAAAAAAGTTATTGCCAAACAACCATCATCGAATTCGGGTACCACGAGTAATACCCGTACCAAAGACTGGAGGAGTTCTACCTTTAATCCCAATTTTCGCTGGTTTATCAGCTTTAGGAGCTCTAGCTGGTGGTGCAGCTGGCATTGCAAAAACCGTTAATGATTACAAAGCAGGTTACCGGGGACCTGCTGACTTTTGCATTAAATACGTTTAGAGTTGCCAAGTCACGCTACAAAGCGTCGGTGGAAAAATCTAAGGGCGTAAAATTGTTGTAAAACTAGATAAAGAGGGTTCGTGGTCTCCTTTATCTTCCACTTGTGCAATGAAGTCTTATTTGTGCGAAGCACTCATGGCAGATTACAGCTTCTGGAGGCGTAGCATGACAATTCTATCTCTACTCTACGTAGAATAGACATAGTTCCTATCCTACTTGACATCTCTATCCAACCGAGCATGAGCCGACTGGTAGACTCGCGTTTCTACGTAGAGAAAGACATATCTTTTCTTTCCATAGCAACGCCGGAGTGCTGGTTGTAGCTAGACGTTAAAATTTTTACGATAAAATTGCGTTTCGTTGTCGACAAAAATGTGTCAATCGTTACGTTTTATCACATTTTGAACGTTTATTTATTTACTTAGAGACAACAAACAGTGTAATAATTAGCGGTGTGCATAACGGCTTGAAATTTTAAACGAACTTATTCGTTAATGTTTTTTAAAAAGTCACTTATATTATTTGCTTATCTGCTTAATTGCTTATTTGCTAAAAAAATTATTGACTTACATTAAAATGGTTATATTACGTTGTTTGCTTATAATGAACAATTTAAATGAAGTTTCCTTCGTACTTTGCAGTCAGGCTTAGGACTGCTTAGGACTGTCTGAATATTATCGAACTAAATTAGGTATTATGAAGTAAGTACCTAAGTCATAATCTAAAAATATTTTCAATTGACAAAAAATCTACAACTTATTGTTTTACACAGTAATATTTCCATAATTACGTTAAGTATAAGTTTTTCGTTTTTAAACAAATTTTTCATCACCATACGATATTTGTAACGCGATCATGCGCGCAAAATTAAACAAAAAAAAATTGACAGCAAGCAACATTTCCCCAACGCAGAAAAACGATACTAAATTTAAAAAAGCAAATAATGAAATAAGCAGATAAGTGGATATAATCCTTATAAATTAAATGTTGGCTATTAAAACCAATTTTAATACGATGTACGCTTACTTAATTTGGCAGGGTTATTAACTCACGAATCGCGATTTATCGAAATAATCGAAATACAAACGTTTTATACCTTAACTTTATCGAAATAGGATCTATTATCGTTATATAATTGTCCGTCAATCGATTAAAGTTGCATTATGCGCCATCTATCGGTTGTGAAACTCATCTCACAAAGTCACAATACTCACTAGATGGCTCTGATGTCTATAAAAAGATCGATGTGTTATAATTTTAAAAATAAGCACATAACAATAATTGCTTTCATTAATAAATGTGATTATGTGCTTAAATTAAAAAACACACTTCATTAATTGCTCATCGTTTAAACGCCCATCTCTAGTAATAATAAGTAGACATAGGTTAGAACTTAATAATAAAGGTAGGTAACAAATAAATGTTATGTACACTACTCTTATCCACATTGTAATGTTATTCAAAGCAACAACGAAACGTTATTTAATATTTTTATTGTGACGGCTGTCGGATCGATATAAATTACAAAATATTTTAGAAAACAATATTAAAAATGTAATTGTCCAAATGTTTTGATTTTGGAAAATAAATAGACTTGGGACTACGGCAAAAAAAAGTAAGTACGAGTAAATCTAAGTGAAAGAAATTACTAAATAATTAGCATTGTGCATTGGTGTACCTATTGTGTGTGATTAATTTAAGAGAATATAGTCCTCGATTAGTTGAAAATCGCATTTGTCGGAGCTGATATTAACGAGCAGCTCTTTGTGATGTTGGTCGGGTTCTTCTTAATTATCTATTTATTGAAACTACTTCGTACAAACAACTTATGTTTTAATAGCGTTTCTGCATAGTTAAAATTATATGAATGACATGGTCTCACTGTGGAGCGCGGTAGCGGTGTGTCGTGGGCGCGGGTGCGAGCCGCGCGCGCGCCTCTCCCGCGCGCCCCTGTCAGGCCCCTTTCGTCTCCGCGGACCGGTTCGCGGCGTGAACATCCTCCCCCCCTTGAAAGCTGCTGCTTTCAAGCTCTTCCGAAAGTGGGAGAAGGCAGGCTCTGTTTATTGCACGTCGAACAATGCCTCTCGCCGTGTGGAAGTCGGCAACTCTGCAGATTCTATCCGTCCCAGGGAAAAGTTGTAGGACTCGCCCGAGTCTCCACTTCAGGGGTGGCACGTTATCCTCCTTTAATATCACCAAATCTCCGATTTTTAAAGGTCTATCTTTCAAGCGCCATTTTGTCCGCTGCTGCAATTCAGCTAGATACTCTTTGTGCCAGAGCTGCCAAAAATGCTGCCTCAGCTGCTCAATCCTCTTGTACCGGTCGGGAGCCTTTAGCGTGATAGGTGGAGATGGCAGTGATGTTAGGGACCGCCCCACAAGGAAGTGGCCGGGAGTTAGAGGGGTACAATCAGTGGGATCGGATGATAGAGGGGAAAGGGGACGGGAATTGAGGATGGCTTCAATTTGTGTAAACAATGTGTCCAATTCCTCGTACGTGAGGCTAGCGTTGCCCATAATCCGCTTGAGGTGGTATTTGGCAGACTTAACGCCCGCCTCCCAAATTCCACCAAAAGTAGGGGAATATGGAGGATTGAAAACAAATTTGATGCCTTCAGAGTTGGTGTAGTTATATATAGAATTTATACTAGCCAGTAGTAACCTACCCAACTCGTTATTTGCCCCAACGAAATTTGTGCCGTTGTCGCAATAAATCGTATGAGGTCTACCTCTTCTAGCAATAAAACGACGTAAGCTAAGAATAAACGCATTAGTGCTAAGGTCACTAACGATTTCTAAATGAATACTTTTAGTAGAAAAACAAACTATAACGTTAAGATAACATTTAGTTATTCGGTTACCCTTTCCTTTCTTACTAGAAATAAGGAAAGGTCCAGCGAAATCCACGCCACATACTTGAAACGGATAGCAAGGTGTGACCCTATCTACCGGTAAATTCCCCATCAGCGGCTCCATAGTTTTTCCTCGCAGTCGTGTGCAAACAACGCACTTTCCCACAATGCTGCGAGCCAGAGTTCTGCCTCCTACAGGCCAGAATTGTTCACGAAATGAACTAAGGAGCAGTTGAGGGCCGGCATGCAGCAGACGTAGGTGTTCGTCTTCCATCAGGAGCCGAGTGAAATAGTGCTTACCGTCCAGGAGGATCGGGTGCTTTTTATCAAATTTGTAAGCAGCATTCTGTAGACGACCACCTACTCTGAGCACTCCATTGCCGTCAAGGAAAGGTGACAACTGTAACAGGTAAGATTTAGAATTAAGATTTTTCTTTTGTTTAAGTAAGGATATTTCTGAAAGGTAAGTTTGACTTTGAGCAAGTTTTATCAAGTAATTTAATGAATTTTCTATTTCTTCTAGTTTTAAATTACCTATTATTTTATTTTTTGGATTTCTGCAATTATTCACAAAACGTAAGACATAAGCAATCATTCTTTTTAATCTATTTATTTTAGAATAATTATTAAACTTAATTAATGGTGACTGTGTAACATTAGTCATAGTTATACAATCACTGGTAGGCGTTTTTATTTCAGGTAAATTTGAAGAATTTATGGAATTTATATTATGGGGCCAGTTTGTTTCATTTTGCAACAGGAATTCTGGGCCATTCCACCATATAGTTGAACCCTGAAGTTGACCTGGATCGACTCCACGAGAAGCAAGATCAGCGGGATTTAAAGTGGTAGGCACATGTCTCCAAGATTCCCTAGTTGTCAACTCATGAATCTCGTTGACTCTGTTGCAAACAAATACCTTGAGTAATTTAGGTTGTGTTCGAATCCAACCCAGAACGACGGTCGAGTCGGCCCAAAAGACTTTACGGTCAATAGTGCAACGAAGGGAATGACCCACCTTAGCAGCTAGTCGCGCGCCCAGCAACGCTCCGCACAACTCGAGGCGCGGATGGTAGTTGGTTTCAGCGGCGCGACGCGTGTCTTTGCACATAACAAGATAACTTGAACATTATTATGACGGTCTACCGATCGTAAATAAACACAAGCCCCGTAAGCCTCTTGAGACGCATCTACGAAACAATGAAGTTCTATTAACAATGGAGAAGTACATAAAACATGTCTAGGTACCCTAATGTTAGCTAAAATATGGGCATTGGAAACAAACTTTTCCCACGTTTTTTTAATATTCTGTGGAACCAACTCGTCCCAACTTAATTTTAAAACCCAAAGTTTTTGTAATAAGATTTTATGTTGTATAGTACACGCACTTAGCATGCTTAAAGGATCAAAGATTTTACATGTGTTAGATAAAATAGAACGTTTTGTGACGTCTTTAACTGTGTTATCTAAATTAACTGAGAACTGTAAATGGTCATTGTCAGGAAACCACCACAATCCTAAAACACTTGATTGTTTATTCAAGTCCAATGACTGTGACAAGGTACAGTCGGCTTCAAATATTTGTGGACAGTTAGTTCGAAATTTATGAATAGGAAAACAAGCAGATGCTAGTACCTTTTTAACTGAATGATATATATGGGAAAGTTCATCTTCCGTATCAGCGCCGCTCAAAAGGTCATCATAATAAAAATCATGTTGTATAATTTCAGATATGATTTTATCATCGCATTCTTTTGCTAACTGTAGCAAGCATCGCGTACTCAGGAATGGAGCAGACGCCGTCCCATACGTAACGGTATTTAACTGTAATATTTTTAATGGCTTATCTATATCATCACGCCAAACTATTAATTGTAGGTGGCGCTGCGAGGGATCGATTATAATTTGCCGGTACATTTTTGTTATGTCCCCAGACAAAACAAATTTGTGTTGACGGAATCTAATTAAATTATTTATTAATTCGTCCTGAATTACAGGACCTATAAACTGGATGTCGTTTAGTGATTTACCGGACGTAGATTTTGCACTACAATCAAAAACTACTCTGACCTTGGTTGTTTCGCTATTTTCACGAAATATAGCGTGATGTGGCATAAAATACCCAAATACTGGTTTATCAACTTTACTTAAGTGTCCCAATTTTTCGTATTCGTCAATAAACTCACAATATTGTTTTTTAAGTGTAGGATTTTTAATAAACTTCTTCTCGAGACTTTGAAAACGTTTTAAAGCCATTTTATAGGAATCACCCAGTGATGTTTCTGGTGATTCACAAAATGGAATTTTAACATTAAACCTCCCGTTTTCTAAACGTGAAGTATTTTCTATGAAATGTTTTTCACAAACGTGATCGTTTTCAGAGTAAGAGGCACTTGAAGAAGGAAGTTCTTCAAGTTCCCAGAATTTAATAAGGTTTTTATTTATTTCTTTAGTAAAATTACAATGTAAATTATTTTGTTCATTATAATCTAAACTACATATTGGCCCAGCGACTAACCAACCTAATTTAGAACTCTGGAGTATAGGTTTATTATCACCTAATCTTATTTTCCTTGCAGTAATGATATCAAAGAAAATATCAGCACCAAGTAGCAGATCAATAGGAGATGAACAATGAAATTCGGGATCAGCCAGCTGAATATTCCCAGGTATATTTAATTCAAAAGGATTTATATCACTATTAGGTAAGTTACCTATAATTTCAGGTATAACTAAACACTTAATATTCGTGCTGTAAGAACTTGTTAAGGAATCTAAGATAAGTTCACAACAATCTTTTATATAAAATCGCATGTTATTAACCCCACTAATGCACGTAGGTCGTGAGTTAATAGACGTTAACCCTAATTTATTTTTAAGGTTTTCAGATATGAAGCAGGATTGACTACCGGCATCCAGGAGAGCCCGGGCAAGGTAAGTCTTATTATTTTTACTATTAGTTAGTTTTACTAAAGCAGTACAGAGAAGAACTTGTTTACTCATAAAGACAGAGCAAGAGGATACAGCACTAGCGATTGACGGCACACTAGAGGTATTGGTATTCTCAGACTGTGTAACTAACGCATTATTTGTTTCTGAGTTTTTATGTAATAGTGTATTATGTTTTTGTTTACAGATTTGACAGGTGCCGAGGCGACACTTCTCAGCATTGTGACCCCTACGTAAACAATTTGAGCAAAGGTGTAACTTTAAGGCTTCACTCAATCTACTATCTAAACTCATTTCTTGAAATTTAATGCACTCTGTTATCCGATGAACTTCATGACATACCGGACAAGCAGGTTCTTTAAAAGGTTTGCGGCCAGCTGAAGTAGCACAGGCCTTTGTTGTTTTAGGATTATTGGATTTGTTATTAGAATCAGATCTATCATTTTTAGTAACTTGCATCGTTTCAAGTATGTCTGCGCGGTCACGTAAAAATTGACAAAACTCTGATAAAGTAGGTAAATCCGTTAACTTATTTCTATATTCTTCCCACTTTCTTAAAGTAGTGGAATCTAATTTAATGGTAACCAAATAAATGATTAAAATATCCCAATAATTAGTTGGCAAGCCCAATAAATTAAGGGATCTTAAGTTTTTATTTATGTGATCAATAATAAAGCGAAGGGCTTTATGAGATTCCCTTGTTAAACTATCTATATTAAATAGCGCTTTTAAATGGTTATTAATCAAGATCTTTTTGTTATCGTAACGTTCACATAGTAGGTCCCAAGCGACCTTGTAATTCTGAGAGGTAAACTCTATAGACTTTATTACGACAACAGCAGTGCCCTCTAATGAGGAGCGTAAGTAATGGAACTTATTAATATCAGGTATGGACTCATTCGAATGGATAATAGAAGCGAAGGTGTCTCTAAACTCCAACCATTTGAGGTAGTTGCCATCAAATGATGGAAGTTTTATTGTTGGTAATTGAATGTTATTTAATTTATTACAACTGTCATGACTTGAACAAATTGTTTTTGCACCTACGCTTTTAAACTCTTCACTACTAGAATGAGAATCAATAATTTCTTGGGCTGCTGAGATGAGAGAATAAAATTGAGATTCTACGGTATCTCTTTCATCGATTTGTTCGTCTATCTTTGTTGATAGCATTTCTATTTGCGTTTGTATTGCATCAAACTCTGATAAAAGAGCTTGAATTCTACATAAACGTAATCCTAATTCTTTAATTTGTTGTTTTGTAATCTCACTTGAGCTAATTTGATTTAAAATCGCAATATGATCTTTAAATTTTGTTAAACGCATTTTAAATGTACCTCTCTGTTTTATTAACTCTTTCATATCTACGCGTTTCTCTTCTCTCCTCTCAGAACCCTGCTCTGCTTTAGATTCAGGCATTTTAAAGAAAAGTAAAAATGTTAGGACAAATAAAGAAGTTAGATAAAATAACTTGTGCAATCAAACCCGTATATAAAGAGGCTCGATGGTCCGTCCAACACGTATACTTAAGGATGACACACGCTACACCAAGTCTGAATAGTCACCGGGCACGCCAACCACGCTGAGCTCGCCAGCACACAGCACAGCTCTGGGTCTAACGCGTGCGCGCCACGCGGCAACCGATCACTGAAACGTTTACTCAGAATATGTAAGAAACTTGAAGTTACTTGAATGATTTTAAAGTCCTAATTTGCTATAATCTAGTGAATTTACCATTTAATTTAAGATGGTATTTATTCTAAGAAGAAATGCAATTAGCTTGCTATGCAATTTTCGCAAATGAAGAATGGGAAACACTTTTCGTTGTGAGAAATAAAACCACTGACCAACGCTTGTAAAATAAAGGATATAAAATGCACGTAAAGGCGCGTGTAGTAATAAGCAAGCATGGACAATAGCCGGCGCACGACGAAAATCACACACTATTCACACAAATTGATACCTAGAAAAGGAAATAGGCGGATAGAAAGGAATAATAAGCCAAACTCCCCTGGGTACGTCCTTCTTCTAGCGTATTATGCATGCCATGCAGCGCGGCACCAGCAATTAGCTCACCCAGAGTTCCAGAAAGATTTCGAAGATTCCAGAAAAATGGCGTCACCGTGCACTTTATTTAAATATCCAAATTCTTCCTCGAGGTCCTGTCACGGTCGCCAGATGTCGGAGCTGATATTAACGAGCAGCTCTTTGTGATGTTGGTCGGGTTCTTCTTAATTATCTATTTATTGAAACTACTTCGTACAAACAACTTATGTTTTAATAGCGTTTCTGCATAGTTAAAATTATATGAATGACATGGTCTCACTGTGGAGCGCGGTAGCGGTGTGTCGTGGGCGCGGGTGCGAGCCGCGCGCGCGCCTCTCCCGCGCGCCCCTGTCAGGCCCCTTTCGTCTCCGCGGACCGGTTCGCGGCGTGAACAGCATTTGAGGATTGAAAGAAGATAGTCGCATCGTCTGATAAAAATTCTTGATTTACAAAGGGAAATTCTTCACTTTTATCTCCTTGCTATGATATATGATAGGTGCCTTGGTCATGCTTTTTCTTTTCTTTATTACTTATCGTCAGTGTTCTTACCTCATTCACATACTAAAACTGATTAATTATTTATTTGCAGCGTGCAAAGTACCAACCCACAGATTGAGATGTTGTTGGTGGACTACAATTTCCAAAGGAACTACCTATTAGTTAATCTGTGACAATAAGTTTATTTAAAACAAACTTACTGAAAGGAAAATGAGACAAAGTCATTTACAAAGGTACAATTTTTATTTAAGTACTTAAAATAAATTTCTTATTAAACGAGTAATGTCAGTTCTTCCATGAGTTACAACTTGTAGAACCTCTACCTATGTGCCTCCATAAAGGGCTGCCTCTGTGCTTCCGTGCTTCAGGGTGTACCATGATAAGCATTCAAGTCATGAGCCGGTTTCAAAGTTTAGCCTGAACCTCCTGAAAATCAATAATAAATAATTAATTTTGTGTTTTGGTATTACAGATAACATAGTTCCCGAATGGTGAATCAATATATGAGGCCCAAAAATTATTTACCTAGTTGTACATACTATAATTATATTAATAAATAAAACTATACACCTATTGACTGTTTATTATTTCAAATTATTAATATGTCCGGTTTCAGACTGAAATAAATTAAATACAATATAACTAGTATAAAGTTTCTTATATGAATATTTTCTACTTTTTTTACTTGTTTGCCAAGTACTCTGGCCTTGCTTCCTTTGCCGTTTATTGTATTCTTGTTCTAGATATAAGAGAGCGCCTTGACTTCCATAGTACAAGTTTTACTTCTTTTGGAAGTCCAGTTTAAAAATAACTACAACCCTATTATGTGCAATATACTTTTTTTTTATTTGGTAAGTACCTACAGTAAGAAACTTATCCAACTAAACGGCTACTCACTTTCAGCAATCAAAGACCCAGCAAATGATTAGACATTGTTGGATCCACCGTACCTAGGTAATATTTCTGACCTATTTGTATTAGAAGCAGTTGGAAGGCGTGGGTTCCTAATCTTCAAATAGGTTGAACTTATTTTAACAAGAATAGGCAGTTCCTGAATTTTCTAGGAGACAGATTCTTGCTCAGCTCCCGGCACAGATTCTGCATTTCTCTTTACTAACTTCATAATTTTCCAAAGCCTCGTTTTCGGGAAGAACGTGAGCCCCGCTTTAATGCATTCTTCTTTGCAAAAAACACTGAAAGGATGGTGACGGTAGTCCTCCAACATGTTTATAAAAACAACTTCAACTCTGCTTTTGTGGAAGAGTCACCACAATTTTGCCAATATCACGTAAGTACTTATCATGATTGGCCATCAAATGATGATGAGATTATTCAATAACAACAAATTTAGATGGTAAAAAATATTGAATTGAGTTTTTAAAATCAATATAGATCCTTGTCTACATAGAAATACACTTGTCTAGGTCAATTGTGATGTAGACTATTTGACACTTGTTAGAAGAAAAGTTTCTACACCCAAATGTCAAAAGTAGAGAAAAAAATGGTCGTTATGCTCGGCATTGTAGACTCTTGTCTACTGTAGAGTAGAAACATTTCTTCTCTTCATCGCCATGCTCGCAACGAAATAAATCTTTCTACGACCGTCATTTTGTCTATTCTTCCTGTCAGTATGTCTATTCTTCCGTAGACATAGCGGTGGTCATACTACGCGTGCTGGTGGGATCTACAAGTTAAATATAATAATTATATTTTATCAGTTATATAACTTGCTTAAAACAGCAGCAGCGGTCATAACATTCAACATCAAGGCTGTTGGTTTAAATAACTAATTGCCATTAAGGTTAACTTCCTCAGGAGCTTCACTGTCGAATTAGCAGACACAATAGTTAAACAATGACAGTATGACTCTAAGAGTCATGTCAACAGTCAAGCAGATTAGCAACCCTCTTAAGTTTACTAAGTTTTCAAATACCTACCTACTATTTCACTTGCCTGTGGGGTGTCCGGGCTAGAATAGCACCCCCCCATTTCATCCCGAGGGTGTCGTCGAAGGCGACTAAGGGAAAATCCGGAAGTCGGGCAGCAGCGGCTTTCGTGTACTTAACAACCTCACTGCGATCCCCAAGACGCCTGCCAAGCCCCCCTTTACGGGGAAGGCCTTTGTTCAACAGTGGACGTCTTCAGGCTGATGATGATGATTTCACTTAGGTACCCTAAAGTGACCTTCTGACCCCAATACCACGCTATGTATGCTATTAATTTACTATTTTTAATGGAATTAGTTGCTAGCAAAACAACAGAATGACACTCTTCAATGACAGCACTAGGCTAGCTATAAATAACTATTGACTATACATACCTGTTGCAATAATACCCACGATGCGAGAAGAGTTTGCATTGAAGATTCTAATGAAGAGACAGGATGTCTTATCATCCTGTTGATATTCAGGTAACAATTTATGCACCGCAACATCATTCGCCAAATCATAAGCAATGATTAGCAAATAGCACGAAGTCAGGAGAATCGAGATCCGTAGTCAAAAGCAAAAGTCGTCGGTACCTACGGAAAAACAGTAAAAATCACAGCAAAAATGTTAGGCGCGAGCGCAATCAACACAGAAAGCAAATGAATTAGAGGTGAGACGTATATCTATATACTGGCACAGGTTTTCGGAATGGGTAATGGGTTTTTAGCAGGAAGCGAAGAGACTTGTTCCGTGTACCTACCCACAGCATTTATTTATACGAGTCTCGAGTATTTAGGCGTGCGACGTCCGACAGATGGCGCTACTAATCGCGAGACACGAACTCGCGACGATCGACATACAATCGATCTCGATTGGTTCCGAATTCATTCGGCCGAGTTGTGGTCCGCACTTCACGTTGCGATTCGTATTGCAAGTATAGTAGGTTTTGTGGCATCTCATATGTCTTATGTAGGTACTAACTGCCTACCACAATAATTACTTCACTTTGTAATGCTACTTTATATTAACTACTGCTAGATTGTACTTATAGAAACAAATACTGTTTATTTTCGGACAACTACATACCTAGTATATAAAAAAAAAGCACTGTGGCACTCGGGGACTGCCGCGGTAAAGCTATTGCATAGCATTTTATATATATTATATATATATATAATGCAATGTGTAATGCACATGCATGTGTGTGTGTGTGTGTGCAATGTGTATATTACATATACATAGGTACACCTACCCCTACACCCCGCCTACCCCTTCACCCCCCCATCCCCCGTACCCGTACGTATATAATATAATTTAATATAATATATATATATATGTATATTATATATATGTATGTATTATATATGTATTATGATTATATGTACCATATACATACACGTAAGCGAACGCTCGGCCGAGCTAAATGGTCGGCGAAGTGGGGGGTGTCAGGTTTTATTTTCGTTACGGAATTTCTTGATTCAGTCGCCGCGCTCAAAGCCCGGGATAAATGCTATGCAATAGCTTAAAAATTAAGTATTTTTCTAATTTTATATTTTTTGGTAATATCATAGTTATAAATTATAATAATATTAAACAGACAGTCTTATGCCTTTCAAATAATATGAAGAGAAGTTTTTAATAAGATTTTGAATGTGTGTACAACATTCAATTAATTTACTTACTACTACTTCTTCACTCAATAGTACCAACTCTATACACTCGAAAGTTAAGAATACTTCGATTTACTTAAGACGTCTACATACGCGTGGAACTAGTCTGTGGAACACGTTCTTAAACGAACGCGTACTTCCAAGTCTCAGTACTCATTTTGCCTAGTACGTCTCACCTCTAAATGAATCAGCGAATGAATCAATGCCACGTGTCAATAACGTTTCGTTACACAAAATCCATGAATGCGAAACTGTGATTGTAAAACAACATAATTGATTTTCGTAATTACTCGTATAGTATCTTACGCGATTTAAACAGCGTATACGTTATGCATTATTGTAATCATCCTTAAATAATAGTTTAAGCATATAAGTTTTTGTTTTATAAGTACCTAAAACTTTTTTGTTGTGTATCATGCGTAATAAGTAACGCAGATTTTCTCTAGAAAACAGGAAATGCTAAAAAAGAATTGCAGAGGTTGATTGAATTCTTTTTATTATTAATTTGTAATGCGCAGGTGCTAAAGAAAAACCATTTAATAAGAAAAGGTTCTATATTCATGACTATTATTTTCTTTAATTTACTTTTTCTGTATGTTCTGGGGCAGGATCTGGCATTGTCATTTGACAGTTTGGTATGGGTTGATGTACTGGCGTCTGTACCTACCGTTCTAGTTGGTTCCTCGTAACAAAAAGTATAAAGACGGAACAGGATAGGATTTTATTTCATAGTAGTATACCTACCTACTTAGCGAATTAACAGAAAATTTAATTTATAATAAATAAAGTAAATAGGTACTTACTTGCAAAATTGCCTATCTATGCGATTTTATGCTGGCACTTCACATGGCGTATTTGTGCAAATATTCGCCTTACTTGGATAATACAAAATCGACTTTATTGCAATAACTATAGGGTACATTTCATTGCATTGCAAAATTGCCTATGGGATTTTATGCTGGCACTTCACATGGCGTATTTGTGCAAATATTCGCCTTATTTGGATAATACAAAATCGACTTTATTTCAATTACTAAGTATGAGGTGAATTTTGTATTATCCAAATAAGGCGAATATTTGTACAAATACGCAATGTGAAGTGCCAGCATTATACGAGACGGCACGGTTGGCGTAGTGGTTAATAAGTGATTATTTTGCTTCTCGCGCTGTGCTGTGTGTCGTGGTTTTGATGCCCGCATGGAACAAATATTATTTTGTTTTGTTCTTGATCTGGGTGTACGTGCATGTGACATAGTATATTTGTAAATTGTACCCGTTATAGGTACATTAGAAATCCTAGTGTTGACGCCGTATCAATTTCCAAACGAGTCAACCGCATCTGGCAACACAGCCTACGACTGCATCCTGCAGCCGCAACCAATAGCGGCCGTTCTCCATCACCTGATGTGGTAACGCTCGCCATCAACCAATCACATGACCGCCACATCACGCCATACTCGCTGCCCGCGGGACGGCGTCCACGCACCCCACTTGCTCGACGGTCGGTCACACAGCTAGCACATATTAAAAACCTAATTAAAGGCGCCTTCTGCAGACTCTCTGTACAAATCTAACTTGTAACCTTGTAACATTGTCTAAACTGTAATTAAACCTAAGTCAAGGGTTATTTTGCCTATTTATTTTAACTTTGTTCCCTATAACGAACAAAAGTGCCGACCGTGACAGGACCCGCAACGACTTGCACTTTAATCTTTTGTCGAGTTCAAAGGTCCTAACCAATAAACTACACCAAGCCGAAGTGGATTGCTCTGAAACATTCTACGAGAAGAGGGCTTGCCGTTGGATGGGATTCCCGCAGCGAAGACGAATTACTAATCTGCCACGCGCCTACGCGAACAAGTCTGCCGCGTGCCTACGCATCCACGTGGCGCATTGGAGGTGCCTACGTCTTGGAACTGCCTAATCAGTCAAGGAAAACGCTGTGGAGCCCAGACACCCACCTGCTTGCTTGTTTGCCATCAATAACGTGAGCCCGTTCCTATCATTTTTCCTAGTTCTGCCCTCTTTTATCTGTGTTCATACTTAGTATCCGTTTCTCTAAATGTTTGGTGATCATTCTCAATCTATCTAGGGCTTGGGAAAGTGCGTGCTTATATTTGTTTTAGCTCTAAGCATTTTGCCTAATCATTCAAAGGGAAACTGCTGTCTAAAGTCCTTGCACGCTTAATCTTTTCACTATTGCACGTGGCCGCCTAATCTATTTCAAGTCGAGTAAGCCTAAAATCTATTCATAACCTAAATATCTAAAGTCATTTAAGTTCCCAATAAGTTCTTCAACTATTTGCAAGATTATTTACCCATTGTAAATTCGCAAACCATAAAGACATTCTCTTCTGTTCCTCACTGCACGCCTATCACAGTCAGCGGTTTATTTGTGTGACGTTGATTCCAGCATAAACAGTCTTGCTGTTCCTGGGGTCAACTGCCTGCCGCTTGCATGTTCCTGGTTTAGCCTGGCTTGAGTTCCTGCGGTGCTGTGCTGATCGCTTGCTTCGCTTCGCTGATAAGGAGCCGGTCTCTGCGTGTGGGACTACGAAACGAGGAGCGTATCGTATACAATTTTTAGTATTTGTTTTGTTTTTTTGATAATTCATCGCAATGTCTACCGAATTAAATTTTAAGGAGTTAAATGCCAAGCGTGGGTCCATTAAGGGACGCGTAACTAAATTTAAAATGTATCTAGACTCATTAGGAACCTTTGACAGTATATCTGCTGTTGAAGTAAATAGGCTTGCGATGAAGTTGTCAAGAATTGAAGCGTTATTCATTGAGTTCGACAGGTTGCAGAGTCAAATAGAAATACTTAACGAGTCTAATCAAGATGTAGAATTAACCACTCGTGATCTAGTTGAGCAAGAATTTGATACTTGCATTGCTATTGCCCAAAATTTAATTCAATTGCACAGCTCATCCCCCAAGCAACCTGAAGGTACTTCTAGCTGCCCTCACAGCAATGGTTGCCCTCATGACCACGATGGGTTCAATAACTTAGGTTTCAAATTACCTACCATAAATATACCTAAATTCGATGGCACCTACTACAAGTGGCTGGAATTCAAAGAAATCTACTCTTCATTGATTCATGATAATCCTAAAATAAAAAATATTCATAAATTCCACTACGTCAGCTCTTATTTGGAGGGTGAAGCTGCGCGAGTTCTAAGCAACCTAGAAGTATCTGATAAAAACTATATAGAAGCTTGGTCACTTCTTTGCAACCGGTTTGACAACAAGAAGCAACTAATTAATAATCATTTAAAATCTCTATTTACTATTGAGTCGGGTCGTGACACCGATAAGTCTCTAAGATATATTATTGATCATGTGACAAAAAACTTACGTGCCCTCTGCACACTAGGACTCCCTACTGACAAGTGGGATGTCCTAATCATTCATCTTCTGGCGGCAAAGTTAGACAACAGTACTATTTTTAAATGGGAAGAACACCGTAACACCATATCTGATATACCTAAACTCGACTATTTTTTCTCATTTTTAAAAAATCGTGCAGACGTTCTTGAGACTGTTAATAAAAACAAGACAGACAAAACACCTGGAGCTAAACAAGTTAACCAGAACCCAGCCTTTCACAATAGGAACACTGCACAAACTAAATCATTGGTAGCTACATCTAAGGAATCGTCCTCCTCTTCTCGCCCTTCGTTTGAGTGTGTAGTATGCTCAGGCAATCATCGTACATACTAGTGTCCCACATTTAATTGCTAAGACACCTGAAGATAGGAACTCCACTGTTGCAACACTAAACTTGTGTCGTAATTGTCTGAGGCCTGGCCATGATGAGTCAAGGTTGCAAGCTCCCCGGTTCTTGTAGGTCATGTAAACAAAAACACAACTCACTACTACATCTACCAGAGGCAGTCTGCGGCCCTAGTCAACCTAAATCTGTAGTCATGTCTGCATTGTCGTCCCCAGAGGTTCTTTTGTGTACCGCTAAGGTGCGACTAACTAACCCTAAAACCAATGAAACTATTAGCGTTAGGGCATTACTTGACAGCGGGAGCCAATCGTCTTTCATCACTGAGCGTGTAAGGTCGGTACTAAATTTGACTCCTCAGCCATCAAATGTCAGTATTGTAGGTATAGGTAACAATACCCTAGACCAAAACCCAGAGCGCTGCTTCATAAAACTCCAATCTAATTGTACGGGCATGAGCCTATACATATAATGTTGATTGATGTAATGTTAAATTAAAATAAATGTTAATGTCCATGATAATGTTTATTTAATAAAAAATAATTAAAATGTTACAAAATGTTAGAAATAAAATGTTAAATGTTGCGCGAGCTCGATATTAAACCGAAGACTGACGTACTTGCGTACGTGACGATGTTACAAGTTCTTAATTAACAGAATTTGCAGTATTTATAACTAGGCCAAATTCCAATGTGCGGTTGCTGACCGTACGTCTTGGCGGAGCAAAGAAGTAAATAACAAATAATAATAATGTAAATTAAATGGTAAAAAAGAATAAGAAAATAATATTAATGTAAACTAAATGTTAAAAAAAAGAACAACAAAGAATAATAATGTAAACTAAATGTTAAGAAAAGAATAACAAGTTAATAATAAGTAATTTTAAATGTTAAAAGAATGAGGTATTGCGTAGGTAGCATTTCTCCTCGTGTTGCCTATGTTTTCCGTAGATGATGCCCTTGGTGGCTTGGGTGGCGGTAATCTGGTGGAGGCGCCAGCGTCGGTGATGGCGATGTTGCCGCAACGTTTGCAGTACGCGTAGGCTCCTCCCGCGACGACTACTGCCAGGATCAGAAGTCCCATCGTAGTGTACGAAACGATGTATTGATGTACATCATGTTGTGACATTTCTGTTTGTGTCGTTTGCTCTTCCAATTCCTTTAACGAATGATGTAGTTTCTCATAATCGTTTCTTACGAATTGCGTGTTTTGGTGCCCAATTGATAGATCAATCGGCTGGATAGATGTTAGATTATTGATGTTATCCAGATCTATATGCGGTATTTCCGGATCGACATAAATATTGTTTGTATAGTACACTTGTGTGTAATAAGTCTCTTCGTTGTGTCTGATTATACATCCTGCCTTGGCTTCTAAGATTCCCGTTGAGTGTATTGTCTTCGAAGTCATACGACCTTCACAGATGATTTGTAGCTGACAATCAGTGCAGCAGACGTACAGCCACGTGTTGGGTTTTTGTAATGGTGTCCATTTGTTGTTGCAGGTTTCGGATGTGTAGACACATTTTGAAAAAGTGATGTTTGTTATTGCACCAATTTCGCATGGATTTTGATGATTTCTCATGTTACGTGTTGGTTTGTTTAATGAACAAACATACGTACTTGGTTCGATTTTTATGCAATGTTCAAGGTCACTGCTTGTGAGCTGCATATATGTCTCTTTTCTAATGTTGACTGCCACATATTCTGAGCTTGTTTTCATTATGAGTGACTGTTTGTTGTTTGTTATCATCGGGATAGGAACTGTTTTATATATGGTGAACGGGTTGTCACCGGTTAATGGTAATGTGATTTCGATGATAAAATATTTATCTAATAATCTCGACTTGACCTCTAGTAATTTGTATATGTCAGCTAATTGATTCTGAATGTTGTCAACGGGTATTGATAGTTGTTGTGGTAACTGTCCAGAAATGATGTTGTTCGGGTGTTCGTGAATCAAAGAGAGACTGTAGTTTTCAATAGGGCTGATTTACTGAGTATTTTTACAATAGGTAATAGATCGCGTGTGCGTTAGTCGGTGGTCCCGTAGCAAGTCCTGTTGTGCGCGGTGGACGGCCGGCCGCTGCGCTGCGTCACGCCGCCCCCGTCCCGCACGCCGCGCCCCGCACCGCCGCCGCAGTCGCCCGCGCCAGTGCGCGCGCGCCGCGAGCGATGTCGAGGTTCAATTCTCGACATGTTCCCGCCCAGGATGAGTCAGGAACTCAGGAGTCTTGAGCTGGGAGAGGGCAGATGTTATTATAAGCTCGTCGGATAATGCCTCTTCTTGTCTTGACTTCTGCAACGCGTGTATAACCATCAACGCCGGGGTAAACTTTGGTTATTCTTCCTAATGACCACAGTAAGGGTGGAAGAGTTTTGTCCCTTATAAGGACTAAGTCATTAGGCTTCAACTCGTCGTTCGTAGATGTAAGCCACTTCGTTCTTTGTTGAAGGGTAGCGATGTACTCATTTTTGAATCGCTTCCAAAAATGTTGCCTTATATATTCTATTCTCTTAAAACGATCAAGACCGGTAATATTCCCTTCGAAGACTTGTGGGTGTGGATAAGACGTGAGTGGTCGTCCAATTAAAAAGTGGGAAGGAGTAAGTGCAGTGAAGTCAAGAGGATCAGTGGATAGTTGAGTGAGAGGGCGAGAATTTAAAATAGCCTCAACTTGAGCCAGACATGTAGCCATCTCCTCCAGTAAGTAAAATGAATATTTTTTAATAATCTCCGTAGATGGTGTTTAGTCGAGCGGACAGCTGCTTCCGCCATCCCATTGAAGTGAGGACTGTATGGAGGAGTAAATTTGAATTCGATACCTTCTTGTGCCATGTCCTCTAGTATGTTAGATTCAACTAAAAACCTTTGCAACTCATTAGATGCGCCGACAAAGTTCGTGCCGTTATCGGACGAAATTCTTTGTGGCTTCCCCCTGCGAGCAATGAACCGGTTTAAGGCGGCGATAAAGGCTTCTTTCGTGAGTTCTGTAACAAGCTCCAAGTGCACGGCTTTAACAGAAAGACACACAAAAACGCACAGGTAGGATTTCAAGAGTCTACAACCTCGACCTTTGCGGTCGGCTATCAACATTGGCCCAGCATAGTCGACGCAACAGTGTAAGAAAGGAAATTCTAAATTAGTTCTATTTAATGGAAGTTGACCCATGATAGGTTGTATACTTTGAGCCTTATTTCTAAAGCAAGTTAAACATTTATTCACAATTGATTTCGATAAGTTTCTACCTTTTAAAGGCCAATAAGTTTGACGTACATTTGATAACAATAGTTGTGGTCCGGCATGTAATAATTTAATATGATACATATGAAATATTAATTTTGTTAAATAATGTCTGCTACAAATTAAGATTGGGTGCTTAACATCATAACAATACGGAGAATTATCCAACCTACCGCCCACACGAATTATATGATTCTTATCTAAGAAAGGAGATAAAGATAGCAAACGATTTTTGCTTGGTAAAGCCTTGCCGGCTTTTAAGATAACGTATTCAGTAGGAAACATTTCAATCTGAGCCTGACGTATTATAACATTTAATGAGTTTTGTAATTCTATGTTACTAACACTAATATTAAGTTTATTTGTTTTATTTTTTGTGTTGTGTATAAATTTTAAGACGTAACACACGATTCTTTGTAACTTATGAAAATTTGAATATTTATGTATTAGTGTAGACAATAAGTTATTATTATTACTAGTTAAATCTTTTGTTATTGATAAGCAAACTTTTTCTTCGCAATCATTTTTACATATTTGGTTAGAAGTTGGTTTTTTGGGCCAAAGAGACTCGTCTGTTTTTAAAAAATGAGGCCCAGACCACCATAAGGATGACTCATTTAGTTTATCTGCTGATAAACCTCGTGAAACCAAATCAGCTGGATTTTGTTTTGATGGTACGTAGTTCCAAGAGTGACCTTGTGTTTTCTCTTGGATTTCGTTGACGCGATTGCGAACGAAGTTGTTGTATTGATTAGACTGAGAAGATAACCAACCTAAAACCACAGTCGAATCACACCAAAAGTGACATGTATTTATGTTTATAGTAAGTGTGGACAATACCTTATGACATAGTCTTGCACCCATAAGAGCACCGCACAATTCCAACCGTGGAATGCTGACTGGTTTTATCGGGACGACCCTGTTTTTCGATGTAAGCAACTGTACATTAATATGACCTAATATGTCTATTGATCTAATATATAAACAAGCGCCGTATGCATTTTCTGACGCATCTGTGAAAACGTGAATTTCAACACTTTTAAAATCATTACAAATAACCCAACGTGGTATACTTAATTTATTAAGATAAGGTAATTTTTGTGCAAATGAGCCCCATAGATTGCCAATATCACTGGACACTTCCTGGTCCCACGCATACCTTTTAATCCAAAGTTTTTGCATGATAACCTTTGCTTCTACGATACACGGGCCTACCAATCCTAGTGGGTCAAAAATTTGACTTATTACCGATAAAATATGTCTTTTGGTTACCTTTTTATTAACGTCTATATTGATAGAAAAGGATAACGTATCAGAATCAGACTACCAGCTAAGACCTAAAGTTTTGGATGACCCCTGTAATTTTGAATCTGTAAAATCCAAGACAGTGTCAGATTCAATATTAGAAATAGACTTTAATATATCAGGGTTGTTAGATTTCCATTTTCTTAAGTTAAATTTTGCAAATGATAAAGTTGAGATTACGCCTTCACACAATTTTACTGTGGACTTAATAGTGGAACTGCCGCTTAAAAAATCGTCGACGTAAAAATCATGCTTAATAGCATTCCTTACGTCATCGTTACCCGCAGTGGAGGCTAGACTGGATAAGCATTTTGTGGCCAGGTAGGGCGCTGATGCTGTACCATATGTGACCGTATTTAATGTGTATGTCTTTAATGGTTCTGTTTCGTCATATCGGAAAATAATTTGTTGTAAAGATCGTTGACATGGATTGATTTCTATGGCTCGATACATTTTTTCAACATCGCCTGAGACTACAAATTTATGTTGTCGAAATCGTAAAATAATAGAAAAAAGATCATCTTGTACGGTTGGACCGATCATTTGCAAGTCATTTAATGATACACCCGTCGTTGTAACCGCGGAACCATCAAATACTGTCCTAGGTTTTGTAGTACTGCTTGACTCGCGAATGACGCCATGATGAGGAAAATAATAATTAACTTTAGAGCTATCACCCGTTGAACGCTCCTTGTTTTCAGTCATATGGCCTAGGGTTTCATATTCTCGCATAAAATTAATATATTTTTGTTTAAAATTAGGATCACGTTTAAACTTTCGCTCTAACGATAAAAAACGAGTCTTAGCCAAGTGATATGAATCGCCTAAGACGTTAGGGTCACGTTTGAGAGGCATTTTAACAACAAAACGGCCCTCATCATTTCGAAAGGTATTATGTGCGAAACTTTGCTGACAAGCTGTTTCTTCTACTGGCATAGAATGCTGTGAATTAAGTGTGTCTAATTCCCAAAAACACAAAAGATCGGGATTAGACTCGCCTTGAGAAAAAAAACATAGATTAGGAGAATGGGTTGTGTCAATGATATGTCCAGTGACCAACCACCCTAACTTAGATTCGCGTAATGTCGGTTTATTATTTCCTAATTGTATTGATTGTTTACCTAAAACATCCCAAAATATGTCGGCGCCTAGAAGAATGTCGATATCTGAAGGTGTATTGTAAGACGGGTCAGCTAACGTTAGGCCTAGTGGTAAAGTTATACTGCTAACGTCTATATAGGAAGATGGTATGTGTGGAGTTATGCTTGGGAAAACGGTGCAATTTATGTTAACTGTGTAATCGCTGCAGAAAGATTTGACTGTGATGTTGCAAGACTGTGAGCTAGTGAATACGTAATTATTAAAACCTGACACTGCTGAAGACACGTCACGTCGCGTTAATTGCATTTTATCACAGTACCTTTGCGAGATCAGATTAATCTCGCTTCCGTTATCAAGCAGAATTCTTGCGTTGTGTTCGTTGCCGTGGCTGTCAGTCACTCGTATGACCGCTGTGGATAGAAACACACGAGACGCAGTAGTATCCGTGATGACGTCACTAGTGAGGACAATACTTTCAGTTGTAGACTTGGAAGTAGACGATTCCGTTTTATCAAGATGCAACAAGGTATTGTGTTTGAATTGGCAATATTTGCAATGGGTTAAAGGACATTTGTTACTCATGTGACCAAGGCGTAAGCAATTCAAACAAACTTTGTATTGTCTTGCCTTTTGTATGCGAGATTCAACTGAAAGAGCTGTAAAAGCTTCGCAATTAAATAAGGGATGAGGTTGATCACACATAGGGCATTTTGCTGAGGACTTAGAATTTTCTTCCTCCTTTTTAGGATTATGTTTATTATTAGTATGGTTATGATGGTCTTCCAAACTTTCTAAAAGATCCGCCCGGTTCCTAAGAAAGGTAATAAATGTGTTTAGAGTTGGGCTGTCACTTAAGGAATTCCTATGCTCTTCCCAGTAACGTAAGGTAGTTTTGTCTAATTTTGAAGACATCATGAAAATAATCAGGGTATCCCAATGTTGGGTAGGCTGCTTCAATGTAGTAAGCGCCCTTGTATTCTTAGTAGTCGTATCAATAAGATGACGAATGGACGTACAAGATTCCTTTTGTATAGGATCTATATTACGGCTTGTACGTGGTTATTGACGAGCAGGCGATCGTTGTCGTACCGCTCACGTAACAAATCCCACGCTATTTTGTAGTTTTCACTAGATAAGTCAATATGTCTTATGATTAAGGCCGCGCTTCCTTGAAGTGAAGCGCGGAGATAGTGAAATTTATTTATGTTGTCGATGGTGTTATTATTGTGAATAATTGAAGAAAAGATGTCCCTAAACTCAAGCCAATCCTGATAGCCACCGCTGAAATGAGGTAAATCAATTTTTGGTAACCTGACATTAGTGCTCTTGAAGCCCCCACCTGATTGTGCATCATTGAAGCCTGCTACAGAATCCTCACGGTTTTTTGCGGAAGCAAGTAAGCAGCGCCCGGCTGCTACCAGCGCGAAATACTCGTTCTCGAACTGCTCACGCTCGGAAATCGGCTCATCGTTCCCGCTGCTGGAGTCGTCACAAAGCACTTCAATCTCGGCCTGTAACACGTCGAAATCATTATGTAGGTCTTCTATTTTACTTAGACGGCACCCTAATTCAGAGGCTTGCAGATCGCTAAGACATGTGCAGCTTCTAAGGACATTTAAATATTTATTAAACGTTGTAAGCTTTGATTTTATGGCAGATCTTTTTTTTATTAAGGTTTTAACATTATCAGGCATGATGTATTATATAGGCAAGCTAGCGAAGGAAGAATACTAATTGAAAGTTACACTTTATTATGTTTTATTGTTTTCTAACAAATGTGTCAATCTTTAAAAATAACGGTAATTAACTGCGCAATTGAACAAAGGAACAGCTGGCCGCTCGACGGGCCGTGCTACGTACGATAGATAAGCGCGCGTCAAACCGGTTTTATGCTATGCGGCAGGTGAATTAGCTAAGATATTGTGAAAATGTTTAAGCTGATGATTTTATGTTTGAATGAATGCGTTTGAAGAAGATAATAGCAAACTGCTTGCTAACGATGTAGGTATGTGGCCACTATGATGACTCAAGTTGGCTATTTGAAGCGAGGAAACTTTGGAGAAAATGGAGTGTGCGTTACCCCAACAAGAAAGTATCTCCTAGAGTTATATGAGTAGAACGTATAGTTGGTGCCTTATCTGCTGTAAATGTGCCCCCACATAAAAAATGTGTGCCCCCTGTCGTTTCGAAAAAAAATCGAAAAAACGATTCTTGCTGGGGTAACGTTTTTCTAGCAGGAAAATTCTAAACGAATGATCGGAGAGAGAAAAACTGTGCATGGCCAGATAGCTTATATGTGTGCCAAAATGTGCCCCCAAAAATAAAATCTGTGCCCCTTCAGATTTTCGAGATATTGCATTTCCTGCTGGAGTAACGTTTTGATGAATAGTATATCTCTAAAACCATTGCATGTGCCCCTGTAGAATAAACATACGCGAGTAGCTCTTAATGTGTGCCCCTTTGTGCCCCAATTAGATTTTAGAAAATATTTATAGTTTTCAAGTTATCGCGGTTTTATGAAAACCCGAAAAAACATCGCAGCGCCTAAATGAGACAAGGCATAACTTCGCTGAAAACTGTATTCGGTCTTTCTTGACGCTAATAATAACCATACAAAGTTTCAAAAATGTTCATGCATGCGTTTTTGAATAATCTTGCTAAAAGTAAAAACGATGGTGTCATAACTTTGACGGCAAAATACAAGGAACTGGCACAATCCCAGATGTGTAGGTGTAAACCAAAATCTTGTGCCTTTAGTCAAAAATATATGGTGAAAATATTGAGCTTCAAATGTTACGCATTAAGTAAATATAAACAAAAAACCAAAATATGTAAACAACGGCTGGTTATCCGACCAAATCTGAATGACTACTAAAAAGCGACGGATTCATACTTAACGAGGACCTTCTTTATTGGACGTATTATACCTAAGCTGTTGTCCTTACAGTCGCGTTCAAAAGTTTTGAGGGCTAATTAAAAAATATATTAAATGCACCTTGTGACTATATAAATGAAACAGCTTGTTGATGTGGAAATTATTATTTTTATTCCCTTAATTTTAATTCTTAAAGTAATTATTGCATCAAATCACAGATCAAATTTCCTACCTATAAATATTATAAATTATTTGCACGTTGTGTAGTCATTATTATTTAAATCACAGATCAGTTTTTCATAGCCTAACATAATTATAATTAGTAAACATCACAAAAAATCACAGATCAATATGAAGTATAAGAATAATATTGTGTAAAAAAATATTAAATTTGAAATTACAGATAAATAATATTCTTACGAGTAACTTGCATATACATACAACATTATCACATGACTGTGGAATGACACTTAGATATCTAAAACGCCATCAAATCAAAATTATGTGACAATACATAATCAGCATTAATATAATCGTTGGTTAATAATTATAAATCCCTCATAGGTACGTAATACGACATACAAAATGGAAACACGTTGTTGCATCACAGATCATTGTGCGGTTGACTATAGGTATACACTAAATACAACTCTCAAAACTGTAGGTACCAACATTTATTTGGTTAAGGTGAATGCTCCAACCAACCCGCGTAATTCAAATTTTCTTACGTTTTTTGGAATTTGCACACCAGTGCTATGAGTGCTAGGTTGTATGTTGATTAAAATATTATTAAGAAGTATAATCATCAATATGAACTTGGAGGGTTGCTCCAAGTTCATAAATGTGTAGGAATGACTTTTTCTGTTTTTCTTGGTTCCTACACCTTTATGAACTTTGAAGGTTGTATTGATGATTTTGATGATTATAATTCTGTAACTACATGCGTCTTACAGCCGCGAATAATATTTTAATCATCATACAACCTAGCACTGGCTTGCAAATTGCAAAAAAACGTAAGAGAATTTTATTTCGCGGGCTACCCTGGAGCATTTATCTGACCCTGTACAATTTTGTCTATTCTACTATGTAGACTATTACATGTGGCATAATATTATATTTCCCAGGTCGTTGGATTTTACTATATAAGTCATCATAGCATTCAAATAAATTACTATTTTTTCTGTAGCAGTGAGCCCTGTAATGACCAACACTTTTGGGTTTCGAAGTGGGTTCATATTCTATTACAGACAGAATTGTGTACTCCTTATTATTTACTTCAATGTTACGAGGCAGATCATCCAAGTTAGCGCACACGTCATGAAGTTCATAAATGATAATATCTTTAACATTGTATATGAATGATATATTTCCAGCGCAACAAATATGACACTCTGGAGTAAATTCTGTTCTTAAACATGATTCGCAAGCTTCTTGTAGGTGGTTGATACCTTTAGTATTTATTATATCCAAGTTCAACGGCAAATACTTGCAATTGTACAATTTGTTTCCATCTGCATGACTTGTGCACATACTATTAGAGCAAACTCTTTGTCTTATAGCGGAAACGAATAAGCTACTTGTACATATTTCATCTAATATTTTGGTCGTATTACATGAACAGTCAACTACGTATTGGGTTTTTGATTGTTTAAAAAGTTGAAGGAGCAATTTCGCTCTCAGGTCATATAATTTTTTACCACAATTCTTGGCATTCGATAATTCTTTAATTAATGATAAGAAATCATGAAATTCTCCTTTATTAATCTGTGCATCTACAGAGTCTCTAAATTTTTGTCTATCTTTGTAAGCTATCGCAAACGTTTGTGAAACAGAATCGAAAGCACATGTGTTTGTTATTATAGTCCTGTTCTCAGCGGTTTTAGAATTTGCCACGTTGCCGTTTTGTAAAATATAAATTGGTTTGGGTTTTAAACTTCTGGGTGTGGATACGGCTAGCCCTCTCCAATTTTCAATTTTTATCGGGTTATCTTGAAAAACTGACTGTGCCTCAAAATCATTATTTTCGCACTTCAAGAGGTTAGGTTTTGGTCTTTTTGTCCTTTGTGTTCGCACAGTTTGTTGAGCTCGTTTACTTGAATCTATTCTGTGCAAAACGTCACTGGAACTAAGTTTTACAGCTCCATTTATAAAACCATGGTGCTGTACTAAAAACTCGTCTAATCGCACGCGTTGGTTTTTCGTATCAAAGTATATAGTTTTTAAATCTTTGAAATGATTTTCAACATTAGAGCTTGATGCATAGTGTTTGGCATTTTTGAAATGTCTGTTCATAACGCAACCCCACAGTGGAATTTTTTTCAGAAGTCGTTTTAATGTACTGTTCAATTCCGGTAAGAAATATTCATTTTTGTTATCTGATGGTTCAACTAACTGCAGATACAATTTTTCGGTTTGTATTAAGTCATCATAAAAGTTTATTAAAGGTAAAGAAACATCTTTGTCATTTTCGTTGTGAAGTATTTCGATTTTTGGTTGTATGTCATTTTCAGTATGAATATCTTCTAAATTTTCGTGATTCGTGTGATTTATAATTTGGACCTTTAGGTTTTCAAAAGCTTTATTGCATTTGGGCTGCAAATCATTCAAGTCCGTACTCCTGAACTCATGGAGCGATAACGTGATTATGTCTCTTAAAACTGTTTTAAGTTCTTCATAGCACCGGATCTGCTGAATATGTTTCAAGCAGCGAACGTAAAATAACTTAACTTTTTCGGAAGTTTTATCAAAACAGGATTGTTTATAAAGATTTTTAATAAAATGGGATTTATCCATGTGAACATAACAGAGAGGTATTGCTGCGGTATTTCCTTCAAGCACATCAAAACACTGTTTTAAATAATCATTGAATTCAATTTTTAAAAATACTTTAGTAATTGCTCCTAACAGGGCAGAACTGTCGTCACTAATTATTTCATCTGGCAAAACTTTTCCGATTTGCCACGTATTTAACCATGTGGTTATCGTCTCCATTGTATGGGATTCGGAGGCCATGTAGCACATTGGTACACTGGTATCCAGAGTGTAGGCAACCACTGCATATAAAAATAAATGTTTAGGAGTGCGATATTTTAATAAATCATTAGAAGGTGGTGGCTCAATTGGCTGAAATAAGGAGCCAGTAGCATCAATAGAAAGTATTTTCGACCTATTTTTTAAAGTTTCATTGTAATATTGGTTTTGTTCATTCGTCCAAAAATATGTGAAGAAGGGAACAAGACTGATTTTACGGATAAAATTATCGTAAGGAATGCAGTGCGCCATAGCATACAAAGATAGTATTGTATTTTTGTCAAACTGTAGCGCACTTCTGGCTTCATGACGCATTTTTCTTAAATTGGGTAATTTAGGGAAAGTTGTTGGCTTTTTTGGATTATCTATAGTCATTACCTCGTTTGCCATCGTGTGTTGAACTTTTAAAGCTTTTTCGTATATTAACTTTTCTTTGATTCGGTTTACTCTATCAGAAGTAAGTCTGTTTTTAATTAGTGGGTCATGAGGATAATTTTTGTTGTAATTATTTAATTTACAAGTAACCTTTACGTAAGTTTTAGATGGGGGGGAGATATTCAATGACAGTAGCGCGTCACATTGGGTACACCTGCCAGTACATTTGATTTCATTAAAGTTAAGATCAGCAGGTACATAACTATTACTGAAAGCAAATGTACACTCTATATTAGTTCTAAAAAAGATTTGGTCTTGAATTTCGTTAGTCCACTTTTTTGGTAGGAGACGGTAAATTGAATTTTGGGGTACGATGTTCGAATATTCTGCAAGGCTCATTTGAAATGTTATAATGTCGGAGTCAGTATCTTTTTTTTCTTCAAATAGGTTTATACAATCATCGAAATCAAAAAAATATGTTTTATTTCTTCTAATACATATTTGTATGGCTTTAATGGCCATATTGTGGTTAAATTTTTCACGCAATTCCTGCTGTATGCAAATATAAACATTATTGCTTTTAGGAGGAATTGCTGCTTGGAATTTGTCTTTATATTTACTAATCACTCTCTTTAAATATTCTTTAGAAAAATTTCCTTTTCGAGTTGACATTATTGTATAGTAAAATTGTCAAAATTGTACGTATGTGAATGAAAGAACGGGTGTGTTAAAAAAAAAAAGAAGAAAATAAAAGTAACTTAAAAATAACTCTTGAGAGACTTGTGAAGCGGCTTACATTTCTCTACCGTATCTTTTTTGGGGCAGACTACCCGCCCGTTGGTGGGACGACATTGTGAAGGAGGGCCTGTATCATATTGGGTGAGGTTGGTGCAGGACCGTAGTATGCTGAGAAGAGGCATATACCATATGAACTTTCTTGAAGGTGGGTATTACACTGAAAAATAATGGAAATATTTCTATTTGACTTTTTTTTCTTCAGACAATTTAATTCGGCAGTATATATTTCTTGAAGGAACCACGAGCAAAAAAATACTCGTACCTACTAAGGGACCAGGATCACGGGCAATAAACGAGAAACTTGATTTATGTAGGTACGTCTCAGGTCTGAGATGTACGTTCAGCCTTCAGCGTTTAAAATGACGACATAGGTTTTGTACTTGGCCCAAACCAAGTATTGTAATTGGCCCAAAACTCCTGAATTTATTTACCCATTTCCTGACTCTACACTATTTTTATAGGTTGTAAGTTTGTGTATATCCAAAGACTAATAAATTCTCTATGTGTATATCCGTGGATATAAGATGTTGTGCTCAATTTTTTCCAGAAGTACTCCAGCAATTAAGTTTATAATACAGTTCTGATAAAATTTAACCCTGAATAACATACATTTAGCCTGATCGGTCCGCCAGAACTTTTTGAAATATATATATTCTATAGATCAACAAAATTATTACTTACATCATCTAGATTAACAATGGGAACCCCTCCCTGCTTGGTTTATATTATTGTTGTTATGGCTGCCATAGAACATTCTGTAAAAATCAAATCAATTATTTAGTTATTTCGGCTAAAAAGATACAGCCCTGTGACTGTGACATGTTGAGTGTTGACGGATTGTGGTCGAGTCTTAGTTTTGGAGACATGAATTCTTGTCATGAATTATTTTTTTACATAGTAACTAGAAGTTATTAAGGGATTATATGTCATCAACCTACCACAAGAAGAGAATTAAATACGTATTATACAAAAAAGTAAACAAATTACTGAATCGCTTTTGACGTAATTTCTATTGGACCAATCGGAAAGTATGTATATCCTTTCAGATGAAAACAAAACAAACATGATTTAGAACATATTAGTTAAAAAATAAATAAATAGGTACAGTAATGAAAAAAAAATCCCAAGTGCTTGATAAGGTACAAGTATTTTTAAATAAGTCAAAACAATGCCATTAAATACTTACCACTGCAGATCGTGCCATAAAATTCACCACCCCTACAACCACATAATTGTTATAAAATGCTTATACGCCACTTTCAACCAACTTAAAAAAACGTAAACAAACAGTATCAGTGCAACTGCATGACTCAACGTAACAGTGTCCTTGGCGTCATAACATAACTGCAACTGTTTACCAATACCAAGTAATAATCCAAACGCACTTCCTAGTCAATAAACACTTTGTATCCATTATTCATAATAGAGCGACGTTACACGTAACTGTCTCTGTCACACTAACACCGTACGCGTACTAGCTGTCTCACTTTCTCTAAGCTACACAAAGCGATTCCTTGCGTGACGACGTCAGCGGACGCCGCGGGGCCAGAGATGTATGTAGCGCGGTGTGGGGAGGCGAAAAAAGGGAATCTTCTGGTAAATGCTCCAACCAGCCTGCGAAATTCGAATTTTCCTACGTTTTTTTGCAATTTGCAGGCCAGTGCTTGGTTGTATGTTGATTAAAATATTATTCGCGGCTGTAAGACATATGTAGATACAAAATTATAATCATAAATATCATCAATACAATGCTCTAAGTTCATAAAGATGTAGGAATGAGTTTTCCTGTTTTTTCTTTTTTCCTACGCCTTTATTTAGTACGAAAATATTTAGTGTCAGTTTATTTGTTGTCACGAAACGTCGCTGCAATTTGTACAAAAAAAATACGTGTGAATAACAGTGCATTTCCAAATAAAGAAGCGAGTATTATTTTCATAGCATTAGCCTATTAATACAATTCATGTATGTATCGTCTTTATCTGTATATTACAAGTTATTCTGATATTGTGGCTAATTGAGGTTGTTTCTCACGAAAATGCTACACATATGAGTCACATTTCGTCACTCATATGACGTAACTCACATCTACGTGTAAAGTTAAAACATGTTTACACTGCGGCTGAAAATTTTAACAAATTATATGCCGGCGGCGTCCGGTGTTATCTCCATACAAAACGTTTCACTAATAAATAAATCCGACATTTACGGAAAATAGATATAAAAGAGTTTTAGTGTAATTTTTTAAAATAATAATTTGGAGGTTTCGAATAAATGCTAAATTTGATCATTAAACCTGCATTTTAGCTCCCTGCCGGACCCTGCTCAATTTGAGCAGTAGGACATAGTTTTAACTCTGCTTTACAATAAATGTGACTTACATTAGTATAAAAATACAGGTATGTCACAAAACAGTTTGGTCACGATTTTGAGCATGTTAGTCACATGTACATTTTATTTGAAAATGGCTCTTATAAATGTACTTAATCATGTGTAAGGTCATAGAAACAGCTATTAAAATATAATCCAATAACAACTTTATTTTATTAGTTATTACTTTTCTACTTCAGTGTACTCAGGCACAACACGTGTGAACCGGTTAGTGAGTAAAGTAAAGAAGGTCATCGATATGTATGAATCCGTCGCTTTTTAGTAGTCATTCAGATTTGGTCGGATAACCAGCCGTTGTTTACATATTTTGGTTTTTTGTTTATATTTACTTAATGCGTAACATTTGAAGCTCAATATTTTCACCATATATTTTTGACTAAAGGCACAAGATTTTGGTTTACACCTACACATCTGGGATTGTGCCAGTTCCTTGTATTTTGCCGTCAAAGTTATGACACCATCGTTTTTACTTTTAGCAAGATTATTCAAAAACGCATGCATGAACATTTTTGAAACTTTGTATGGTTATTATTAGCGTCAAGAAAGACCGAATACAGTTTTCAGCGAAGTTATGCCTTGTCTCATTTAGGCGCTGCGATGTTTTTTCGGGTTTTCATAAAACCGCGATAACTTGAAAACTATAAATATTTTCTAAAATCTAATTGGGGCACAAAGGGGCACACATTAAGAGCTACTCGCGTATGTTTATTCTACAGGGGCACATGCAATGGTTTTAGAGATATACTATTCATCAAAACGTTACTCCAGCAGGAAATGCAATATCTCGAAAATCTGAAGGGGCACAGATTTTATTTTTGGGGGCACATTTTGGCACACATATAAGCTATCTGGCCATGCACAGTTTTTCTCTCTCCGATCATTCGTTTAGAATTTTCCTGCTAGAAAAACGTTACCCCAGCAAGAATCGTTTTTTCGATTTTTTTTCGAAACGACAGGGGGCACACATTTTTTATGTGGGGGCACATTTACAGCAGATAAGGCACCAACTATACGTTCTACTCATATAACTCTAGGAGATACTTTCTTGTTGGGGTAACGCACACGAAAATGGAAATATGTGGAAAAAGAGATAAACAGACGAAAAAGGAAAAATGGAACGAACTCACAACAACGCCTTATCCAACCACTTATATTTCTTCTCTTCGTGTTTGTCCTCTAAATGTCCTTCCTTTGTTCAAAATGTCAGCTGACGTCGCCGACGTTTCTTGAACAAACTGGGTCCGAAGTCCGCTTCTGCACCGCTACAGCTATCACGTTCTTGTTAATCCTCAGTTTCGCGAAGGACCAAAATGTTCGGGTGTTCGTGAATCAAAGAGAGACTGTAGTTTTCAATAGGGCTGATTTACTGAGTATTTTTACAATAGGTAATAGATCGCGTGTGCGTTAGTCGGTGGTCCCGTAGCAAGTCCTGTTGTGCGCGGTGGACGGCCGGCCGCTGCGCTGCGTCACGCCGCCCCCGTCCCGCACGCCGCGCCCCGCACCGCCGCCGCAGTCGCCCGCGCCAGTGCGCGCGCGCCGCGAGCGATGTCGAGGTTCAATTCTCGACAGATGTTGAGCTCCTGGAAGAGCTGGCTCTGCGGTAAAAGCCTTGTGTCTACATGACCATGGTGGATGTTAATGGCTGTATCTAACAGCATGTGTTGAATATGGCGCAGTTTAGATAAGATTATTGAGCTGGTCATAGCCATGATGTTGAAGTAGTTCAGAGCTTCCTCTTGCTCAACAGCCTTACCCAGTTTTTGTAAGTAGGTGTCTGTAGTGTTAAGATGTTGTGACAAGAGATTGAACTGAGTATTCATAGCCTCTTCATTTCTCTTTAAAATGTTATTTTGCGCCTCAATTATTGATGTTTGCCCTTTCATCAATTTCAATAAGTGGTCTCTGTTCTTATGTAATGTTTCTATATCCTCTTTGTATTGTATTGCGAACCTTTCGTCGAGCACACCGAATAGACTGTTTGCAAGGTAGCCTATTCCATTGATGAGGCTTCGAGTTACGCGGCCCCTTGTCTGCCCATGATGTGTTTCCAGCATGTAATTGTTATGGTCAAGTTCATTGAGTTCCTGTTCGAATTCGGTCATAATGGTTTTGCACATTGTTTGGTAAGCGAATTGCTCACATCTTTCGCCTAGGTGTTTCACAACTCTATGTATGTTTTCGATGCCTTGCCAATATGACGTCATGTTATAGTACGTAACAATCTTCCAGTCATCATGTACGGTTTGTAAACTGCCGATTTTGTTAAAATAGACTGCTCTATTTGGTTCGAACGGTGTGACGTTTATTGCCTCACCGGTTTGCCTTGTGGGCTGAAATAATGTTAATAATGTTATGAGCATACATAACAAGCTGGAACTTAATTTCTTTGATGTTCGATGACCTCGCTGTTTTTGTTGTGTGTTGTCTTTTGTTGTTTTTTGTTCTGTTAGATAAGAGGTGGTGGTGTCAGGTTTTTCTGGCTGTGATTTTGGAATGGGGAGTTTTATTAATTTCGTGATTGGTCTTGTTAGTAGCCCTGTTTTTGTTTTCATCGTCACCACTCTGATTAGGTTGTCCCTTCCCGGATGAACATCCTGTATTCTGCCAAGTGCCCATTTTGCAGGAGGAAGGTTGTCTTCTTTGATTAGGACAATGTCCCCGGTTGATAGGTTATCCGTTTTGTGTAACCATTTACATCGAACTTGAAGTTGTTGTAGGTATTCTGAAGACCGTCTTCTCCAAAATCCTTGTTGCATTTTGTTTAATAACTGCCATCTATGTCGGATGTTGATGTTTTGTTCCTCGACCCTTTCTTGTGGTAAGAAAGTAGCTGGTCGGCCAATTAAAAAATGTGATGGAGTGAGGTAGTCAATATTCTCCACGTCCTCTGTTAAAGGGCAAAGTGGTCTAGAGTTCATACAGGCTTCAATTTGAGTAAGCAATGTTGAGAACTCCTCGAATGTCAGCTTATGCTCTCCTAGGACTCGTTTTAGGTGGTACTTCATAGACTTAACTGCAGCCTCCCAAAGTCCTCCGGCAGTTGGCCAGCTCGGGGCGTTAAAATGCCATTCTATTCCCATCTCGGTGTTCCTTCTCGCCAACGAGTCGTTGTTAAATGTTTGAGCTATATGCAGCTGTTTAGTTAGCTCCCTTTCAGCTCCAACAAAGTTGGTTCCGTTGTCGGAGTAGATATGTTTTGGGTACCCTCGTCGCGCGATCAGGCGGTTGAGAGCAAGTATAAATGTTTGTGATGATAAATCAGATGCAAGTTCTAGATGTACAGCCTTTGTTGTCATGCATACGAATACTACAACGTAACCTTTACTTGTTCTGACGCCTCGGCCTTTGTTCAGTTTGACGTGAACAAATCCTGTAAAGTCCACCCCTGTGTGATGAAAAGGCGGTGATTGCGTTATCCTTTCACTGGGCAAGTCAGCCATCAATTGATATTGTTTCGATGTTTTGAAACGGCAGCGTTTTACACAGTTTTGCAAGTGTTTTTTAACAGTGTTGTTTCCCCTTATTATCCAATATTGTTGTCTTAATGTTGCCAACGTTAATCTCGTTCCGCCATGTAGTGTTGTAGCATGCGCGCGATCAATAAGAAGATACGTCAGTTTGCTGTTTTTTGGTATTATGATCGGATGTTTTGTTTCTTCTGGTAAGTTTGAATGTTGTAGTCTCCCTCCGACGCGTAATACGTTATCTCTATCGAGGTACGGATTGAGTTTCAAGAGTCCACTATTGTTGTTTACTCTGCCTTTTGTTTTTAAATCTTTGATTTCTTGTTCGTAATGTTCATTCTGTACGTGTTTTATAATTGTTATAGTAGCGAGTCGAATATCAGCGAGTGTTAAGTTACATTGTTTTGACGCGTTCGGGTCATTCGCCTGATTCATACAGTCGTCTTCCCCGTGACGATTGTTTCGTGACGCGTTTGTTATGAAACGTGATACCCAAGCGACGATGCGTATTATAGTTGTAATACAGCTGTTCTCGATAAGGAGTTTTGTTATGGTGTTATTTTTGTTTTCGGTTGTTTGCATCGTAACTGCATGCACCTTTTTGACTTCCAATTCTGGTGTTGAATATGTGTCACATGTTACAGGGATGTCCTCGCTGTGTAGCCATTCAGGTCCGTCAAACCAAAGAGGAAAGTTGTGTAACTGAGAAGGTAGTAGTCCGCGTGACGCGCAGTCTGCCGGGTTTTGCTCCGATCTCACGTGCTTCCAATTCTCCGCGGGCACTACCGATGTTATTTCTTGAACTCTGTGGCTGACGTAGGCCTTCCACCACGAACTATCGCCGTTTAGCCAGCCAAGCTCGATCATTGAGTCCGTCCATGCAGTTACTTTAATGTTAGGTGTGTCGAGGGAATGTTTTATTTTCTTCACTAGTTGAGCTAGTAGCTGAGCACCGCATAACTCAAGCCTAGGGAGTGTTTGCTGCTTTTGAATTGGAGCGACTTTAGTTTTCGCTGCTATCAATGTTATTTGGGGTTTTTGTTTCCCTTCTCGAACCCTGCTATAGACCACACACGAAAATGCCTTTTCCGATGCGTCACAGAACGCGTGTAGCTCACAACCTTTGTTTGTTTCAAACCCAATCCATCGGTGAATTTTGAAAGGTTGCATGTTTGTTAACTCGTTTCTAAGTGTTCTCCATTCGTTTTCTATTCCATCTGGAACAGCATCATCCCATTCAATTTTTTGCTTCCAAATCTGTTGGAATAGGATTTTTGCTTTGATTGTTATTGGGGATAGCAACCCCAACGGATCAAATATTGTTGATATGTCGCTTAAGATCTGACGTTTTGACGAGTTTTTGTTTTTGTTTGTTTTGCCAATGTTGTTTTTATTTTTTAATGTGGGTGAAAATATGAATTCATCTTGATTCGGATGCCATGCCAAGCCTAATGCCTTTGATGCTGATGCTTCTGTGAAGGTGATACTGGCAGGGCTAATCATATGTTCTGGCAGATCATCTAATAGTTGATGATCGTTGCTTGACCACTTTCTGAGGTTAAAACCTCCTTCTTTCAATAGTTGTATTAGCTGATCTCTCGTATTACGGGCCTCTTCCACGGTATCCCTTCCAAATAAGGCATCATCGACAAAAAACTGGTTCAGTAAGATGTTTTAGCTTCTGGGTACTTGTCGCCTTCGTCCATCGCTAGCTGTTGAAGTGTTCGGAGCGCTAAGAACGGGGCAGCTTTGGTACCATAGGTGACCGTACATAGTTAAAATTCTCTTAGCAGTTGTCGTGGGCAATCTCTCCACACGATTTTCTGTAAGGGCTGATGTTCTGGGTGTACCACTATGAAACGATACATTTTCTCAATGTCTGATGTTAGCACATATTTATACTGTCTCCACTTCAGTAAGATGGTAAGAATGTCTTTCTGTAGATTCGGTCCTGCATCCATTAGGTCGTTTAAGCTGTGCTTTGAACTTGTTTTTGCCGAAGCGTTGAACACAACTCTCAATTTCGTTGTTATAGCGCCTGGTCGCACTACTCCGTGGTGTGGCAGGAAATATTCAATGTTTTTGTATGAAGTGTTAGTTTCGACCTGTTTCATGTGACCCATTCTTTCGTATTCTTCTATGAATTCTTTATAATCCTTTGCAAACGCGTGATTTTTTGACATCTTCCGCTCTAGTTGTTGAAATTGAGCTATGGCCTGCGGTTTTGATGTTCCTAGGTGTTCGGTAATATTATCCTTCAGGGGTAGACAAACTTGGTATCTTCCATCCGGAAGTCGTTGTGTTGTTTCTTTGTATAACTGTTCGCACCTGCTGTCTGAATCTTTGTTCTCTTGCAAGGACTCCTGTTCCCAGAACTGTGCCAGATCTTGAATGTTGTTGACAATTACATGGCAGTTAAATGTTTTGTAGTTTCCACACACCACCCATCCTAGCTGAGTTTGTTGTGCTATGATGGATGACGCGTTTGTTTTGATAAGACCCTCTAACAATATTTCGGAGTATACCTCGGCTCCCAGTAGCAAGTCTATCTCCTGAGATAAGTTAAAGTCAGGATCAGCGAGTTGTAAATGTTGTATGTGCTCAAATTTACCTTTATCTACTGTTTTACTTGGCAATTTGTTTGTTATTGACTTCATAATGAGTGCATTAATGTTAATGTTGTAATTGTTGTATAACGCGTGGCATTTAAGTTGTAGTACTCCCTTACACTTGGTGGTGGCTGAAGCACCTACCCCTGACACCACAGCGCTTATCTTGTTCCGTTTTATCTGTAATATTTGTGCCGCATTCTCCGTAATCAGGCTGACCTGCGACCCCTGATCCAATAGGGCGCGCAGCATAATCGTTGTTCCATCCTTAGCTACAGCCTTTACTTGAGCCGTGGCTAGCAACACCTCATTCGAGTTGTCATGTGCTAAGTGCGTGTTCAATCGTTGACCTACATTAGGTTTTCTCGATCGTGATTTTGCAGTTTCGATTGCTTCATGCAAAATGCTACTATGCGGTTCTTCGCAGTGTTTGCACAGCGAGACGCATTATTCGCCATTATGACTAAAAAGACAATTTATACACACATGTAGGTCATTGGCGGTTTTTAACCTCTCTTCTGGTGACATACTTAAGAATTCTCTGCAATTATAGAGACCATGTTGTTTGTTACATTTTGGGCAGAATACAATGTAATTATGAAAGGTTTTCTTGTTATAGGATGTTCTTGGCATGTTTTTAGTTTCACCTTGCATGTTCTGTTCTTGCATTCTGGGCTTACTGTTCATTACATTTTTGTAGGTATATGGTCTACAAATTACTTATTCGGCCGGGAGTAGTATAAATGAAAGTCCGGAGGGTTAGGTAAAACTTGGTGTCTATATTGTCGGTAATAACTGCACAAGTTACACTGATATTTTAAACAACTGCTCTACACAAAAACTTGGAGACGACTAAGGTAGCGGGGGACTCGCTAATCGGAATACGAATCGTAAACGTCGTCTCTGGTTACAAAAGGTGTGTGTGTGTGTCACTACAGTATTCCCCCCAAATTTTGCCAAAAAAATTTTACTATTTAATTACAACATCCAATGGTACATAAAACAACAACCTGTATGTCAGTTATGCAGAATTGTCTGAATACAATTATGAGCGAGTCAGCGTACTGTGCTGACGATAAAGAAGGTGTTACCTTACATATGTGTTATTGTTAACCAACTTAAAAATAAAGGTATTAAACATTTTGTAGTACACATAATTTTACCTTTTAGATACATTCTAGATTTATTTCTAAACTAAATCATTAGGTATACAGATGAACACTGGTTACATAAAGAAAATCTTAATTAACGATTAGTAGGAATGCTGAGCTGGTTGAGTTGGAGTTTGTTTAGCCGGTGCTGGCTGTGACTGACCTTTTTCCAATGCCGACACAATGTCTTTCACCAAAACTTTCTTAACTCTCCGTCCACATAGTTTGCAGCCGATGAGTACACAGGTCACTATTAATACTGCAACTATTATGACAGTGAAAACGCTATAAATCTCTAATTTCCTTTCTAAATTAGAGGTATTCCTTGCGTCGTTGGCTCCATTTTGAGCGATTATCACTTCAGCGTTCCTACTGCGTGCGTTACCCATTTTACAACAAAATATTTTTCACTTGTTGAGAATATAATAGATGTGTATCCGTATATGGAAATTGAAATACAAATGATGTTTGAACTTATATATCTAACTTATTGTTCAACATTAAAAACAAAAATGATATTATAGAAAGATTTTCCAGCTTCACTAAAATGGTGAGAGTTATATCGTATTGTTTGAGATTCATAAGAAGACAAAAAACGACAGCGCCACTGAATTGCAAAGAAATACACTACACGACTAAACAAATTTTAAAACAAGTTCAAAAAGACTCATTTCAACAAGAATACCACACACTACAAAAAAGACAATCACTGAAAAAAGGAAGCAAACTGTCCTGTTTGGATCCGTTTATAGATGACGATGGACTTATCAGAGTAGGCGGCAGACTTCAACACTCTCAACTGCCCTACGATCAGAAACACCCTGTATTGTTGCCCTACAACGATCACGTGACAGCATTAATAATACATGACGCACACTTAAAAACCCTACACGGCGGCAATCGACTCACACTATCGTATCTGAGGCAAAAATACTGGATCATTGGCGGAAAACGAAAAGTAAAAAGCTACATAAATAAATGTGTAAAATGTATAAGGTACAAAGCAGAAACAGCAAAACAAAAAATGGGAGCACTACCAAGACCACGTGTGACACAATCATATCCATTCAGCCACACGGGATGTGACTTTGCAGGTCCTATACAAGTAAGAACAATGAAAGGCAGGGGTCACAAGTCGTATAAAGGCTATATAGCTGTCTTCATATGCCTTGCAACAAAAGCCATTCACTTAGAATTGGTAGGAGACTTATCTACAGAATCGTTTATAGCAGCGCTCAGGCGATTTATGGCAAGAAGAGGTCATGTGCATCACATGTACAGTGACAATGCGACCAACTTTGTGGGAGCAGCCAATTTTCTATACAAAGAAATTCTAGAAATCACTCAATCACCGCATTTCCAAAATACATTAACTAACATAGGCACGCAATGGCATTTCATACCGCCAGCAGCGCCACACTTCGGAGGAATATGGGAAGCTGGAGTAAAATCCATGAAGCACCATTTAAGACGAGTCATAGGAGACAGCACCTTAACCTATGAAGAATTATCGACATTCCTTCACCAAATTGAAGCATGTTTAAACTCAAGGCCCTTATGTATTCAAACTGAGAACGTTAACGATAACATAGTATTAACACCAAGCCATTTTCTCATTGGGCGTGAAGCAGTAGGCGTGCCACACCCAATAGACAACATCAATACAGACCTCATAAATCGCTGGAAGCATATACAAAAGATAAAAAAAGACTTTTGGAATAGTTGGACGAAAGAATATTTACATCAATTACAGCAAAGATATAAGTGGAAGTCAAACGAAGAAAACTTAAAAGTCGGTGCAATTGTTCTAATTAAAGACGAAAACATAAGCCCAAATAAATGGCCCTTAGCAAAGATTAAAGAGATTCACCCTGGACACGATGGCGCCACCAGAGTTGTCACCCTCGAACGATCGCAAGGGGCGGACCAAAAGAGAACGATACATACTTTGATACCACTACCAGTAAACGAAGACATAGACACGGCGGGAAATAGACAAACAATAGCGCCTGCGCAAACTAACTTAACGAGACTCAATATACACAGACAGCGTGCTATGCATAAAACGACAGGCAAGCTGCAATATTGGTTTACAACGTTATTACTGATATTACAACTCATAACATCAGCAGCGACTACACATACTATCAAAAACTTAGACCCAGGATTATATATAGAGCAAATGGGGAACGCTACGTTAGACAGAGGAACCTTTAGAATAGAAACAACCTACGAAAGAAGCAAATTAAACAACAATCTAGCAAAAGCAAAAGACGCCTTAAAACAATTTAAAACATTATGTGACTATACTTCTACAATAAACAGCAACACACATTGCGATCAATACTATCATCACCTACAAGAGGAAGAGGAAAAATTTGAAAGGACACATGAATACTTAACAGAAATCACCAACACAAGAAAGAAAAGAGGTTTATTAGGATCATTAATGACTTCAATATTCGGAGTAAATGATGAAGTGTACAGAAGTTTAGAATCACTACAAGACAACCAACAAAAACTTATAGACTCAGCTAATCATCAGACAAAATTCATGATTACTACCATATCAACAGTGAACCAAACGGAAGAGAGAATAAAACAAAAATTAGATAGATTCCAAACAAAGCTCAATCAAGCTCTGAGTTACATAAATAACAATAACCAATGGTACAAATCGATTGATAACAATCATCTAAAAATTCAAGTTATGCAATCATACCAATTGGCCTACAACTATATTACAGAAATCAATGATTATTACTCAGGATTAATGGAAATATATATCACGAAAGCTACAATATACAGTGTGCTTTCTCCAAAAAACATAGCAGATGCTATAGACAATGCAAACAGCAAGATACCATCAAATCTTCACATCATGCAGACTCAGTTACTTGACACTAGACTAACTGAAAACGACACGCATATTACAGTGCTGTCGTACCTTCCCATTACAGAAAAGTCCAAATATACCTTTATACACGTCATTCCCATACCAATGAAAAACCAGGATGAGTCGTTCACAAGCATTGATATTTCTCAGACATTTATGGCGATAGATTATAACAATGAGAGATATTTTGAATTAACCCACGAAGAATACAACAAATGTTTACATAAACTCAACAACTTTATTTGCTTTCCTGCGGCCGTCAAAAACATGCAATTAAATGAGAATTGCATTATTCGCATGATCACAAAAGACGACAACTCTACGTGCCCTACGAGAACCTATAACTTCAAAAATAATATTATTTGGAAACAAGTTCAAATGAAAAATACTTGGATATACCTAACAAAGAAACCAGAGACAGTGTCCATTGTGTGCGATGGAGAGCGAGAAGAAGATTCCATCCATGACATCGGAATAATACAAATGTCAGAAAATTGCATTATCAAAACGACGGCTACTACGTTAGTAGCTAAACGAGTACATTCAGTCAATGTTTTAGCGTCCTATAGTAAACCCCTTATATTTCATTTAGATAATAATCGCTCTATAATTCGTTTACATAATGACATTACAAAGGAACAAGTAGTTTTAGATAGTTCTAAAGATATTTTCAAACATTTGATAGACGGAGAAATTAACGAACAGACAACCCTAGATCACACTATTTGGACCACTATTAAAACACAAACTTACGTTATTAGTTTCACAACGTTATTAGTAATTTTATGTATTTGTCTATTAATTTATTGTTTTGCGCCACAGATAGGGGCTAGATTACGTGCTATGGTGGCATCAAGACAGACAACGAAAGCACCGACCAGCAGTTCCCACGACGAGCTGCCTGCTGCACCGCCACGACCACGTGCACACACTTACGCACGGCCGACTCCTCGGAGGCAATCGCCGGCTCTCTATGAAATGAAGACCTTGAAGACCTATTCTTCTGAGACGCGCCAAGATGTTCACGCGAGGATGTGAACATGCCGACGAAGCAGGGCAGTGACCGCGGTGAACCCGAATTTACGTCAATAATTGTTATTTGTTATTTAATTATTGGACAGCATCAGCTGTTTCACACAAGTGCGTTAATATAATTTATATACTCATACATGTAAATAGATTAGTATAAATAACATGTAAAATTGTAATAAAGTCTCTTTCTACACTTCGAGCAACGCTGTTTCTTTACGACGAGACCATCGACTCCTCTCACTGTTACTGCGCCTATAAATGGTTACCGATAACTCTGGCCATACCCAGCCTTGGTTATTGGTCGGTCCGTGAGGCTGCGGATCGGCAGTGAGAAAATCCCATCCAATACACCCTTCATCCTTCCCACTTTCCGTCTGTTGCCTTAGGTCTCATGGCAACAGGCTTCCCGCACTATATATATACGTATATATTGCTGTTATATGTTTAGGGCTAGGGTGTTAGGGAGCTAGGGTTGTTGATAGGCTACAGTCAACCCCCTTTACGTACATTCAGATAGCTGAGTGTACACTTATTGTTACCTTAATCACCTACTTTCAGAAAAATGTTGTTGTGTCAAAAAATGCAATTTATCAGTTTGCATATTTATTTTGTCAAAACAAATTTTTCTACGTGTTTGCACTTCTCTGTAAGTGTAAACTACAAAAGTACTGTTTCGTACACAATTTTTAAGTTGAAAGAATGTATTTAAGAACTAGGGTACCAAATTTATTAAAAAAAAAAAAATACTTATAGTTAAAAAACTTATGGGAGTACTCCATCTAGCTACTTTGTAAGTCTAAAGGTTAACTAACTATTCATTTGATAAGTTATGTGTCATCGGAAAAACGTGTCTTTTTAATAACTCTGCCATATCGCGAAACCACCGGCGCGGGCTTAGAGTCAACATTGTCTTTGTCTGTGACTGTACTGTTTTTTGATGACGCATGACTTGTCTCCTGACTGTCGTCTGTTACATTTTGTGTATCGTTATCTAGCACAAAAGCTGGTTTCAATCTATCAATAGAAATACGTACTTGTCTATTGATTAGATCTACTACATAATATTTATCAGCCCTGCTTATGACGCGGTAAGGGCCATCATAAGGGGGTTGTAAAGGTTTGCGTACCGTGTCGTTGCGCACAAAAACATATTTGCAAACTTTCAATTCGGGGTGGACAAAGGTAGTCCGTGTCGAACTCTCCCGGGAGGTTGATTTGAACCTGCTAATCGACTCTCGTAGTTTCCCTACGTATGTGTCTATATTTATATCAACGTTGCGATCAGTATCGTAGAAATCTCCTGGCAACCTAACATTACGACCATAGACTAATTCTGACGCGCTATGTCCAGTATCGCTCCTGATAGCGGTTCGTAGTCCTAACAAAACGGTAGGCAAATCATTTACCCATGAGTTTGTACTCATTGTAGCCATTAAAGCGGCCTTGAGTGACCGGTGCCACCTTTCGACGATTCCATTACTTTGCGGATGGAATGCCGTGGTCCGGGTCTTCTCTATACCTAATATTTTCATTAGTTGATAAAACAAATTACTCTCGAATTGTCTGCCTTGGTCACTGGTAAGTTTTACAGGGCAACCAAATCGAGAGATCCATCCTTCAAATAGGGCCTTGGCAACTGTTTCTGCAGTTATATCCTTTAATGGTATGGCTTCCAGCCATCTCGTAAAACGATCAATAATCGTTAGGCAATACCTATACCCTTCCGCTGATATAACGAGCGGTCCTATTAAGTCAATATGGGTATGTTCGAATCTATCGCTAAATGGAAAATGTCCTAAGTCTGAAATTGTGTGTCTCTGAACCTTTGCTCTTTGACAACCTATACAAGCTCTAGCCCATATGCCTATGTCTGTGTTCATGCCTGGCCAAAAGTACTTTTGAACTATTAGTTTTTTCGTTGCTCGAATACCTGGATGACTCAGGTTGTGTACATTATCAAAAACTTTACGTCTAAAACTTACTGGTAAATAAAGTCTAGCTATTTCTTTTGACATTTCACAATAAATTGATTTGTTTATCATTGGACTGGTTATTTTTTTAATAACAACTTTGCTGCTCGTATTACTATCCCACGCCATTCGTGTAATGTAATCGTCGCCTTCCTGCGCTACTGCTAATTCTGCGAAATCAATGGCGGTTGGGCAGCGTATTTCTGCGACACGTGATAACGAGTCAGCTACAACGTTCTGTTGCCCACCTACGTGTCGAATATCCGTTGTAAATTCGCTTATGAATAACAACTGCCGAGTCCGTCTAGGTATTTCTGCGGTACTGTTTAATTTGGAAAAGGCATAAGTCAAAGGTTTATGGTCTGTAAACACAATGAGTTCGCGACCTTCAAATAATTTTCTAAAGTACTGAATTGCCATGTATATCGCTAAAAGCTCGCGGTCATACGTACTATATTTCTTTTGCGTTTCTGATAATTTTTTAGAGAAGTATCCTAACGGTTGCCACTTACCTTCGATGTGTTGCTGAAGTACAGCGCCGACGCACGTGTCGCTTGCGTCACACATTAATGAAATAGGAACATCGTTACGGGGATGCGACAATGTAACCGCCTTCTGTAGACTTAGTTTACATTGTTCAAATGCTAAATTCGCGCTATCGTCCCATGGTACTTTAGACTTATCGTTTCTTTTGGAATGATGAATAAACTTATTAAGTTCCATTTGTGACTCTACTGCTTTTGGTATATGTGGTCGGTAGAAATTCAGCATGCCTAAAAACCTACGCAATTGTTCTATTGTTTCGGGTTTAGGGAATTCTACTATTGCCTGAACTCTTGAATCTAAAGGCTTAATACCGTTACGCGACACATGAAAACCTAAAAAATCTACTGTTTCCTGTCCAAATTCGCATTTGGGAATGTTGATAGTGATACCGAACTGTTGAAATCTTTCGCAAACAATTTTTAAATGCTCCCTATGTTGAGTGTCGTTGTCGCTGGCGATTATTACGTAACCCAAAGCTCATTCTGGTAAATTCGTATAGACCAAAAGGCGTAATTATTGCGGTCTTCTCTACATCACTCGGATTAATTGGTATAAAATGATATGCTCTGTTTACGTCTAATCGCGTAAATATGTTTTTGTTCGCTAATATGTAGGTAAAATCCTGTAGTCGCGGTACAGGGTATCGGTCCGGTTTGGTAATAGCATTAAGTCTTCTATAATCACCACAAGGTCTTATTTCACCGTTCTTCTTTGGAACGACATGCAACGGGCTTGCCCAACAACTTTTACTAGGTCTACATATTCCCATCTCTACCATACGCTCAAACTCTTCTTTTACTTTAATGTACCGATCGGGGGCTAAAGGTCTGGCCCTGGCAAAAACAGGTGGTCCTGTGGTCTCTATATAATGTAAAATTGAATGTTTGGGTGGGTCATTAAACGATGTAGGCCTAGTAATGTCTGGGTAAGCAGCGATAACATTATAATACGGATGTTTACTACACAAGGTTTTAATTGAAGGCTGTTTACTACTGACAATTGAAACGGTAATATTACATTCATTTACCTGATCGATCAATCTTTTTGTGCTGAGGTCCACTAATAGCTTGTGATAACTTAAAAAATCGGCGCCCAGTATAGGTTGCTTGACGTCTGCGACCACGAAGTCCCATCGGAAGCTACGACGCAATTGTAAGGTCAACACTAGGGTCTTCACGCCATACGTCTTGATTTCGGTGCCATTTGCGGCATATAATTTAAAACGATTACTCGGAGTTTGTCGATTTTTCTTGCTCGCTGGTAAAACTGAAATATCCGCACCCGTATCCACTAAAAATTTATAACCACTATTCGAGTCTGAAACACACAGGCGGTGGGTAGATATAACGGTGCAGATCTCCGCCGTCGGCTGCACCGGTTCTAGTTTTCCGCTTTCTTTTCCCACGCACAAGGTTTTACGCACTTCCGCGCTTTTTCGGCGTACCGGAAATGATAAAAACATAACCAATTGGGGTTCCTCGCTCTGTCCCGTGTATTGCTCCTCGTCCTTGATGTACGATATTGGCTGCGGCTCTTGCTACGAGATCTATCGTTGTTATGTCGTTTCTCCAGCTTCTCGAATCTCGCACTTAGTTTAGCAATTTCGGCAAGTATCGCTTTGTCTGACGATGTCTGTTCTTGCTTTTCCACTATCGCCGCCACGGTGTTAGTTTTCGTTGCCTCGTGCACATCGTCAGCCACTGCAGCTAATTTCTCCAGGTCTTTATTCTCCGTGACCACAAGTAATGCTCGAACTGTTGTCGGTAATAGGTTTTGCCAGAGAACCCTCAATGTATCATCAGGGACCTTATCCCGTGCCAACTCTTTCATCTTCCGCAACAGTTGAGAAGGTTTCTGGTCTCCCAGCTCCATCTCGCTGATGAGCTTCTCAATTTGTCTATTCTTTGTTTCTTCGAACATGACGAGTAATTTTCGTTTAAGGGCTTCATATTTATTTGTTTCTGGTGGATTTACGAGGAAGTCGGTTATCTGAGCCACGACGTCGTTTCCCAACTTCGACACTTCTAGGTCGAATTTTGAGGCGTCTCCAAGTTTTTGCGGGGCCAACGTTGCTTCCGCCCTTATAAACCATACTCTCGGCTGATGCGTCCAAAAGTCAGGTATCCTTGACGACACTGTAATTGACGCCAGGTCGGCAACTTCGCTCGAGTTAGACGTGGCCATATCTTCTCACGATTGCGCACTCACGAAGTTCTTCACGAGGATACTAGTGTTCAAATAGTGTCACTTTCCTAGTTATCGCTTTTTGAAATCACTATCACGTCGGGGTCACCACTTTTGTAGGTATATGGTCTACAAATTACTTATTCGGCCGGGAGTAGTATAAATGAAAGTCCGGAGGGTTAGGTAAAACTTGGTGTCTATATTGTCGGTAATAACTGCACAAGTTACACTGATATTTTAAACAACTGCTCTACACAAAAACTTGGAGACGACTAAGGTAGCGGGGGACTCGCTAATCGGAATACGAATCGTAAGCGTCGTCTCTGGTTACAAAAGGTGTGTGTGTGTGTCACTACAACATTATGAACTGATTTCGTTTGAATGTTAGGCTGTTGACTGTTAATGTTTCGTGGACGGTTCGGGTTCGTGTTTGATTCCATTGACATGAATTTGTTTTCAATGAATTTCAGGAACTCGTTCAGTGTTGGCATGCCCCTAGGATCATCCAAGGACGCCTTAAAGGACTGGCTTGTTTCTGAATCAAGCTTTTGCATTAAAATATGGACCACTAAGGGATCCCATGTTGTAGTATCGAAATGTAAATTTTTAATACCCTCAATGCACTCGATGGTTGTATCATGCATTCTTTTTAGTTGTGAAGCTGTTGGGGTTTGTATGTTGGGTTGATTCAGCAAAGTGTTAGCTTGGTAGGTAAATAATAGTCTCTTATTATCGTACCGCTGTTGAATGATCTGCCAACTGGTTTTATAGTTGTCAGCACTAATGTTCATATGTTGTATTAAGCGCTCGGGCTCTCCCTTTAATTTTGACTTTAAATGTTGTATCTTTTGAGCGTTAGAGATAAAAGTGTTGCGATGTACGATTTCTGTAAATAAATCTTTAAATGTTGTCCATTGGGCATAGCTGCCATTGAAAACTGGCAGTTCAATTTTCGGCGTGGATTTCTCTTGATGTTTATTGTCCCAAATTCTCTTGTTAATTTGTTTCTTGCTGAATTCATAAATCCTTTCTAATCTGTTATAATCACTCTCAAATGCCTGCGTGTCGTCTAAAATATTGTCGAGCGTCCAATAAGTGGTATCGACTTTTTCCCAGCGTTGCGTGATTGTTCTCAATTTATCTTCAAGTTGCCACTTTTCTTTCAGATTATCAACATCCATATTTCGTACTGCTCTCTCAAAAGCTTTGATATTTGACCGCTGCTCATTCATTAGACCTTTAGTTCGCTGGTCTACGACGCCTACCTCTCTTGACACGTTTTTATCATCGTCCGCGATCTCATAACCTTTGCATTGCTCTGAAGGTTCCTCTTGAGTACCTGTCGCGCTGTTTTCTCCCTGTTTTTGACGTTGGCCAAACGAATTAAATTTCTCGTCTTCGATTTCAGCCAATAATCTTTGTTTCGACTTGTTTATCATGCACTTTGTTTCTTCGTATATTTGTTCCAGACGCTCGTAAACACGATTCTCATAGTAAGCTCCAGATTTCTCACCCTCAAACAAGGATAATTGGACGTCATTTTTCTTAAACTCAGTCCATAGACCCTCCAGCTTGTCAAGTCGGTTATCATGATATTCAAGAGTATTCTTACGCGTAGGACTATCTTTCTTAAAATTTTCTCTTATGCCTTTAATAGCATCCAGCTTTGCAGACTGAGAGTTAAGTAAAGCGTCGTAAGAAGACATTGCTATTGTTACTGGTGTTAAATGAACACAATAAAATCCAAAATTGCAGATAAGCTTTAAAATGGAACGTGCTCACCCGATCCGCTGCCTCCGCCTGTTGCTTACTGATGATGTTCACCGCGATCTTTTCACTTATCACTTAATGTTACTGTTCTCACTGTTATAATGTTCTGTTTAATGTTCAAATGTTCCCGCAAGTGAAAACGTACCACGGCACTGATTCTACTTTTAAATGCTCGAAGGACCAAAATGTACGGGCATGAGCCTATACATATAATGTTGATTGATGTAATGATAAAATTAAAATAAATGTTAATGTCCACGATAATGTTTATTTAATAAAAAATAATTAAAATGTTAGAAAATGTTAGAAATAAAATGTTAAATGTTGCGCGAGCTCGATATTAAACCGAAGACTTGCGTACGTGTGCGTTACCCCAGCAAAATAATGTCGAAAATAGTAATTTAAATGTTACAGGCAATTAGTTGTCCAGCTTCTGTAATTGTTGCGCACATTTTTAAATTTGTTGCACATATAGATTTTGAGTTATTCCACAAAAACATTTCCTGCTGGGGTAACGTTACCGCAGCCAGACATTTTCTTTTATAATGGGAATATTGAAATAAATATTAGCCATATAATTAGTAATCTAGATGAGGTAAATGTTGCAACTTATTTTGTATTTGTTCTTCCTTCGACTGCGATGCTATTCAAGTTTTTGCTGGAGTAACGTTTGTGGTTTTGCTGTATCTCTGAAACGGATAAGCAGATTCTTATCATCTTTTTTACATGACTTCTTAAGAATCAGTTTGAATTAGTTGGGTCATAAAAAAACAAAATTAATGCACCATTCAAAGGTAATTAAGGACAAAGGATTAAGGGCATTAAGGTAATTTTTAATTAAATATAAAAACACTTCAATAGGTACTAACACTTTGAATAAGAGGTCGAAAGACTTACTTTAAACGTTGTTTTGTAGCTTGTATCTGTCTTCAAATGTATGTGAAGTTTCATTAGTATCCTGTTAATAATAAACAAATTATGATGAAATTCAGTTCTCCACTTTGACGGTCATAATGCGCGCTTAGTTATTTGGGCTCCGATAACCCTGTATGTGAATATATAAACTAAATGATATATCAATAATTAGTTACTTAGTTCAGTTATATTCCTGTAAAATTTCAGCGCAGTACATACAATAATTAACAAGATAATAAAATAAAAGCCATTACGAAGCGCAACACCGTGATAACCCGACCATATTAAGGTGGTTACAAAAAAGCGACCGCGCAGTACATTATGCTACCTTCTTAAATATGTAGGATAGGTTTACAAGTTTAGTACGGATGTGTACACAAGTGTTTTGAATTTGTGTTATGAAATTTTATTTACAGGTAAAATAATCATTTCAATAAAACGTTCAAAATATTGATAAAACTTTAAAACAATCACAGGTAGTAATACTGTTCTTATGGCATTTTCCATTACTTTTTAAATTTTAGTTTACACTTTGTCTTTAGTAATACAAATCTTCACTTTTAAAATATAAATTAAGATTTAAAACCATCGCAGAAAATAAGAGATATAGAATAAATGTCTAAGTTCACATTATACCTACCTATGCCTACTAATACTTACATATATCGTTTAAAACTCACAGAGTGATGGTAATATAAAATAATATCACAATGTAAGTAGTAAAGTGCTTACAGTAAGCCCCACTGTTTTATAGTCTAATTTCAAATATCACAATATTTTTCCTAGCTAAATACGGATAGTTGTATTCTAAAAATGACATAAATTATTTCAAAATCACATCGAATATTGAACAGTGTACGCGTCTGTACCGAACTTGTAAGGTGTATTATACTAAACATTGTAGAAGGTAGCATAATGTACTGCGCGGTCGCTTTTTTGTAACCACCTTAATATGGTCGGGTTATCACGGTGTTGCACTTCCTAATGGCTTTTATTTTATTATCTCGTTAATTATTGTATGTACTACGCTGAAAATTTACAGGAATATACTGCCCTACTAACTATAACCACCTTAACTGCAATTTTTGTCGAAAACGAGATAATGGCATATTCGGAATCGGCACGCCGAGATCTACATAAATAATTTATTAAAAAAAATTAATTACAAATGGATACAGAGATAATAATAAGAATAACTAAGGCAACTGTATCATTTATTAATGATTTCTAACCATAAGCGCGGTAAGGGATAATTAGCGTATTCAGTGGACACTTTAAATAATCATCACATCAATCCTAGTAGTAATAATTGTAAGAGCTTAAGCCGTAGTTATCCTTAGTAATGTAAATATATTTTCGATTAAAATAATACGCATAATAACCCTAAGTGGTAGTTACGGTAGTAATGATTAGTATAGTATATATTATTTTAGTACCTCATCCTAACCATAACAATAAAAAACAGCACATACGGTAGTTATTCCTAGGTTTATTGTCAATTAATAATAAATATTAAGTTATTATTATGTCTGTTTCTAACATATACTGTATTTATGTTTAGTGCATATTGGTGTGTTATTACATTGTTCCTAAGCAAATGGATTCCAAGTGTTACACTTACGGTGGTAATGATTAGGTATCTATACATTTAGTGATCGTACTTACGGAGCGGGGAGGGGGCCGGTCAGTGAGAGAGTTTGAGTTGCTTGTTGGTTAGTCGCATAGTCTTTGGTCGCGTACATTTGTTCATCGGGAGTGGCTACGTCCGTGCGTCTCGCTGTAAGGTGTCACCGTTTTTGGGGCGAACTAACCATTCTCGTAAGTAACTACTAAGACATATTAACGCATGTTTACTTACTTATTATTATACACTTTTATGCTGGCTAAAAGTTAGTTAATCGGTCTGTTGTGAAAATGCGCTATGCATGCAATGGGTTGTTGGAACGGCCATTTTAACCGCGTGGCTAGTCTGACATTGTTACAAGATTAGCTGACAATTCACAGGTTGTAGAGCGAGGCTTACGGCTCAAACGCACTACGCGGGTAGCTGCAATGCGGCTAGCTGTCCGGCTGACCGCAGGATGCGGATAGAAACAAATATTACGTATATAATTTTGCATGCGATCAGCTGGACGGCTAGCCGTGTTACGGCTACCCGCATGGTGCATTTGAACCGTACGAAGGTGAAATAAATAATAAGTTATAGTGTGTTCTTTTAAGGGGCGATTGTTCAATCGTCAGATATTTTTATTATTCAAATAATAAAATTGACGTTTGACAATTAATGAATACAAAGGAATTTCTAAAAATAGGGAAGCAGGAATCAAACCTGCACCCCAGGCGTACTTTGTGCGATTGTTTTTGGAAAAAAAAGTATTAATTTAAATAAGAGTTTAACCATGTTGGAAAAAAATGTAAATAAAATAACGTTTGACAGATTCTGTATAAAAAAATCTAAATTATGTCTCGAGTAAAGTTCCTAATTAGACGATTGATAAATCAGCCACAAATAAAATGATATAAAATACGTTTTATTTTTTATTTGACCTGTTCTTATCTTATCTTTTAACATCATCTGCCATGTGACTATGAATATCTAACTTACCTATGTGTTATTTTGCTTGATTTGATACTATGAATGATGTTACTGATTAAGTTTTTTTATTCGTAAGCACCACCTGAACTTATGATACTCTCTGACAAATATGGCGTTTAGTAGTCGAAGTAGCAAAATACTCAATTTGTTAAAAGAGCCAAAGGAGACGGATATACGAGTAGATAAGTTAAATATACTAACACGCGATAACGAAAATCCGTTACAAGATTTAATTTTTTTAATATGTAAGGAAGTATTGACACATTCTGACTGTGATGATAACGATAACGAGCAAAGTACAGACCAAAACAATATAGATATATTTCATGATTCGGATGATAGCTGTAAAGATAAAGACTATATTCCTGATTCCTTAGAAAACAGTTCAGAAGATGAAAACATACTTGCTATATCAAAACACAGGGTAGAACCGCTGAAAAAGAACGTATTATATGGGCAAAAAAAGAATTTCGTACAGCTGGACGAACAATTGAATGAATATACGACCGAAACCACGCAACAAAACGACGAGCAGATAAGAAATGTAGAGACTAACCATTATACCTCAGATAGATGAACAAGCTAGTAACGCAGATACCATTAGACAGATACCACATGAAGAGGAGCCGACAACGAGCCAAGACTTTGGTAAATTCACACCAAATGAACAGATCAGGGAGCCTTTGCAACTTGACAACGAGCTAATGATAAACAAGGATATCGATGAACCTGCACAAAATGAAGATAAACAGATTGAAAAAGAAAATACGAACGATAACGGTAATATTGAAACTGGGTTAACTAAAGCCGGCAAACCAAGAAAGAGAAGGAAATTTAACGAATCTTTAAAAGAGAGACAGAATATAAATACAAGAAGAAACATTGAAAAACTGTCCATGAAAGGACCATGTAATTCGTCCTGCAAAAAACAATGTACTGCCAAAATAAATAATACATTGCGAAAGGACATACACGATCAATACGTTAGTTTACATTGGGAGGCCCAGGGTATTTTCACAAAATGTTTAGTTGATGAAAATCCTGTTGGTAGAAGAACACAATCAGCAAGTACCGTAATAAAACGAACAGTTTCTTATAAATATTTTTTAAAATCGGAAAATATTGAGAAGAAAAATTTTTGAAGTATGCAAGACCTTTTTTTTTGACCACTCTTAGGTACAATCGAGCAAATGACTCAAGAGTTGTAACAGCACTGAAAAAACCTATAGAATGTCAAAAAATTGATCGTGGACGTTATGAGAGGACAAATAAAATTGATAAAGAGATAATTAAGAACCATATTTTGACAGACATATTGTGATCTCAATGAATGCCTTAATAAGTTAAGTTACTAGATATTAGTTAAGTTAGAACAAAGAAAAAGTATTTCATAAAGCTTTTTATTACTGCCTACTTGTTGTGCCAATTTGTCACAAATTCATTATATTATTTTAAAGAAATAATGCAAGTGTTTTATTTTAAAAGATCCACTAATAATATAAAATATGCTCAGTACTTATTTTACTTTTGTGTATTAATGTACCTTACTGTACCTAAAAGGGTTCACCAACATATAACTACCTTATGTGTGAAGTTATTACAGTAATATGTAATACATTGCTAATAAACGACTTTATTGTATACTAATAATAATCACATTAAGTACAGTTCCTAAGCATTACTACCGCATGTGCTACACTTAAGGTTCTAATGCTTAGGTTCGCGATAATCACATTTAAAAAGATCCTTGACATAACACCTTTTTAGTTAGTAATTAATACAAATTATTAGAATAATGTAAAAATAAACAAGACAATGCATAGTTAATCAATATATCTATCCAGTATAATCAACGAAGTCATAAAAAGTATAATATTAAATTAGTGACAAGGATAATTAAAAAAAAAACTTTTGGCGCGTTTTTCTCGAATTGACGCTTAATGCAGATAGGGCACTTATGGTTGGTAAGGCAGTATAACTGAGCTAAGTAACTAATTATTGATATATCATTTAGTTTATATATTCACATACAGGGTTATCGGAGGCCAAATAACTAAGCGCGCATTATGACCGTCAAAGTGGAGAACTAAATTTCATCATAATTTGTTTATTACTTACAGGATACTAGTGAAACTTCACATACATTTGAAGACAGATACAAGCTACAAAACAACGTTTAAAGTAAGTCTTTCGAGCTCTTATTCAAAGTGTTAGGACCTATTGAAGTGTTTTTATATTTAATTAAATAACCTTTGAATGGTGCATTAATTTTGTTTTTTTATGACCCAACTAATTCAAACTGATTCTTAAGAAGTCATGTGAAAAAGATGATAAGAATCTGCTTATCCGTTTCAGAGATCCAGCAAAACCTCGTCTAGACTACTAATTATATGGCTAATATTTATTTCAATATACCCATTATAAAAGAAAATGTCTGGCTGCGGTAACGTTACCCCAGCAGGAAATGTTTTTGTGGAATAACTCAAAATCTATATGTGCAACAAATTTAAAAATGTGCGCAACAATTACAGAAGCTGGACAACTAATTGCCCGTAACATTTAAATTACTATTTTCGACATTATTTTGCTGGGGTAACGCACACCTTGCGTACGTGACGATGTTACAAGTTCTTAATTAACAGAATTTGCAGTATTTATAACTAGGCCAAATTCCAATGTGCGGTTGCTGACCGTACACTAATTCAACTTCCTTTCAAGTCTTAATGTACTGTCTAGTATTGAAAACTATAACTGATGACTTGCCCAAGCATCATTTCGATATTAATTCACTAAACATAAACGACTTTGAGCTTGCGGACCCCAGCTTCAACGAACCATCACCTATTGACATGCTAATCGGCTCAGATCTTTTTTGGGAATTGATAGGTTCCAACCAACAATCCCTAGGGTCAAATAAACCTAGTCTTCGAAGCTCTAAGCTTGGATGGCTCATTGCAGGTCCTGCACCTATTCAAAGTCGCACTCCCCCGACTAAGTCACTAATGTGTAATTTTCTAATAAAAACTGAAAATCCCACAAACATCAAGGAGGAGCTATCTAAATTCTGGGAGCTGGAAAGCGTCCCAAAAATCCAACCTCTATCAGAGGAACAAAATCTTTGCGAAAGGGACTATCTCTCCACTACTAGCCGTGAAAGTGACGGTCGTTTTTGCGTAGGTATTCCACTAAAAGACGGACTAGATTGTCTGGGCGAATCCTATTTCATAGCAAAAAAAAGGTTCTTCAATCTAGAAGCTAGATTTAAAAAAAATCCAGAGTTGAAGAAAATGTACTCTGACTTTATTCATGAGTACGCTGACCTAGGCCACCTTTCCGAGTCTAAGGAGACTAAACCCCCTAATTCCTATTTCCTTCCTCATCATCCCGTCATGCGAGAGAAAAGTGAGTCAACCAAACTTAGAGTGGTATTTAATGCGTTTGAACCCACTACTTCTGGTCTATCGGTCAATGACCTCCAAATGGTAGGCCCCCCAATTCAAGATTCATTGTTTGATATTCTTCTGCGATATCGTCAGTATTGCTACGTCCTCTCTGGAGATATAGAGAAGATGTATCGCCAAGTAAAAATAAGAGAGTCAGATCGCAACCTCCAGCTCATACTGTGGCGCGATAACGAAGACGAGAATCTTCGTACTTTAAAGCTAAACACGGTAACGTACGGCTTTGCAAGTTCTAGTTTCCTCAGTACCAGATGCATCTGGCAGGTTGGTGAGGAATGCACTGACACTCAAATTAAAACTATAATTCAAAGAGATTTTTATTGCGATGATCTCTTAACTGGGGCTGACACTGAAGAAGAGCTCCGATACATTCAGCGCTCTGTCTCTGATGAACTTGCCAAAGGGTGTTTCCCACTCAGAAAGTATCGATCCAACTTACCTAATCTTCTATCTTCCGACTCCATCAATTCTGAGGATCTAATTATAAGCAATGCCTCTAGTACTCTAGGTATCGGCTGGTCTTCGCAAACAGACCATATTCACTTCCCTCTTACCTATGCACCTGACACGATCTTCACTAAAAGAAGTATTCTGTCATCAACCTTTAAAATCTTTGACCCCCTAGGCCTATTATCCCTATGCACTATTAGCGCAAAAATATTACTCCAAAAACTTTGGTCTGATAAAATAGATTGGGACGAACCCGTCCCACCTTCTATCCAAGTTGTTTGGGAAAAATTCAGTCGACAACTTAGCACTCTGTCGTGTCTTAAGGTGCCAAGACAGGTGTGTGCCAACAACTCTTATGAAGTTGAACTTCATTGTTTTTGTGACGCTTCGCAGCTCGCCTATGGAAGCTGTGTCTACCTCAGATCTATAGACATGGATGGCAATGTGCATGTCAACCTACTATGTGCCAAGGCCCGTGTAGCTCCCATCAAAGCTTGCACTATCCCTCGCTTAGAGCTCTGTGGTGCTCTGCTAGGTGCCGAATTGAGCACTGCTGTCAAAAAAGCCCTAAGACTAGAACTAAAGCGTTTTGTTTTCTAGACCGACTCTAGTGTCATTCTAGGCTGGCTAAAATCGCCAGACAAAATAAAAACCTTCGTAGCTAACCGAATAGCAGCTATAGGTGAACTCACGGACCTTAACGCTTGGCGTCATGTTCCCAGTACAGCAAATCCCGCAGACCTCGCTTCACGAGGTGTGGAACCCCAAGACGTACAACATTCAGTCTTATGGTGGCATGGGCCTGCCTTTCTTAAGGAACCCGAATCAACATGGCCTTCCCTTTCAGCCGGAAAAGTGATTGACCTACCAGAAATGAAATCGTTACCCGCTTTGGTGGCGGAGGATCCACATGAGGTGCCCTTAGTAAATTTTGAAAAATACTCTAAATTAATTTCATTACAAAGAATATATGCCTGGGTCTACAGATTTATCCATAATTGTAATAAACCTACTAATAAGCTAACGGGAACTCTACAAGTTCATGAACTTGAAAAATCCATGACTGTTCTCACTAAAATAGCTCAAAAGGAATCCTTTGAAAAGGAAATAAGCAACCTAAAATTCAATAAACCACTTAAAACTAATACTCACCTGTGCTCATTAAATCCTTTTGCAGATGACGCAGGTCTACTTCGTGTTGGTGGACGCATTGATACGTCTGCCTACCCCTATGAAAAAAGACATCCTATTGTTCTAAAATCTGATCACTATTTAACAAAACTAATTTTTCAATCTAAGCACACCCAGCTCCTGCATGCTGGACCACAACATTTACTCTCTTCTATCCGTGAGCGCTACTGGCCTATAGGAGGTCGCAAGCTCGCTAGAGACGTAGCTAGAAACTGTTTTGTCTGTCGTCGCTTCAAGGGGACAACATTGTCCAATATAATGGGAAACTTACCCACTGATAGAAAAGAACCTGACTTCCCTTTCAGTACTGTTGGCACTGACTTTGCCGGTCCGTTTCTCATAACCGATCGCAAGGGACGAGGATGCAAAATAACTAAATGTTATTTATGCATTTTTGTTTGCTTTAGATATAAGTGCCTACATCTAGAGGTGGTAAGTGAACTATCCAAAGATGCTTTCATACAAACACTAAAACGGTTCATTGCTCGCAGAGGAGTGCCTAAGATTATTTACTGCGACAATGGCCGTAATTTCGTTGCCGCTGCCAAGGAGATTGGTAACTTTCTACAGTCTAATAGTGACTCTATATGTGACTTTGCTGCTAGCCGGAGCATTGAATTTCGCTTCTCCCCCGTATACGCTCCTCATTTTAATAATCTTGCGGAGGCCGGCGTCAAATCGGCAAAGTTCCATTTACACAGAACAATAGGTCAATCTCACCTAACATTTGAGGAATTAACCTCTGTATTTTCACAAATAGTAGCTATCCTAAATAGCCGACCCCTATGTCATTTGAGCCCGTCCCCTAACGATTTCCAGTCTCTTACCCCGGCTCACTTTTTGATTGGTAGACAAATGACAGCGCTGCCCTCGCCGAGCTACATGGACTCCAGCCCGAATCGCCTCAACCGGTTCCAGCGCCTAGAACAAGCCAAGCAGCACTTCTGGAACCGATGGTCTTCTGAGTACGTCTCCGAGAACCAACAAAGAACCAAGTGGTGAGTGAAATGCCGGGATCTAAAGCTGGACGATCTAGTCCTGATAAAAGAAGACAACACGCTGCCTCTCTGCTGGCGCCTGGGAAGAGTAAGCCGGCTCTACATTGGCTCTGACCAGACACCTAGAGTAACTGATATATCCACAGCCCAAGGTACAATAAAGAGAGCTCTCAATCGTCTGGTGTTACTTCCACCCTCCGAAGTTAATGATGCTTGAAAGCTGATCTAGAGCTTTCAACGGCCGGGAAGATGTTGACGCCGTATCAATTTCCAAACGAGTCAACCGCATCTGGCAACACAGCCTACGACTGCATCCTGCAGCCGCAACCAAAAGCGGCCGTTCTCCATCACCTGATGTGGTAACGCTCGCCATCAACCAATCACATGACCGCCACATCACGCCATACTCGCTGCCCGCGGGACTTGCTCGACGGTCGGTCACACAGCTAGCACATATTAAAAACCTAATTAAAGGCGCCTTCTGCAGCCTCTCTGTACAAATCTAACTTGTAACCTTGTAACATTGTCTAAACTGTAATTAAACCTAAGTCAAGGGTTATTTTGCCTATTTATTTTAACTTTGTTCCCTATAACGAACACCAAGTGTACGCATTTTTTTCATCAAACAAATAACTACCTACTATAGGTACACATGCCACAGTATGAAAATAAACAGTAGGGTCATTCTCTTAGTAGGTACTATCGCGGTCTTTTCCGCCTGCCCAGTTAAATATTTTTTCCCTCGGCGCTTGCGGAGGCACCGAGCCACGCCCCCTTGCAAGTGTAAGCCTATTAGGAAAGCGATGACGCAATTAGTAGCAATCTGCACTGCGCAGCTTAATGATGTGTTACGTGTACTGTTTTTGTGAATTTTACATACGAACTATTCGACATTGGCGCGCTTACCGGACTTTTTGAATATAGACCATTGCTCTGTTTACCTGAACCTTGGTTGTCTAAACGTTAACCTGTGCGAGAATATGGGACTCCTGAGAAACATTAACCTGTACTGGGACATTTTTGTGCATAACGTCTTCCAGAAAACTCATACGAGAAGAAACCAAATCATAATTTTGCATGGACAAGGATTTAATATCAAATCGCTGAGCAGCTGTATATAAGCGTAAGTAGTAAATTATTTTAATTATTGTTATGGTAAATTTTGTTGCTTTAAAATACATTAATTTATAAATTAAACTGTATTAACGATGTTAAATTTAAAGTTTGTCACGCAAATGTTATCTTTTGTAAGAAACTGAATACTTTCTAGCTGGTTTTACAAGAGTAAAAGAATTCTATAAATATAATACCCGAGAACAAGCAGAAAATACATTTAGAGTTTTAAAACTTGTTAAAGCAATTATCTATCTAATCTCATATTATAAAGAGGAAAGATTTGTTTGTTTGTTACGATGTAAATCAATAACTTCCCGTCTGATTTAAAAAAAAAATTCACCAATCGAAAGCTGCATTATCCCTGCGTAACATAGGCTATACTATATTGCATTATTAATAAATAAGGGATCGTTAAGAAAATTCCTGCGGATCTAAACTAATATTATAAACAAGAAAGATTGATTTGTTTGTTTGTTACGATTTAATTCAATAACTACTGGTCAGATTTCAAAATTTATTTCACCAATGGAAAGTTACATTATGTAACAAAGACTATTATTGCAATAAGTATTAACAAATTAGGGATCGTTAAAAAATCCCTGCGGATTTAAACTAATATTATACAGAGGAAAGATTTGTTTAATAATAATAATATAATAATAAAATGTGGCGACATTTCACACACGGCCATTGACCCCAAACTAGGGAGACCCTGTACTGTGGGTGTCAGACGGCTGATATCCATACACAAATACATTTTTAAATACTTACATATTTAGATAAACAACAACCGATTCGAACCCGCAACACGCTGCGCAGCAGACAATCGCTCAACCACTGCGTCAACCGTGTTCGTCTTTTTCTTATGATTTAACTTAATAACTACTGGTCCGATTTCAAAAATTCTGTTACCAATCGAAAGCCACATTATCCTTGAGTAACAAAGGCTACATTGCATTGTTAATAAATTATGGATCGTTAAAAAAATTCACGCGGATCTAGACTAATATTATAAAGAGGAATCTTGATTTTGTTGGTTTGTTTGTTACGATTTAACTCAATAACTACTGGTCCAATTTCAAAAATTCTTTCACCAATCGGAAACTACTATCTTTGAGTAACATAGACTATATTGCATTATGATTAAATTATACTCCATTTACAATAAGATTATACATAAATACACAAACCTTTTTTACAGTCCGTTCAACCGATTTTTACTTTAATTGCGTTGGTGGCATGACAAATGGCAGCTGCAGTAAACAGTTGTTTTTGTAACCACTTTTTTGCCTCTAGTGTCATCCTTAAGCCTACGGAATAGAAGTCAAAATCGGTTGGAGGGGCTGTAAAAAAGGTTTGTTTTAAAGTATAAATGGAGTATAGAGATCGTTAAGAAAATTTCTGCGGATCTAAACTAATATTATACAGAGGAAAGATTTGTTTAATAATAAATAATAATAAAATGTGGGGACATTTCACACACGGTCATCTGACCCCAAACTAGCGAGACCCTGTACTGTGGGTGTCAGACAGCTGATATACATACACAAATATATTTTTAAATACATACAGATTTAGATAAAGAACAACCAGACACCAGGCAAACACAAGTGCTCATCACACAAATGTTTACCCTGGGCGGGATTCAAACCCGCAACACGCTGCGCAGCAGATAATTGCTCAACCACTGCGCCAACCGTGTCGTCTTTTTGTTTGTTTGTTACGATTTAACTCAATAACTACTGGTCTGATTTCAAAAATTCTTTTACCAATCGAAAGCTACATTATCTCTGAGTAACATAGGTTATATTGTATTATTATTAAAAATAAATAGGGATTCTTAATCAAATTCACGCGGAAAGTGCTAGTAACTTATATTATTACTAGCACTTTGATTTATTTTCTCACAATATTAGTAGATATATATAGATAGGCGTGGTATGTATTTAACTGCTCTGATGTGATGCGCGAACTCGACTACTTTCTCGCTCACACACGCACTATCTGTTTCAATTTCTATGTAGGTTTTAAAGAAACAATACTTGCCACTGTTTATCTTTATAAAAAGTATTGTATTAGTTACTTACAGAGAATCCTTTTTAAATTAAGCCATTTCTTATGAGATTATTTATTGTTTGTAGAGCAACACTGTCCGGCTGTGGATCAGACGCCATGAAGAAGAGGGTACTCCAGAGAACAGACTGCGGGCACCACGTCCATATCTCAACCGAAAACATCCTCCAACATATCTATGTGGACACGTATCAACAAGAAAACAAGTTCACGCCGACGGCGTCGTCGTGTTTTACATAAAGCGGGGTTCCATCATAGAAAACCGGCAAAGAAAAACTCGTGCTCACCGAGCACCAAAAAGTTTTAGTGCGATCGATAATAACGAGATGCGATACGGTTAGGGCTCCCGCACACGGGCCACCGGCCACAACCACAAAACGCCGCAACTGGCATATTTCCTGTAATTTTCATACATTTTATATGGACTCGCCGCACACGGTTGGCGCCGGTGGCCGCTACACGCTGCAAATCGTCGCTACTCGCTTCTTGTCGCCCGCACCGGCCACTAAACGCCGCCACACGCCACTCGCGCAATTTCTAACCCTTTTCTCCCTAAATCTTCTTCGACAGAGTTCATTATATGGGTTAAAAAGTAGCAACCACCGACCGCAGGTGTCGACCATCGGCCACAAGTGGCTGTCGCGCGCTTCAGCTACTTTTGTGGCCGCTTCTGGCTTCTCGTGGCTGCGTTTGTGGCTGTCGCGTGTGGCCCGTGTGCGGCGACCCTTATTGACGCAAGGGCGCAATGACCAAATATTTGTAATTTTTTCATCCTAGTTCTAAGATTAGGTAGTCTGTGATGATTATGTTATAATTTTAGTATTAAATATTAAATAAGCAGTAGAAAAAAAAAATGACTAAGTGAAAGTTTAAGTCTACAGAAGTTTTATTGTGTTTGTTTTTTTTTTATGTTTACTTCCAGATAATTTTGATGTTTTCGCATATTGCAAATTATTTAGTTATACTTTTCATTTGTGTCTGCAATAATCTGTAGATATTTTCAATTATTTTAAAATGTTCTATTTTTAATACGAACGAGAAACAAGCCAAATAACAATTCAGTATTCAAACCTCAGACCAATAAAAAGGTAAAGACTGAGCCGTCGCAAACAATCGCGACGAAATAAGTGAGGACTAAAGTCGTCTATGCGTGCGTAACTCGGTGTACGATATCGTAGATTTGCGCTTGTGTGCTAGAGATTAATGTTGCAAGCAGTGCGCAGCTAGTGCGAGAGATATACTTTGGTTAATAGTTTTATTATTAGGTAGTGTTGTGTTTTATTAGTCTTGGTTGCACAGATATAGATAGTATCTGTGCTTGGTTGTATGAAATGAAAAGTAATTTAGTTTAATGAGGCATTTATTTTCATATTAAGAACAATTATTATTACAACAAAACACACGAAGCTTACTTATTTGAGAATAACTAACTTAATATACAATGTTAACTGTAATATGATTAAAAACACAGTTTTAACGGGTCCGAACAAAAATCATAACTTCCCTTATTTTGGGAAAAGACAATGTTTATAACTTGCAACACTGACACAATATCGTTTCGAATTCATGTTCCAAGAAATTAAGTCAAACATTTTACGATTTTGTTTAAACTAGGTATGCAGAAAATCCGTTACCTACTTGTGAAAAGTAATCTTCTTTTTAAACGTGGATTGTTTTTGCAACGGTTTATGACACAGGACGGCATAATTTCGCAATTTTAATATTACCAAAACACGTAGTTTTGGTAATATTAAAATTGCGCATGCGCTCTCAGTCAGATTTAAACTTGTATACCTATACCCTGTTCACAATAAGATTACACATTTACAAAAACCTTTTTTACAGTCCGTTCAACCGATTTTGACTTATATTGCGTTGGTAGCATGACAAATGGCAACTGCAGTAAGCAGTTGTTATTGTTACCACTTTTTTGCCTCTAATGTCATCCTTAAGCCTACGGAATAGAAGTCAAATTCGGTTGAAGGGACTGTAAAAAAGGTTTGTGTTTATGTCTAATCTTATTGTGAACAGGGTATAAGTAAGTATTAATGCACGGGGTTTCTTTGTTTTGTTGTTTGTTAGGCGTGAACTACTACACACTCATTACTTGTTTCACCATGTATAAATAATAAAGAAAGCCTCATTTGAATGAGGTTACTTTTATAACAAACCAAAATGAAAAGCTTTAATTTCTGTGGTTGGTTTCAAATAGTCAACGCACGATCTAATAATAATCTTTTTATATTATTATGTTGCCTTGTATACTGATTTACTTATTTATCTAGTCATTCATTGCTTAAGTATAACTTGTATGTATATTTACCATCGGGAAACTAACATCTAGAGTAGTAATTTATTATTATTTTTATTTTTTAAATATTAATTTAATTACAGATTATTTTGATTCTTTCGCCTATTTGTTTATTGTTAGAGTTTTTATTGACTACACCATTTCAAATGTTTTAGATCTGCCACCGACAGTAGATCGTAATTATGTAAAGAATTACATAAACTATTGTTTATAAATACTGTTGCTAAGTAACAAGAGGTCACAAGGTTTTATCTAATAAAAAAAACTTTCCTTGGTATTTTTATATGGTTTATTATATTACATTTTATTTAACTGTGTGTTTTACCTTTTTGTTATATTCAAATCCTATACCAAATATTTTGTTTATTTGTCGTGCAAATAATATCCTGTGTTAGAATTTGAATACTTTCAAGCTTGTTTTACAACAGTAAAAGTATTTGATAAATATACAAACGAGAAACAAGCAGAAAAAATATTCAGTTTTAAAACTTGGTAAAGCAATTTATAACTTATTCGAGCGTGGTAAGATGTATTATTGCTTTGTTGTAATGCACGAACTCGACTAATTTCTTGCTCACACACGCACTATCTGTTTCAATTGCTATTGGTTTAAAAAAAAAACAATGCTTGCCATTACGATCGTAAACATCAACTATTGTTTATATTGTGGTTTGTAAGAATAAGTTACAAGGAAGGGAGGATTTTATTTAGTTCATGTCCATTATATTACATGTTCTTTAATTGTGTGTTTTACTTATTTACTATATCCAATTCCTTTACCCATTTGTTTAAATCCAAATTAAAAAATGTTTATTTGCAAGAAAATACGTCGAAAAAAATCAAAAAAGTAAAACATTTAAGCAAATAAGACAACAAAAAGTAAAAAATAACTTTAAATTCGCAAGTCGGGCTTTGGTTTTGTTTCTTGTCTTGTATTGTCACCGATCGAATTTAAATTATTTTTTTAATTTTTGAAAACAGTTGTGTTTTTTGTTAAAACGTTTTTTTTCGCTTTTTAGTGCCTACTTATCATACAAATTAATTACGAAACGGTGACACCAACAAAAATTCAGTCATACCTTAATTTTCTACCCCTAGGGGTGAAATAATTTCTTTTTCTTCTGAAATTTACATGGGACCAAACTTGAGGTAGATTGATGATAATGGATGATTTTTATTTGATAGTGTATATATGAAATAAAACAAGAGTCATCTAAATCGAACTACACTGAAAAAAGTTATCCGTGATCAAACATAAAAAAATATGCGTGTAGAATTGAGGATCTCCTTTTTTTGAAGTCGGTTGAAAATATGAAACATGTCAATAGGTATCTCTGTTTATTTTATTTAGTTAATATAACTGATAAACCTTTAAAATATTATTTTACTTTTTCATGAATGCCTAACTGATATTAATAGGATTTAACATATCAAAGTTCTAAATAGAATAAATACTCCAGTTAGAATCGAGAGATTAGGTAAAGTATCTGAGTGACCGAGCTCTGCTGACGGCAAATATTAACTGACAACGAATTTTCTCCGAAATTACTTTTAGCTAGATCGATTATTTACCCCCCTAAAGTCCTTTATTTCAAATTTTATCGATCTTGTTACAGCCGTTTTAGAGAACGTGATTACAGAAATTGCTTGTTTAATAGTATAGGCAAATTCCTATACTTAGTATTAAACAAACAATTTCGGTTATAAACAAATAATCACGTTCCTAACAAAATAAATCTTTTAAAAATAAGATTTCTATACTAAATTAAGTTTTGGAAGGACTCTAATGTCTTTAAAATAGAGTAGAGTCGTTTAATAGAAAATACATTTTGGCAACGATTCACAAAAAGCAAAGTAGGTTTTTGATTTCAGCAACGCGAGTTGCCAAAAAACGCAGCAGCGGTAGCCATTCCAGGTATGACTTTTTTCCAATGAAATGAAACCTTGACAATAACAATAAATCTCGTTCGACGTGTGTCGATAGTGCGCTCGGCCGCCCGTCTTGTCTATCATTCGTCTATTCAAGGTCAACGGGGCGGGGCTAGGGAGCGCTTCCATCTTTCGAGTGCAAGCAAAAATGAACTTAGTGGTGGTCAGGCGGGTGTGTCCACGATAGTACATAGACTTCATAAAGGCTTATCATGTTACAGTGTTGTACATGTTATTTATTTATTTATTTATTACATTTGGGAAAACAAACAATAGTATATTAAGAATAAACACTGTTGTCTTAAAATTAAACTTAACAAATATACTACCCACAACATTTTCCACAGATAACTATAATAAAAACAACAAACTGTTAGCAAACGTTTAACTGTAGCAGGGCTAACTTAATGAAAAATAATAAATTTAAAAGAAGAATAAGCAATATTTTATAAAATATCAAATATAAAATTTAAACAAAAAGAAAAAAACAAAATAAACAAATCATGCGTGATATATCATAAAGGTCCTTAGCTAATTAATAATGGTGCCTATACTGCATAAAATCTACGGAGCCTCCTGCCGATCCTTTAGAATTTTAATTATATCATTTTTAAATTTATTTTTGCTTAAGAATAATATGTCTACTGCACCAAAGTGCGTATAAAGATCACAAAGGACAGTAATTTTGGGAAGAAAAAATGGAATCAAAACTGGTTGGGTTTTATATACTTACATTAATTTTACAACCGCAGTTACCTGCAATCTAAATTCACACTCGGACGGTGCGCGTTGGACGGAGTGCGGGCGTCATTTGAAGAAGTAGGTAAGTAAATAAAAATATAACCAACGTGAGTATGTTTGGCAATACAAAGAAAATAATGTTTGAACATTATCAGTAATGTATTTACAGGTATATATAATGTATTTACAGGTAAAAATCTAACATTAATATCATGTAAATGTATCTTACCTATTTATTTACTACATACATAGTTTTATGTTTTAGTGTGGCGAATGGCAATTTTGAAGCAGCAGACGACGATGACAATAAAGAGTGTCTGAATAGTCTAAGTGACAAGCCAGTTATGGCGCGGGGCCGTCTTATAAAGACCCGCCGGGCGGCGGCGGTCCGCGGTGGGGGCGCTCGGTGGGGGCACAGTCGAGTGACGCAGAGCCCTGGCGCGCTGCGCCCGCGCGTGATGAAGTGTATTGTTACAGGCTCCCCCTCTGGATCTGAAGTCGTCCCGATGATGATCCAGGAGTAGGAGTTCCGTTCTTGGGTCTTCCACTTTTCCGGGCTTGTCTGCCGCTACTACTGTCGTTGGGTTTCTCCTTCCGTGGGCGTCCCCTTTTCCTTAATGGTTGTACAGGAGCGGGCAACTCAGGGGAGTTTGTTACGAAGGGCACCAAGGCTGAAGAATGGTACACGCCCATTACAACATCGGGATGGTGTGGATCCGCAATCTCGTATGATGATGGGCCGTGTCGTTTCTTGGTAACATAAGGACCATCGCGCCGCGGAGCAAATTTGCTGCTGACGCCTCTTGTAGCATTACTCACTGAATGGAGAGTCGTAAGTACGAAGTCGCCAGTATCATAGCTAGGATCCTCCCGGCGGTGTTGATCTACGTATTTCTTGCGTCTTTCTTCCCCATGCTCTTGTATCTCGCGAGCTTTTTGCAAGGTAGTGGCCATTTGCATAAGCTTTGGGGTGATTTCCGGTATGAAATTTTCAGATTGCAGAATTTTCCGGAAGTCATGCGATGTATCATCTGGAGTTCATAGGTCTCTACCGAAGGTCAAGAAAGCTGGGGTAAACCCGGTGGAGAGACAGTTTGCTGTATTCATCGCGAATCGAATGCTTGGGAGATGTTCTGGCCAGTCCCTATGTCTATCTTTGACTAGAATAGCTAACTGTGGCTTCAGGTCCCTGTTCTTCCTTTCCACTGGATTCGTCTCGGGATGATATTATACAGGTGTGAATGCATGCTTTATATTCAGGGTAAAAGCGACTTGCTGCATGACAGCGCTGACGAACTGAGGACCGTTGTCGCTTATCATGCGGCGAGGAAATCGAAAGCGAAGGAACACTTCATTGATGAGTGTCATGGCGCAACTTTCCGCAGTAGCTTGGTGTAGGGCGAAGAGTTCCACCCAGCGCGTTGCCACATCTTCCACAATGAGAATCCAGGTTTTTTCATCAGGTGAAGAGGGTAATGGGCCAAACAAATCGAAAGATATGACCTCAAACCGCTGGTTCATTACTGTTGTTTGGAGCAATCCCGCAGGCTTCTGATTGCATGATTTGTATCGCTGACATTCCAGGCAAGTCTTCGTATAACTATCGATAAACTTCCTCATTCCAGGCCAGTAATATCTCTGAGATATCCGCCGGTGGGTCTTGTCTGATCCGTAATGGCCGGCTAAGGGGCTATCGTGGTAAGTCTTCAAGATGTTGGCCCATTCGTGTTCAGGTACGACTAACTGCTGCGCCTTGTCGGAGTCTGAATGAGGGCTGTGTCGGTAGAGTAGCCCATTGTTCATCAAGTAACCTTTGTTACTCCAGTACACAGCCTTCTCATCATTATTTATGTTTTCCAGATTCTGTACAATATGACTCAATCCTTTGTCTTTCAACTGTTCTTCCCTTATTTCAGCAGGGCTCCGCAGAGGTACATCGACGGTTACAGTACAAATACCACAAGTCTGAACTGTTTCAGTGACGCATGGCGGTCTTGAAAGGAAGTCAGCCACGACGTTACTTCTACCAGGAGCATATTTAATGGTCATGTCATATGCTTGTAATTGCAGGGCCCATCTTGCTAATCTGCCAGTGGGTGATTTTAATGACATAAGCCACCTCAAGGCTTGATGGTCGGTTATAATAGTAACCGGAAGACCTTCAATGTATCCCCGGAACTTTGATACTGCCCAAACCACAGCAAGTGCTTCCCTTTCTGTTGTTGAGTAATTACGTTCAGCTGATGTCAGAAGTCGACTGGCGAACTCGACTGGGTGCTCATCCTCGCCCTCCCCCTAGACCAAAACTGCTCCTATCGCATTCGAACTTGCGTCGCTTTTTATTATGTACGGTTTAGTTGCATCAGCCTGTCTTAGTATTGGAGTGGTCGTTCATTATATGCATTCTGTTGGTCCTCCGTCCATTCCCAGCTGGCATCCTTTTTCATTAAGCGAGTCAGAGGCTCGGCAATCTTCGCAAAGTCCTTGATGAACCTTCTATACCAGGAACAAGTTTGCAGAAAACTAACAAGGTGTTTCAGACTGGAGGGGGTTGGAAGATTCACGATAGCAGTAGTCTTCTCGGGGTCCACTTGTAGCCCTTCCGGTGTAATGTAGTGACTCAAATATTTTATAGACGAACAGCAGAATCTACATTTTTCTTTATTTGCTGTTAGACCGAACTCGGTAAGTCTAGTGAAAACTTCTTGCAGATCTCCCAAGTGACGTTCGAACGATTCAGAGAAAACGGCTAGGTCATCTAGGTATGCTAGCAGCTTTACAGTCGGTAGGCTTACGCGCATTCGGTCAATTAATCGCTGGAATGTAGCTGGAGCGTTCCGCAACCCAAATGGCATTCGAGTGAATTTGAATAAGCCAAAAGGCGTGATGAAGGCTGTCTTGTCTTGGTCTTCTTTGCGTACTCCAATCTGCCAATATCCAGCTCTCAAATCTAACAGTGACATGAAGGGCGTTGGCTTCGCTTCATGTAAGAGGTCATCAAACCTTGGAATAGGGTACGGATCGGGTACGGTTACTGCATTGAGACGACGGTAATCCACACAAACACGGACGCTTCCGTTTGCTTTTGGAATCATAACTACAGGCGCAGCCCAGGGAGATGTGGACGGTTGAATGATCCCTTCCTCCAACATTACTTTAATCTCATGCTGTAGGGTTTCTTTACGGGGTGGCGACAGTCTGTACGGCGGGACTGAGATTGGCTTTTCATCTGCTGTCTTGATAATATGTTCTATCAACTTTGTAGATTCACTCTTCGTATTAAAGACGTGGCAGTTGTTTTGTAAGAGCTTATTCAACTGCTCGTGCTGGGTATCCGTTATATGTGCCACCACATCGATGGAGTCAATGCGCACATCCCAGTTGTTAGCATCAAACAAGCTGGCACTCTGTGGGGACAATTCGACGTCTGCTCGGTGAATGCTTATCTGAGCGTCTCGCAACATGAAGTCGTCGAACCCTGGAGAGTATCCATCAAACAGGCGTGGCCTTTTTTTACATGGGGGCGTGGCAGCCAGGTCTATAGGTGCCAGTTTATAATCCCCGTTTTGCCCACCTGGCGGCGTTGACATCGCTGGTGTATTACCGGTAACGGCTGGTACCATCGTTAGCGGGGGTGTTGATGGAGGGGTGAGTATCACCGATGCAATACTAGTGGAATCTTCACTTTTGGTTGATGATAAGGCACTGACTGGACTTGGTATTTCCGTCATTTCCCTGATGACAGTGGTCTCAAAGTTGGCAAACTCTTCCGAGTACAGTTCATAATGCATGTTAGGTTCATCAATAAAGTTCCAGGTGAATTGGGGCATATTTATGATGATACCCGCATCCTGCAGGAAACCAACACCAAGAAGAGTTTTGTTCTCCTTTGCTTCTGGTAATATGATGAATGGGTTTAGAACCTTTCGACCGTTTAACTCCACCATAACGGTGCACTTCAACACTACTTGTGTTTTTTTCACGCCGTCAGCTAATGTCAGGTCTACTGATTGTTCCTTAAACCTGCATCCACGTTTTTGCAGGGCCAAGAATAGCGAGTAGCTGGCAATACTCATTTTTGCGCATGTGTCAATGTAGGCGGTTCCTTTAATCCCCTCAATTTCAAGGAATACAACCGGTCGTTCGCGTTTCTCCGCCCGAACGTTGATTGCGCAGAAACTAACGTCTTCCTTCTTGACTGGCGCTGCGTGCTTGTTGCACGTAGTACAGCTACTCCGGGTGCGCCGCATCCGTAGCACGTAAACTTTGGCTGAGAAGGAGATGGCGCTTGCGTTTGAATTTCTGACACCTCCTTTACAGGGATGGGGAGAGTGCTCTCAGCGTGTTTCTTCTTTCTGCACACGTCCGCTGTATGGCCGGGATTTTTGCAGAAAGCGCACTTCTGCTTGATTTTCTTGCCTTGAGTATTGTTGTTTACGCTGGATTCTGAACATTTCGAGCTCACTGCATATTCCTGCAACGTTTCCTCGATTCCACGTGCTGTTTCTAAGAATTTATCGAATGTTGGAACCGAGTCTCGTGGCATTCGGTTTCTCACTTCGAGGCGAATTAGCGCAAAGATGAGGTCTATTTGTTGCGTTTCGGTAAGCTTTGGTGGTGGCAGCAAGGCAAACATTGCCCGCTTTTTTGCGATAAATGCCTCTGTTGTTACTCTGCCTTCTTGTGTTTCATGTGTTATTTGATGAAACACTATGTATGCTGGTTTTTTGGGAGCAAACGTGTGTCGTAGTTTTTTACAAAAAACTTCCCACTGCGATACGCCGCTTTTCACTCCTTGCCACCATATTGCCGCCTCGTCTTTAAGCAGTAGTGGAAGGCCTTGTAACGCGTCGACGTCGCTAATCCCTTCTGCCGTTTTGTAAACAGTCGCTGCGGCTATGAACGCTTCAACTGCATCCGTATCCTTTCTCCCGCTATACGTGACATTGCTGCAGGACGCAAAAGTTCCCCGTTTGCTTGCCAGGATCGTGCTTAACAGCTGCTGGAATTGTTCATTTGACATCGCCATCTTGAGGTTCCGATGTGGAAGTGGTCGCAAATTCTCGACTTTCGAACAGGTTTAATTCAAACACTGATTACAAATACTAAATGTCTCTTTTTATTTAAGTTATTTCACAAATACTCCGAACAAAGTATCTATAGATGTTTCGTAAACACAGTACGTGCAAGTTAGTGGGCGAGCTGGTTCCCAGAGCAGTCCAACCAGAGAGGTTGAAGCTGTCTGCGAGCGCAGTGAACACTACTCGCGTTATGGCGCGGGGCCGTCTTATAAAGACCCGCCGGGCGGCGGCGGTCCGCGGTGGGGGCGCTCGGTGGGGGCACGGTCGAGTGACGCAGAGCCCTGGCGCGCTGCGCCCGCGCGTGATGAAGTGTATTGTTACATTATTTATTGTTTATTGTTTATTATTTATTATTTATTGTTTATTATTTATTATTTATTCTTCATTATTTATTATTCATTATTCATTATTCATTATTCATTATTCATTATTAATTATTTATTATTTATTGTTTATTGTTTATTGTTTATTGTTTATTGTTTATTGTTTATTGTTTATTGTTTATTGTTTATTGTTTATTGTTTATTATTTATTATTCATTATTTATTATTTATTATTTATTATTTATTACTCATTATTCATTATTTATTATTTATTATTTATTATTTATTATTCATTATTCATTATTCATTATTCATTATTCATTATTCATTATTCATTATTCATTATTAATTATTCATTATTTATTATTCATTATTTATTGTTTATTGTTTATTGTTTATTGTTTATTGTTTATTGTTTATTATTTATTATTTATTTTTTATTATTTATTATTTATTATTTATTATTTATTATTTATTATTTATTATTTATTATTTATGATTTATTATTTATTATTTATTATTTATTATTTATTATTTATTATTTATTATTTATTATTTATTATTTATTATTTATTATTTATTATTTATTATTTATTATTTATTATTTATTATTTATTATTTATTATTTATTATTTATTATTTATTATTTATTATTTATTATTTATTATTTATTATTTATTATTCATTATTTATTATTTATTTTTTATTTTTTATTTATGTATTTATTATTTATTTCTCATTAAATTATTATTTATTTATGATATATTTATTATTTTTTTATTATTTATTTATTATATAATTATGATTTAATTATGATTTATTTATTAATTACTTTTATTTGATTATGATTTAATTATTATTTATTTGTTAATTATTTTTATTTATTTCTTATTTTTTATTAGTTATTTACAATTGATTTACTTTTTATTTATAATTTATTTATTTATTATTTATTTATTACTTATTTATTATTTATATATTGCTAATATTATAATTATATATACCTACCTATGGGAAATGTTAGTAATATAATAATGTATTATAAAAGTAAAGCGAGTAGGCAGGCACTTACCTACCATTTTTTTTGTAACATATAAATCGGTGTTCCTTTAATTTTAATTTTATAAATCTTCTTCCATTTATTTTATTGCCCATTTTAATAAATACCTAATCACGGGGACGAACTTTGACTAAAATATTATACGTATTATTTTTGTACAAAACAGCGATACAACCTTCCCCTCCGTTGTCTCGACGGGTACTGGTCGACGGTCGGGGCCGTCGGAGGGAACGCGACCGCCTGTTAGATTTAGGATTTACGTAGGTTATTATTTATTTGTGGGAAAATTATAGCTTAAAAGAAAAAAGTATTTTTCCGATATTTTAAATAATAACAAGCTACTTCTATTGGTATAACTTTCATATCATTTAGTGATGAGATCTCGGAGTAATCGACGTTTTAAATTAGGGTCATCTTTTTATTTTTTTTCTAATGAGTAAATTGTTATTAATCATGTTTCTGTCTTTCCGAAAGACTACATAATAATATATTATTTATTTAGTTTTCTCGTTAAAAACAATCACAAAACATTTACATTCACTTCAATTACAAACTAAATACACTTGCCCTTGTTATTTAATATTTTATGTATCTACTATGAACTATGATGTATTTGAGAATTTTAATACACTACTACATTATCAAATAAATTATTTTATTTCTTCTAACTTATTCTCTCTAATTACAATAAAACTTAGACCTTTGATATTCTTTTTTTATTTTATTTATTATTATTATTTTTTTATTATCATTATTATATATATTTTTTTTTTTTTTTATTACATTAAACTTACATATTAACTAAAAACCTTAACTAAGAACCTAACTAAGGGCTTAAAGTTTTCTTATTATTTTATTTTTTATTTACAGATTGTGATGATCTATGTGGAATCATTTTATTACACTAACAGATTAACAAATGAATTTACAATACCAATATTAAACTAATTATTTATTTTGTTTCTTCTAACTTATTCTCTCTAATTATAATAAAACTTACACCTTTGATATTTTTTTGTTTTATTTATTTTTATATATATTTTTTTTTTTTATTACATTAAACTTACATATTAACTAAAAACCTTAACTAAGAACCTAACTAAGGGCTTAAAGTTTTCTTATTATTTTATTTTTATTTACAGATTGTGATGATCTATGTGGAATCATTTTATTACACTAACAAATTAACAAATTAATTTATAATACCAATATTAAACTAATTATTTATTTCTACTGAATATACAACTAGGTAGATACATTAGTTACTTACTAATAATAATCATCACCACAAAGTTTCTTTGAAATTTTATGTATCAATGATTGTGTCTCTTCCATAACATTGTCCACCGGTTCACTAACTACATATTGTGCACTTAATACCACGTTTTCATTGTCACTTGAACTTGCAGCACTTGCTTCTTGTCGCTCACTGATGTCTAACACTTGTATCTGGATCAGTCGTAAACCTTTTTTCTTTTCGTTGTTTATAACGAACGACGATTGACTTATAGAATGTTCAGCAGGTGCCTTCCGTTTTAAACCCTCCCGTCTTGCTCTAGGCTTTTTGTTGGTTGGTTCAGGTCTTTGTTGCTCTGGAGTATGCCAGCTTAAACTTGGAGTTGACCAACCTTGACCGTATTGTGATAAGATAAAATCAGGAGAATCGCACATTATTGATGATCTGAAATAAACAAAGTTATAATTATTGATAATAATTATGTTTAACAGCTTAAGAAATAATTTTATAAATATGTATAAGCTTGTGCAATACTTACAATTTGTTTTGTTTTTATTCAACGTGATATGACCACTCCGACCGACTGTGTAATGATAGAATGATGTTCTACACAATAATATTACTGTGGAACGTGGCTAATATGTAATTAGACTCCATAAAGCCACACGCTGTGAATCAATTTCATGTTTCAACATGTCCGAGCACCTGTTCGGTGTCAAATTCTACAACGCGCGTGTGAACTTCGAGGCACGAGTCCTTTGTCATCAAAAATGAACATTTTATGTTTATCAAGTTGGAACCTGTATCGACACGCTGGGAGCTTTGTAATCAATCAGGAATGGAAATAAAACAGGTATAATTATAACCATTAAATACTATTTATTTATTTACTACCAATATAAGAAAACTTATCACATAGCGGCATGGCATTTCATACAAACTTAAGTCCGAAGTTTTGGAAATTAATACTACGAATTAATATAACTTGATACGTCACAAAAAGTTAGTAAATTATATTTTAGGAATTTTACGAAATGCTGTGTCGCGTAAACGCTCTTAAAACTAATTAAGTACTAAGTTCTAAAGTTTTATACATAATTTGCTATGAGTAACAGTTAAAATAATAATATCTATTTGAGGCACCAAGAAAATTTAAATTTTTACAATTACATTACACATTATTTGACCTTACTTTAGGTAATTATCATTACATTTGAACGTTATCTAAATACATTGTAAAAAATGTATCTACTGTAATTACTTACATTAAAAATAATGGCAATTCATTACTTAAATATAGTTGCATTACCCCAAGCTAAAGTAGATACCTTATCAAACGATAGCAACCGCTTATCATCATTGCTTGAAAGTGCTACTTTATTTACATCCTGAGTGAATATTTCATGTTTTATCGACTTAAACAAAACATTTTTTTTGTGAATGACATTACAATTGTACAAAACGTTTTTATATTCTAACATATTTAAATTTTTCGTAACACATTTTTTTGTACCTTTTGCTTTCTTTATTGTTTTGTCTAAAGTTTTAATACAATAAAGCTTTGAGCGCAGTCCTACGAATTCTTTGATAATTTTACCACCCATTTCATCTTTAAATAACCCTGGAACCTTCTTATTAATAATTGGTAAGTTAAATTCGTTGTTTAAGTCGTAGTTGCTGGTATCAAAATATTTTAGAAAATGTTCATTGATATCTTGATAAATGTCATCAGTATTTACATCATAAACCAAACTATCCGTATCAGTATAACACAATTCAATTCGGTTACCATAAAAAGGCTTTATGATTGAATAATGGAAGTCATACATGTGACTCTTAGATAATTCCAATACAGTAAATCCTATATATATTGGTTTATTAAGAATAACGCGAGAAGGCTTCATTTGGATTGCCACTAGATCATCAGAAAATACTGAGGCGCTATGAAAATATGGACTGCCGATCAATTTCTCAGCACAAGTAGTCTTTTTTGTTTTATTGTTCAAGTCACACCACTTGTTTACTAACTTAACATCTATTCGATGCTCATTATTTTCCAGAGTCTTTCCAAAAATACTATTGTTCAATAATTTGAAAAAATCTTGTTCAAACGTTGACTCTGCTTTTTGACGTAACTGGGTGTTAATATCAATATATTGTTTTAAAAAACAGCTTTGCTTGAAAACAATTGCACGATGAATCCTTCGTAATACCAATCCGTGCTGCATGCATTTTTTTAAATGTATGTAATGAATAATATAGTGGTATTTGTCATACAAATTCGGTATTAATTTTTTATTCTTACCACCGGGTGGGACGAATTTTTCTGAGCAAAATGGAAAGTCATTATGTTCAATGTGCAATGTTGTAGGATATAATAAATCAACCTCAAGAATATAACCGTTTTCCGCAGTATCGCTTAAATCTATTAAGTTCAATTGCAAATCATCTATTTCCTGTCTACTCATGAATCTAAAATCCGAATGAGGCAAATATTGACACATGCTATAGCCATATAAATTGTTACAATCTAAATAAATAATAAATAAATTCGGAAGGGATGGGTCGTAAGAATCCAAGTATTTATGATTGGCTTGGGCATGTCTTCTGAAACACATACAAATACCTCCTCTAATACCTGTTTGTATCATCCTATAAATTTGAACATCACTTATCAATTCTAATTTAATTCTAGTTTTTAAAAGCATTGCATCGAATGATAGACTTGGTGCCGTAAGATAGAACGCGGGATCCAGATTGTAATGTCGTTTACATGTTTTTCTAAAACTTTCAAACACGTCTGTAAGCAAAAGAATGTCGGTTTTAAGGTATAAATCTGTATACATACCCATGTTACGAATATTAAATACTGACCAAACGGACTGAGCGTATTCATAGTCTTCATCAGTAATTGACTCATTAGTTAAAGAGTTAAAAAAACATTTTTTAGAGGGTAAACACGTATCTTCGTAAAGTTTCCATTGAGACATATAGTCGTACGGATAAACTCCTTTACGGGTAAGTAGATCGAATTGTGTTTTTTCGGGAAAATAAAATTTGAATTGTTTAAATTCTTGTTTTTTCATTGTACTAACCAACTTTTCTAAGCTTGTTCCTAAAAACTTGAAAGAATCTACAAATCGTACCTGTATGCTTTCATTATCGGAAATCGGAATATACTTCGTGAAAGAAATATAATTTTCTTTTGTTTTAGGTATGACTTTAATAGATCCTGGAGCTATGAAAAGATGGCAATCATAACCCGATAAGTTATGAAAAAATACAGGCAGAAACTTAGGCATTTTATATTGTAGGTTACAGTAACTGTGAGCTGCGCCACGATATTTACCAGTCAAATGACAATGATCGCGAACCCTATCACCAAACAAGAAATCCTCACAAATATGACATGTATCAGAGTTTTCAAAGTCGAGAGCATTCTCATTCGTGTAAATCATAGGAATGGTATTATTTAAAATTCTATAAAGCTTTTTAGCGTCTTTATAGATAGACTTCACAAATATCGAAACGCAATCCAAACCACGATACGAGACGTAACGATTATAGGTTTTATCTAGAGTGCATGTAATATGATAAGCGAAAGGGATGGGCACATGTCGCTGTCTCGTAACGGTGCTCGCCTGAGTTGGGTCAGGTTCGCAGGAGTCGTACCGCTCTAGCATTGTTTCAAAATCTGCATATATAACAAATGGAACAAATTGCTTTCTACCATAATTTTCAAACTGAATGAAAGAACCCTTTGGAGGTAGTTCAGTAGCAACTCCTCCACAACTGTGTGAATTCAGATCATCACATGAATCAAAGAACATTAAACAAACATCACAAAAGTATAATTTACTGTGGTGTCTTGTTATTTGTTTTTTAACAAGACGAGGTAAATCCTTAATGAGACAGTAATGTGATAAATCATCTTTTTCTAAGTAAAGTAAATGAATCACTTTTCTCTTCAAAGATTTTGGTTTATAAAACGGTCCAATCACGGAATTATTTTTAAAGCCATATATATATATACAAATTTCAGGGTTATTTAATTCGAATCGAGCAATATCTGAGAAACTCAATGGAAATTGAATGTCTTTTATATTTAACACGCTTTGAAAATGGGGGTAAGACGATACTCTTTCAGGATGAGTTTTAGCTGGATATAAAGCAGCAACAACTGACCATAAAAAGCAATAATTATCTTTATTGCGAATATTAATACATGCTTTTTTTGATTTAATTGATGTCGGCAACTCGATAAAGCTTGAACCGCGCAAAGGTTGGTATTTGTTAACATTAACTTCCAAATACGAACTGTTTAAAAATGTCCACCCACTGTCACGATCTTGAAATTCTTCTATCTTTTTTTTCAACGTGTTTCTAACCTGAGATGCTAATGAATCATAATCATAATTCTGATGTACTACATAATTCTTTGTAGCAAATGATTTCATCTCCTGACTATCATTTTTAACCATCAAAAACAAAGCAAAATATTCGAAATTAATTTTTAGACAGATGTGATCCCTAAGAGATTTGTTTATTAATGTCTTGATTTTTTCTTGACTGTTATTCAAAAACGAATCTAAAGAATAATTTTCGTTAGTATCAATAATTCTATAAGAAGCTATACGATTTAGAAATGCAGAATGAATTAATTCAACACCTTCGCAAACGTATGAAATATTTTTATTTTTATGATCGATACTGCGTAGATGACCTGTCCAATGACTGCGCTCAACAGATATGTTACAAACAGTGCAGAAAGGCATTCTATCGTAATTAATTACCTGCTAAGTTTAAAAATAAAGATTTATTTTGGATGCCTCAAATTTAAATTTTAAATGAATAATGTAACTTATTTAAAATGTATCTTATCACTATAAATATGGACTCTGAGTCATCGAACAACTCGTGAGCCTTATGCATGAATTTTTGTAGTGAGTTCCACTGCGAGCTACCTTTATCCAATTGCAGTTTTAATGCAACTTGGGACTTCTTCCAACGCTCCTCAGGAGCAGTGGAGATGATGTCTTCTTTATGGTACACCTTCAGTTCTACAAAGAAGGCGCCCCTTAGGTCCGCTGTCCGTCGTACCTTCCCGTTGGCGACGCGGGACAGCAAGGATGAACCTAACTCCGACTGCGGAGGAATGCCATCTAAGTCTTCCAAACCGAAAAGATCGGTGCTCCCTGGTCTCTTGTTACTGTAAAAAAAAAAATTTTATTTTAATAATCTAGAAGAAACACTTTTCTAGATACAAACTTATGTTGAGCGAAAAATAAGTAAAAGTATGTACTTAAAAATATTTTTGCAAATCAAAGTTCTCTATTGAAATCTACTTTTTAATAGAATATGTGAAAGTAATAACTTAGAAAATAAAAAGTAGTCATAAACTACCTTGATCCTAATTCCATGACCGAGGAAGCTTTGCGCTTTGTTGTTTTTTTCGTAGGCTGGCTCTTGCTCGGCACGACCTTTGTAGCAGTCGGCGGGCTCTTTATGTAGTCGGATACACGGAAAACGTCGGAGTCAGACCTAATACACAAGATAAAAAAGTACTTAATATTTTATATAACAAAACAAATAACCGTTTAAGGTCTTTTTTGAGATACAATAATCAATTTATAACAGGTTGAGAACAGTTACATCAGCCGGCAGGCAGAAACCAGGTCCGTAGCTGAGTAACAGTCACGATGGATAGACAGAACATGATAATTACAACAGCCGGCAGGCAAAAACCAGGTCCGTAGCTGAGTAGCAATCACGATGGATAGACAGAACATGATGATTACAACAGCCGGCAGGCAAAAACCAAGTCCGTAGCTGTGCATTATGACTACTAATTTAAAATTAAGAAGTACTCACTTACATGATTTAAAGTTGATTTTAAAGTACTGCTAGTACTACTTGTCACTTTGAAGATTCTGGAGCGAATGTAATTTAGCGAAAACGGATATGTGTGTAATCCTAAGCGGCAATGCACCATTCTTAAGTATGTGGAGAGACATGAGACAATCTGTCCTGAATTTTAGGTTACTGGTTCGTTCAGATACAGAACTAATTATGTTAACGGAAAGTACCTATGTTATATGTTTGAATCAAGGTATAGTAAGTTTTATAGTTGTTTTAAGCTGGTGAGTATAATTAAATGAATTTGAGGTCAACCATCAATATTGACATTTATAACTCATTGTCGTTAACTCAAACAAATGTTGCAACCTAGTGGAATAGGCGCCGAACCAGTATTTTACTGCACTATGTAGGAATTCATACTCCACCTTCCGTTTCATCGGGTGGAATAGGCGCCGAACCTGCGGATTTCATTCATATTATTGGGCATACTACTCCACCGCAGGTGGGGTAGAATGCCCAATAATATCCTACTTACTTATTGAATAAGTTTTTAAATTATTTGCTATTTATTGTGTTTAAATTAATTCTAATGTTTTATTTTTATTTTGTTTAATTTTTAATATTAATGTGATTCAAATGATTTTATTCTATTTTTTAATTCAAATTGACATTTCTTTTTTTTCTTTTATTATACTGTTTTTGTTAAGATAATGATAATTTATAATTGTAATCGTTGACTCTCTGTATGTGTTGGTGGCTACTGTTAGTGCAGATAGAAATTAAAATAATAAATAAATAAATAAATAAACTATAAGAGATACAAAAATGGTACCATAGCAAAAAATGTTCCACATGATGAGCACTTTCTGCTGAGGGAATAAATTTGAAGATCTGGAACACCTGATGTGGAACTCCAAGAGCCCAGCTACACCATGACACATATAGGAATGACGTCTTAGCAAAAGTTGTTCGGTCTGATAGGCATTTCCTGTTGACTTATAAAAATCGAAGATCAGAAACATCTGATGTGAAAATCAAAGCTATCACTAATTTCACTGTATCTTATACAATAACATAAGCAGGGAGTACCTCCACACGGTGAAGGCGGTAACAGTTTAGGACTGATTTTTGATGACGATGGTATATCATTGAAAATTTGACTCTACTGGCCAAAATATTAATAATAATAATAATAATAATTTATTGTCACAAAAAACATACATTTTTAGTATACACTGATTAACAAAGATGCTAATTATATGTTGCAGAAGTTTGTATACAGATATTGTGAGCCCTGCCTCTTAAACTAGGATAACCTGTATCTTAAATCTTAAACCTGTATCGTAGTAGTCCGGTAGACAGTAAATCGGTCGCACGCACGTTTGTCACTCAGTGTACATCTATAGTTTGACCGTGGTTCTCAAAGTTAATACTCGACATGTTTACGTGCAAGCGTTGTGAAGTTGAATGTAGGGACGGTGTGAAATGCGTAGCGTGTTTGGGCCAGTTTGACTTTCCCTGTGCTGGTATTACTGAAGGTGGCTGGCGTAAATTAGGGGATAGAAAGAATACATGGAAATGCAGCAATTGTAAATCCTTGGCAGCATCCAGCCCTCGCCCCGCAACTATAGCTGCAGCCAGTCCTGCAACGGCTGACATGGAGGCTATTATGTCAGAGCTGAAGGCCCTCTCTGCAAGGATGGACACTTTGCCTACTTTAATAGAGAATGTAAAGGCTATTCAATTGGAGTTAGTGGAACTTAAATCAATCAGATCGGAGTACTCGAGTCTAAAATCTGGCGTCGAGTTTCTGGAGCACTCTGTAGAGACATTAAATACCAAGGTGTCTGACTTAAAATGTGAAGTGGAGTCCTTTAAGAATGCCAAGGAGGAGATGTCAGCTCTATACGATCTTTGCACAAAACTTGAAGATCTACATCGTGAGACCGAGCAGAGAGCAAGGTTGAATAATATCGAAATCAAAGGTGTTCCAACAACCGATTCGGAAAATTTATTCACTTTAATGGCCATGATAGGCGATATTATTGGTTGCAGTATCCCAAAGGAACAAATAAACTTCATTGCGAGAGTGCCTATGCGCGGCAACGACCACAATAAAAATATTATCTGTTCAGTGCATAACAGGTACGTGAAGAATGACTTTGTGGCCGCAGCAAAGAAGTATAAGTCTAAAATAACGGCAATCAAGTTGGGGCTGCAGTCGGATAATGTCGTTTACGTCAATGATCACCTGACGATTGAGAACAAAATGCTGCTGAATAAGACTAAGAAGCTTGCTAAGGAACGTGGTTTTTTGTACACTTGGGTGGTTGGCTGTAAGATTCTGATTAAGAAAAACACTACGTCACCCACTCATCACATCAAAACGGAACAAGACTTAAAAAAAATTCTTCTTTGAAACTTTTCAGCGGTCATTGCTCACGGTCTATTTTAGTCTTTCATGTACCAATTTTTTGCGTTTATTATTTTTAGGTAACATATCCGGTCGATCTGCTAACACACTATTATTGATTGTGAAGTCTATAAGTTTAAGTTTGAGAAACACTTTTGTTAATTTTTTGTACGCATTCCATTCTCACCTGCCTTTTGTTCTCTTATCGCTCAGCGTCGCCTATTCATTAAGCTCATTAGGCTACGATTATTGCTATTCTAAACGCTTTGCAATTGCAAATAGGGACGAGATCTGCTTATATATGGAGTTCTGTATTTATATTTTTTGCTTTTACGTAAATTTTTATTTCTACATATTGAATACAATTCTTTGTGCTCGTTTTATTGAATCTTACTTATTGAAGGTAGCATTTTTTTGGTTTTACCAGCACTTGTTAATTATGCCGACTTTCATTGCTTATAGTTCTTACTTAAAACAGAGGTTGAATGTATTTTATTCTCTTATTTTACCAATTATTATTCTAGTGTTGCATTTGATTTATTATGGCACCAATTAGTATCTATTATCAGAACGTTCGAGGGCTACGGACAAAAACATCTGTTTTCTATAGAAATGTTTGTTGTAATTCGTTTGATGTTATTTGTCTTACAGAAACTTGGCTTATAGATGGTATTTGTGATAGTGAATTATTTGACGATAGATATTTTGTATGGAGACGTGATCGAAGTTACTCTCACACTAACCAAACTATGGGTGGGGGGGTCCTAATAGCCGTTCGTCGTGAACTTGTTACGGATGCCCGTAATGAATGGTGCTCGTCTGCCGAAGATCTGTGGGTTACGCTTTCTTTACAACAAAGAAAACCTAAAATAACATATAGAATGCACGTATGTGTTGTTTATATATGTACTCAGCAATCGGGTAACCCTTTGATGGTACAACTACATAACTTTAGTGCTAACTTGAGCAATATTATTATTAAACATCCCGCGGATAAGTTTTTGATTCTCGGTGACTTTAATCAGTCAAACATTGACTGGCACGCTGTTGCGGATGGTGGGTATCTGTCTCCTAGTAACTTGCACGGCCCTGTTCAGACTAACTTTTGTGATACTCTCAACGCCTGTAACTTGCTACAGTACAATTCTTGGCGTAATGTGAACGATAGAATTCTTGACCTCGTATTGTCTAACAATGAAGTTTCTGTCACTTGCAGCTCTAACCCTTTGGTGCATGAGGATTCACACCATAAGGCCCTCTGCATCTCTGCTGACTTTATTCAACTTCATCAGTTGCATTCGCGGCCTCGAGTTAAGTTTTTGTATGCCCATGGGAACTATGACATTATAACTGAAGAATTGATCGCAAGGGATTGGTCATTTGAGTTAAACACTAGGCCATTGGAAGAAGCTGTCAAGTTCTTTTATGATATTATTAACTTGCTCCATAAGAAATATATCCCTTCTAAAATTGTTGTGCCACGGAGTAGGTATCCCCCTTGGTACAAAAGCCCTCTTATTAAAATAGTTAAAGAGAAGGCTAAATATCACTCAAAGTACAAAAGGTATGGAAATATTTCCGATTATCAATCTTTTGTTACTCTTCGTCTGCGGGCTAAGGATCTGGAGAGGGAATTGTTCGATAAATATATTGCAAACGTTGAATTAGCAATTTCTAAAAATCCAAGGGCCTTTTGGACTTACGTCAAATCGAAACAACAAGCCAATTGTTATCCGTCTGTTTTAAAATTAGGTGAAATGTCATCTAATGATGGAGAAGAAATATGCAATATGTTTGGCGACTATTTCTTTTCTAACTTCCTTGAGCGCAGCCAGGGTGATCAGTTTTTATCTACTGAAGGAATAGATCAACCAGGTGAGCAATGTGCTGGTCTCTTGTCAGATATCAGCTCTATAAATGTGCGAGATGACGAATTATATCGGTTGCTCAAACAGGTGAACCTTAATAAATCTGCAGGCCCTGATAACATTTCACCTATTTTTATATCAAAATGTGCCAAGGGTCTGACCGTTCCATTGACAATATTATTTGAGCGGTCATTCAAATTAGGTGTAGTGCCTATAATCTGGAAGTCGGCGTATATAACGCCGATACACAAAAAAGGACCTAAGAACTGTGTAGACAATTATAGACCCATTTCCAAACTGTGCGTGTTTGCCAAAATCATGGAAAAAATCGTACACAGTCAACTTTCTTCTGCACTAAAATTAAGTATGTCTGAACACAAACATGGGTTTTTGAAGGGTCGTTCCACCACATCCAATCTTGTGGTTTGTGGCGACTATCTCACGGAACACATGTCTAGGGGTTCACAGGTCGACGTTATATACACCGACTACAGCAAATGTTTTGATCGAATTGATCACAGGCTCCTAATGCGCAAACTGTCCTTGGTTGGTGTGAGGGGTGACTTGTTCAGGTGGTTTTCGTCTTACGTGGAAAACAGATGTCAGACTGTGGTGCTTAATGGCTACACGTCGCGAGCCATGTTCATTCCATCGGGTGTTCCTCAGGGATCCTTGTTAGGGCCACTTTTATTTAACATTTTTGTAAATGATATTGCCTTATGTTTCCTTAACTCTAAAATCCTACTATATGCAGATGATATGAAGATTCTAAGTCAAGTGTCGACCATTGAGGACTCGCGCCTATTACAGGACGATCTAGACCGGTTTCATAATTACTGTATGAGAAATAGGTTGGATTTAAATGTATCCAAATGCTATGTTTGTACGTTTTCACGTAAACCTAACCCTATAAGGTTTAATTACACGCTATCGAATACCTCAATTGTCAGAGTTACTACCATCAGGGATCTCGGAGTAACTTTCGACTCGAAGCTGTTGTTTGATGAACATGTTAATAATGTAGTCAACAAGGCTTCTAAAGCTTTGGGCTTTGTTTTTAGAATCTCCTCTGATTTTAAGAATATAAAAACCATGAAAATTCTTTACTGTGCATTTGTCCGTAGTCACCTGGAATATGCCTCGCAAATTTGGAATCCTTGTTATAATGTTTATATAAATCGCCTCGAATGCATACAAAAACGATTTTTAAGGTACATTCAATATCGATCAAGTGCCTATCTCCCAAATTATACAACTCGATGTAAGAAATTCCATATTCTTCCCCTACAAGAGCGCAGAAAAATTGCAGATCTTTCGTTCCTATTTAGCATTTTGAATGGTTCTACTGATGTTCCTGAGCTGGTAGGCAGGATTGGACTTTGGGTACCGTCTGTGTGTCTTCGAAGACCACAACTCCTTCATGTACCTAGTACAAGAACTGCCTACAGGCTTAACTCATATATTATAAGAGCTTGTCGTACCTTCAATGTGGTGTGTCGGGATGTTGACCTGAACTTATTTGTGACTAGCATACAGAGACTAAAAATAAATATGTGTAACTATTTCTTTAACACAACTGCCGTATAAGGTAATTGTGTCGTGAACGCTTTTATATTAATTCTATGTACTGAGCTTTCCTTCTTTTTTTCTCCTTTTTATTCCGCATTCTGTCTACGCGGATCTTTATATCTTATTATCTTGTACATGTTTATCAGTGGAAACTTGTAATTGGCCTTTATTTATATATAGTGTTGCTTACTCAGATGTACTAGCTGTAAGTTTTCTTAAAATTAATAAAATAAAATAAAAAATAAAATTAAGAGACAGTGTTCAGCTGTAAGGTTGCATATGAATAAGGATTATACAACTGCGGACAGTGCTATTGTTAATGTTAACAATCAGATTTAATTTCAGCATATTAGGATCTAAATAAAAGGGGAAAATAATACAGAATGACAAATTAAAAACCTATGTAATATGAATGTGTGAATGTGTGTGAGAATGTGTTTATGATGTATGTGTGGTGAGTTTTTGTATGAGAGTAGTGAGAGTGTGGTGAGTTTTGTATGAGAGTAGTGAGAGTGTGGTGTTAATGTGAAGGAGTAAAAGTGCAAAAATAATGCAAAATATTATGTAATGTATTTGACTAATGATTCAGTTTGTGCATAGTCCTGTTGAAGTAGCCATTCCATCATCTTAGCTTTTAATTGAAATTTGTTGCAATCGAGTATATTGAGTTCTTTATGGATTTTCTTGTAAATAAGTGTACTTAATGTGAAGTATTGGTGTTTGGCAAAAGCAGTTTTGTGTTGTGTACCTGGGGGAATATTGGTTCGTTTGTTGGGATCAGACGGTGGGACGCTGGAGTGTCTTCTGAGAACGGATTGCAACACGAAGAGCTGACGAACTGTTAGGACCTTACAATCTGAGTAGAGTTGAGTGGTTGGATAGCGATAAGGTTTTCGTAGCATCACTTTAAGTATTGCTCTCTGAGCTCTTTCCACTCTAAGAAAAGTAGTTTTAGCTGCACCGCCCCATACAGTGATGCAGTACCCAAGAACGGACTGACACAGAGCATAGAATATCATTTTTAGAGTATCAGGATTTGCTGATACTCTAAGTGACCTGAAGGTATGTATCAGTCTTAGCGTTCTCGAGGTTAGGGCATCAATATGTTTATTCCAGCGTAACCCGGCATCTATTTGAACACCGAGGTATTTGACGTGATCGGTACGCGTGAGTGTTGGACATTGGCATGAGGATGACAGTTGTGAACAAGTGTGCGCTATTATCGAAAAGGTGCGGTCTGGTGCGGTGCTCTGACGGATGGCGAATGGAATAAATTATGTCTTGTTACAGTTGAGGGTAAGCAGGTTTATGTTGAGCCATCTTATTATTTCACGCAGTGCCAATTCCGCGCTACTTTTAACACTATCCCACGTTGACCCGTCAACTATAACCACAGTGTCATCAGCATATACAAAGATCCTCGAGTTGGGGAGGGACATCCTGCACAAGTCATTCACATATATTTGAAACAACGTAGGACCCAAAATACTACCTTGCGGCACTCCGTATGACAAGGTTTCCTCATAGTGATGAGGAAAGAACCAAAATTGACAACCACTTCAGTGGAAGTGGTTGTCAATTTTGGTTCTTTGGGTACGGTTGTTCAAATAATCCTTGAAGATTTTCAGTGCTATACCTCTAACACCAAGCAGCTCTAATTTGGAAATAAGTATGGGAACAGAAACTGTGTCGAATGCCTTCGAAAGATCTAGAAATATACCCAGACATTTGGTTTTACTATCGAGATTCCTAGCAATAAACTGTGTCAAATCGAGCACTGCGTCTTCAGTCGAGACACCGGAACGGAAACCATACTGATTGTCGGCTATGATCTTGTATCTATCCAAGAAGTTTTTAAGCCGGTTGCTAAGAATCCTTTCCAGAACTTTGGAAAGAGCAGTTAAAACCGAAATGGGTCTATAATTGTCGACACAACTTCTGCTCCCACTCTTATGGATTGGGTGCACAATTGCTTTTTTAAGTGCATTCGGAAAAATACCCGCCCGAAGACAACTATTAAAGATATATGTCAGAAGTTTTACAAGTATCTGACGGCTCATTTTTAGCACTATAGGCGATATGCCATCCCAACCCAACGCACAGTCGTTACGTAGTTGCGAAACAAGAGACTCCACTTCAGATTCGTCTATATCTAGCAGCACGAGGGAGTTAGCGGGGGATAGTGGGGTGTTGTCATCATCGATATTCGGAACCTGCCTGTTCATATTTGCGACACACTGACCTTGTGATAGAATTTTATCAGCTAAGTTCTTCCCTATGCTACTAAAACATTTACCAACTTCATTTATGGAAGCTTTAGGGTTTTCACATATTTTCAGTAGTTCAACAGGACTGGTTTTTATTTTAGATGTGTTTGTAACCGTTTTAATAGTATTCCAAAGGGCCTTGGGGTTATTTTTAGCTTTCTCAAATTCATTCTTTTCGTAGACAATTTTTAGCTTTCTAAGCAGGTCATTGCAAAAATTACGGTAGCGTGTATAAGTTTTTTTTAAGAATTAAATTGTCTGGTTCTTTATTTGATCGTGTATGCATTTTGTCCCGATTTTGTATGCATTTCACTAGGCCTGGGGTTATCCAGGGTTTGATGGGCCTATTTTTACTTGGTATCTTGATATACTTGGTGTGTTTAGCAATCACCGATGTTAACATAGTTATAAAAGTATCCATCATTGTGTTTGGGTCGCCAAATTGATAAATAGCCGTAAAATTTAGGTTTTCTAACTCTAACTTGATTGCCTCGTAATTTATGGAAGTGGAATAGTGACATGTTTTGCGACTGGGACTTGCGTTAGCGATAGTAAGGACTAGAGGTTTATTGTCTGTGATGTGTGATTCAAGAACTAATGTGGTGATAGGCAAGCCAGATTTTATGAACGCGTGGTCAAGACAATTTTCCAGCCTAATAGGTAAAAGGTGGGATGGGAGCAGCCCATGCGATGAATTCAGTATGAGATAATCTAAACTTCGATCATTTCTACTGCTCATACTGATATCAATATTCAAATCACCAATAAGAGCAATGTTCTGCCATGTGGAAAGTTTAGTGTAAATATTATTTAGACTCTCTAGGAACATATCAAAACTTTCCCTGGAGCTGTGTGATGGGGACCGATATACTGCCACTACAGCAAGTTTTTTGTCACTTGTTTGGCAAACTAGGCAATTTCCACCCATAAATGTAGGTTCCCACACAGAGACTTGTAAATTTTGTTTCGCATATATGACGATTCCATCGTTCTGATTCGAGTTTATGTCTGTGCGGTATGATTGGAAACCCTGTAATATACTTAGCCAGCATTCGGTCAAAACGATGATATCGAAGCTAATGTTTGTTAAATGCAAAAGTACCTGCAATTGATTAAAGTTTTTGTTTATACTTCGTATATTTAAATGTAAAATTTTCATAGATTCGGAAATATTAACAAACTTAGGGCAGTCTTCTGGGCTACAAGTCAGTGAGTTGCCTACACTTATGGAGTCTAGTTCAGAATTGATATGATTTATTAAAGCCATTTGAAAACAACATACGATCCAAAGACATGACCTGAATGCGTGGTATTTGAATGTGTATGCAATTCGAATGCAAACAAACTGGAAGATTTTTGCCTGTTTTTGCATAAAATGTTGAGTAAGTATTTATAATGAAACTCGTGTGATAATGTAGGTGTAAAATGTATTATTGTTGTAGTGTGAGTTGTATTTGTGATATTTTTGTGTGTGTTGTTTGAATAAGAGTGTGTGAAAATTTTAAGAGCCTGAATTACAATATGAGCTACCTTAATTAGAAGAAAAGTAATGAAAACTGTGACATTTTGATTAAAGGAAAGTAAATACTTGTTTATGACTAAACGATAATTGGTACTGGATAGTCACTTTTGAACACAAAGTTTTTCTAAGCAGTGCTTCGATTTTATAGTGATAGATTTCAGGCCCTCTTCCTTGCGTAATAGGACTTTACCGTTAGCCACCCAGCAGAACTTGAAGCCATTTGCATTTGCAAACGTGCGGGATTCAAAAAATAGTTTTCTTGTGGTGCCAGACAGTCGATCCGAAATGTAAATTGGTGTTCGAGTTCCGGTGAGACCGATGTGCTCAGAATTCAATTTTTCGGAATTTTCTCTGTTCTTATTAAATTTTCGGACTGCAGCGAGGACATTATTTTTGAGAGTTACGGTCTGAAATTCAGCAATAATAGACCTCTTGTCGCCTTCCTTATTGGGAATGCTATACACATCACGTACGTCGGATGGAAGAAGATCCAAATTTAGAGCCTTGCATGTATCAACTATAAGAGAAGGCAATGGTGGTGAATTTTTCTCAGCTGGTAACAGGTTTCTTATTTCAATAGTTGAGCTGCGGGAGCTCACCTGCATATCCATAATTTTACGCTCCAGATCTTCGACATGATTTAGTAGATTTTTGCGTTCCTTACCAAGATCCTCAACACTGGACTTAATTTCCTCGTATTTTGCATTTGAAAACTTGATACTTTTTTCCATTTCCAAGTAGCAATTGTGGATCTTTTCATTTTGCAGCTTCACTTCAGCTACATCCGAACTAAGTTTATTCAGAATTTGCTCTTGGTCTTTTTTCCACAATGATAACATTTCCCTTATTTCACTTTTAAAATCCTGCAGCTCGCTGGAAGCAATCTCAACGCGTGGCTTTTTTGCACGAGAGGTGATATTTAAAAATTCCATGTCTGGAGAACTATTAGTAATATCAGGGTTGGAGGCCGAAAGTTGAAGTTCCTTTGGCGGTGTACGTTGCGTTTTAGGCATAGTAATTAAGATGCGAGTGTTATAAAATAACAAGCGAAACGCGTCGTAGTCGATAGACACGAAGCACGGTGATTTGATGCAGGGTCAGTGTCGCGTAGCACTCGTAGCCGTGTAGCACTCGAAGCCGTGTAGCACTCGTAGCCGCTTTGCACGTAGCACTATTTTGGTTTTGCGTAGCGCAGATGGTAGGGATCCGAGATTTCGCGACGATGCGTCAGCGCAGCTCGGCGTCGCGGTCTACGTTACCGACTCCCGTGCGTAAGGTGGGCGGTTCGAACCCGGCCCCAGACTCCAATCGCGGCGGCCTACACCACCCCGTTTATTAAGAATAATGACCGTAATATTGTTGTCACTTTCGCGGGGAGTGGCTTACTCGTAAAAACGCTTTAGGAAGAAACGAGAATTTAAAATTTGGTCCTTGACCAATCACAATTTATCGTAATGGAATTTTAACGTAAGTAATTAGCGGTGGATGCACGCGTCCGCTACCTTGGCGCTCAACAGCCGAGCTCTCCCATTTATTTTTTTAATTTTATCGAATAAATATGCCTTCGGGCTTATGTTATTTGGGTGTTTAATTTCCTTTTCCGTTTTTCGTCGTGACACGGTAGCCTACCCGGTAACGCAGGGGAGCAGTAACTTAGATTTTACAATAAATTTTTTTACAATAAAACTATAACCAAGCCTAGAAAGAGGTCAAATCTTTCCCAATGTTCCAAAGGAGCTAAAAGATTGAGGATCATAAGATCCCAAGAATCTACCGAAGAGCGTTAGGAGAGACTTGATGCTGTTCGAGAACATCAGGCTGCAACTCGCTCCGTGGAAACCTCTTCAGATCGCGAAGCACGCCTGCGTTCTCAGCGTATTTACGCATCTACATCCAGGTCTCTAGAGACCAGTGAAGAGTATGATGCGCAACTGACCGCTGATCGTGAACGTCATACATTGTCTCGCGAGTCGGAGACGTTCACGGATAGAGAATTGCGCTTGAGTTCTCAGCGTATCTACGCATCTGCTGCGGAACGTGATGCGCGACTGTGTGCGTTACCCCAGCAAAATAATGTCGAAAATAGTAATTTAAATGTTATATCTGTTATTTTCTGCGATGGTTTTAAATCTTAATTTATATTTTAAAAGTGAAGATTTGTATTACTAAAGACAACGTGTTAAGTAAAATTTAAAAAGTAATGGAAAATGCCATAAGAACAGTATTGCTACCTGTGATTGTTTTAAAGTTTTATCAATATTTTGAAAGTTTTATAGAAATGATTATTTTACCTATAAAAAAAATTTAATAACACAAATTCAAAACACTTGTGTACATATCCGTACTAAACTTGTAAACCTATCCTACATATTTAAGAAGGTAGCATAATGTACTGCGCTGTCGCTTTTTAACCCCCGACGTAAAAACGACGGGGTGTTATAAGTTTGACGTGTCTGTGTGTGTGTGTGTGTGTGTGTCTGTCTGTGGCATCGTAGCTTCCGAACGGATAAACCGATTTTGTTTTTGTTTTTTTTATTTGAAAGGTGAATTAGTCGGGAGTGTTCTTAGCTATGTTTGATGAAAATCAGTCCAAGATGGCCGCCGCTACAAAATAGCTAATCACATATTTATTTACAACTCCATCAATATGGGTATCAAATGAAAGGGCTTCACTAGTAGAATACTTTACACTATGATAAATTTCAAAGCCAAGATGACCGGCACCACAAAATGGCGAATTACATTTTTTTTCTCACGACTCCCTCAATATGGATATCAAATGAAAGGGCTTGACTAGTAGAATAATGCATACTGTATTGAAAGGGAATGAGGAATATTAATTAAGTAACGAAATGAAAACTAAAAACTTGAAAATTTATTTTATAAACTCTAAGGGCCAAAGCACCGGTTCCCTGCTGTTTAAACATAGGGTAGACTGGGTACGATTGTGCCAGAGTACGGTTGTGCCAATTGGACGTAGTTACGCAAAAATAATCCAATTCACACTTTTTCCAAAATTGAATTATATATACCAAACGCATTCTCAGGGTGATATCTTTAATATCAAAAAAGATCCATGTGACGAAATACAAGTTTAGACGTATTTACCACTTCTCAAAACCAGACTAAATTACATTTAAAAACTTTCAAATAAAAATTAAATTTAAAATTTAAAAAACCCCCAACGCAAAACATAAAAGTAATTATTTAAAAAGTAAAAAATAATATCTTTTGTGTTCGCGGCGGGGTACCGCTAAGTCAAATCTCATTGCAAATCCATGAGTTCGCTATTTTGCCTATATTGCTGACTTAGCGGTACCCCGCCGCGAACACAAAAGATATTATTTTTTACTTTTTAAATAATTACTTTTATGTTTTGCGTTGGGGGTTTTTTAAATTTTAAATTTAATTTTTTTTGTAACCACCTTAATATGGTCGGGTTATCACGGTGTTGCGCTTCCTAATGGCTTTTATTTTATTATCTCGTTAATTATTGTATGTACTGCGCTGAACTTTTACAGGAATATAACTGAACTAAGTAACTAATTATTGATATATCATTTAGTTTATATATTTACATACAGGGTTATCGGAGGCCAAATAACTAAGCGCGCATTATGACCGTCAAAGTGGAGAACTGAATTTCATCATAATTTGTTTATTACTAACAGGATACTAATGAAACTTCATATACATTTGAAGACAGATACAAGCTACAAAACAACGTTTAAAGTAAGTCTTTCGAGCTCTTATTCAAAGTGTTAGGACCTATTGAAGTGTTTTTATATTTAATAAAATAACCTTTGAATGGTGCATTAATTTTGTTTTTTTATTACCCAACTAATTCAAACTAATTCTTAAGAAATCATGTAAAAAAGATGATAAGAATCTGCTTATCCGTTTCAGAGATTCAGCAAAACCACAAACGTTACTCCAGCAAAATCTTGAATAGCATCGCAGTCGAAGGAAGAACAAAAACAAAATAAGTTGCAACATTTACCTCGTCTAGAGTACTAATTATATGGCTAATATTTATTTCAATATTCCCATTATAAAAGAAAATTTCTGGCTGCGGTAACGTTACCCTAGCAGGAAATGTTTTTTGTGGAATAACTCAAAATCTATATGTGCAACAAATTTAAAAATGTGCGCAACAATTACAGAAGCTGGACAACTAATTGCCTGTAACATTTAAATTACTATTTTCGACATGATTTTGCTGGGGCAACGCACACTGCGCGACTGTCCGCTAATCGTGAGCGACATGCATTGTCTCGCGAATCGGAAACGTTTACCGATACAGAATCACGCTTGAGTTCTCGGCGTATTCGCACATCTACTAACAGGTCTTTTGAACCGAATGATGAACGTGATGCACGACTAACTGCTGATTGAGATTATCATACACTAGCGACCCGACCCAGCTTCGCATTGGCCTATAGCCTAATTCGAACCAGTAGATCCTGAGATTAGCGCGTTCAACCAAACAAACAAACAAACTTCAGCTTTATAATATTATAGTATAGATGGTCCCGAACACGCAAACAACAAAATATTCATAATCAGTTAGAAAGTGAGAGAAAAAGAATTGCTGGAGTACGGCATGAAGAGACTGAAGAAGAGCGTGTCAGAAGAAAAGGGTATAAAAGCAACATTATAAAAGCAATTAATAGCTCTTCATTAAATACACATACTTATAGAATATTATTATTTAAGAACAGTGAAATGAAAATACTTTGTTTAGGAAACATATATTTTATTGTAATATTTCAGACTCAAAATCATTTATTTAAATTTAACCATTTACATGTACTTTTGAATTGTCAGAGTCAGTCAGAAAGTTGAATCTAGTTACTCGTTCCAGAGGGTAGATTTCTATGGAGAAGAACGAGCAAGAAACTCCATGAACACTCTTTTAAAATCAGTAATATTTTACAAATTTACGTTACATCATTCATGTCATAACAACTAGGTACATATAATTTAATATTAAAATTATACATATACATAGCCTTTCATAGTTATCATCATAGTTATACTTATCTATTATTTTCTTCGGGAGCTCCGTACCGATCAACGTTTCGATCAAAAGTGTCATCCAATGAAGTTGGAACACTCGCTTTTATAAGCGGCGACAAACAAGTATGATTCACATAAACGATGACAAGCAAATCTGATTCACACTTATTTGCTATTCAAAGTTTAAACACACTTTATTCTATTTAAAATGATGTTATTTACTATACTTCTACTGCATTTAATCAAAAATTAATTATTACTTTATATTACAACACGAATTACGTTGTTATGTATTAATTACATCGGTATAAATCTAACAAGCGCAACGAACGTTTGAATTCTGATCGACTTCGACATTCTCTGAACAGAATGTCGATATCATCTGAAGAATCGGATGTGTCTCAAGATATAATAATATAATATAATATGTGGGGACATTTTTCACACACGGCCATCTGACCCCAAACTAGGGAGACCCTGTACTGAGGGTGTCAGACAGCTGATATACATACACAAATACATGATTTTTTTTGTAAATACATACATAATATAGATAAACAACACCCAGACACAAGGCAAACACAAGTGCTCATCACACAAATGTTTACCCTGGGCGGGAATCGAACCCGCAACACGCTGCGCAGCAGACGATCGCTCAGCCACTGCGCCAACCGTGTCGTCAATATAGCTGTAGGTCATGGCGACCTTCCTTGGGTTGATAAGGAACGGAGTTCATTTACGTATACTCCTATGATTGACTACGCTACATATTCCGCCATCGGAGTATGATTCAAAATTGTACTTTTTGAACGTCTCGAATCATCTCGCGTATCCCGTTGTTTTCCCGTCCCCGGGCTCTTAGAATTCGACATCAGACGTTTCAGATCTTCGATTTTGCCTACCCCGTTGTCGCTGGCATAAGCAACAGGATCCGCATACGAAGTCGCGGGCAGAAGCTAGTTTTAAATAATTAAACAAAATAGTAGGTTTAACTAATCTGAAATTAGTTCCTGTTGCCTTAATCTATGACGCCAGTGTAAAAATTACATTAGTTTTGAAAGCTCTTTTAAATATTTAACAGTGTTATAATGAATGTTCAGAAACATAATGCTACGAATAAATGTTATTTTGGCTATGTGTTACTTCGGTAAAAAGTTTTTTGACCAAATGAAACGTCGGAGTAACGAAAAAAATCGAATTGATAATAAGTCAACTGAAACAGTGGTAAACGTGACATCAATGAAGTAAGAAAAAACGAAACGATAATAATTGAAAAGTTTTAGGTGAAATGTAATTCGGTCAAATATTTTTCGAACTTATGATAGGTAACGGTAACGGGAACCGATCACTTTTCCGAAATTGTTTTGTTCGAATTTCATTTTACCGAAAACTATTTTGGCCCGACGTCTTTTTTGTTATATGCATTATTTGAAATATTTTTAGATCATCGAAGTATCATGTGTCGTTGATATTATTTTACCGAACTATATTTCGCCGATTTACAAAATAACTCTTTGCTATTGGTCGAAGCCTCTTTTGAACTTTTTTCATTTGACAAATGATTTATTTGCCAATATATTCACCATACTGAAACAACGTCTTACGGAATATTATTTGGTCACAAATGCATAGCCGGTTACTTGGTAGCATTTTTAATATTCAATTAAAATAGTGTCACAAAAAGTTAATAACAAAATTTAGTGACAAAAACGAATCGTTGCAAAACCGACTTCACGCAGTCTTGTCTGCCCTACGCCTAGAGTGTAATTTAAGCCCACGTAGACGCAAACGGGTGGGGCGGCCCGCAAGCTGAGGAGCAGGAGCTTTGAAGGCCCGCCACCGCGGCTGAGGCTGGCCGGCTAAGCCGGCCAGAAAGCTGCGGTGGTGAGCATTAAAACCATCTGCGCGGTAAGTTCGTGTGGGGCCGTCCAAACTCCGCAGCGCCGGAGCCGTGACAGAAACAATGCTTACTGTTGCATGCCTGCTTGCAGGTTGCATGCTTGTTTCCATGCTGCATGCTTGTGTGCATGATGCATGCCTGCTTGCACGCTGTATGCCTGCTTGCACGCTGTATGCCTGCTTGCACGCTGAATGCCTGCTTGCACGCTGCATGCCTGCTTACACGCTGAATGCCTGCTTGAACGCTTCATGCCTGCTTGCATGCTGCATACTTGAAGCAAGCATCCTTGTCTGCATGCTTCTTACTGGGACCACTTAAAACCACTTTTGTACATAATTCACTGTTTTATTAAGTGCCATTACATTTAAATAATTAATTAAACAAAATATTAGGTTAAACTAATCTGAAATTAGATCCTGTTGTCTTAATATGTAACGCCTGTGTAATAATTACATTAGTTTTGAAAGTTTTTTCAAATATTTATTTTCACTCAAATTGAAATGAACTGAAATGAAAATACGGTAAATAAAACAGTGGTATAACGAATGTTTGGAAACATAATACTTCAAACAAATGTGTTAAGTACGGACCCTTAACGAAGAACGCTTATGCAGTACGGATCACTAATTATTATCGCCGAGCCTGCAATTCATCGTATTTACGCCGGACGGACGAAAACTGCATCGTCGACACACGGGCCAGCCACGAGCCGCCGACGCGCAGCAAAATTTGACATTAGCAATAAGTTATTTTTAACAAGTTTTTGGTCATTCCATATTCTTGCATCGAATAGGTTTCACCCAATTAATTGTAATTTTTATATTTAAAATAAATCAGTCTTATTAATTTTTGTTTTTTTTTCGAACCTCCGCCTGCAGTCTACGTAATTGGCGCAGTCGGTAGGATACTCGCGGGCCGGTTCGCGAAACGCGTTAGAATCATGTCATATCGATATCCGCGATCGCGAGTTGCCCGGGCGGCTATCAAGTCACGTCACGAGTATCCAGAATCTACGTTGGAGCTGCAGAGCCGGGTGGCGAATCCAGACATCGATTCACGAAGAAGACCAGAGATGAAATATATGTAAGTGCATCAGAATCTTTCTCGTGTTGCTTCCTTTATCCCTAAGTTACCTTTTTATGTCCAAGATTTTCCATCGCGAGAGAACTTACCCCCGGGAACCTGCATCACGACAGAACTTACCCCCGGGAACCTGCATCACGACAGGCGCGCCGGCATTTAGCAGATAATAATAGAGATATAGATAGCGAATTCGATTTTAATTTAAATAGTTTATTTGATATAAATATGTCTTACAACCCCGACATAATTTTTAAGGCCATACGCCTTGTTCCCGATTTTGACGGGAACCCTAACGTTTTAACCAGGTTTATACATATATGTGATAGAATAGTTACTCAATATGCAAGTACGGAACCAAGCAGCGAGTTAAATAATGTGTCTTTTAAATGGCATTCTAAATAAAATCACCGGGCCTGCCGCATCCACCATCAACTCGAACGACATTCCTGAAACTTGGGCAGGTATTAGATCAGCGCTTATTAATAACTTTTCAGACCAGCGGCACGAAACGGCTTTATACAACGACCTCTCATTGGCTACACAAGCTACGAAAACCCCTCAGGAATTTTATGATCAATGTCAGACCTTGTTTAGTACGATTATGACCTATGTGACATTACACGAGACTATCGCGACTACTATTGAGGCTAAACGAACACTTTATAGGAAAATTACCATGCAGGCCTTTGTACGAGGACTAAAGGAACCGTTAGGCTCACGTATACGTTGTATGCGTCCAGAAACCATCGAGAAAGCCCTAGAGTTCGTTCAGGAGGAATTAAATATCATTGGGGTGCGTGCAGAAAACCTCATCGTGTGCCTGATTGCTGCTGGTTCCTTTCGAATACGTTCGGGGGAAAGAGCAGTGATCGGGCCGGTGCACCCTGGGTCAATAATCTCTTCATCTCGGAGAGAGCTTCAGGTTCGTGGAGGTGGGGCCCAATCTGGGCCGAAAAGGGGCGTTTTTTCACGTGTCCCTCTGATCTAAGCAGAGAACATGGTGGTAAAGCATGGGCGGCGCTCGTAGTGCACTTACCCTGCCTACGGGCTGGCAGCGGGAGAACCTTTCTCCCGACTGCACCCGTCGAAATCGTAATCCGTGAAGAGCTCACATGTTGTGACTTGGAACGGGACGAGGATCTTGGCTTAACCGCCTGGGCCGCGAGGAAGAGAACCTCTATAATAAATTCCTCTAATACCAAGTTTTGGTGCGTGGCGAGGGTATGAATGGCTGAGGAGTAGTGTCACTTGCAACTTTGTAGTTGTAGGTGGCGCATCAGTCGTTAGCGCACCCCCAGCCACCGCCACACTATTCCCTAACCACTGTAACTCCTGTAAACTGTAACTCCCAGCCAGGGGCCAGTGGGACCTCGGGGTTGGGAAACAAATGACACACACTAGGTGGACTTTTTAAGTCCCCCATACTCGTGGGAACAATATGGATATTTTAAAAACAAACAACCAAACAAAAAATGAAGACGTGGGTGTGGCGTCAGAATCTGACGTCGCATCGGAGAGGAGCGCGAGAAGCGCGGTGACTAGGCGAGAAAAGGAGCTCCAGATCAGCCTGGAGCGCCTGCGCGAGGAGGAGGCAGCCTCTGCAAAAAGGAAGGCGGCGGCGGCGAGCGCTTTTAAGAAGCGCCCGCGGAGTGAGGACTCGGGGTCGATGGGTCTCTCCTCTAGCGAGGAGAACTTGTCAGCCCCGAAGGTGTCAACGGCACGCAGAGGGCGAGGACGCGCGGTGGCGAGTGGAGCCCCTGCTCGTTTGCCGGAGCGTGATGGGCGGGGCCGGTTCGTGCCGGCGTCCCGGCCCGATACACCGGCTCCGTCAGATCATGTGGAGAGCGTGGGGAGCAATTCCGGGCCATCCATCGCGGACCTCAGTGACGGCTCCCTGGGACTGGGATCAAACCGGGCGGAGGCGAATGCCGCAAAGCGGGCGCAGCGCAAGGCAGTCGCGGAAGGCGAAGTCGCCGAGATGGCCCGACAGGCTCGGGAGCAGCGCGAAGCTCGGCTGGCTGCCGGAGATAGCGTTTCGGCGGTGGCGCTTAGTCGCCAAGTTTTGGACGGCGTGGGCGTCGTATTGAAGGTTGCCACTAAGTCTGGCAACCTGAAGGGTACCTTCACGCGCGCCCTCAAAGAGGCGGCGGACGACATAAAGAAGGCGGTTGAGGTCCTCATCAGTCGCACGAGTTCGGACGAGACGGCGAAGCTATGGGATAGCGAAGAATAGCCGTCTCCGGTCCGAGCTGGAGGACCTCAAGCGACAGTTTTCCGCCCAGAGGACAGCTGCAGCGCCCGTAGCCACCGTCGCTTCTTCCGTAGCGGCCGCAGCGCCGACTTCGGCAATGGCCCCGTCATCGACCTGTAAGTTGGCGGATGCGGAGGTCGAAAAAATCGCCCGCATCTGCATAATGCAGTGTGGGAAGATGGTGAAGGCCCGGCTGGAAGCAATTGAGACGAGGCTGCTCCCGGCCGAAACCCTTCGCCCACCGCTCGCTGCGGACCAGCGGAGGAAGGAGGCGCCCGCTAAGTCGGGGCCGGTATCCACTAAAGCGGGGCCGGTGCCCGCTAAATCGGTACCCGCGACTGCGGCCGCGGCGGCGGCTGTGCCGAAAAAACCAGGGAAGGGGGCCAAAAAAGCCGCCGAAGGATCCGGCAAGCCCGCAGCGGGTACGTCCGCACCCGCTTCTCAGACGACGGCGGCCGCGACGACCGCGTCCCAGCCCACCGAGAAGACGGAGGAGGGCTGGACAGAGGCCAAGAAGCACCGCCGTCGAAAAAAGAAGAAGGCGGCTTCGCCGGCACCGGCACCACCGGCATCGGCTCCAAAGAAGGCCAAAAGACCGCCTAGGGTCAGAGCCCCTCGCTCCGGGGCTGTAGTGATTACGCTGCAGCCCGGAGCCGTCGAAAGGGGCCTCTCCTACAAGGCGGTCCTAATGGAGGCGAAGGCCAAAGTCGCGTTCCCTGACCTTGGCACACCGTCCGGCTTCAAGATGAGGCCGGCGATCACGGGGGCGCGGCTGCTGGAGGTGTCGGGTGCCTCTAGCGTTGAAAAGGCGGACATTTTGGCCGTCAAGTTGAGGGAAGTCCTCAACCCGGAGGACGTCCGGGTGTCCAGGCCCATGAAGAACGCTGACCTGCGCGTCGACGGTCTGGGCGACTCGGTGACTCCGGTTGAGGTCGTGGCGGCCGTCGCCAGTGCCGGCGGATGTCCGCCTGCGGACGTACGGACGGGCGAGATTCGCGTCGATGCTTCCGGGCTCGGCGCGATCTGGGTGCGGTGTCCGGTGGCGGCGGCAAACAAAGTCGTCAACGGTGGACGACTGCTGGTGGGGTGGGTTGCAGCGAGGGTCAAACTGCTGCAGCCCAGGGCTATGCGGTGCTTCCGGTGCCTTGACATTGGGCATGTCAAGGCTCGGTGCACCGGTCAAGTCGACCGCAGCGATCAGTGTTATCGCTGCGGTCAGCCCGGCCACAAGGCGGCCCAGTGCTCCGCGGCGCCAAACTGCAGCCTCTGTACAGCTGCAGGCAGGCCCGCTGGGCACACAGCGGGCGGAAAGGCCTGTGCGCCCCCAAGGAAGAGAGGGCGCGCCAAGGCTGCCGGGGGCCCTTTACCCCCCCCGCAGGCTGGCGCCTCATCGGCCGACTCCCGGCCTAGGAATGGTGCAAACCCGGAGGGAATGGACTGCGCATAAATGGCGCTGTACCATTTCCTCCAGGGCAACATCAACCACTCTGCCAGAGCTCAGGACCTCTTCCTCCAGAGCATGGCAGAGTGGTCGATTGACGTGGCTGTGGTCGCCGAGCCGTACTTTGTCCCCTCCAGGGATAACTGGCTGGGAGATTTGGACGGCTTGGTGGCCATCATTGGCGGGGCTCTTGTCAACCCGTTCCGAGGTCACGGCTGGGTAGCCGCCCTCGCGGACGGCATTGGCATAGTTGGTGCGTATTTTTCGCCCAACAAAAGCCTCGCCGACTTCGAGAGGTTCCTTGTTGAGTTGGGTGCCGTCGTAGGCCGTCTTCACCCTCGCCCGGTGCTGTTGCTGGGGGATCTCAACGCCAAGTCTGCGGCGTGGGGATCTCCGGTGACCGATGCTCGGGGTGAGGTGCTGGAGGAGTGGGCGGTCGCGACTGGCTTGGCCGTTCTGAATCGGGGTGAGGTTCACACGTGCGTGCGGCAGCGGGGCGGGTCAATAGTGGACGTCTCGTTCGCTAGCCCTGCTGTCGCGAGCCGTGTCCGCGACTGGCGTGTCGCCGTGGAGGTGGAGACGTTGTCGGATCATCGTTACATCCGTTTCGACGTCTCCGCCCAGACCGCGGGCGGCCGCAGTCCATCGGCCCCACGAACGAACGGTCCGCGCTGGGCTCGTAAGCGCATGAACAGGGAACTTCTCGAGGAGGCCGCCATTGTCCAGGCCTGGTTCCGGGATTCGGAGACGAACGGACCCGTCGACGTCGAACTGGAGGCGCTGTGGTTCTGCGGGGCGATGACGCAAAGTGGAACTCCAAGAGCCCAGCTACACCATGACACATATAGGAATGACGTCTTAGCAAAAGTTGTTCGGTCTGATAGGCATTTCCTGTTGACTTATAAAAATCGAAGATCAGAAACATCTGATGTGAAAATCAAAGCTATCACTAATTTCACTGTATCTTATAAAATAACATAAGCAGGGAGTACCTCCACACGGTGAAGGCGGTAACAGTTTAGGACTGATTTTTGATGACGATGGTATATCATTGAAAATTTGACTCTACTGGCCAAAATTCCCATTTATTATTTTAATTTTATCGAATAAATATGCCTTCGGGCTTATGTTATTTGGGTGTTTAATTTCCTTTTCCATTTATCTTCGTGACACGGTAGCCTACCCGGTAACGCAGGGGAGCAGTCACTTAGATTTTAATTGATCAGGTATCTTCTTTACAATAAAACTATAACCATGCCTAGAAAGAGGTCAAATCTTTCCCAATGTTCCAAAGGAGCTAAAAGATTGAGGATCATAAGATCCCAAGAATCTACCGAAGAGCGTCAGGAGAGACTTGATGCTGTTCGAGAACATCAGGCTGCAACTCACTCCGTGGAAACCTCTTCAGATCGCGAAGCACGCCTGCGTTCTCAGCGTATTTACGCATCTACATCCAGGTCTCTAGAGACCAGTGAAGAGTATGATGCGCAACTGACCGCTGATCGTGAACGTCATACATTGTCTCGCGAGTCGGAGACGTTCACGGATAGAGAATTGCGCTTGAGTTCTCAGCGTATCTACGCATCTGCTGCGGAACGTGATGCGCGACTGTCCGCTAATCGTGAGCGACATGCATTGTCTCGCGAATCGGAAACGTTTACCGATACAGAATCACGTTTGAGTTCTCAGCGTATTCGCACATCTACTAACAGATCTTTTGAACCGAATGATGAACGTGATGCACGACTAACTGCTGATCAAGATTATCATACACTAGCGACCCGACCCAGCTTCGCATTGGCTTATAGCCTTCCTCGGTAAATGGACTATCCAACACAAAAATATTTTTTTAATTCGAACCAGTAGATCCTGAGATTAGCGCGTTCAACCAAACAAACAAACAAACTTCAGCTTTATAATATTATAGTATAGATTGTCCCGAACACGCACACAACAAAATATTCATAATCAGTTAGAAAGTGAGAGAAAAAGAATTGCTGGAGTACGGCATGAAGAGACAGAAGAAGAGCGCAACGAACGTTTCAATTCTGATCGACTTCGACATTCTCTGAACAGAATGTCGATATCATCTGAAGAATCGGATGTGTCTCAAGATATAGCCGTAGGTCATGGCGACCTTCCTTGGGTTGGTAAGGAACGGAGTTCATTTACGTATACTCCTATGATTGAGTACGCTACATATTCCGCCATCGGAGGTATGATTCAAAATTGTACTTTTTGAACGTCTCGAATCATCTCGAGCATCCCGTTGTTTTCCCGTCCCCGGGCTCTTAGAACTCGACATCAGACGTTTCAGATCTTCGATTTTGCCGACCCCCGTTGTCGCTGGCATAAGCAACAGGATCCGCGTACGAAGTCGCGGGCAGAAGCTTGTTAAAAATAAATATGGTCCTTTATGTGTAAAAATATTACATTATGCCTATTAAAAATAATTTAAACACAAGCTCTTAGTCTATGTTACCGCCTGTGCCATCTAGTGGCGACATAAAGAGTCGGGACCGCGACTTGACGTTGCCGCTGCAACGGCGTTGCGAGCGAAGCGCGGCCAGCCGCGTCCAAAGCACCCCGCCACCGCCGCGCCGGCCGGTTTATTTTATTCTTTAAACTAATATTGAATTGGTGACAGTACGATAGTAAAAAAGGTTACTGATAAGTAACCTACCGTTTACTCGTGCTCATCACCGCCCCGCGCCGCCTGTCTGCTGGCCTCGCTGTTTCTTTTATCATGAAAGGTTTCATCGTTTAGGTAAAATCGGCCTCACAAACTCTGTACCCAGACAATACAAGTTAAAAAATACAACTTCCCGACACTTGCCAATTTATAGGCACTGAATTAAAATTTATCTAAAAATCACAACTCTAAGACAGTAGGCAATTATATCGCGGATTGGGCCGGAGATAGCCTACTTCCTTCTCTTTATACTATGGTTTCATTTGGTCAATAAACTTTTTACCGAAGTTACACTTAGCCAAAATAACATTAATTACGTAGACTGCAGGCGGACGTTCGAAAAAAAAACCAAATCAGTCTTAATTTATAAGACTAATTTATTTTAAACTAGCTTCTGCCCGCGACTTCGTACGCGGATCCTGTTGCTTATGCCAGCGACAACGGGGTCGGCAAAATCGAAGATCTGAAACGTCTGATGTCGAGTTCTAAGAGCCCGGGGACGGGAAAACAACGGGATGCTCGAGATGATTCGAGACGTTCAAAAAGTACAATTTTGAATCATACCTCCGATGGCGGAATATGTAGCGTAGTCAATCATAGGAGTATACGTAAATAAACTCCGTTCCTTACCAACCCAAGGAAGGTCGCCATGACCTACGGCTATATCTTGAGACACATCCGATTCTTCAGATGATATCGACATTCTGTTTAGAGAATGTCGAAGTCGATCAGAATTCAAACGTTCGTTGCGCTCTTCTTCTGTCTCTTCATGCCGTACTCCAGCAATTCTTTTTCTCTCACTTTCTAACTGATTATGAATATTTTGTTGTGTGCGTGTTCGGGACAATCTATACTATAATATTATAAAGCTGAAGTTTGTTTGTTTGTTTGGTTGAACGCGCTAATCTCAGGATCTACTGGTTCGAATTAAAAAAATATTTTTGTGTTGGATAGTCCATTTACCGAGGAAGGCTATAAGCCAATGCGAAGCTGGGTCGGGTCGCTAGTGTATGATAATCTTGATCAGCAGTTAGTCGTGCATCACGTTCATCATTCGGCTCAAAAGATCTGTTAGTAGATGTGCGAATACGCTGAGAACTCAAACGTGATTCTGTATCGGTAAACGTTTCCGATTCGCGAGACAATGCATGTCGCTCACGATTAGCGGACAGTCGCGCATCACGTTCCGCAGCAGATGCGTAGATACGCTGAGAACTCAAGCGCAATTCTCTATCCGTGAACGTCTCCGACTCGCGGGACAATGTATGACGTTCACGATCAGCGGTCAGTTGCGCATCATACTCTTCACTGGTCTCTAGAGACCTGGATGTAGATGCGTAAATACGCTGAGAACGCAGGCGTGCTTCGCGATCTGAAGAGGTTTCCACGGAGCGAGTTGCAGCCTGATGTTCTCGAACAGCATCAAGTCTCTCCTGACGCTCTTCGGTAGATTCTTGGGATCTTATGATCCTCAATCTTTTAGCTCCTTTGGAACATTGGGAAAGATTTGACCTCTTTCTAGGCATGGTTATAGTTTTATTGTAAAGAAGATACCTGATCAATTAAAATCTAAGTGACTGCTCCCCTGCGTTACCGGGTAGGCTACCGTGTCACGAAGATAAATGGAAAAGGAAATTAAACACCCAAATAACATAAGCCCGAAGGCATATTTATTCGATAAAATTAAAAAAATAAATGGGAATTTTGGCCAGTAGAGTCAAATTTTCAATGATATACCATCGTCATCAAAAATCAGTCCTAAACTGTTACCGCCTTCACCGTGTGGAGGTACTCCCAGCTTATGTTATTTTATAAGATACAGTGAAATTAGTGATAGCTTTGATTTTCACATCAGATGTTTCTGATCTTCGATTTTTATAAGTCAACAGGAAATGCCTATCAGATTGAACAACTTTTGCTAAGACGTCATTCCTATATGTGTCATGGTGTAGCTGGGCTCTTGGAGTTCCACATCAGGTGTTCCAGATCTTCAAATTTATTCTCTCAGCAGAAAGTGCTCATCACGTGGAACAATTTTTGCTATGGTACCATTTTTGTATCTCTTATAGTTTAGCTGGCCTGTTGCGGTTCTGCATCAGGTGTTCAAGTTTCCAAGATAAATTATAGCCTATATGTTGCCCAGACTATTATTACCTATACAACAAAAGAAAAATCATTCAAATCCGCCCAGTAGTTCCGAAGATTAGCGTGTACAAACAAACAGACAAACAGACACACAGACAAACAGACAGAATTTTTTTTTGGATTCGTGCTCTGTTACTGTTCCTAAACCCCCCTCAGTTATTTTTTTTTTAATATATTCAATGTACAGACACAGTTTTGTTACTGTTTTATTATATGTATATAGATTAATACAAACATATCTATAGAATCACAAACTTATTACAAAATTACAAATTAGCTACAGAAAAATACTTTCTTCGGTTTCGACTATTACGAAACGCCTTGTTATTAAACTTTAATGTGTAATATATCCGCATCCTTAACTTTTGCAAATATAATTTTGGAAAGCATGGGCAGGGCGGTGAAAAATATAAATCTTTTATTTGTTCATAAACAGACATGCCAATTTTGCAGTTTATGTGATCATTTTTAAATGCTTTTTGGAATATCTGCTCCATCCTCTTAATATTTTCTACAAAGTCGTCGGGTGGAACCACTAACAAAATTTGGTCTGCAGAATAATTTTTGTAGTGAAGGTACCTAGATTCTGCACTTAAATTGCAAACTTGCTGATTCGCGTTTAAATACGATTTAAGTTGTTCGCAATCCTCGTGACGATCAATGCATTTTTCAACAAGGGAGCCTTGTTGCATACGTAACAAAAAGCATTTTTTTCGGGAATATCAAAGTCTATATAGTCTGAACAACTAATATCACGCAATACACTATTTGACTGCAATATCTCTGATTGGTTAATATTGATAACGGGTAGAACGTTATTGATTTCAGTAGCGTCATTAACCGTATTTTTGTAATTACTTAAGTGAACGAGGGATTTGGTCAAATCTTCCGTACAATTGCCTTCTTTCGGAGCCCAGGTAATATTGGCAAAGAAAATTTTACGATATGCAGATATAAATTGTCTGCTGGTTGGTTCTAGAGCATTTCCATTTTTCGATCTAATTTTACCAAAAAAATTCTCAATCACGTCCTGATTAAGACGTCTCGTCAGAATGTATTGATATCCTTCTTGCTTAAGATCTTCGTACAGATGTAAAATTGACTTGATTGTGATCTGAAACCCTTGAATAAATTTCACGTTTTGAGTACCGTCGTTTCCAGTTCGGGGATCTCGTAATTTTAATGTTCGGAAAAAAATCAACATTTTATTGAAAAAAATAATCTATTCTTTACGCCCACAAAACGCTCTTTTGTACTCATAGCTGTCACGGAGACTCGATGAATTCAATGCGTCAAACAGATCGTTCATCAACATTATTAATTCGACTGTGTGCCTTGCTGATTCATCTATCACATTAAAATCTATATATGTTGACAAACCCGCTGCTACAGATCTGCTTAAAAGTTGCGTTGCGTAACGAACTTTCATTTTTTCAAAGTTCGTAGGTTACATATGGCTGTTAGTCAATTTATGAGTTTGTCTAAAGCTTTTCTTTTTATCATGCTTATAGAATTTTTTTATGTGACAAAATTTTGCTACAGCGCCATTTTGAAAATGAAAATCATACGCCATCAAGTTAGTACGAACCAACTTTATCAAATGTGGTGCGTCAAAAATATAATAAATTTTATGACCATTAACAGTAAAATAAGTTTTGTTCACGCAAATCCCTCTTTCTTTAGCTGCTTTTAACAAATCTGGTCCCATATCTGAAACGCACACTCTGATTTTTAATCCGATCTCAAAGAGTTTTATATATTAGCATCGCTTGAACATTCCGATAATAAGGCGTAGCCAATTGGCTGGCTCCATTTCACAAAAATACCTCTCATTATTACCACTAAGGCATATTTTGCTGGTGTCGGCGATTGAACGCCATCTACTTCGTGGAAGCCTATTATTCTGTCGTTTTTTATATCATAAAAGACGTACGTTTTTAAACTCATAGCGTCCATCACTAAAGTGCAATGTTTTTCTCTCTCCGACATATTGTTTACTTTTAATTTTAGTGCTGTCATTAATTCTTCGTTTATTTGAGTAGTCATCGGAATGTATAACTTATTTAACGTACTTCTACAGGGCAGACAACTCGGGGAGGTCGGGGCCTATTCAACATTGTGGGGCACGCACCCACCGTGTGGGATAGACTTGGACCGCCGGGCACTTCTTCTCATGCAACCGAGCGGGATGGCGGGTTGCGGTTAGCCTAGCACCGGATGTGCGACCGACCTCCGGACTGACGAGGTCGGTCCCACCTCCGGTGTGCCTAGTGTGGCCCCGGACAAGAGAAGTTCCCGAACGCCAAATCCCAGGCCTAAGGTAACCTAATTCCCCTTTTCCTGTGATCCTCTATCCAATTGAAGGGTTGAGTTGGTGAGGGTGTCGGCTGGTGAGAGGCTCTGGGTCGGTGGTGGTCGTTTAGAGGGCAGCGGATGGCCGAGCGAACTTGCAGTTGAGGCTCGTAGTCTCTTTGTATAAACGTACCCTGAGATTGGGAGCATTAGCTGCTAAGTTCGCTTGATCCGCTTTGTTTGCTGCTTCTCGGATGCCCATTGCCCGCTCGGAGCTGATTTTCGCTGGTTGGCACCTCTGCCTACTCAACCTTTCAATCAACCCAACTCCCTCCCTCCTTTTCCCCATTTTTCCCTTCGGTCCATGAGGAGGGGTAACCTCACATCCAAAAAAAAGCCCATCACCTACAACCCCACTATGTCGCAGAAGGAAAAAATTTTTACCCAGGTGGGTCCCGGCCTTGCCGGGGAATCCCACACCGATCCGTCGGTCTGCCCCTCACGTAATCTGGGAGGGGGCAAAACTCTGCATAATAGTGCCGCGCCTTCTGCGCGGCAGGCTGCTTTAGCGCCCATAACACTGGCTGCGACTTACGCGCCACATGACACGACCACGGCTGCGACCTACGCGCCTAATGACACATCGACGGCTGCGACTTCCGCGCCTACCGCCCCGACAAACGTCATACCTTCCACGAGTGCCTGGCAACAGAGCATCGTCCGGAATAGTATCACGAACAACCCCGACAATGACACCGACAACCCACAAATCTCTAGCCTCGAAGGCGAACTCCGCGCGCTGGCACTCCAGCGCGAGAAGATCGAAGCGAGGCTAAAGAACATAAACATCGAACACCACGGTACGGGAAAGGAAGCTGGATCAGGTAACTCTGGTTTTATCTCTGTGGACGAAGTACGCTCGCTGAAAGGAAAGCGCGGAAAGATCCGGAACAGGGAAAGAGATCTCAGCAACCGTTTGCGCAAAATCCGCGAAGGCAATAGCCAGCGCGATGCAAAAACGGTTGTCTGTAAGGGAGTACGCGACCAGCCGCAAGTACGCGAAGGGGACACCCAGCGCGAAAAGCGACCGGACGCGGAAACACATGGGCAGGGACCATTACGCGAAGGGGAAACCCAGCGCGAACCGTCACTGCCCATACCAGAGTCACACGGGGACTGCAACCAGAACCGTACCAACACGACCAACACAACCAACACGACACGGGACCAACCCCAAACCAGTAGAAAGCGAGGCAAGCGGTCTGGATTTCTGCGCCCGGTATCAACGGCACAGAACGCGTCAAACCCTTCGGAACCGCTACCTGGACCAAGAGGCCAGGGAGCGGCGAAGAGGGAACGTCCTAACGACACGGCTTCACCGAGTACGCTCCAGGGGGATGCCAAGCGTACGAAAATCCAGACCGCTCAAGGGGGACAAAAAACCTATGTGCGGGCCACTCAGGACATTCCTGCGCGGCTCGCCGTAGCGATTTGTCTCTCGCCTCCCTCTCGAGACATGACCCCTGACGAGGCCGAGCACATTAAGCTCAGCCTTGAAGACCTCGTCATGGACGCTGATCCCTCCAATCCACTCCCGGCCTTCCGTGGTTATCCACGAATAGCGGACGGCACCGTACAGATGTGGTGTGAGGATGACAACGCCCTGACTTGGCTGACCCTGAATGTGCCTAAAATTAAGATGCCCAACACCGACACAACACTAACAGTGATGAGGCAATCTGAAGTGCCGACCCGTGTCCGAGCAGCGCTCTTCGTACCCAGGTACAACGGAGACATAGCGCGGCTCCAGAGTGTTCTGAGACGTCAGAATACCTGGTACGACATCGGGAGATGGTCACTGTACAGGGCGACATCGGTCGGTGGCGATAACCATGGGACTTATCTAACCCTGGGTATCCCACCGGACGAAGTTGAAAAGGTCTTGGGGAGGGAGCGACGTATATCGTATCTGCTTGGATCGATATACGTGCGCTTCTACCCCAATACCCGACCCTCAGAAACCCAGACGGAGACCCCAAGTGCGACACCAACACAACCGACACAGACGGCATACGACTCGACAATGGCAGAACTGGAGGAGGAGATGGCCAGAGCGGCGATGGCTGACGCGAAAGCAGAAAGTGCCCCACCCACATCACCGGGGTGGACGGAGCATCTGCTCGCCTCGTCGCCGGGCGACGACCGGCATGGTTTGGAGGGCGGGGGGGAACTTTCCGATGGATCGGTCTCCTCCTAACTTCGCTCCACTGCCATTGTCGACCAAGTCCAGCCCCCTTAACATCATCCAGACAAATCTCCAGCATAGCCAGACTGCCACGGCTTGCTTACGCAGGGCGCTGGAGGTAAAACCCCGAACTATTGCACTGATCCAAGAGCCGTGGATCAGAAACAACAGAATATGCGGCCTCAGTAACATCGGAGGTAAGCTAATTCTTGATACACAGAGCACAGACAAACCACGAACCTGTGTCTACATACCCAAAGATTTACCTCCCACAACACTCACACAATTCTGTTCCAGAGATCTGACAGCCGTCAGGCTCAACACTGACGCCGATACACCAGACATTGTTTTAGCCTCGGTATATATGCCAGGCGAACATGAAGACTGCCCACCAAAGGAGATGACTGACCTGGTGCAGCACTGCGAAGATGCCAACCTGAGCCTGGTCATCTGCACGGACTCAAACGCTCATCACCCGCTTTGGGGCTGCAACAAAGCCAACTCCAGGGGCGAGGTATTGTGCACGTATCTATTCTCTACTAACCTTAACATCATAAATCGCGGCTCGGAACCCACTTGGGTCACAGCCCGCGGACAAACCATTATTGACCTAACCCTAGCCTCAGAAAGCGCAGCCAATATTATCTCCAATTGGCATGTATCCAACGAACCTTCTTGCTCTGATCATAGAAGGATTCGCTTTTCACTATCAGCTAACACAAAAAAACCCGAACCAAGGCGCAATCCACGCCGAACAAACGTACCTGGCTACAAACGACTTTTGGCCTCCCTGCTAGCCAGGCACCAAACACCTCTAAACATAACGAATCCCAAACAACTTGAAGACACAGTAACGAAGCTCTCAGAATACATAATTGAAGCCTACCACACCTGCTGCAAACTAAAAGACCCGAACGCCAAGGGCCAGGGAAACTCTTGGTGGAATGCGGAACTAAGTAAGCTCAGGCTAGCGGTACGCAAACAATTCAACAGAGCCAAAAATTCCAGGCTACCTGAGGACTGGAAACTTTACAAAGAAACCCAATATACCTTCAAAAAACAAATCAGGGCTGCCAGTAGAGCAGCCTGGCGAAAATTCTGCGAGAATATTGAATCACACAGCGAGGCCGCGCGGGTGAGGAAAATCCTATCCACCGATCAAAACCGCACCCTCGGGTCGCTGAAAAACCCTGATAACACATATACGAAATCAGACTTTGAAACAAGCAAAGTTCTTTTGGAAACTCACTTTCCAGACTGCAGCCTCTCCGAGGACATGTCATGGACAAGTGAGCCAACATACACACCAAACAACCAGGATTGGTACAGAGCCTGTAGCATAGTAACAGAAGACCGAGTAAGGTGGGCAATTAAAACCTTTAAACCCTACAAATCTGCAGTCCTAGACGGAATTTTCCCAGCTCTACTGCAATGGGGAGTTCATTTACTCACATCATGGCTGGTCGCGATCTATCGTGCCTGCCTAGCACACAACTACGTACCACGTGCATGGCGAGAAGTGAAAGTTATTTTCATCCCTAAACCAGGCAAAACAGACTACACACAACCCAAAGCGTACAGGCCAATAAGCCTGACATCTTTTCTACTGAAAACCCTTGAGAGACTTTGTGACCGATACATCCGGGACGGCCCCCTCCGGGAGCTGCCACTACACAAACAACAACACGCCTACTCCACAGGGAAATCAACAGAATCAGCACTGCACAGTGTGATTTCCAAGATCGAATGTGCGGTAGACTACAAAGGTTCCTCACTAGCGGCTTTTATTGACATAGAAGGTGCTTTTGACAAAACCATTTTCCAAAGCATCAACGCAGCTCTCGAAGTGCACGGTGTGGACTCGACCCTGCGAGGATGGATCACCAACATGCTCAGACTGAGAGCCGTACAAGTCACGGTGAACGACACCACAAGAGCCATCGTGGCGAAAGGATGCCCGCAAGGAGGCGTACTCTCACCACTACTATGGAATCTCGTGGTAGATAGCCTCATAGGGCGCCTAAATGGTAAAGGCTACTTTACGGTGGGCTACGCTGATGACATGATGATTTTTTTATTTTTTTTTGACAAAAGTTTGACAGAAGACAGTGAACTTGTCAAATTTCGCTCCGTATTTTAGAATTAGTTTTAATTAGGATATAAGTGAAATTAATGTGTAATTATTAGTTTATTAGTAATATAACGGCACAAAATCACAGTATTATTGTTTTCACGTAAATATATAAAGGAAAACTCGGTATAGAGTTGACACCAATACCGGTAACCTACCAGAAACAGCTGTTTTCTCACTACGGATTAATACGGGAAGTATTGTTTACTTTTAATGTATTATTAGCACACAATTGTCTCATAAAAGACACGTACTAGTTAAAATTTAACTTAACTAGACCTATTGCCTTTTTCTTGCATAATCACTTTGTCTTCATTAACTTTGTAAACTGTAAATAAAACTCAATAAAGTGAAGTAAATTTGCATGTTTTATGCTCGTATACAACCACAATAAGGTTCATGACCGTGATTTTGTATTTTACATAATTATAATGTTAATAAATAAGTACTTAAACTTAAATTTCGTCTAGGCATCCTACCCACATAAAATAGAAAAAAATATTGAAGGCAATCAAGTGAAAAATATTGAAGTCAATCACTGACTCTCAGCAACACGCAGTGTACTTGTCAGAGGGAGTCTGACCTTGTGGCCGTCCAGCCTGAGGCAACGGAGTCCCAAGCTGTGACTGCCCAAGGTTGTATCCCCAACCGTAACCATGATATTGTACAAGAAGTGCCACAGGCAGTATCTAGTACTTGTTCCTCTGGTAGCAGTCAAGCAAGTCTTTCAGTAATGTTTTCTGATAGTATAGGCAGAGGTATAGGGAAATTAATTAATAATAACCTAAGATATAACATTCAGAACCATTGTACACCAGGGTTATCCTACAAACATGTAATGTCATCAATAACAAAGTTTCAATATAATCCATCAACCAATATTTCTGTATTTATAGGTAATAGTTTAAAGGTCACAAAGGAAGATATTACTGACTGTGTTACAGACATTCTAAACATTAATTGTAACAAAATAATTTTGTGTGCTTTTCCATATTTTAAACACTTAACATACAGACAAAATAATTATATACATATGTTAAATAAACATGTGCATCTTCTAGTAAGTCACTATAGTGACAAGCTTATGTTTTTTGACACCAACAGTTTTGTTGGAAAATTAAAATCGACTAGGGATACTGTGTATCTGCCCTTTAGGTTTAGACATCAAATAGCGCGGCTATTAGCTTATAGTATTAACTCAGACATAAGTAGTATGTCGAAGTCTTGTGTTATTAGCTCCACATCAATTAGTAATAATACTAATAATAAGGTGGTGACCCAGAATGATTGTAGCACTTATGCTATACATAATTATACAAACTGTATGAAGGAGGATCCATGTGTCATTATGGACCAGCCATCTATTGATGCGAGTTGCACAAGTGGTAGGAACTCACTACCTGATATCATTGAAGTCCGTGGTCAAACTCCGAATAATAATTTAAACTAGTTTGTAAGACAACAGAAGGTACCAATAACAATATAGTTAAACCTACAAACAACAAGGTACCTTCTTGCTCTCAAAAAGTTAAGTTGCAGAAACAGCAGAATACCTTGAAATTATTTCATCAAAATATTCAAGGTATTTCATCCAAATTATTAGAAATTGAAATGTTTTTAGAAAAAACCATGTTTGACATTGTTTGTTTTACTGAACATTGGTTAAAGGATTACCAAATGCTAATTAACTATGAAAACTATAGTGTGGGCAGTTGTTTTAATCGCAAAGCTATGTCGCGTGGAGGCTCATTGATCTTATTAAAAGATTGTTTAAAATATAAAGAAAGAAATGACATAGTTGGCCTATCGGTTGAACATTGCATCGAACTTTCCTGTGTCGAGCTGGATGAGCATATCATAGTGTGCGTGTACAGACCCCCAAGCTACCAAAACTATTCTTTATTTGAGTCTGTAATGGAAGATGTATTAGCGAAACTTGCAACGTGTAGCAAACCCGCAATTATTTGTGGTGATTTTAATATTAATGTTTTAGAAAATAATTTGAATAGTAGTCGATTATTAAGCCTTTTTAAATCATTTAATTTGTCGAATGTTTTCATGGAGCCTACTAGGGTAACTCCAACTACTGCTACCTGCATCGATAACATTTTCTGCGATTGCGACTATGTAGATAAAGCTATTGTTAATTATTTACCATCGGATCATAGCGGTCAAACGGTAACATTTATGTTCAAAATGCCTACGACAAAAGTACAAATACAATTTAGACCTATAACAACTGGTAAATTAAATAAATTTAATAAAACTCTAAATAATAAGTTAAATACTCTGGACCACTATAACAACGATGCAAATAAATTGTATAATGATTTATTTTCTGTGGTCGAAACTGAATTCAATAAAAATTTTGAAAAAAAGGCGAAATATATTAGCCCTAAGTTTATATTTAGTGACTGGGCAACTAAGGGTATTAGAAAAAGTAGAGAAAGACTGTTTGAGCTGTATGGCCTTAAGCCTTACATTAACACGGAAACTTTCAACAAGTATGTTGCTACTTATTCTAAAACTTTTAGAAATACTTGCAAGGTAGCGAAAGCGCTATACATTAGTAACAAGATCAAATCGGCAGACGATAAAATAAAGACAGTTTGGAAAGTTATAAATAACGAAACTAGCAAGAAAAAAGTTCGTAACGCGGAATATACATTGGAGACATCACATGGTCCCGTAAGCTCTAACATAGAAGTAGCTCGTGAATTTGTAAATTTCTTTACTAGCATACCAATCAAAACCACGGAAGCTTTGAATTCCTCACCTGACGATTCAATTGCGTTATTAAAAGCGAACGTTCCAGGCTGCCCGGTAGAATTTCAATTTAAACATATTGACCCCATGACCGTTTTAAAAGCTTTTCGGCAAATCAAAATAAAATTTACTGAAGATCTGTGGGGTATGTCTATTAAAGTTTGTACATCTATAATAGAAACAATAGCACCTTATTTGGCTTTAATATTTAATATGTGCGTAGACCAAGGTGTTTTCCCAGATTTAATGAAATTTAGTAAGGTCATACCTCTTTTCAAATCCGGGGATAGTAAAGATACTAACAATTATAGACCCGTGTCCGTGTTGCCGGCTTTCAGCAAGGTTTTTGAAAAGATTATGCTTAATCAGATGCTTGCTCATTTTAATACAAATGGCATATTACACGATCAACAGTATGGTTTCACCAAAGGGCGTTGTACGACTGACGCCGGTGTCACTTTATTAAAACACATATTTACTGCGTGGGAAGAGGCACAAGATGCCATAGGAATCTTTTGTGACCTCTCCAAGGCATTTGATTGCGTAAATCACGAGACATTAATTCTGAAACTTGAGCATTACGGACTAGGTAAACTTGCGCTTAGTTTAGTGAAATCTTATTTAAATGATAGACAGCAGCAAGTTCAAATAAACGGGGTGAATTCACATGGTTTAAAAGTACAAATGGGAGTTCCACAAGGCTCAATTTTAGGTCCTTTCCTCTTTTTAGTTTATATTAATGATCTTCCCCGGTTATTCAAAAACCAACCACAAATGGTGTTATTTGCCGATGACACGTCATTAATTTTTAAAATAAATAGACGGGCTCAAAATCTTGACATCGTAAATAACGCCTTACTGGAGGTACAAAAGTGGTTCACGGCTAACAATTTAGTATTAAATGGAAATAAAACTAAGTGCATCAGATTTGCTTTGCCAAATGTCAAAAATAGTGAGTGTGACATAGTATTGAATAAAGAGAAACTGGAATTCGTCGATAAAACCGTTTTTCTGGGATTGACGCTCGACTCAAGGCTACAATGGGGTCCTCATTTAACATCTCTCGCAGGACGGCTAAGTTCGGCAGCATATGCTGTCAGAAAGATCCGGCAATTTACTGATGTGGATACCGCGAGACTGGTCTATTTTAGTTACTTTCATAGTATTATGTCTTACGGTATTTTATTGTGGGGAAGAGCTGCAGACATCGATTCTATTTTTATTCTGCAGAAAAGAGCCATCAGAGCCATTTACAATCTGCGTATGCGCGATTCTCTAAGGGAACTGTTTAAGGAAATTAACATAATGACGGTGCCTTGTCAATACATCTATGAAAACATCATGTACGCTAGAAAAAATCTGCATCTTTTTGATAAAAGAGGTGACAGACATAATTATAATACTAGAAATAGGGACCAACTAGTTCAACCAGGTTTCAGACTGGCTAAAGTAGATTCGTCTTTCATGGGGTACTGTTTAAAGTGTTACAATAAAATACCTCCCCACATTGTTCAACTAAATGAGACAAAATTTAAGTCTTGTTTAAACGCACGCTATGCAACCGAGCATATTATAAGTTGAGTGATTACATCACTGATAAAAATGCTTGGCTGGATGCTGGTCTAGCTCCACAGCCATAAGGGTTCATAGATTAATTGATTAGCATTTGTAACAATTTTTGGAGCTGCTGAAGATGTAGATCTATATTACCTTTGCATTGTATAAACTCAATGTGTTAGTATTATATAATTTTTCGTAGCACATACATGTGAGCACTATATTCTTTAAAGCTACCATTTACGAGGTATACCTCTCATTGACTTGAATATGCCCTGGCGGTTGGGAGAGTCATGCTCACTTGAATGTCTCGCTGCCGGTGGCGCATGTGTTGGATCATTCGGTTCCCTTCAAAATGGTTGAGCTAAATGGTGCCGATCCATGCGTCATGTTCGTGAACGGACGCCGTCGGTTGGGACTGGTCATCTCTTAGCTGCCTCGGTTATTTTAAATTTTGGTTTGAATTGTTATTATAACTATATTTTTCTCTGGACCTCTTTTAACATGCAAGACGTGTTACATTGTTCTCACATTGTACCCTTAGATTCAACATGAATGATGTAACCTAAATTTGTAAAATTTAACTGATTTTAAAAGAGTGTTCATGGAGTTTCTTGCTCGTTCTTCTCCATAGAAACCTACTGTTTGGAACGAGCAACTAGCTTCAACTTTCTGACTGACTGACTCTGACAATTCAAAAGTACCTGTAAATGGTTTAATTGAAATAAATGATTTTGAGTTTGAGTTTGAGTTTGACATAACCATAATAATAAACGGCACACATGAAAACACACTATGCAACCTTATGCGTCAAGCCTTGAAGATAGTAGAGGACTGGTGCAAGGAACACAGATTAGCAGTGAACCAAACTAAAACCGAACTTGTCTTATTCACAAAGAAAAGAAAGTTGGCAACCCTACAGTTACCACACTTCTTTGGAACCACGCTAAGCCTATCGACTGAGTCCAAATACCTGGGCATCTATTTGGACAAACAGCTGAACTGGGCTAAACACACCGACTACATCACCACAAAAGCCAGCATAGCCTTATGGCAATGCAAAAGACTGCTTGGCAGAAATTGGGGAATAAGTCCCAAAATCACCTACTGGCTATACACCACAGTCATCCGACCAATTGTCACACACGGTTCTCTAGTTTGGTGGCCCAGGACCAATCTGAGCACAGCCCAGAAAGAGCTCGATAAACTACAAAGGTTAGCCTGCGAAGCGATTACCGGCAGTATGAGAACGTCACCCACAGCGGCTCTACAGGCGATGCTGGGACTGCCACCTCTAAACCTTGTCGTGAGAGAGGAGGCGACTCTAGCGGCTTTTAGGCTGGATATATCCGGTACCCTAAGTAAAGATTCCAGAATCAAACATACACGGATAAAAGAGGATGCGATCAAACGACAGCCCATGATGGCATCACCCAACGACAGAACCTTGAAGATACACTGTTTCCAAAAACACTACAAAATAGAGCTCACAGCGGAGCTGTGTGACTACTCAGGCCCAAATGAGCTAAGGATCTACACCGATGGATCAAAGACCGACCTCGGTACTGGAGTCGGAGTCTTCTCTGAAGACCTAAACATTAAAATATCCAGACCCCTAGGAATGCTTAACACTGTCTACCAAGCAGAATGTGTAGGCATCATCCAGGCAGCACACGCCATTGAGGCCAGGGAGGTTACGGATACACACATCCGTATACTCTCCGATAGTGCCTCAGTCCTTCAATCCTTAGGGAAAAACCAGATCACGTCGAGACTAATACTAGAATGCCATAATGCACTAGAACGTATTACGGTAGAAAACCGCAATACGGTGACACTACAATGGATCAAGGGGCACAGTGGATCACTGGGCAACGATGCGGCTGACGAACTCGCCAGGAGGGGCTCCAGCTCAAAAGCCCTCGGACCCGAACCCATTGTGCCCATCCCGTTCAATCAGCTAAGAAGTTGGGTAAAAGACTACACACAAATACGAGCGGAGGAATGGTGGACCTCGACACCAGGGTGCAGGCAGTCCAAGGAGGCTATGCCATCCCTAGATATGAAGCTGACCAGGCGCCTTCTGCACCTGGACAGGGATAGCTTGCGACTGGTGTCGGGGACCATCACCGGACACTGCTCACTGAACAAACACTTTCACACCTTAGGCATCACTGATAGTCCTCTGTGCAGAGCCTGCATGGGGGCGGATGAAACGGTGGCACATGTACTCCTTGAGTGCACTGGCGTCACCCAGATCCGCAGGGAAACCCTTGGAACACCAAACTCCCTTGCGGACGCCCTGAGAAGACTGGGAAGATTGATCTGCTTCTGGAGGGAGGTGGGCTGGTTGGAGTAGTCGGCCGCCATGGCTCACGTACAATGGTCCATATTTACGGACTAAGTGCGGAAACCAAACCCCCCTAACATAGAACATAGAACAGGGCAGACAAAGAGTTTTTTCTAATAAACGGTAAGCTTGTGGGCTGACGTAGTACAAGTTTAAGCAAAACATTTTGTAAGCAATAGTGTATCTGTTTCCTTTGTTAGCACATTTTAAGTATGTTTGAGCTTTAACAAGTTCGGCTAAGTCCTTAGATAAAAAACGATCACATAATTTATGAAACATATCTTGTGAAGAATTTGCTGATTCATTTGCTCGTAAACGCTTTTTACATTCTAATAACTCCGATTTTAGTTTCCTCTTGCGTGGAGTATTTGCAGAAAGATCAGCAGTAGTTTGAGTTAGGTTATCCGTGGTGTTAATAACCGTTTGGCATGATGAAGTGGCAATAGTTAAATCAATTTGATTTGACCATGAAGCACTAGTTGTTTCTGTTTGACTTGAATTATTATATGAAGTTTTTATTTCCACTTGTGTAGGTTTGTAATTTTTTTTAGGATTTGGCAAATTTAAACTCGGCAAACATTTTTTTTTAGTAATTTTCTAACGTTATTTTTCATTATGTCTTCTGGGTGGAAATGGGCTTCACAAACAACATGCTTGGGTTGGGATTTATTTATCAAATCCTCGCGGTCAATTAAGCGCAGCCACTGAAAGCGTCTGAAATGAAAAGCACACTTAATATACATTAGGTAAAAAAAATGAATAAAGTGACTAAAATATTATAATTAAAAGAAACACTGTAAAACAACATTGAAAAAAACTAACGACTGTCTCTTAGACTATAATCGAATTTGTTGTTATGATTCGAACTTTGCTTTATATGTATATCTGATTTACAATATTAGTCAATTACTTATTTTGAATTACGATTTTATAACTGTAAGTAGGTAGGTACTTAGTTACTATACCTACAATACTGAGAAATCGGCATAACTAAACGTAAACAAAGCAATAGCGGCAAATCAATTGACAGATCAAAAGTACCTAATACATTGTAGTAGGAAATTAGGCCTACCTACCTTACTTCCTCTGTGTGATAGAAAACTAATACAACAAAAAATAAGTAAGGTATCTCATCATCAAGTAAAAATTATATATCTACTAGAATATGTGACGACACGGTTGGCGCAGTGGCTGAGCGATCGACTGCTGCGCAGCGTGTTGCGGGTTCGATTCCCGCCCAGGGTAAACATTTGTGTGATGAGCATTTGTGTTTGCCTTGTGTCTGGGTGTTGTTTATCTATATATGTATGTATTTACAAAAAAAAATGTAGCTGTGTATGTATATCAGCTGTCTGACACCCATAGTACAGGGTCTCCCTAGTTTGGGGTCAGATGGCCGTGTGTGAAAAATGTCCCCACATACTATTATTATTATTATTAATAAGTGACTAGCTTACCTTTCCTGTTCAATAGGTAATCTGAACAGAGACAATTCTGAAATCGATGAATTATTAAGACCCCCAAACACACAGCAATACGTTCTCCTGCGATTATCAGACATTTTGGTTTCATTTAGCGGTGACGAAAAGCCGCGACGCGCGAACCTCGTGCAGTGTTAGCCCCGACTGGCGCACTGAGAAACGGGTCGAGATTTTGTTAAAGTGTGCGTGCGTCGATGCATAGATACTATGGCGCACACATACAAGCCGCGCGCGGTGCATTTGTATGAAGATAACCTACTTCCTTCTCTTTATACTATGATGAAACGTTGGAGTAACGAAAAAAAATTGAATTGATAATAATAGGTCGACAGAAACAGTGGCAGAAGTGACTTCAGTGAAGTAAAAAAACCGAAACGATAATTAAATAGTTGAAAAGTTTTAAAGGTGAAATGAAATTCGGTTTTTTTTTGTGCGTAACCCAATTTTTTTTTTTAAATAAAAGTAGCCTAAGTTACTCTTTATAACATTAGCTATCTATTTGCTAGTAAAGGCCATTCAAAATCGGTCCAGCCGTTTCAGAGATTAGCCGGAACAAACAGACACACAACAATAAAAAAAAAATGTTTTTTTGTGATAGGTACCGTATTTACATTCATATGTATTTAGTAAAATGCTATTATTTTGACATTACAAACAGACACTTCAATTTTATTTATTTGTACGTATAGATGTAGATGTATATACTACTTTTTGCCCGCGACGGGTGAAGTCGGTTATCGCATCGTAAGGAAAGAAATTAAATTAAAAGTAGCCTATGTCCTTCCCTAGGGTTCAAGCTTTTTTCATACCAAGTTTCATCTAAATCGGTTTTGCCGTTTCATCGTAAAAGCGTAACAGACAGAGTTACTTTCACATTTATAATATTAAGTATGGAAGTATGGATTAGCTGCTGTGGTGGCGCAACCAAAACTGCTCTCAAACCCTTGGAAGTGTCTCACAGAGCTATACTAAAAATCGCGTCGTTACGACCCATTCTGTATCCAACTACAGAACTTTACCGAAACTGTAACGTCCTTAACGTGAGGCAACACTTCATTCTACAAACCATTCTTCTCCAACACTTACAGACCCCGTTTACTACAATTAGCAAGCGCCGTCAAGCAAGATTTGATTTGTACTGTTCCGCAACCTAAATTTACTTTCACTAAAAGGTTTTTCTACTATCTAGGTTCATACCTATACAACAAAATTAACGCGTCACTACGTATCTATGAATTACCATACGCCAAATGCAAATGTGCCCTTCGTTCCTTCCTTACGAATAAATCTTACGACGAGACTGAAAAATATCTTTCGTCTTTTTGATTGTTTACACTTGCACGTCGTACCACACCACACCACACTACACTACACCACACCACTCTACACCACACTACATACACTACACTACACACTCACTTTTTAACACATTACAAGTATCCACAGTACAGTACAGTATAGAATTATTATAAATTTTAATGTATTAGCTTGCTTACTTCGTTTTTTTTTTACGTATTTATTTTATTTTCTCTCTCTTTGTAATACACATATGGAAGACTACACTGCCGATGTACAGACGCCAGCACATCAAGCTACTACAATCTGTCACATTTCTTTAATCGATTTTCAACTTTATGGTTAAAGAATAAGGTTCAAGATTGATTGGGAAAATGTGACAGTTTCGGGTAGGTTGACCTGCTGGCGTCTGTACCTTTATCGTAGACTCAGAAACATAAACCCAACGGTGTTTTTGCTACCCCACTAGGGAGTGGAATCTGTTTTTCCTTAACACAGATTACTTTGTGATCTAGCTAGGAAAACAGGGCTTCACCCAACAATTTGTGTGTACAACATGTTCCTAGTTTTGTTTTTATTATGTCGCTACTTTCTAAGCACTTCATGTACTACAGATAACCTTTTATTGTCAATAAATATATTATTATATATTATTATTATTAATTTATTTTGTACGGAACCCTATTTTTTTCTAAAATAAAAGCAGCCTTTAAAAATTATTTTATTGGCATAGGGGTGTTATAAGTAAGTAACGTCACTATTGTGATGTTACATCTCTAGTCTATAAGAAGGCGGGCTGTCAAGATGGCGTCCTACTAATCACAGCTAACTCTGTAAAATGCTTAACATAAAACGCATCCAATAAAAGTAATTAAAACCAAGTTCAATTGAAGTCCAGTTTTATCATTTATTTAACACACTGACTAAACATGGTGTCAGAATTGGATCCGTAATCTATGTGTCTTACAGACATTGCGAAATAGTCATTGTAAAATTCGCGTGTGAAAAGTCAGCATCATGTCTGATGAGAATCAAAAGCCCAAGAAACTTTTTGGAATGTCCAGTCCGCAGCCCATGGTGATGAAAGGTAACTTTGCTCAACAATAGAAAAAATGTGTTCAATCACTTAAATTTTATTTACGTGCGTCTGGCTTGGATGAAGAGAGTGATGGCAGAAAAGTAGCTTTATTTCTTCATGTCATTGGTGAAAAGGGCGTGGATGTATTCAATACATTTGGAAAAGACGAGGATACAATTACATACGACCAGCTGGTAAAGTTATTTAAAGATCATTTTGCCCCAAAAGCTAACTAACCTGACTTGTGAATGCCATAATTGTTTCACATACAAACAAGGTGAAAATGAAACCTTAGACGATTTTGCTTGCACATTAAAATAAGGTCACAAAACTGTGAGTTAAAGACAGCTGCAAGAACGCCTAATCAAAATAATGTTTATATGCAACATGCATCAACAATACCACTTTATCAGAGAAAAAATATTGCTTTAAGATAAGCTGGATCTTGATAAGGCTTTAGAGATGGCAAAGGCCATGCTTGCTTCCAGAAATCAAACGGATGAATTGACAGCAGAACAAAGTTCGGTCTTGTATAATACGAGTCAGTCACGCTCAAGATCAAAGTCTTACTTACACAAGGAATGTCAGTCAACATAGTCAGCAGTCAAGATAGGAGGTTTGTACGAGGTGTGGTCAGGTGCATCGTTATAAGTGTCCAGCATTAGGTGTAAAGTGCAAAAAATGAAAAAAAATCGGTCATTTTGCAGTCTGTTGTCTGTCATTTCAGTCAAAGTCAATAAGATATGTGCAGGCAGATAGTAATATGCAACAAGTACAGTCAGAACAAGATGAATTGTTTATAGGTCATATTCAGTCATCCAAGTTTTCAAGTGAATGGACAATTCATTTATATATATGTCGCATCCGGTCAAAAGTACGAACATGGATCGACGAATCGGAGGCCCGCCAATCGAGAACACGTGATCAACCACCACCATTTTGGCGCGCTTCTACAGAGTCGAGACGTTTACAGCCCACAGCGAGCAGGACATTCACAATTCAGTCTCTGATCGCATCGGAGCTAAGACGTCCCGGAACTGTACTCGATTCGTTGTGTTTAAAGGTTGCTATGTCTATTTAGTGTTACTGTACAAAATTGTAGTTTTAATAAACATCGTGTATTGTACCCTATACCCAGTGTGTTTGCATTGCACGAAACCCATATTCTGCCCACATGATGACAGAATCTAACGGACTAAATCCTGACGATCCGACATCAGAACTGGGATGAAATGACGGACAGACTGGGATGATGTTGACTTGCCTTCACCGGTGTTGGCTCTTCCAGCAAACACCTGCGTTAATACACAGAAAAGTAACAAAATTATTTTATTTTCTGATGAGTTAGGTTGAGGCTTTGGGAAAATACTACACAATTACCTTAGCCATAGTTTTACTAATCATAGTTACCATAACATAAGTTTTAAACAAATAATTAAGAGAATTAAAAACACAAACCTAGCCCATTACTCTACAATGGTACTACTTTTCGGCAATAGTATTGGTATTAACAAAAAGGACATAGTGGATGGTGTGGACGCCTTATTAAAGTTAAACATAGGAAGGCTAATGCTGTGTGCCTTTCCTTATTCTGATACTTTATCAGATAAAGAGAACAATCATATTTACAAATTGAATAGTACAGTCTGTTGTCAACATTATTTAACCCACCCTAAAATCAAACGACTTTGGACCCTCTGCCTGTAACATTAAGGTTTATTTAATTTATATGAGCTTATCAGACAAGTGCTCGAGATCTCGATGAACAAAAATACAATAATAACACAGACACGCAAATTTGATCTTTAACACGTAACGTTAAGGTAAACCCACCCAACATAGTCGGAGCCACCGGCATTATATATGTTTTTGTTAAGCTATTGTAATCATTATCTCGTTAACATTAATGTTGAAAAGCTTTTAAGTCACACTACGTAATTACAACCCAATCTTTAATTTCGCGTATTCCCAACAAGTTCTTGTGGCTTAGCGGTTTGATGCTGGATTGACGACGAACAGCATGTGGGTTCGAAAACACAGTCCACCTATACATCAGTTTCTTTTTTAATTTGTTTTCATTTCTACAATATTGCTTGCAATATTAAAGAACGACCAATATGATTTTCGCCTAATAATTACTTATCTTGTAAACGGGTGGGTAATTTAAAAAACTTTAAGTTCACAGAATGTATATTTACCAAGAATGGTTGAATATGAAGTAAAACATATTTACTTTGTGAGGTAGATCATAAATTCATCTAAGTAACAAAAGTTACACTACGCTTAATAGCAGTGACTGCGCACACACATTTGTAAATCGTTTAACTCGTTAAGTATTTTTAAGCAATTTGCTGTAATAAAGCATCATGTCGCAACTTGACGACTATACCAAACATAAAATAATATTTTTACATGATGATGATGATTTTTTATTTTTTGATGATTGGTCGCCGACTTAATATAGCAGTAAGTGTTTTTTATACCTATTTTATTTTATTGATTGTGATTAATGAACGCGTAGTTGGCTATTTTACCATTACATTCACTCCTTACAAGTTACATACACGGTTCCAAAAATGTTTATTTTTGTTTTAGAGAAATACGGTCAGGCTATGGCTAAGACGTTATGGAGACAATGGAAATATTCAGCGGATTCGTCCAAGAGCAAAAGCCATTAAGTATAGTCCTGAATTCGAACGCCACCGGGCTATTGTTTCAAGCCACGTTGAAAATCTATTTTTGCCCATTCGTGCAACCGCAATAAACCACAATATTTCAGTGGAAACAGTGAGAAGGCATTATTTACACGCTGCTGGGATAAATAATTATAAACCGGCACAGAAAACTGCATTGACACCTGCTCATCGTGCAGAAAGGGTCCGTTTTGCCCAGGAATATTTAAATTTTAATTGGGAAGAAAATGTTGTGATCTTCACTGATGAAAAATCATTTAAATCGGACAAAGATGACGTAAAATCTTATGGCGGAGGAAAGGAGAACGTCACAACGAGAAGTGCTTGCTACCTTGTAGAACCAGCGGTAGATTAACCCTGGGCTACTGGGGCTGGATGTCGTCTATGGGACCTGGTGAATTGGTGGAAGTTGGTGGTAGGTTTAATAGCAGTTTGTATTTGGAGATTCTGCGTGAGGTCATGCTGCCGACTGTGCGAATTGCCTATCCAACGTCACATATTTATTTCATGCACGATAACTGCTCCATCCACCGTGCAGGCATTGTGCGGGAATGGTTAGCTGCTCAAGAAGGTGTAACAGTTATTAATTGGCCATCTAAAAGTCCTGATTTCAACCCTATAGAAAATCTATGGGGTCAAAGGGTTTTAAATTGGGACACAACGGAAGTGCGAAACAAACACAACTTGGCTGAGGTCGTGACATCGACTTGGGAGCACATGAGAGGCAAAGATTTGTGTTGGAACATGGTGCGCGGTATGCGTAGCCGCTTACAACAAGTTATAGCAGGGGACGGTGCGCCACTCCGCTACTAGTTCATCTAGTAGGTATATTTAAACACACCATGTAAGTAAATGCTCAATGGATTGATTGTTAAACCATTAAAATGCTGCAGATTATGTGGTGATGCTATTGTTATAAATAGATTTTTTTCTATTTAAATTACATGTTTATTTACTACTACATATAGGCAGCTATAAATTTGTAAAGCATTTCACAGATTACTTCATTTTCTCGATTACAAACTTTTAAGCAAAAGCATGCCTTTTTTAATGTTTATATGGCAAACTAATATAAAAAGTATATTAATTTGGAAATATATGAGCATTTACTTATTTTATCTTACTTAAGTGTTTTAATGAAATAAGAAACATTTTAAACTTTCAATTTTTTTGTTTTATTTCTATACAAACTGCCCGTTTAAAAAGACAATACCCCACGTCGTCTATTAAAGAAATGTAAAAAAGTGTAATAAAATATCTAAATTTAGGTTAAACTTGGATTCGAACGTAGACAACGATGAACATAGCACTACCTTAGTGACCACAAGACCAACACAAATCTTATAAGCCGCATTGAAATTTGATCTTAGTTGTAATGCTAGACGCAATATTCTAAAAAAATTGAACCATATAGTATACTATCATAAAGTTTATTCTTGCACAGCACGAGCAGCCATCTTCTCCTCGTGCAAATTATTTTGTATTTTAAATAATCACTCCATAGTAGCATTTGAATACCAGCTTTATAATGAATACGAATATTTATTTTTCAACTACCCACTTATTACAAGTTATGTGAAAATATTACCATTTTAAAAAGTTTATGTATAGTCTGTAGTTCTTTACAATAATACAAGAAATAGTTTTGGAATATAAATTCTATATTGAAAGCAAAATAATATCTTTGTCGCCGGATTTGATCTCGAAACTTGTTTACAGTCTTATACACAGACCACGAGACCAGAATTACTTGAACACAATCATTAAAATAAGCTATTACACTTATCATATTATAACAAATAGTTATAAAATATAACCTAATGCTAACGTTTTAAAGATCAAATTTGCGTGTCTGTATTATTATTGTATTTGTTCATCAAATCCTCGAGCACTTGTCTGATAAGCTCCTATAACTTGAATAAACCTTAATGTTACATGCAGAGGGTCCAAATTCATTTGTTTTTAGGGTGGGTTAGATAATGTTGACAACAGACTGTACTATTCATATGTTGACATGTTGTCATAGTGACAAATTATTTTATTTTGACACTAATAACTTTGTTAGTGGTTTTAAGTGAACTCAGGGAACTTTATCTCTGTCTGGAGAATGTAGACATTTAATTGCTATGTAGATAGCATATAATGTTAACAATATTATAGCTAATATAACGAACTGTAGTATAAGTGACGAATCTATGTTGTCTAGTCACACTAACAACATAGTGATTGATTTTTGTGAATCCTCATATTGTATGAAGGAGGGTGTCGCGAAAGCGAAGGAATATAGCCTTTATGTACCTACAAATATGAATTAGTTAAGACGTAGCGTGAGGTGAGAGAAGGAGGGGATAGCGCGCGGCGGTGGATCGCGCGCGCGCACCGTGGCAATTGGGCCTGAGGGTCGGAGCTAGCAGTACACGGGTGAGCAAACTTGGTATTACTCAGTGCATGTGTGTGTGTCTTCAGATTGACCAGATATTCAATTTATATTATTTCCCAATGTTGTTGTCGTGTGTGTATTGTTTTACCAGCGATCAGATTCAGAAATGATACCAAATCAGACCATAAACCAGCTACGAGGCTCGGGGTGGCTATAAGGGGAGGTTGGAGGCCACATTGGGAGGACACCCAGAATATCATTGCGATGATAATTCAATAACCGTTATTCAGTGCAAACCAGTTAACATGAGTCCAACAAGGTTGGAGGCCAATATGGGAGGACACCCAGAATATCATTGCGATGATAATTCAGTAACCGTTATTCAGTGTAAACCAGTTAACATGAATCCAACGTTCGTTGGATTCAAATCATATCGTACCTGGGCATATTTCAGAGACGTAGGGTACTTTAAGTTCAGATATTCGTCACTAAATGGTACGTGGCGACATGGTGGAGATGCTGGGATCTCATTACAATAGTTTAAAAATAATGTTTGGTTCAGTTCCAAAAGCAAAATTGTGCGGGTACATCGAAATTGTGTTCTGCGCTTAAAAGAATTAGGTCACCAGTTTCACAGTTTCAGAATACCCGCAATACTCACAAAATAAATTCAAAAATGGAACAGCCAGATCATTTGAGCGGAACATTGTGAATGTTAATTAATTTGTTCCATGTTAATATTAGGAAGTTTGACTGTTTTCTTAAATACATTATTGGTATGGTATAATAATCATTTAATTAGTAAATCCGAGTGCACAATAATGTACGGATTATTATTTTAATTATTATTATTTACGTTGCGTAGTGACCAACGATAGTAGTGAAGTTTATTAGTTAATAAACGTTAATATTAAACGTTTGATATTAAATATTAGTATCAAATGAGTATTCCTACAAATAGACTTTATTAAGTGAACCAATTGAAATGATTTTAGATTTAGTTTAATAGTCTTGTTTGATGAATTTAATTTACTTCTCTCATTTGATTAGTGCAGTTTGTTGGTATATTGGATTTCATAAGAATCTCATACAGATTTATATTGTTTTAGATACTCGAAAATCGGGATATTCTTTTACTAAGAGAATGATCCATGACTGTGATATTACTTAGCTAGCACTCTATAATAATGGAAGACGCTATCCGATCTCGTTTAAAAATTATTTACGAATCCCTCCAATCAAAGATTAGCTCTGCTCGGTGTGCCCTAACGGAATTGTCAGAAGAACCCAACTATAAAAGATTAGAACTAATTGGTGCTAAACTAAAAGGTTCAAATGAGATGTTTGTTTCGGAAATTCGTAATTATTGTAAATTGATTAAAGAAACTAACGTTGAGGAAATTAGTCAGTATACGTCCACACAGATTCAGGCCGAAGAGTTAATAGCAGAAATAGATGTTATTATTAAACAGAATAATCGAAACTGTGCACTTGTTTTTACAAATAATGACAACAATGTTAACACAGTTAGTAAGTTACCAAAAATGGAATTAAGCAAGTTTGATGGGGATGTTCTAAAGTGGTACCAATTTTGGGATCAGTTTTCATCGAACGTCGATAAAAGAAATATTAATGATGTCGATAAACTGTTGTACCTTCAATCGGTTCTTGAGGGTGACGCGAAACAGGCAATTGATGGGTTGGACACAACGGACAAAAACTATCGTATTGCTGTCGACACATTAAAGGATCGGTATGGCAAACTTAGCGTGATTATTGATGCTCATTATGTAGCTCTTTATAGAATTAAATCAGCGGAATCTAGTCAGGTCAAAGAATGTAGACACGTTCTAAATGAAATTGAGAGACATCTTAGAGTATTAAGTTCCTTAGGCGAAGATGTAAATCACAATCATCTTAGGGTAATGATTTTAGAAAAGTTCCCCGAGGACCTCATTTACGAATTAAGGATGAAAATAACTGGCGAAGATGAGTCTATTGATAGTATCAGAAAGTTCTTAGAGTATATCATATCGGCTTGGGAAACATCAAATAGATTAAAGAAAACTGCAGAAGGTACTAAAAATACAACAAATAGCGAAGACAAACAGGTTTCTGATAATATGACAATAGGATCATTACATGTTAGATCGGAAGAGACTAGAGATAATAAAAGGCGTAGATTTACATCGAGTAGAAAGGAAAAGGCTAGGTATGGAAATAGACAGCATAATAAAGTGCCCCCTCGGAAAAGACCACATGACGATGACAGGTCCGATGAGCCACCTAGAAAGAAATCAATTAAATGTATATTTTGTAAGCAGAATCATTTTAATGACGAGTGCAGTGTGCACAAAACCTTACAGGAAAGAAAGGTTCAATTAGGAAACCGTTGTTATAATTGTTTCAGTGAAGGCCATAGGGCTGACAATTGCCGTACCAAGCGGTATTGTCGACATTGTAATAAGTTCGGCAATCATAATCGAGCATTATGTTCAACTAAACTAACACAGTCAGTGAAGTCCTTACCAACTGATACCTTACATACCTACTAATAATGCATATAGCACTACGCTGTTGCAGACAGCCCTAGTAGTAATTGTTAATAATTTAGAATCTAAAACAAAACTACAATGTAAGGTGTTGCTCGATTGTGGTAGTCAGCGCTCATATACAATGAAACATATTACTAATTTACTTAAACTACCTATTACTGATCAAATTAATTATCAATATTCACATTTGGAAAGAAATCACCACATCTTATTAAAAGTCCATGTCCAATTTTATTCATGTAAATGTAGTACCTCATATTACTCGAGTGTATAAAAGCACCAACTTTTCATGATTTAAACAAAATGGAAAATAAAGATCGTATAATGGCTGATGATGGGTCTTGTGGCAACAAAATAGATATTTTAATCGGAAACGATTATTATCACTCATTCATGCCACAAGAAAAGATATCGGTCATTCAAGATCTGTTCTTAGTTAATTCAGATTTTTGTTGGGTAGGGTCTGGAAGAATAAGTGAGAACATTGATAATTCCGATCAGTTAACTGTATTGACCTACTTTCAATCAGATGGGTTATTTGCTACTAAATTAAACGAACCCGATCTCCCCCTATAACTAGATGATGTTAAACAGTTATGGGACCTTGAATCAATAGGCAACACAGATTCCTCAAAAACTACTCGCGATGAAGAAGCGATTAGGCAGTTTAATGAAACAGTTCAGTACCAAAATAACAGATATCATGTTCAATGGCCGTGGACTGAAGTACCACCGAATCTTCCAAATAATCTAGGCTTAGCTTGGGGTCGGCTCAATAGTTTAATGAAACGACTGGATAATTCAGATTTAAAAGCATACGACCAGGTCATTCAAGAACAGCTACAGACTAAAATAATTGAAATTATACCAGATCCAAAGATGGCACAGAACCATTCCGTTCACTATCTTCCTCACCATTGTGTTCGCGGCCGTGATAAGCCCAAAAGGCTCCGTATTGTTTACGACGCCTCAGCTAAAATGGCAGACAATCGAAGTTTAAACGAATGCCTATATAGGGGTCCACTTATGTTAGAGGATCTTACAGGACTGCTAATTAAGTTCAGAGAACACCCTATAGGAATAGTTGCAGATGTCGAGAAAGCTTTCCTACAGTTAGGTCTACAAGATTCAGACAGGGATGTAACACGATTTCTTTGGTTCAAAGACGTAAATAGTACAGTTAACCCAGATAATGTTGTGCACTTACGTTTTTGTCGAGTTCCATTCGGTGTCATATCATGTCCATTTCTATTGAATGCTACGATCAAATATCACTTAAACAAGTCGAACAACATGTTTCTAAAACACATTGCGGACGACATTTATGTAGACAATATTGTAACTGGCGCACAGACAATTTCAGACGCAAATAAACTGTACTGTGCTGCTAAAGAATCATTTGATAGTTTGTCCATGAATTTGCGTGAATGGAATTCAAATTCAAAGGAACTAGTTTCTTCCATACCAGATAAATTTAGAGCAGAAGACCGTAAACAGATAAAAGTTCTCGGTCTAATATGGAACATACATAAAGATCAGTTATATTTAAAATATAACTTCAATACAGACATAATAGGCACAGTTTTGACAAAAGGGAACGTATTAAGAGTCATTGCTTCAATTTATGATCCGTGTGGTCTCGCAGTTCCGGTAGTTCTTCCAGCAAAACTATTCTTTCAAAAATTATGGAAAGAAAAGGTTAAATGGGACGTCAAATTGAGTGATAGTCTACTTATAGAATGGCAAAAAATAGCATCAAACTTAGAATGTCTAAAGAATATTCATGTTGATCGTTATTTTGGGCAAGGTTTAAATAAACGCCAAGTAGCTGAGCAAATTCAATACGAACTACATTGTTTTACGGATTCGTCTTTGCATTCTTATGCAGCAGTAACTTATTTACGCGGGACTTTACACACTAATAATATTGTCAGTTTTGTTATTGGCAAGTCTAGATTAGTGCCGTTAAACGACCAACATGACTTACAGATCCCAAGATTAGAATTGCTGGGAGAACTTATCGGGTGCCGACTTATAGGCCATGTTACAAAATTTTTACGATATAAAATAAAAGCACAATATTTGTGGACTGATAGTCAAATAGTAATCGAATGGCGCAAATCAGATAAATTACTTCCACCTTTTGTATCATGTAGAATCAATGAAATAAAGCAGAACAAGACTTTACAAATCAGATATGTGCCAACTGAATTAAATCCATCGGATGTAGGCACTAGGATGGAACGAGTAAATTGTTACAATAGATGGCTCAAAGGACCTGATTTTTTAACGAGTAACTCAAGTCGGTGGCCTACAGTTCATAATAATATAAATACTCAAATTTCAATTGCCGGGGAGGGTCTTTCGAACTCAATACCTTTAGATAATAAGACACAAAGTTTAGGTATTACAGAACCAATGATGGTAGTTGATTCAGACAAAACAGAGTAACATAATTATTAGAAATTAAGGCTAAACATTTTCCTAAAGAAGTTGAGGGTATCACAACAAACTTATCGAGATCACTGAAAATATATAAAGACAAGAAAGGACTTATTAGGAGTAAAGGTAGATTCAGATACACGAATATGTCACATAATCAAAAAGAGCCTATACTACTCCCAAAAGATTCAGATATCACGCGCAAAATTATAACGGAACTGCATCAGAAGAACTATCATGTAGGTGTCTCTCATACCTTAGCCCTATTAAGACAAAAGTTTTGGGTGCCACACGGACGGTTAACAGTTCAAAGAGTTATCAGAAAGTGTCCACAGTGTATGAAGTACGCTGGTGGTCGATTCAAATTACCACACATGCCTGATCTACCAGCAGAAAGAATCAACCTTAGTCTACCGTTCGCCTTTACAGGCCTGGATTATTTCGGTCCATTGCTTGTGGATGAGAGTAGTAAAGAAAAACTCTGAGTATGCCTGTTCACAAGCCTAACAATTAGGGCTATACATTTGCCAAAATGTTCACTAATCAATACTTGACTTAGCCACCGCGAACGTAGTGACAAGCACAAACAACCTAGAGTCGTTATTAATAGGCCACCAAAGTTAGCAGAGAAAGTTCAAATTAAATCAGATAGTAATAGGGCACTTTGGAAAGTTGGAAAAATAGCAGAATTGATTAAAGGATCGGATAAGCAGATTAGAGTAGCCAAAGTTAAATTACCATCAGGAAAAATACTGACCCGTTCAGTAGGGCATCTGTTTCCGTTGGAGATGGACGATCAAAGCACAGAATCGTCCCCAGAGCAGAATGTTGTACCAGTCAAAATCAGTTCGCACTCTGAAGATTTTCAGAAGAAACAATCAGTACAAAACGACCACCCAGTTGGTTTTGACCAAGAGTCTCGAAGTACTCAAGAAGATGAACCAGTCATCAATGATACACCCATATTTTAGTCAGTACAAGACACCAGTAGACGACCAATCAGGGCATCAGCAGCCAAGGCAAAAGAGAGAGTTAAACAGTGGCCATCTCAGTTGATAAGCAGATTGTTTCAATGATTAGTGATAATTTAAAGTTTGGAATCAGTTGGAATCAGTTAGAATCAGTTGGAATCAGTTGGAATCAGTTGGAATCAGTTGGAATCAGTTGGATTCAGATGGAATCAGATGGGAATCAGTTGTAATCAGTTAGCATCTATTGGCATCAGTTGGATTCAGTTGGAATCAGATGGGAATCAGTTGTAACCCATTATCACTCCGAAAATGTTGTAAACATACTTATTATGATCTTGATTAAACCGTTATTTCACTTGATCCGATTTTTTAATTATCTTTCCCTTGGGCGGGAGTGTCGCGAAAGCGAAGGAATATAGCCTTTATGTACCTACAAATATGAATTAGTTAAGACGTAGCGTGAGGTGAGAGAAGGAGGGGATAGCGCGCGGCGGTGGATCGCGCGCGCGCACCGTGGCAATTGGGCCTGAGGGTCGGAGCTAGCAGTACACGGGTGAGCAAACTTGGTATTACTCAGTGCATGTGTGTGTGTCTTCAGATTGACCAGATATTCAATTTATATTATTTCCCAATGTTGTTGTCGTGTGTGTATTGTTTTACCAGCGATCAGATTCAGAAATGATACCAAATCAGACCATAAACCAGCTGTGAGGCTCGGGGTGGCTATAAGGGGAGGTTGGAGGCCACATTGGGAGGACACCCAGAATATCATTCCGATGATAATTCAATAACCGTTATTCAGTGCAAACCAGTTAACATGAGTCCAACAAGGTTGGAGGCCAATATGGGAGGACACCCAGAATATCATTGCGATGATAATTCAGTAACCGTTATTCAGTGTAAACCAGTTAACATGAATCCAACGTTCGTTGGATTCAAATCATATCGTACCTGGGCATATTTCAGAGACGTAGGGTACTTTAAGTTCAGATATTCGTCACTAAATGGTACGTGGCGACAGAGGGTCCACCTACAACACCAACATCCTTGGAGGCCGCTACTAGTCAGTTAGAGTATTCTCTTCCTGTTGGGATACATACAGACAGTTTGAACTCTTCACTTGTGGTTGTGGAGGGCACTCCGGATAAAAGATCTTTGTAAGACAACAGAAGTTACCCCTTCAAATAATCATTTATTATTACTGAATAATAAAAAGGTATCTTCTGGCAACCTAACAAATAAAGGAAAGCAACATACTTTAAAGTTATTTAATCAAAATATTCAAGGTTGCTCTGCCAATTTACTTGAAATAGAAATGTTTTTAGAAATAACCAAATATGATATTATATGTTTAACAGAACATTGGTTAAAAGATAATCAAGTGATGTCTATTAATTATGAAAATTATTGTGTAATTAGCCATTTCAGCCGGAAACATATGGTACACGGCGGGTCATTAATTAGTAGTAAATCTATCATTATATGTGGTGACTTTAATATTAATTTGTTAGAAAACAACTCCAATAGTATCCGATTATTGAGTCTTTTTAGGTCATTTAATTTGTCCAATGTTTTCATGGAACCCACTCGAGTGACAGCTTCTTCTGCCACCTGTATTGATATATTTTGTAATTGTGATTACTTTCATAAAGAAATTATAAACAAACTGCCATCTGATCAAAGTGGACAGAAAATAACGTTTTGCGCCTACATACCTTTACAAAAAATCCAAATAAGGTTTAGGCCAATCACATGTAAAAACTTAGAGAAATTTGATAATTCATTGGAAAGTAAATTGAGTGTTCAGTGCTTTGATAATATAGGTGACCCAAATGAGTTCTACGCCAAGTTTTTTTCACTATTAAACATGCAATTTAATTAAGCTTTTCCGCTAAAGAATAAAAGTATTTGCACGAAGTTCTTATTTAGCGACTGGGCGACTCCAGGTATTCGTAAAAGCAGGGAAAAACTATTTGAGCTTTATGGCCTAAAGCAACATATAATTATTACAAGCTTTCATCGGTATGTTGCGAAATATTCGAAACTTTTTAAAAGTGTCTGCAAAATAGCCAAATTTCTTTATATTAAAAATAAAATAAAATTAGCTGATGACAAAATAAAAACTACTTGGCAAATAATAAATAATGAAACAGGTAGGAAAAAGCAGCGTAGTACTGAATTTATTTTAGAGACTGCACATGGTCCCATAAATTCAGATATAGAAGTAGCTCAAGAATTTGAAACCTTTTTTGGCAACATTCCCATTAGAACCACTGGAGCCTTAAATTCTTCTCCCGCTCTCTCTGCTGCCTTACTTAGGAAGAATGTTAAGAAATGCCCTTTGGAGTTTAGGTTTCAACATACAAGCCCCCAGGCTGTTATAAAAGCCTTTAAAGATCTTAAAATTAAATCAACAGAAGATCTTTGGGGAATGTCTGTAAAAGTCTGTAAATCTATTATCGAAACGATTGCGCACTATTTAGCTCTCATATTTAACACCAGTGTAAACCAAGGAGTCTTTCCGGATCTGATGAAACACAGTAAAGTAGTACCATTGTTCAAATCCGGTGATAGTAAAGACCCCAACAATTATAGGCCTGTGTCGATTCTACCAGTTCTCAGTAAGGTGTTTGAAAAGTAAATGCTCAATCAAATGTTACATCACTTTATTAAAAATTCCATCTTTCATGAACAACAATACGGTTTCACCAAAGGGCGTTGCAGAACTGACACCGGTGTCACTCTAATAAAGAACATTTCTAGCGCTTGGGAGGAATCACAAGATGCCATTGGAATCTTTTGCGACCTCTCAAAGGCGTTCGATTGCGTTGACCACGAGACACTATTGCTGAAACTGGAGCACTACGGGATTAGTGGAGTATCTCTTGATTTACTAAGGTCATACCTGAGGGATAGACAGGCAAAAGTTCAGGTTAACGGTGTGAACTCATTGGGCTCTAAAATGAGTATGGGCGTTTCTCAAGGCTCAATATTAGGTCCATTTCTATTCTTAGTCTATATAAATGATTTACCCCAATTACTTCAAAATCAACCGAAGATGGTGTTATTTGCCGATGACACTTCATTGATTTTTAAAATAGACAGACGGTCACAACATCTTGACGACGTAAATGACGCTATTCTTCAGGTTCAAAATTGGTTTACGGTAAACAATTTGGTACTTAATGAAAAAAAAAACCAAATGTATTCGATTCATTTTACCAAATGTTAGGAATAGCAATTGTGACATCATTCTAAATGGAGAGAAACTGGAATTTAATAGTCAAACGGTTTTCCTAGGAATCACGCTAGACGAGAAATTACAATGGGGACCTCACATAACATCTATTGCGGGGCGACTAAGCTCCGCAGCTTATGCTGTTAGAAAGATAAGACAGTTGACAGATGTAGAAACTGCGCGTATGGTCTACTTTAGCTACTTTCACAGCATTATGTCGTATGGTATTTTACTGTAGTGACGGGCTGCCGACATTGAATCCATTTTTATCTTATAAAAAAGAGCTGTTAGAGCCATTTATAATCTACGTCGCTGCGAATCTCTGAAGGAACTATTTGAAAATATAAATATAATGACAGTGCATTGCCAATTTATCTATGAAAATATTATGTATGTAAGAAAAAACCAACATATTTTTAATAAAGTAAGTGATAGACTTAGTATTAATACCAGAAACAAAGACAAAATAGCTCAACCATATTTTAGATTGTCTAAAGTTCATAAATCTTTTATGGGGTACTGTGTTAAGTGTTATAACAAAATTCCTAGTGATATATTGCAACTAAGTGAAAGAAAATTTAAAACATATATTAAAAGTACACTCTGTAAACAAGCATATTACAGTTTAGAGGATTATATCCATGATAATAATGCTTGGAAACATGCTGGTCCGGGCTCCATAGGACAAGTAGACACAGTCTAGACAAAATCAAACTGATTGCTAATCAAAACTACTTAATCTATACTTAATATATATATACATTATATTTAATTCTTGCCCTGGGTCACACACTGGTTCATAGGTTCTTAGTTTGTTGAAATGTATGGAGTGGTTGTCTACTTTTACAATAATTGTAAATAATAATATGTGAACACTATGTATCTATGTATACAACTTAGCTGTCATTCTTTATCTTGTAATACTTTGTACATACTTCAATATAGTGTTTTTATGCAAGGTCCATCGTATTCACGTATATAAATAACTGTAAACTGTAAATGCAAAATATTGTACACATTTATTTTTAAAAGAGTAAGTATGGAGTTTCTTGCCCATTATTCTCCATACGAAACTACCTTTTGGAATGGGCAACTAGAATCAACTTTATATTTTTTATTATGACGTTCAAAAGTGCCTTTTTAATGGTCTAATTGAAATAAATGATTTGACTTTGAAATCGTGCTAATGAATTCACACGTGGGAACAATGACAATAACAATCAGTGTCGGTTACTGTTTGAAATACAAACTCAACAAGTGTACGCGTTAATACAAACTCTAAAAAAAAAAAAGCTATTCACTCGCTAATAGCAAGTTGATGTCACTGGAATTCAACCCCGACATACCGGATTCCGATGCGCGACGGGAGTATAGTTAACGGATTTTGACAATAAGCAAGGCGTTGAAAGGCTCCGCATCTACATGGCTGTCGCAGATAACCTATCCAGGTATAGCAAGGGACCAGTTTGAAGAACAGAACAGAACAGAAGAATTATTATTATTATAGTGTTTCGAAAATTCTGCATCTACCCTCATTAATCTGAACAATGACAATACAAAGGAGAATATGACTTATGCCGCCTGTGCTACTTATGGTAGTCGTCTTATGACTTTTTGTTGAACCGTTGCAAGAGTGTGAGCATTGAACAGATTACGGTGTCAACTATTATTGCTCACTTGGCACAGATTAATGCTTGCTTACATCGTTTCGCATTTACCACGGAAGTGACCACTGATAACGCCTGATAAGTTATAGTAAGAGCTGATCGGTTCGCCAATCAAATGTCACGCATGTCACAAGCTAGAACACAAACAAGATGACACAAAGAAGCTGATGAAGAACGACGTTAAAAAGCCGTTGCCTGAGCCAGATGCTACGGGCTCGGGGCAGCGATAACAAGCCAGCAGCAGCGCATTGGTGTGCTGCAAGTGTGGCACGCCAGCTGCACAGCAAGCGGATCCAGCGCTGCTGTACCGCGGGAGAGACGAGTCTAACTTTGCATAGTCGAGCCTCCACCAGGAACAATCTAAAGGTCAGAGTGTTGATTTATTATCAAGTGAGAATAACCGTTTGAAACTTTTATTCGAAAGGCAGCAACGCTAAATAATGAAATCAATTCACGCTATTAAATAACCTAGTTTGGATAAAAGCGACCGTCATTCTTTTGCTAACTCTCAATCTCAGTTTTCAGGAAATAATGGATCGCAACGGGCCAAAGACAGCGTTTTTAAGAAAGTATCGACGCCGATGACCTGTGATGACCTTCTGTGGCGAGCCAGGGCACATTGCAACACACTGTGCAAAGAAGGACGCTGACTCAGTTAACAGTCAAGTTGAAAAGCTAGTGGATATCTGTACCATGAAACCAGCTACTGATCTATTATCTGTCGAATCTGGTGAGTCGTATTATTTTTGTTTTGTTTCTGGTGCCGAATGCTCTCTTGTTAAGCAATGTGTCAGTCGTAATTTCATAGGTAAACGTACCTATGAATCGTAAGCTAATGTAGACTGTACTGAACAAATTCTTTGTGACGTATTAATTGGTAGTAATCTTTTACGATTTTTATTTCACGTGTTACCTGGTTATTGTTTGAAATACAATGTGATGATTGGTTGACTTATTTTAAAACTTAGTTTTACAATTAAAGTGTCTATTTCGTGTAGTAAGGGCAAGCCCATTTAAGTTTTGATATGGTGCGTAACTAGGCATTAACAAGATAAGAGAGCAAGCGGCAACGAATATGAAAGTTAGTGTTTCAAATTTGATTTTGATTCTGGTGTTGAATGTTCTTTAATGATAAAAATAATAAATAATAAATAAATAAATAAAATCTTTATTGATCATTTTTAAGTATTGCAGTACATGGGTATATAATTTATACATGGTAAAATTACAGATTTGCTACAATTGTAGTGGGTGCAGTTCTGATCTCCTAACTAGGTTAGTGTATAACCTGTATGAAGGAGTGACAGTTCCGATCCCCCTTGGATTACAAGGATTTGTATTTTTACTTTCTACTATTTACGTACATATATATTTCACTGCTATAAAAATATGTTAGGTACTTATAATTAAAAGTAAGCAAAGAAAAAAAAAAAGTTTTTTTTTAAATGAGAACAATATTTTGAAAATGATATGACTTAAAAACTATTTCATGTGTGTGTGGCGGATGAGTATGCGTGTAAGTGTGTGTTTGTGAATGTATGTGTGTGAGAGTGTGTGTGTGAGTGTGTGTATGTGTGAGTGTGAACGAGTATGTGATGGTGTGTTTGCTTGTGTGTTTGTTTGTTGTGCTATACATTATGTTGAGTGTGCTATGCTCCACTTTAACTTAGTCTTAAATAAGCATCTTTTCTGTTTCTTCATATGTGTAGTCTAGAAGAAATGAGTAGACCATTTTCTTAGTGTTATAGTGTGTTAAGCTGTATAGTGGACAAAGTTTATTTATTTTATTAAACAAAGAAGGCCCAAGAAAATAAAAGAATCTTTTAATGAAAGCGGAACGTGCACGTGGGACAATACAAATTATGTCTTTTCTACGTTTATCGATTGTCCTATAAGGCGTTCTTTGGTGTTGAAGAAGAACTACTTGCAAAATAAACTGTTGCCTCACGTTTAGAATATTCCATTTACGGTATAATTCATTAGTAGGGAATAAGATGGGCCTAAAGGTAGCAACTTTTAATACTGCTCTATGTGCTATCTCCAATGGTTTTAATGTCGTTTTAGCAGCACCACCCCAACATGAAATGCAATATGTGACAATAGATTGACACAAGGCAAAGTATACATTGCGTAGAATAGTTTGATTAGCAATTTTCCGAAGTGTTTTAAATATGAATATAAGTTTACGGACCCTGCCTGTGAGAATATTTATATGGGACTTAAAGTTTAGAGTTTTGTCCAATGTCACACCCAGATATTTTATTTGGTCTACAGAGGTTAGTGATGGACAGTTGCAAGGAGTTTGGGATTGATTATTGCAAGAGTGAGCTATTAAGGTTATTGGGATGCGTGGTTGAGAGGCTGCACTGATTGAGTATGTAAGGAAGTTGGTTTTCGAAGTATTGAGTGTAAGAGTGTGATCATTGAGCCAGTTTAGTGCTGTGTTGAATGCGAGTTGCACTCTAGTTTCTAGTTGAGACCACGTTTCAGCTACAACAGTTATCGCAGTATCATCCGCGAATGATACTATGTTACCATTCTGGATATTGAGGTCGCATAGCTCATTGATGAAGATAAGAAAAAGGGTTGGCCCTAGTATATTTCCCTGGGGCACACCGTAATAAATGGGAAGTTCATTACTATTGTTATTATTTATACTGACAAATTGCGATCTGTTTGTTAGGTAGCTCTTGAACATATCCAATTGAACACCTCTGACACCCACTCCTTCAAGTTTTGATAAGAGAGTAGAGACGGGGACCGTGTCGAACGCTTTTGCGAGGTCTAAGAATATGGTTAGGACTTTTTTTATTATTATTAATACTTTCTACAACGTGATTAGTAATTTCGTGGACTGCGTGACATGTTGATAAGTTTCTGCGAAAGCCGAATTGATGAGATGATATTAGCTTATAGCGTTCCAAGTAACTAGCCAATCTCTTATTAATTAAACGTTCGAGCACCTTAGATAACGCGCTTAAGACTGCTATGGGTCGGTAATTATTAGGTAAAGTCCCGTCCCCTCCCTTGAAAATTGTGATGAATAATTGCCTTTTTAAATGAAGTAGGGAAGACAGCAGTGTCGAAACAAAGATTAAATATATGGCATAGGATGGGTGCTAGTAGGGTGGAGTACTTTTTTAGTATATAGGGCGATATACCATCCCAACCAGTAGCAGCGTTGGTCCGTAGGGAGTATATGGTTGTAATGATTTCGTCAACGTCGGTGTGTTCTAGGACGAAAGATGAGGTGGGTGTAGTTTTGAGTATCGTATAGGAAGTTGCAGTTCGTTGTAGGGAAGTTGTTCTGATATTCTCAGCAAGGTTTTTACCGACATTGACGAAAAAGGATTTTACTTTGTCACAGCATTCTATCGGCGAGGATGAGGTGGTTAATAGTTGTGTAGACGCATTATTAGGTTTTTTGGTATAGGTAACACGCTTTATTGTTTCCCAGAGTAACTTAGGGTTTTGACTAGCTTTGTCCAGTTCTCTTGTATCGTAGAGACGTTTTGCTTTCTTTAGAATTCTTGTACAGAAATTTCTGTAACGCTTGTAAGTTAATGTCAGTATTTCATTTTCTGGATCTTGTTTTGCCTTTTTATGTAGCGCATCCCTATTTCTGATGCAGCGTAGCAGACCAGTCGTGATCCAGGGTTTCAGGACTTTCTTTCTCGCAGGCACTTTCTTGGTCAAGGTGTGTTTTGTAATGGCTTTGGTCACTAGTTCCAGAAGTTTATTTGTAGCAACATCAGCATTAGTTATGGAGAGAATTGGGTTAAAGTCTAGTTGAGACATTGTTCCATCTAGTTTCTCAAAGTCAATATTGGTGACGGTAGGAATGAAGCTACTTCGTATACGTCGATTGTCTAAGCAGAGTAGTGAAGGATAGTGGTCTGTGACTACGGAGTCATAGACGAAGGAATATGAAGAAGAGTTTGTTCTTAAAATAAGATGGTCCAAACAGTTATCGCCTCTAGTTGAAATGGTATGTGCTGCTAGAAGGCCATGAAAAGCCAGGCAATTAAGATATTCGTGGGAACGGATATCAGAGGTAGTAGGTTTATATCACCCGTTAAAATTACCGTTTTAAAACTTTGGAGAGATGGAAGTATATTATTAAGAGCTGATAAAAAGTTTTGAATGTTATCAATGGATGGAGAGCGATAGATGCAAATTACAGCCACCTCAGTTTTTATTTTAATAATTAGTCCAGAAGCTGATTGATGTAGGTCGGGTTCCTCACATGTAGCCGGTAACTCCGCGTTTACGTATACCACTACACCGTCGCTTTGGTTCAAATGTTTTGTGGTTTTGTATGTGGTGTCATTTTTTAATTGTGGAATAGAGCCATTGCTAGAACAGGGTAGCCAGCATTTCGTTAGAATTACTAGATCACAATCAAATGAAAGACGTTGCAAGAGAATCTGTAGGTTTAAAAAGTTACAGTTAATTGAGCGTATATTTTGTGACAGCAGTTTTAGGTAGTTGTTAGGATGGTTAATTACAGATTGTGTCTGTTCTGGGGTGCAAGTATGAGAGGATGAAAGGGAAAACTGGTCAATATTTTCTATAATATTGTTAATGTTATTAGTCATTTTTCCAATAAAAGTAATCTGAGAGGGGAGGGGCGTCGCGGTCGGTAGTAAAATAATTTACTGTTGAGAAACAGGCTTACGTTTGACATTTGGATAATTAGTAGCTGTTTATAATTAGTAAGATAAGTGTATATTGCTAGATGGTAGGAAGGTTTACAGGGTTTTTGTTGTTGATTATGAGAGTGTGTATAGTTTGCTAAACATTTATGAGGTAAGAGTAGTAAAAATGATGGAGAGTATTTCCTAAAAATTTAGAGTAAATGATGTGGTATTTTTAGTGGGTATGCAATAATATGTTATTAGTACTTTGCAATTGTTTTGTCAGGTAGCAATTAATGATTTTGCGACGAAATATTATTTCATGTTTTGTTTGCTGAATACCTACGTAACGTACTTAGTGATATTTTATTAGGTCAATAGACAGTAAGTACCTAACGGTTTTCGAGTTAGTATGACCGCAACTGAGTTTATTAAGTCAACGGACAACATTGTAAATGTTTGGGATTCGAGTAATGGTTACCTGTTACATAAAAATGATTTTAAATTGCATTGTCATCTCATAAGACAAAAAATGACAATGAACAAGACTGGTTACATAGTAAGTGCATAGACTATGGGGAGTTGAATAATACAGTTCGAAATCGTTTCCCATTGCCGTTATTTTCCGATTCAATTTCACGACTTCTGGTTCATCTGGTTCATCTCGTGTGAAGGGCGAAATGGAAGGGATGATGAGTGTGCTTAAGGTCAGAACTGAGGTCAAGGTCAAAGTGAAGGTCACGGTCAGGGTCAAAGTCAAAACTTTTATTTCAATTGGACCGTTAGAGGTCATAGAGGTACTTGACGGAGATCGCAATACTTTAAAAGGTACGCACATGATAGTTTGCGAAAAAAATGCCAGAAAATCAGAGTATAACTGACGAAATTGAGGTTTAGTAAAGTAATATTTGTAACAATGAGGAGAAGATTTAAGTTTGCATGATGATTGGACCGTACCAGAGGTTGTCGTGTAGCCGTAGCACAATGAAAATCGGTGTCTACTACTTTAGTGTCTATACACTACTTTAGTAGTCCGTGAGTACGCGGTAAGCAGTCAACTCTGGCGGAGGTCGGGTTTCAGTGGAAACCATAGAGTCCAGGAGAAGACTCGGCGTTCCCGTGGGGGTTCGCATGAATGAAAGATGAGTAACTGGAGGTTACTGTGCTATGCGTAGGCAGTGATCACATGCAGAGCTTAAATGTGTTGATTTATTTGATTTGATTTTCATTTGTTAAATAGTGCGATAAATGTGTAGTTAGTTGTATTTTGAATTTCCAGATTATTGATAAGATGTTAACTTTCTTTAAATTTGTCATTTGTTGTTAGAAATAAGGTTCCTTAGTTTAGTTGAAATAAAATAAAGAGTTCTGACAAATTTTGACTTAATTAAATTCTGATAAATCAGAAGTCCATAAACTGATTTCTACGGTTTAGGTCAGGAGTGACCGAGCTATGTGATACTATATAATAATAATAATAATAATTTATTCTCTCTTCACAAAAGTGGTCTTACGATAAAGGCTTAAAACTATATAACCATTTCCACCTTTGTGAGAGACTGGTGCCTGAGATAGGTTTTCAGAGTAAAACCTGTGTTACTGGTCACCAGGACGCTCACTTCGGCTAGATTGTATACATAGAATTTATAGAAATGCCCAGTAGGTACAAGAGATAAACAGTAAAGGTACATACATACAATGCACAAAATAAATGGTACTGAAAATAAAATAAATGAAAAACTTAATAAAAATATTAATATTGCAGAACTAGCCATGAGTAGTAAAGTAAGATGAGTTTGTGTGTAGGCGTAAGAGGTGAATACGTTTGTAAATTGAGGGTAAGTGTCAGTGAGTGTGGGAGATGCGACTAGTGAGTTTTCAGTTTTGTGTGATTGTGTTGTGTTGCGAGTTATGGGTAGGGAACAGCTATAGAGGGAGTTTAGGGCTTAAATGTTATTTGGGGACTGTCAATAATTCCTCGGTTTCTTGGTAGTCAAGGGATTTTAGGTATTTTTTAAGGACTTTATTGCAACTAGATTTGGTTTTAGGATAGAGATTTAGGGTTTTATTAATTTTGTTGTATAGGTGTTGTCCGAGAAAACAGAAGAATTTGTGGGATAGTGATGAATGTAACCGATGGGTAGGACAAATTCTGTCTCTGCGTCGTCTTCCAGCGAGTAGATTTGGATCATACGGTAGCTGGGAGTGTTTTTTAAGAACCGTGCGCATTATAAATGTTTGTCTGACCGTCGGAACGTTCCAATCTTTAAAAAGGTTAACGGTTGGATAATGGTAGGGTAGGCCGGCACTTACCTTAAGAATGGCACGCTGAGCTCGTTCAAGTGGCAGAAGATGCGTTTTGGCTACGCCACCCCATGTTGTAATACAGTATTCAATTTGCGAGTGGCACATTGCATAGTAGACCATCTTAATTGTCCTACGGTCAGCAACATGCTTGAGGTTTTTGAAGATATAAATGAATTTTCGTAACCTAGTTACTAGGAGATCTATGTGTTTTTTGAAGGTGAGATGTTGATCAATTATTATACCAAGGTATTTGATATTGCCCGTTCTTTCGAGGGAGGGGCATAAACAATCTGAAGCTGAGTTTGCAGAAACACAAGAGTGGCATGTGATGGTGAAAGTAGGCGGTGGCAGAAGATTACTTCTGTGTGCGAAAGTTATGTATTTTGTTTTAGAAACATTAAGCGTCAAGACGTTATCTTGGAGCCAGTTGCAAACAATGTTTAAACGCAATTGAGCAGCATCAAAAGCCTCTTTCCAGCTATCACGATTCAGTTTGTTTAAAAGGTGTGGAATTGACACTGTATCAAATGCCTTCGCAAGGTCGAGGAACACCGTAATGCATTTTCGACCTTTATCCAGACCGGCAACGGTAGATTGAATAAGTTCGTGGACTGCATCATCGGTACTCCTACCGGTTCGGAAGCCAAATTGTGCGGGAGATAGAAGTTTATTAGTCTCTAGAAATTTTATGAGGCGATTATTCAAAAGGCGTTCCAGGAACTTGAAAAGTGCTGGTAAGATTGAAATGGGTCGGTAATTGTTTACAGAGTCCTTTTTCCCGGCCTTATGAATCGGTTTAATGAGCACTGTTTTAAATGATTTGGGAAAGACCCCTGTTGTGATAGCTAGGTTACATATATGTGTAATAGGAGGTGTGAAGAGATTAACGTATCTTTTAACTATTTTGCCGCTTATAAGGTCAGCTCCTACCGCACATTTATCTTTTAGGCCTTTAATAGGAAGGTGGATCTCATCCTCGTCCGTCGGGAGAAATACAAGGGAATTTGATGGGTTGAACACGGTGTAGTCGTTACTCTGCCCGGAAGCAGTTCTATTTAGAGAAATCTTTTCAGCAAGATTTGCACCAATATTGGCAAAAAAATTATTGACTTTATTGATGTCCCCAGTAGGATCGACAGAAGACAGAAGAGACGATGAATAGTCAGGTCCTCTGTTCGAGCCACTAATACTCTTTATAATATTCCATAGTTCTTTTTTATTGCCCATGTCATTTTCAATTTCCTGTTTTTCATACCTACGTTTTGCTTTTTTCAATATACTGTTGCAGAAATTTCTGTAGCGTCTGTAAATAGTTTTAATTATTTCATTTTCAGGATTTCGCTTTGTCTTTTTATAAAGATTGTCCCGGTTTGTAATACAGCGAATGAGTCCTTTTGTTACCCATGGTTTAGAAACCAACTGCCTCTTAGTTGTTTTAAGTATGCTGGTATTATGTTTAATGGCTGTAGATATTGCGATACTAATAGATCCGTAGCTATATTTGCATTTTGACACTCGCTGATAGGTTAAAAGTTAGCATTTTGCATAGCAGTATCGAGTTGTAAGAAGTCTATGGAACTCGAAATTCGATTCACATAGTTTAAGCGCGATTTTGGATTACAGCTAACGGCAACACTCTCGTGGTCAGTGATGGACGTTTCAAAGACCGAACACGTAATGTCCATTCTTGATTTTAGAATCATATGATCAAGGCAAGTGCGTCCATAAGTAGGCAACGTGTGACCCGGCAGCAGACCGTGGCTGGCTAACATATTGAGGTAGTCAAGAGACCGCTCATCTGGACTATCGGGAACAATATTAATATTACCACAGAAAACAATGTTTTTAAACGTTTTCAGTTTAGTCAGTAGTATATCTATAAATATTATTTATATAGTATATTATATAGTATATCTATATCTGTATGAAGAAATATTGAAGTCACAGCTCCCGCTATCGATAAAGAAAGTAGGAATGGATTCAGAAATACTCCCATGTCTCACCTACGGCTGCCAAACCTGGACATTTGTGATCTCAAGATCAGAAACAAAATCCGAACCACTCAGGTCAGAATGGAAAGAAGTTGCCTAGGAATTAAATTAAAAGACAAGGTGAAGAATGTAGAGATCCGCAAAAATACAAAAGTAAAAGATGCCTTAACTTTCTCGCTAGCATGCAAATGGAAATGGGCGGGTCATATTGCAAGATATAATGACGACAGGTGGACAATAAGAGCAGTGCAATGGTCCGGGCCACATGGCCGCAGAGCGAGAGGCAGGCCAAGTGGCAGGTGGGTTGATGAAATAGTAGCGATAGCAGGTAGAAGATGGATAGACACTGCCAAAAACAAAGAAAGATGGAGGTGCTTGGAGGAGGCTTTTACCCTTAGGGGGTCCACACAAGATTAAATTCAATTATAATTAATGTGCATGCTTTAATCTAATTTGTAATTTATTGATTTCATTCTCTATTTATTTATAATTTTCAAATGAAATGATATTGAATTTGTTTATAATTTATTATTTTTAATAAATTAATGCAGGTAATTATCTAATGTTTGATTTTTAACTTTATTTAAAATGAATGTGATCAAATTTGTAATTTCTTATTAATTTTAACGTATAGCAATGTACTATTTTAATCAAATCCGTAATCTATTAATTTTTATTTTATTTTTTTATTTTCTATTGATGTATTTCGCATGTGTAATTTTTTGAGATTAAGTACCTGTAAAACTTTATTCATTTTTTTTTGTGTGGAATTAAATAAAGCTTCATTATTATTATTATATCTATTGAGTCAATAAATGCTGTAGTATTCGTTTGACTAGGTGGGCGATATATTCCTATGATGCAGGTGTCTTGACTTAGTTTTAGTAAAAGACAATTATCATCAATAACATTAGGTTCTTCGCAAATTACATTAAGGTTTTTGTTATAATATATGACCACTCCTTCATTTTGGGTTTTATGCGTAGAGGTCGTTAAATAATTGTAGTTCTCGAGAGGAGGAATGAACTTTGCGGAGGAAAGCCAACATTTAGATAGTACCAGGATGTCCCAGGGTATCATAGAACGTTGCAGAACGGTGGCGAAGTTAGGCATGTTACAGGTTATGCTACGAATATTTTGAGACAGTATTTTAATAGTACGATTAGTGTTAGGAATATGTTTTATTGCATTTGTCACTGGCTATAGTTTGGGCTACTTTAATGGAATCCAGATCCAAGTTTATGGTTTCAGTGTCTTGCATTAGTAGCAAAGTATATTAAACAATATGACTGCCACGTTTAGAACGTGACCTACGGAACTGGATTTTAATTGACATTAGACCAAGATCTGGAGGGACAGCAGCCATTATATCTGCTATTGGACATAGCGCCAGGAACAGACAATACAATTGAAAATATATTTTAAGGGCTTTTTCTCGCATAAATGAAGTACAGTGTGGTCTTATGTTGTAGTGTGTGTACGACAACCTCTTTATATAAATGTAACATAGTATGTAATTGTGTCATTAAAGGTTCTAACTTTAAGCAAGACGCTTCTTTCATTTGATCCCCCGAACACCAAACAGTACAGTCTGGGGACATAAATTCAGCAACACGTCAATGATCGTATTCGCCTGCACGAAGCACGTATACATACATGTGTGAGTGATTTCAACGCAAACAATTACCCGTCATACAGTATAACTATGAGAAGGTGATAGCGTGTGGGGCCAATACTAGACAAAGATAAAAATATAGCTTTGTTTTCTTCATATTAGTGTCCGCACCGAGCCAATCCTAAACTGAAGCCAAAATTTAGATTTATTATCATTGTTCATGTGGTAATATGTAGCGATGTTTGACTTGCAAACGGGTGGCTGTGGGTTCGAACCTCACTCAGTTTGCTAGATCGATTTTTTTATTATTCTTTACTTTTTAGTATAAACAATTTTTTTTTTATATATTTAAATAAATATTATATATTGTTATTATAATAAGTAATATTTATACACTTTATATATGAATATTGTATTTATTATTATAGATAAACATATATATACTTACTTTATAAATATGTTATAAGTATTAATATTATTTATTTATAAATATTATATATTTCGTAATATACTTTAAACTTGATCCAATTACCTACTTTTTAATCTAAAAATTACATATAGGAATCAATAATAAAGGAATAGGTAATATTTTAGGTTGAAATAAAATAATGATAGGTAATTTGAAGAAACATTTATTTGTAGTATTACTAACTGACCCGGCAAACGTTGTTTTGCCATATAAATATAAAATAGAAAAAAAAAGTAGCCTACGACCTATTCTCAGAGCTACCAAATATACAAAAAAAAATCGGTGAGGCCGTTTCGGAGGAGCTAGATAACAAACACTATGGCACGAGATTTTTATAAATTAGATTAAATAAGTTTTATAACCAAAATTTGTTTTTAGTTTGTTGATATGAAAAAAAAATTGTTCTTAGGCTTTTAACTTTTTTGAGATTATAGTTAATTATTCATTTTCTCAAACAGAAAAGAAGATTGAAGCTTAACCCCAATCTAAACTCATAAACTAACCTACCAACAACTACTATATTACGACCAGCACATCCCCTGTCAAAACAGCATAAAATATTTAATATTTGGTATAACCTACATTATTGTCAATGCAGCTAAGCAGACGTCGACGCATGGAGGCCACAATGTTTGCACATATATCTGTGCCACGTAAATTATCCCATAATTGAGTGCAATGGGATTTAAGCTGTTCAGGGCATTTCTCATCTCGTGCTTCCCATCTTTGAACCATTAAACCCCATATATTTTCAATTGGGTTTAGATCAGGGGATCGTGCTGGCCACGGAATAACTTTAATTTCAACGTGCTTGCTAAACCACTCTTTTCCAACACTGGCACGATGTATCGGGCAATTATCTTGGACAAAATAAAGTTCACTAAAGTCTTCCGAGGGGTAAACATTACGCACAGTAGGTAGCATTATATCATTTAAAACTTCAACGTAATTAGAGCTGTTGGCACGCGTAGGTATAAATTCCAACTCGCCAGGCCCTTGAGCACTGATCCACCCCCACATATTCTCACTTATTCTACCTGATTCTGTGTTCGGAATAATATTTTTCCCAGACCAGCGAGTATTATCTTTTCGCCATAAATGAAGTCTTCCTTTTTGGCAAGATTTAAAAGTCTTCTCGTCAGAAAAAACAGTCGTCTCCCAGTTAAAATCTAAATATTCTCGAGCAAAACGTAGTCGTTCCTCCTTGTGTTTTTGTGTCAAAAATGGTTTTTTAGCTGGCTTCCGGTGATGTAAACCTTCCTGGAGTGCACGGCGAACAGTTCGCAAAGATGTATTAAATTGATTTGCAAACGTTCTAGTTGGAATGAAACCATTTGTTTCATATTCTTCCACCATGAAACGTCGCTGAGTCGGGTTAATAAGCGGCGGCCTTCCACTTCTTACACGACTCTGCAGACTACCTTCTGCTTCAAACCTCTTTACCCAACGGCTCACAGTATTTCTCTGAAAAACGAAAATATTATTACTCACTTGCAACTAGCGATTCATTTAATAAAGAAATCATACACCACATCTATCATCATAACTATAAAATTTAAAAATAACTTACACATAAGCCGGTTTCAATCGTAATTTGAGAAATATTAAGCCCATTTTTACGCAAAGCGACAATATTTGCCCTGGCATCAATACTAATATTTGCTTGCATCTTGAATAAGGATAATCAAACAACACGCTAATCGCAATAATAACCCAAACGCTCGAAACAAAGTTCACCAGCCAACAACTATTCTACTTTATTCAATTCAGTAGTTTATTTTGTTTCACTTTCAACCTCATATTTTCTATTTTTTGTTAAATAATAATTTCAACTAATACTTGGAAACGCATTACTTCGGGTGTAACGATCTTACTTATCGTAGACATTGGAATTCATAATTAAACACAAAAAGTGTTATATGTAGCAGGGATTTGAACGTAGGCTACAATGAGTGCGCATCATCTTAACTATAGCGTTAACCGCTGAGCCAAATGAACACATTTTTTAAGATTAAATTAAATATCACTACGCCGCGCGACGTTGTGACATGAGAAGCTTGTCACTAAGGCAAATGATCTTTATATCGTACTCTTTCTGACTAGATAATGATGAAAGAGTGCGATATATGAGATCGTGTCTGTGTGCAAAATGTTTGTTATAGAAAAAGGTCATAAGTGCGACTTGTTTTGATGCGATAGATTTGTGAAACTGCTCATCGATTTATGACCCATACTAGTACACACCCGTACTAGTTAGAGGCAGGGTCGCCATGTACATGGCGACGCTGCCTGTAACTGGCGCTGGATCAAACGCGACCACCTACCGCGATTTATTCAGAATTTTAAAACAATAGCAGTGACAATGTGTGCTAAAGACTTTACTTCTAATTACGGACCAATTTCAAACGGACGACTCATAGTGAAAAATGTGTCAGTCAACGCAAAATAAAGAGGAGGTTTTTCTTAACCAAAATGCAGCTGGAGCTAATAATGGAAAGGCGCAGCAAGACCTTGGCTGGCATCTGGGAGTAAATAGCTTGATTTTGTCTATTTTGGCGGTTATGGGTCTGATTGTTTTCTTATACATGGCGTATAAGTTCTACGAGAATTGCCATAAACGGTGGATAAGGCAAGAAATGTTCCACGCTACGTTCCGGAGCTTCCGAACATCATCGAGACGCAGGACAGCTGTACCGATTGCTGCTGAGCGTGCAGTGGGTGCAGAAGAGCCTTCAGGAAAGTGAGTGCGTAAGTGATGTCAAGTGCGCGTATTATAGCCTCGATGTGATAGTGCGTGAAATGTTTGGTGTTTGGCGTTGGTATTATCTTCATAATGGGTAAAAATTAAGGACTATTTTCTTACATTTTATTTTATTACTAGCTTCTGCCCGCGACTTCGTACGCGGATCCTGTTGCTTATGCCAGTGACAACGGGGTCGTCAAAATCGAAGATCTAACGAAACGAAAACGAAACGAAACGAAACGTCGAAACGTCTGATGTCGAATTCTAAGAGCCCGGGGACGGGAAAACAACGGAATGTGCGAGACGATTCGAGACGTTCCAGATCGTTCATTTTTGTAAGTCAACAGGAAATGCCCATCAGACTAAACAACTTTTGCTAAGACGTCATTAATATTTCAATATGTACTTACCCACCTGAGCAACACATACCGTTTGTTTCTTTTTGCCATTTAACAGCTTCACAAAAAGTACAATTTTGAACCATATCTCCGATGGCGGAATATGTGGCGTAGTCAATCATAGCAGTATACGTTAATGCACTCCGTTCCTTATCAACCCAAGGATGGTTGCCATGCTCTACGGCTATATTTTGAAACACATCCGATTCTTCAGATGTTATCGTCATTCTGTTCAAACAATGTCGAAGTCGATCAGAATTCAAACGTTCGATGCGCTCTTCTTCTGTCTCTTCATGCCGTACTCCAGCAATTCTTTCTCTCTCACTTTTTAACTGTGAATGAATATTTTGTTGTGTGCGTGTTCGGGACAATGTATGATAATATCAATCGCATAAAATCGCATCACGTTCATCACTCGTTTCAAAAGACCTGTTAGTAGATGTGCGAATACGCTAAGAACTCAAGCGTGATACTGTATTGGTAAACGTTTCTGATTCGCGAGACAATGCATATCGCTCACGATCAGCGGACAGTGGCGCGTCACGTTCCGCACTTGTCTCTAGAGACCTAGAAGCAGATGCGTAGATACGCTGAGAATTCAAGCGTAATTCTCTATCCGCGAACGTTTCCGACTCGCGAGACAATGCGTGACGTTCATGATCAGGCGGTCAGTCGCGCATCACGTTCCCCACTTGGCTCTAGAGACCTAGAAGTCGATGCGTACATACGCTTGGAACTCAAGCGCAATTCGCTATCCGTGAACGTCTCCGACTCGCGAGACAATGCATGACGCTCACGATCCGCGGTCAGTCGCGCATCATATTCTTCACTGGACTCTAGAGACCTTGTAGATGCGTAAATACGCTGAGAACGCAGGCATGCTTCGCGATCTGAAGAGGTTTCCACGAAGCGAGCCTGATATTCTCGAACAGCATCAAGTCTCTCCTGACGCTCTTTGCTAGATTCTTGGGATCTTGTGATCCTCAATCTTTTAGCTCCTTTGGAACATTGGGAAAGATTTGACCTCTTTCTAGGCATGGTTATAATTTTACTGTGAAGATACCTGATCAATTAAAATCTAAGTGACTGCTCCCCTGCGGTATCGGGTAGGCTACCGTGTCATGAAGATAAATGGAAAAGGAAATTAAACACTCAAATAACATAAGCCCGAAGGCATATTTATTCGATAAAATAAAAAAAATAATGAGAGTTTTGGCCAGTTGAGTCAAATTTTCAATGATATACCATCGTCATCAAAAATTAGTCCTAAACTGTTACCGCCTTCACCGCGTGGAGGTACTCCCAGCTTATGTTATTTTATAATATACAGTAAAAACAGTTTAGTGATTAAACAAATTAGTGATAGCTTTGATTTTCACATCAGATGTTTCTGATCTTCGCTTTTTATAAGTCAACAGGAAATGCCCATCAGACCGAACAACTTTTGCTAAGACGTCATTCCTATATGTGTTATGGTGTAGCTGGGCTCTTGGAGTTCCACATAAGGTGTTCCAGATCTTCAAATTTATTCTCTCAACAGAAAATGCTCATCACGTGGAACAATTTTTGCTATGGCACCGTTTCTGTATCTCTTATAGTTTAGCTGGTCTGTTGCGGTTCTGCATCAGGTGTTCAAGTTTTCAAGATAAATTATAGCATATATGTTGCCCAGACTTAATACCTATACAACAAAAAAAAATCATTCAGATCCGTCAAGTAGTTCCGAAGATTAGCGTGTACAAACAGACAGACAAACAGACAGATTTTTTTTTTTTGGATTCGTGCTCTATTACTGTTTCTAACCCCCCTCAATTATTATTTTTTTAATATATTCAATGTACAGACACAGTTTTTTTACTGTTTTATTATTATAGATATATAGAAGACATAGATTACTATCTCGAAGACCTATTTATTAGATGTTTAAACCACAGGTATATGTGAGAGTAATTTTATTTTATTATTTAATTAATCAATTTTTCTACCGACTTCCGGTTTATGAAAGTAGTGCATTCGACAACTCGTTCCCCCACTAACGAGCGCGCTCGGGTATAAAAGAGGGGTGCAGTCTATCGTCAGATCAGACGTTGTTCGACTGCGGACACGGCACAAGCGGTGCTCTGAACTGTCTTCTGGGTATTCAGGTGGTATTATTTATTATCTTTACTTATTTATCTGGTTACTACGGTGATTAATTATTTATTGTGTTATTATTATTAATGTTTGTATTTTATACCAAATATATGGTTTTGATTGTTGATATATTTGTTTTCCTTTTACCACCTCGCCGTCATCAGAAGTGAGATAAGAGGCAAAATCTACGCCTACGAAAAATTTATGTTTCAGGAGCTTCAGGATGAATGCTGATGAATCTATTGTTGCGATCGAGGCCGCACAGCCGCAGAGTGATTCCGAGCAGGAGCTTCGAGAGCCACCTGCTCCTGGGTTACCAATTCAAGGACATGGAACAGCGAATCCATCAACTGGTCACTATTCAGGCACGAACGGCGGAGGCATTGCGGCGCGATCAGGATCTGCATCACTGTGCAACGGCAGCAATGCGGTCCCTTGCAGTTCAACGGCAACGGATGGCAGCCATGATTCAAGGGCAGTAGAACTTGTATCAATTAATCTTATGCAGAACATGATACAGCAAATGATGACACAATTGATGGATACCACGGCGCAAGCCTTCAACCCGCCAAAAGTACGGCCTACTCCATGCATGCGGAGTCTCGATCACCTTCATGTACCTACTTTTGACCCTGATGACATGACCGATACGGTAGAAGTTTGGTGTCGAAATGTAGAAGAGATCAAAAATGACTACGAACTCAGTGACAGAGAAATTCTCAATTTGTCAAGGAAAAACTTACGAGGACGAGCTGCTGAATGGGCTCGTCGTAACTATTCCACCTTAACTAGCTGGCCAGAACTTAAAGCCGGTCTAATTGAAACTTTCGCAGATGAAGCCAGATATTACGACGACCTGACGCAGTTTATGGAGTTCACCAGCGAGCAGACCAGCAGCCTTGCTGAATATGCAACCAGAAAATGGGAGTTAGCGAAGAAGGTGATTGGTGTGGAGATGACTGAGCAGCGCCTCGTGGAAGCTGTGATTTCAGGTATGTTAGATTCCCGAATTCGTTCAGACTTGTTGCGACTTACACCAAAAAATTTACCTCAGTTAATCCAAAGTCTTAATTCATATAAACGCAAAAGGCCTGGTAAAGAGTCTGATCACAATAATGTACCATCTAAACGTTCAAAAACGACTCCTACTACTGACGTTAGATCTAGACGGTGTCATAAATGCCACAAGTTAGGTCATATACAAAAGGATTGTCGCTCAGATACAAACAGCCGTTGTCCTGATAAGGGTACAGTTTCCACCCCCAATACTAATACAAAGCCAACTACATCAAAACCCCCTACAATATCTTGCTCGTTTTGTAACAGAAAAGGTCATACTTTCGAAAATTGTTTCCAACGCTTGAATAAGACATCTAAAGACGAAAAATCGACTCGTATCAATAGTCTGATTCTAAATAATCAACAATTAAATACCATTAAAATTGATGATCGAATTTGAATAAATTAATGCTTAATAGACAGTGGTGCGGAATGCTCCCTTATGCGCGAAAGTATAGGTGATTCAATAAAGGGTAGTATAAGTTATGAACCACATATTTGCGAAGTATTGGAGACAGTGCTTTCAGTTGTTCACGAAAGAAACTATGTATGGTGTGTGTTGATGGCCTTAATGTTGAATTGGATTTTGTATTGGTACCTGATCGCTCTATACATTATGACATAATGATTGGTTAAAATCTTTTTAATATTCCCGGAATTGAAGTGACGTTTACAAAAAATTTTACTAAAGTCTATCGTAACCCTCATTATATTAAATGTGTTCAAAAAAAATTTGATCTTGACTCAATAGATGTGAATTAACTATTCGTTTGAAAAATCCAGATAAAATAGTTCAAAGACGACCTTACCGTTTTGCGCCAGCCAAACGTGAACATGTCAAAGATATAATTGAAAATTGAAAGAGCAATAACATTATAAAATGCAAATTCTTAAAAACTGAGATTGAATATTTGGGAAGAACTGTCTCCAATGGTCAAGTAAAATCCAGTCCAGGTAAAATCTACGCCCTTTTGAATGCCCCCATTCCAACAACTGTTAAGCAAGTCCATCAATTTTGTGGACTAGCAAGTTATTTTCGAAAATTCATCGCTGATTTCTCTCTTATCATGATTCCCTTATATAATCTAACTCGTAACAATGTTAAATGCAATTGTACCTTTGATCATGATACTGCTAGAAATACTGTTATTTAGTACCTTGCTTCCGAACCTGTACTGACTTTATTTGATCCTACAAAGCCGGTTGAGCTTCACACGGATGCCAGTTCCGCAGGTTTAGGAGGCATTCTTTTTCAAAAACATAATGAGCTAATTAAAGTAGTAGAATATTTTAGCATGCGAACCACTGAAACAGAAAGCCGTTATCATTCTTACGAGTTAGAAACGCTAGCAGTAGTTAGGTCTATTAAACATTTCCGTCATTATCTTCTTGGCAGACCGTTTAAAGTAATTACTGATTGTAACTCGTTGAAAGCCTCTCATAACAAGAAAGAATTACTTCCCAGGGTTCATAGGTGGTGGGCCTATTTGCAATGTTTCGATTTTAATATTGAGTACCGTAAAGGCGAACGTATTCCCCATGTAGATTACCTTAGTCGCAATCCAACAACTGTCAGCATAGCTAATGTTCAAAATTATAGTGAATGGCTAGAAGTAGAGCAAAATAATGATCCCGATACCAAAAGTATAATTGAATCAATCAAGCGAGGTAATATAGACAAAGACGTAGCTTCCAGTTACGAAATACAAAATGGACTACTGTATCGAGTTATCTCTATTAATAATAAAGTCAAGAAACGTCTTTTTGTCCCAAAAAGTTATCGCTGGCATATCATTCAAATTTATCATGATGCCCTTAAACACTTCGGCTGGGAAAAAACTCTCGAGAAAATCAGAGCAATTTTGGTTTCCGAATATGTCCAAGTGTACCCGTAAATATGTTGACAATTGTTTGACTTGCAAAATCAACAAAAGCCAATCAGGATCACGACAAATTTCCCTACACCCAATAGATAAGGCTCCTACTCCTTTCCATACCGTTCATATGGATACAACTGGTAAATTGAGTGGCAATAAACCTACTAAACAGTACGCTGTCGTATTTATAGATGCGTTTACCAAGTTTTGTTTTATGAAACCAGGTACTAATTTAACTGCAGTAGCTGTTAACTGCTTAAAAGAACTTATATATATACCTTTGGTACACCTAAATGAATTGTTTGTGATCAGGCTGCTTCTTATACTGGTAAAGAATTTACTAGTTTTTGTGAACATTTATCTATAGAGTTACATTTTATAGCTAGTGGTGTGAGTCGTGCAAATGGACAGGTTGAACGACTAGTGAAGGTTCTGACAAACTGCTTTACAATTGTAGAAAATACAACCAAAAGAAGTTGGAAGGATGCAGTTGGTGAAGTTCAGTTGGCAATAAACAGCACTTTTAGTAAAAGCACTGGCCACACCCCCTTCCAACTTCTGATGGGCTGTGATCAGTCACCTCCCGCTATATCAACCTTGCTAAATGATGTTGAACGCTTGGATCTCGACACTTGTCGTCAAGAGTCAAAAATTAGGATGGACGAGCTGGCTCAGGCGATTGTTTCGATAAAACAAAAGCCCTTTAAAGTAGGTGACATTGTGTTAGTTAAGCAAAATCTGCGAGCAATCAACAAACTTGACAGTAAGTTTCGAGGTCCTTGCGTCATTACTCAAGTAAATGATAATGATAGATACACTGTGAAAGTTCCTAAAACTGGTAATGAGTTATGTTTCCGATGACAATTTGCGAATTGTCACGCCTGACATGGGCTGTGAATTAATCGATTCTTTGGATCTATCAGATTAATATAGATTATTTATGGAAAATTTTGTTAAAAGATATTGTTAATTTTTCTGTTCTACTTGGGAGAATCGTCTTGCATATCAGTGAGCGTCTGGCCAACGATCATGGTTATGTTTGACAATCACCCCAAAATGTTGCCACGTGATTTGGCCGTAAAATTTAGTTGTCATGTGATTTGACAGTATGCCATGTGATTTGGCCGTAAAATTTAGTTGTCATGTGATTTGACAGTATGCCATGTGATTTGGCCGTAAAATTTAGTTGTCATGTGATTTGACAGTATGCCATGTGATTTGGCCGTAAAATATAGCTGTCATGTGATTTGACAGTTTGCCATGTGATTTGGCTGTAAAATTTAGTTGTCATGTGATTTGACAGTTTGCCATGTGATTTGGCTGTAAAATTTAGTTGTCATGTGATTTGACAGTTTGCCATGTGATTTGGCTGCAATACCTGATTTTCATGTGACTTGAAAACAGGCCATGTGATTTGGTCAGAACTGAATTTAGATGCCATGTGATTTGGCTTTTGTGGTCATGTGATTTGACCAAGTCTGGTCGGCATGAGACTTATTTTTTGAGTCAAGTGATTGACTAATGATTGTAGACAAAAATTTCCATATCTTACGTAAACAATAGTTATATGCGATTTATTGTGACAATGATTTCGCGAGCCAAGAAGGCTGCTCGTCAGAATGGCCGTGTGAGAGTAATTTTATTTTATTATTTAATCAATTTTTCTACCGAGTTCCGGTTTATGAAAGTAGTGCATTTGACAACTCGTTCCCCCACTAACGAGCGCGCTCGGGTATAAAAGAGGGGTGCAGTCTATCGACAGATCAGTTGCATACGACTCGGTTCTTGTCGTGTGCGATCACAGGCGGCCACCATCCGATCTTTAAAGTAAAGTCGGTATGTCACTTGTCGGGCATCTCGATCGAGAGGCCTTATAAATCCGATACGGTTGGACAGTGTCACCGCTGCCAACTTTACGGTGACGCCCAACGCAATTGCTACGCGACCCCTAGATGCGTCAAGTGTCTGGGTGAGCACGCAACTGCTGACTGTCCCCGTCCGAAAGACCGCAATCTGTGCACAGAACCTCCCAGCTGTGTGCTATGCGGCCAATCAGGTCACCCCGCCAATTACCGCGGCTGCCCCAAAGCTCCAAAATCCTCTTCTCCCAAATTGACCAAGCGTGCGAACGCTCGTCAACAAAGGGAAAGCCCCTCTGTTAAGATTCCCTCCTCAGAGATGCCCGAGCGTCTCAGCCTTCAGAGGCCCTCCCCATGGAACTCGCTGAATCATCAGAGAGCGTTCCCTGCATTGAGGCCCTCCCAAACTCTGCTCATGCCAGCGCTGATGGATTCGCCAGTCCCCGCGCCGAACCTAGCCTCCGCGACCACGCCCCCCCTACCTAAGGTCGCCCCCGCCGCTCCTAAAGCCACCGCCGCCGCTCCTAAGGCCGCCGCCGCCGCTCCTAAGGCCGCCCCCGCCCCATCTAAGGCCGCCCCCGCCGTTTCAACCGCGCCCTCAGCCTCCCGCGTACCTGCATCTCTCCCTACCAAGAGGATAGGCGAAGTCATCAACCTCGCCTACCAAATTTACCCCAACCCCGCTGCTGAAGCTATGGCTAGGGATATACTCGCGTGCAAAGCAAATATTAGCGACATCCTTAAGGTGTTCAAAGCGTATCCGGAGATTACGCAAGCCCTAGATAAACTTTACTCTAACTAATCCAATGGATAAGGAAAGGCCGTGTACTACCAAACCCCGATCCCTTAAGTTAGGATTCTTTAACGCCAATGGCATTATTAACCAACGTGATGAGATCGCCAATTTCCTCCGCGACCATCAACTTGATATCCTCCTCATACAGGAGTCCTTTCTTAAGCCCCATTATCGTGACCCGAATATTGCCAACTACCGTATAGTACGCAATGATAGGTCTCGTTGTCACAAGGGCGGTACCCTAATATACTATAGAAAGGCTCTGTACTGCATTCCTATGGACCCTCCTCCCCTCGCTCGCCTCGAGGTCTCTGTCTGTCGGCTCGGCATGACCGGTCATCAGCCGTTAACTATTATATCAGCATACGTCCCTCCATCACCATCGGAGGATGATCCTATCCTCCTCAAGGATGACCTTTCTGCTCTTCTTGGCCTGGGTGACTCCGCCTTACTGGCGGGCGATCTCAATGCCAAACATCCCTCCTGGAATAGTAACAGGACCTCTTCCAGAGGTAGGATCGTGTTTAACCTCTGTTCCCAACTGAACTTCGACGTCATCGCCCCGATGACTCCCACTCATTTCCCCCACGATCCCAACCATCTTCCCGACATCCTCGATATAGCGCTGCTCAAGAATGTGAACCTCCGTTTGCAATCTATAGAGACGCTACACGAGCTTAATTCCGACCATCGTCCAGTGATATTAGAACTAGCTCCCCGTTCAGGTCCCTCTGACCCTAGCCAGCCCCCTCCGACCCAAATTATTACCGACTGGAGGAAAGTAAGCGAAAGCCTACAATCCACCACGTCGCCTCACTTAGACGCTATCCCCGACCACTTGGTGACAGTCGCAGACACGACGGGCGCGATCGACTCGTTCACAAATCATGTACAATCCGTCTTGAACGATTGTTCAAGGGAGGTTCCGGCGATGAGCGATCATCGCTGGAAACTGCCTGACGATGTGCGTGATCTGTTGACCGAGAAGAACGCGGCCGTCCGTGCGTACAGTGCCTTCCCCTGCGATGCGAACAAGGCTCACATGCGCTCTTTACAGCGTGCTGTAAAGAAACGCATCGAGGAGCTGCGCTCCAGCCGCTGGGACAAGACACTTAGCGAACTCGAGCCCACCCACCTAGCCTTCTGGGAACTCCAGAGGAAGAGTTTGGAATCGACTACTATTCAAATTATTTTCTAAAACATTAATATTAAAATCACCACAAATAATTGAGGGTTTGCTACACGTTGCAAGTTTCGCTAATACATCTTCCATTACAGACTCAAATAAAGAATAGTTTTGGTAGCTTAGGGGTCTGTACACGCACACTATAATATGCTCATCCAGCTCGACACAGGAAAGTTCGATGCAATGTTCAACCGATAGGCCAACTATGTCATTTCTTTCTTTATATTTTAAACAATCTTTTAATAAGATCAATGAGCCTCCACGCGACATAGCTTTGCGATTAAAACAACTGCCCACACTATAGTTTTCATAGTTAATTAGCATTTGGTAATCCTTTAACCAATGTTCAGTAAAACAAACAATGTCAAACATGGTTTTTTTCTAAAAACATTTCAATTTCTAATAATTTGGATGAAATACCTTGAATATTTTGATGAAATAATTTCAAGGTATTCTGCTGTTTCTGCAACTTAACTTTATGAGAGCAAGAAGGTACCTTGTTGTTTGTAGGTTTAACTATATGGTTATTGATACCTTCTGTTGTCTTACAAACTAGTTTAAATTATTATCCGGAGTTTGACCACGGACCTCAATGATATCAGGTAGTGAGTTCCTACCACTTGTGCAACTCGCATCAATAGATGGCTGGTCCATAATGACACATGGATCCTCTTTCGTACAGTTTGTATAATTATGTATAGCATAAGTGCTACAATCATTCTGGGTCACCACCTTATTATTAGTATTATTACTAATTGATGTGGAGCTAATAACACAAGACTTCGACATACTACTTATGTCTGAGTTAATACTATAAGCTAATAGCCGCGCTATTTGATGTCTAAACCTAAAGGGCAGATACACAGTTTCCCTAGTCGATTTTAATTTTCCAACAAAACTGTTGGTGTCAAAAAACATAAGCTTGTCACTATAGTGACTTACTAGAAGATGCACATGTTTATTTAACATATGTATATAATTATTTTGTCTGTATGTTAAGTGTTTAAAATATGGGAAAACACACAAAATTATTTTATTACAATTAATGTTTAGAATGTCTGTAACACAGTTAGTAATATCTTCCTTTGTGACCTTTAAACTATTACCTATAAATACAGAAATATTGGTTGATGGATTATATTGAAACTTTGTTATTGATGCCATTATATGTTTGTAGGATAACCCTGGTGTACAATGGTTCTGAATGTTATATCTTAGGTTATTATTAATTAATTTCCCTATACCTCTGCCTATGCTATCAGAAAACATTACTGAAAGACTTGCTTGACTGCTACCAGAGGAACAAGTACTAGATACTGCCTGTGGCACTTCTTGTACAATATCATGGTTATGGTTGGGGATACAACCTTGGGCACTCACAGCTTGAGACTCCGTTGCCTCAGGCTGGACGGCCACAAGGTCAGACTCCCTCTGACAAGTACACTGCGTGTTGCTGAGAGTCAGCGAGTCCACTCTGTCTGCGTTGTAATTACACAAATCCACTACATAACTCATTTGCAGCTAGTATATGTTCCTTTATTTGGTTTTCAGATATTATATATTTACCATAAAGGGACTTTAGTGAGTCATCCAGAACCTGTATTTCTGATTGCAAACGCTGAGTGTCTATTTCATAAATGTTCTTACTATCTTCCAATTTTATGTTCTTTCCTAAGTTGTATATTTTTGGAATAGCTTTTTTCTTAATAATTTTATTCAGTCTAGCATATTTTTTTAATTTATTTTGACTAAGTTTATAACTAGACTTATCTTTTAGTAAAGAATCTTCTGTAAGGTCTATGGTTATTAACGAACATGGGTTACAGTTTGTATTTAATAATTCATTATATAAATGGTTGGTTTCTTTGACCTGAGTACGTTCCTTTTCCTTTTGTAATTTAGAAATTTGTACATTTGACTGGATTAATTCATCCTCTAAGTCCCTAACTTTGTTCAAAGCCTCCTCATACAAATTACTACAGTTGTTGAAACCATCTGTGACCATCCTTAATTTATCCCGTTCATCAACAACCTCCAAGTATTGCTGATGTAAGTCTACTAGCTTCCGCTTCAAGCTAGAGTTCCTGTCAACTATCTTCTTGACTTCCTCCTCACTTTCATCTCTCTCTTGCAACAGCTGTTAACATTAAATATTAGATGCTTTTAATTCTTGGAGGGCCGTTCTTAATTTAAGCTCCATATCCTGAGCAGTAGCCTTACGGGTCATCACAGGCATGGTTTCAGATATGGTTACTGAAAGTAGAATTAAAGAAACGGTGTGAGAAACAATAGGATAGACAAAAACTTAGATAAATATGGGAAATAAAAAGAGAAATTGGAGAAGTTAGCGTAGTTATATGGAAATATGAAGCAGGTAGGCTAACGAATTTACTTTAAAGGCATTTATTAAATTAATCAACAATAAAATCTACTTCTATTGCCTTCAATATTTTTTTCTATTTTATGTGGGTAGGATGCCTAGACGAAATTTAAGTTTAAGTACTTATTTATTAATATTATAATTATGTAAAATACAAAATCACGGTCATGAACCTTATTGTGGTTGTCTACGAGCATAAAACATGCAAATTTACTTCACTTTATTGAGTTTTATTTACAGTTTACAAAGTTAATGAAGACGTTCCGTTCTTCTAACGAGGCCTCCATGCCCCCTCTCATTCGTTCCGACAGTAGCGTCGCCTTCGACAACGATGAAAAGGCTGAATGTCTAGCCGACAGCCTAGAGTCTCAATGCACCCCCAGCTCTCAACCAATAGACGAAGCTCACCTTTCTGAGGTCGACGCCGAAGTCGAACGTAGAGCCTCTCTCCCACCCGTTGAAGACCCTGATTATCCTTTGCCTCCTGTCACTCCCGACGAAGTGCACGATATTATCAAGAGGCTCAAACCCCGGAAAGCCCCCGGCTCTGACGGTATCACCAATAAGGTGTTCAAACTCCTCCCCGCCCATCTCATAATGCTAATGACCGCCATCTTCAATGGCGCTCTAAGCAACAACATTTTTCCTCAGGCATGGAATGAGGCCACCGTTGTCGGCATTCCGAAACCAGGCAAACCCAAGTCTGATCCCACCAGTTACCGTCCCATTAGTCTACTCAATGTTCTAGGCAAAATCTACGAGAGGCTTATTTATAAGCGGCTCAAAGACTTTGCCGAAGCAAAGAGTCTCATTCCCGACGAGCAGTGTGGCTTTCGAACCGAACACAGCTGAGTCCAACAAGTCCACCGCATCGTCGAGCACATAAGCGCTGGTTTTCAGCGTGGCTTGATGACGGGTGCGCTCTTCTTTGATATAGCGAAGGCATTCGACAAAGTCTGGCACAACGGCTTACTATACAAGCTTTACCAACTCGGAGTGCCAGATCGTCTCGTGCTCATCTTGCGTGACTTTTTGTCGAATCGCACGTTTCGCTATCGCATCGAGGGTGCGCTCTCTTCACCCCACCCGATACGCGCTGGCGTCCCTCAGGGCTCCGTAGTATCCCCCCTCATTTTCACGCTGTTCACCAGCGACATCCCCAAAGATAAAAAGGCCCAGTTGGCTCTATTCGCTGACGACACGGCCATCTATTACTCGGGTCGCAACCCAGACTGCATAGCTCGTACCCTCCAATCAGCGGCAAAAGCCTTAGGCGCTTATTTCCGGAAATGGAGAATCGAGGCAAACCCCATCAAGAGTCAGGCAGTACTCTTTTCCAAACCGCGTTCGTCCCCCTCTCTGCCCAGTCCGATAACCATGTTCGGTAAGCCTATCCCTTGGGAGAAGCAAGCCAAATACCTTGGTGGGATTCTGGACCACCATCTCACTTTCGGAGAGCACATAAAGACGGTGCGTTCGCGCGCCGCTTTCGCTCTCGGTAGGCTCTACTTCATGTTGAATGCACGCAGCAAATTGTCACTCAAGTGCAAATTGCGCATTTACACGGCGTGCATTCGTCCCATCATGACGTACGCCTGTGCTGTATTCGCACACGCACAACCATGCCGTCTCCATAGGATGCAGACCCTCCAAAACCGTTTCTTGCGAAGAATCACAGGAGCCCCTTTTTACCTTCGCAACGAGAACCTCCATCTCGATCTAAAAATACCTACCATCCAGCAGTTCATGAAACGCTCCGCCAAGCGCTTCTTCGACACTGCTGAGAAGCACTCTAACCCGTTAATCGTATCGGCCGCCCGGTACACGCCCTCCCGTATTAGTAAGACTCGACGACCGAGACATACTCTGACCGACCCTGACGATGCTATTACTCTCCTCCAGGAGAGCAATAAAGCCACCAGTACAGTTAAGAAACACAGACACAGACCGCCGTCATTCCGTCCTCGCCGCCGAGGCCCGCCGCGACGACCCCGTTCGTCCCCTCCCCGACCCTTGCTCGTGCCAGTCCGCGCCGCTGAGCCTGTAGTTTTAAATTCGTCCCTAAATAATGGAAATCCGATCCAGCCTGTCCCTTTGCTGTCCTCTCCCAGCGACGCCCTAAGCCGAGGCTCGTACCCCACAGGGGGTGCCCTTAGCGTGTAGTCGCTTAGTTTGTAATCTATTTTGCCCTGGCTGGAGGCCCTAATTTTTAAGGCAGCACCACAGGAAAGTCCGGTTAAGCAGCCGACAACCTCCTAGGTTGAACTGCGAGATGCCAATCCGAAAAAAAAAAAAAAAAAAAAAAAGCGACAGATCAGACGTTGTTCGACTGCGGACACGGCACAAGCGGTGCTCTGAACTGTCTTCTTGGTATTCAGGTGGTATTATTTATTATCTTTACTTATTTATCTGGTTACTATGGTGCGATGGTGATTTATTGTGTTATTATTATTAATGTTTGTATTTTATACCAAATATATGGTTTTGATTGTTGATATATTTGTTTTCCTTATACCACTTCGCCGTCATATATATGTAGGTACCAATCTTCAGGCAATTTAATATAAAAACCTGTTATGGCTGATGAGCTTAATGATATTTTAACACAATTAAAGTACATAAAAGAATATCTTACGAAGTTGGAGCAGCCAGAAGATCGGTACAAGATTTAAGTGGTAAATATAAACAAGCTGACGATTTATATTATAAGTTTAATGGTATTTGTACGAACACAGAGTATAACGTATCTGTGTGTGTGTGTGTGTGAAATAAAAACATCAGATCTTAAAGTTTTAGAAGATTTATATGAAAAGATAAAATCAACATTTTATAAAATAAAGTCACTTGTTTCTGTTGTGGAATCGGAAAGCATCAACATGGAAAAATTTGATTTAAAAACGGCAATATCTTTGCTACCCGACAAAGCTATGTTAGACGACGCTGGTAAAAAATCCTTAATTAATTTTATCCTAAAATCTAGGTTATCAGAAAATGCAAAATTACGCATGTCTCAAAATTATTCTTCAATAGCAGAATTAATAAAGGATATGAAACGTTTCCTACTGTCTAAAAAATCTGATACCGCAATCCAAAGTCAATTACAGCGTGGAAAGCAAGGAGGAAAGACTATAGAAGATTTCGGTAAGGATATTGAGACTATGTTTGTTGACTTGACCATTTCACAGGCCGACGGGGATTCTCAGAAGTACGAAATTTTAAAATCAGTTATCGAGAAAAACGCGATTAAACGATTTTCTGACGGCCTGAGAAATAGTCGTGTTAGTACTATTGTAGCGGCGCGCAATTATTTCACGTTGAAAGATGCTATCGGGGGAGCAATGGATGAAGAGCTGTCGTCGCAACCTGAAAGCTCAGTCATGAATTTCAGCCACTCAAGAGGTAAGTTTAGTAACTACAACAATCGTGGATATGGTCATCAGAAAAGATATAATAGCATGAGGAGGCCTATGGCACAGCCGATACGTGGTAGAGGAGCACGTACGGAAAATAACTTTAGAAACTATAATACGAATAACAGAGGTGGCAGCCGCGTATACCAAAATACATATTATGCTCGAGGAAATAGGTTTCAAAATTATAGAAATAACCAAATCAATATGACTCAACCAAAATCGGAGAATTCACATGAAAATCAGCAGAAAAGTTTGGAAAACATAGAGGCAGTACATAGTTTTTTTCGTGCATAACAAATCAAACATAATTAGTGACAGCATAAATTCGGTTCCCATGAGTGTATTCGGCGTTACTCAGAATTGGTTAGTTGACACCGGTGCTTCATTGTCCGCCGTGAAGTACGAGAAATTAGTTTCGCAAGACATACCATTTCATATAGAGAGAATTTGCGTCAGAGGTATTGGTGGCAAAATTTATTCTGATGGTTATGTTTATTTGAACTTACAAGTAAATAATACCGAACTGACTCATAAGTTTTACGTATTTAAACATTTACCATGTCGAACAGATGGAATCTTGTCAGGACTCTTTAACTAAATTTAATTGCGTATTGAACTTTGAATTAAATACCTTGTCGATTCAAACAACTACAGGAACTATTGTTTTAGATTTAAGAATGGGTAATATAGGTTTTAATAACTATATGGTAGTACCGCCACGGTGTGAAATATTACATTATGTTGATACAAATATAGATCGAGATTGCGTCATATTTCCGCAAGAACTTTGTGATGAAATTTATTTAGCGAACGCGATTGTTTCTCCGAAGTCAGGAAAAATACCTTTAAAGATTTTAAATACTAGGGACAGTTCCGTGAAACTGAGTTATTTTTCACCAAAAATAGATTATTTAAGTAATTATAATATTTGTAATTTTGAATCGAATTTAATTAACGCAGATAGAGTGAAAACGTTATTTAAACTGTTGCGTTTGGAACACATAAACACGGAAGAGAGAACATCAATTGAGAACATTTGTGCGAAGTACCTACTCAGATGTTTTTTATATAGATGGAGATAAGTTAGGTGTGACTAATATTTATCAACAAACTATACAATTGAAAGACAATGCTGTACCTGTTTGTACTAAACCATATGGGATACCAAAATCGCTAAAACCAGAAATGGTTAGGCAAATTGGTAAGATGTTGGAAGAAGATATCATAGAAGAATGCCAGAGTGAATGGTCTAGCTCAATACTTCTAGTACCAAAAAAGAATGACAATTCGGACGAGAAGAAATGGCGCGTTGTGATAGACTACCGAAAGTTGAATGAAGTAGTGAAGGACGACAAATTTCCTTTGCCTAATATAAACGACATATTAGATTCTCTGTCTGGTTCTGTATATTTTAGTCATCTAGATTTAACACAGTCATATTATCAATTAGAACTTTGTCCGGAAAATAGAAAATATACAGCTTTCACCACAAATAAGCAGTATCAATTAAAAAGATTACCAATGGGTTTAAAAAATAGTCCAAGTGCATTTAGCCGCGCTATGACAGTAGCTATAATAATAATAATAATAATAATCATTTAATTCAGGTAACAAGACCCATACAATATATACCTTATAGACTAACATACATAACTAAATTACATTACCTGTTCGTAGGTATAGTATCTTATGCCTATGTTAGTTACTTCACTTCACTGAGCGATCGTGTGGCACTTGTCCGCGGAAGCGACGGAACACCACACCCTTCGGCCAAAAGTCCTCCACCATGACGAGCTGCAGATAACACGTTGGTAGCCGCACCACAAACGCCCTGAAGTTGACGTTGCGATGCGAGTCCAATAGCTGCACTCTCGGCGTGTAGTTGGTCTTTCGGCGCACGTACTCGACGATGTCCTCCGCCGTATTGGTGTAGTGGAGGCGGGAGATGTACACCGGCGTGTTCGGCATCGCGGCACGTATGGTATTGGGCTCCACGGGAGCCGTGCCACAGCGGTTCTTGGAGGTTCTCAGGCGGCGCTTCCTCCTTTGCACCGTTACAAAACCATCACCATCAGCCTGTTCCGATGCCACTTCAGGCACGGACTTCACAGATGGATCATCCAGAGTACTTACGGTGACCCTGGCGGGATGACATTTAGCTGACGCTACAGACACAGGCCGCAGTTCAGTAGGCCAAGCAGTGCGAGCGGCGATTCGAGGAGGAGCCGCGGGGGCGGGGGCAGGGCTGCGGGGCGCACACAATGCGCGCTCTGCAGGCTCAGCAGCCGACGGCGGTGGCGAAGACAAAACTGCTGACGCGAAGCTTGCCCCCGACAAATCGTGGTTCACTCCGCGACGCGTATTGTTCGATGCACTCGATGGTGACCCAGATTCCGCTACCGCTTTACGCAACTGAATGACTTCATTACGCAAGTCAGCGACGGTGTTTTGGGATGCATCCAACCTCTTCTGCACACCCACTAATCTTACACAAGACAAGTGACAAGTATCTTATTTATTTAGATGATCTTGTATGCTTCGGTCGTAATATTAATCAACATAATAAGAATTTAATCGATATTTTGGAAAGATTGCGAAAAGTCAACCTCAAAGTTAACCCGCTTAAGTGTAATTTTTTGAAAAAGGAATTATTATACTCAGGACATGTGGTTTCGGATAAAGGTGTCAGCCCAGACCCTCGAAAAACCAAAGTCCTAGGATAATTTTGAATGACTTTGGTTTTTTGTCACAGTGATGAAATCAAAAGATTTGTAGCATTTGCCAATTATTATCGGTTTATCCCTAATTTTGCCGAAATTACAATACCTTCAAATATATTGTGTCGTAAAGGTGTTCAATTTACATGGACCGAAGACTGTGAGAGGTCTTTTATACATCTTAAACAATCCCTTATGTCTCCACCAATATTGCAATACCCCGATTTTTCGAAAGATAATGAATTTATTTTACATACAGACGCGTCTGGCGTTGCCATTGGTTCTATCTTATGTAATAAAAATGATTTACCGACAGCGTATGCATGTCGCACATTAAATAAATCGGAAGTTAATTACCCAACGATCGAAAAAGAATTGTTGGCAATAGTGTTGTCAGTACGTTATTTTCGACCTTATTTATATGGTAAAACATTTACGATTAAAACAGACCACAGGCCATTAGTATATTTATTTAAGATTCAGAGTTCAAGTACTCGTTTAATTAAATTTAGGCTAAGTTTAGAGGAATATGACTTTAAGATTGAGTATGTGAAAGGGGCGAATAATGTAGCTGCAGACGCATTATCTCGCATAGTTTTGACATCCAATCCATTCTGACTAGACGAATGAAAAGAATGCAAGACGATGTGCAAAGAGACCCAGTTTCGATTGTTAACAATTCTACAGATTGCAAGGCTGATCACCCAAAGGTCGTAGAAATGCTTAAAAAACCGAACACAGGAGTCGAATTAAGATACGGAACTTTTAACAATAAAAATTGTGACGAGATAAGTGTACTATACGACACGTTCTCATATTTACCTTCAAGGTACATAATGTACACTCATATCGATACTCGATCATGTACTGCACGAGCCGCGTTCGTGAGAGGTATAGAATCATTTTGTAATAAAATGAATATTCAAAAATTATATATAATGAAAGAGAAAAATAATATTAAATTAATAGAATGGTTAACCAATGAGATAAAAAACAATTCAAAGTGGTCCGGACCACGACTTTGTGTTATTAAAGGAGTAACTAGAATAGATGACGTCGACGACAGGAGAGTCATCTTAAATGATTTTCATTTACTACCCACGAGTGGACATGCAGGCGTTAGGCGCATGCTAAATAATATTAAACGTTATTTCTATTGGCCGAATATGTGCGAGGATGTTAAGAAGTTCGTTAAGAGATGTAATTGCTGTCAGAAGCAAAAACACTCTTTACCTACTGAACAGCTGTAGGGACACATGTATGTATGTAAGGCAGAGTGCAAGGTTAGCAAATTGTATGCGCGCGTGATGTATGCATTGGAACGACCAGTTACTGCGCACTGGTTCGGGCGAACGGTCCTCTCTCTCTGGGATCACGCGAAATATATTCGGTCAACATAACCCGATTTTCATTGACTCCAGAACCCCGACCCAGAAGGAGCAGCGCTCAAGTAGGGATTACCGTGGACACTCACCGTGTTGTATAGTCCCTAAAGTGGTGACCCCCGTATAACTATACACGTCTTACAATATTATAGTGCGCGTTTATAGTACTTGCCACGTGGCTACGAACTAATAAAAATGATGCAACCAGTGTTACCACCGCAAACGATGGCATCAACGCAGCCGACTGCGCCAGTGAAATCTGAGGACGGCGATTTATCACAAATCACCATCAAGACACAGATTCCTGAGTTTTGGGCAGACGAGCCACGGCTATGGTTTGGTCAGTTCGAGGTTATATTCGCAGACCAGAAAAAAGGCGAAAAGGCGAAATTCAACTTGGTAATCGCAAAGCTGAACAAGGACAATGTACGACAAGTGTCAGATTTAGTGCTGGAACCACCTGCAGACAAACCTTACTCAGTGCTAAAAGAACGACTGCTGAGCATATACGAAGAATCAGACACACAGAGAGTGCGGAAGTTGCTAAAAGAAATAGATCTAGGAGAACAGAAACCCTCGCAACTACTGCGAAACATGAAAGACCTGGCTAGGGGCAAATTTCCAGAGGACACCCTGCGCATGCTATGGATTGGACACCTACCAGCGACGGCACGAACGGTGTTGGCGGTCAGCGATATAACGGACTTGAACAAGCTGGCAGAACAAGCAGACAAGATCATGGAAACAGCAGAGCCGAGAGATACAATTTCCGAAGTCGCTGCCAATTCTTCCCCGTCAAGCACAGATTTATTGATCGCAGAGGTATCGAAACTAAGCAAGAGTATCCAGGAAATGCACAGAAGCAGTCAGAGGGAAAGAAAACCACGATCGCGATCGCCGTCACCAGGGAGGCGTTGGAACAACTCGTCGCAACGGCGGGACAGAAGGAGATCGGCGGACTGGGTGTGTTTCTACCATTTCCGGTTCGGGAAGAAAGCTAGCAAGTGCGAACAACCGTGTAGCTGGAAGAAAGGTGCGGCATCGTCAGGAAAACAGGATGCGGGAAACTAGCCACGATGCAGTCAACGGTGGACCACTGCATCGACTTGTCAAACCACCGGCTATGTGTTAAGGATACAATTACGGGTATGCGTTTTTTAATAGATACAGGTGCGAATGTTTCTGTCTTACCGGTTACCAAAAAACCATATAATATAAGTGATAGTACTAATTTCAAATTATATGCAGCCAATGGCTCAGAAATACAGACGTATGGCACAAGAAATGTAAAATTAAACCTTAATCTCAGTCAACCTTATCAATGGACCTTCATTGTAGCAAATGTTAAACAGCCAATTTTAGGAGCGGATTTTTTACGTCATTATAAATTATTAGTAGATTTAAACGCGCAAAAATTGGTAGATAAGAATTACAAACCTTTAACCAGTGGTAGCATGGTTAAATGTTCGGAACCCTCAGTCAGCATCGTAGACAGTGGCCATCCATTTCACGAGCTATTATCAGAGTACTCAGATATCACTAAACCCACGCCTTATAGGAACGACGATACCGATAGCGAAAATGACAAAATATTGCATCACATCGAAACGACGGGACCACCCGTACATACGCGTGCTAGACCCCTTCCCCCAAATAGGTATCACAAGGTGAAGGAAGAATTTAGGTTAATGCAGGAAATGGGGATCTGCAGACCCTCTAACAGCGCGTGGGCCAGCCCGCTACATGTGGTGGCGAAGAAAAACGGGGACATCCGGCCGTGTGGCGACTATAGGCGCCTGAACGCCATCACGAAACCGGACCGATACCCAGTACCACGGCTGCACGACTTCACCTACGTACTGTCAGGTAAGAAAGTTTTCTCAAAACTTGACATTAACAAATCATACCATTGCGTGAAAGTCGCGAAGGAAGACATCGAGAAAACGGCAATCATAACCCCCTTCGGTCTATTCGAATTCCCGCGCATGACCTTCGGTTTACGTAACGCGAGTCAGACATTCCAACGTTTTATGAACCATACAGTACTGCAAGGGTTAGACTTTTTATTTAGCTTTGTCGATGACGTCATCATAGCGAGCGACTCAATAGAAGAAAACAAAATGCATCTTAAACAGGTTTTTGAAAGATTTAGGCAGTTTGGCATCACCATTAATCTATCGAAGTGCGAGTTTGGAAAATCTAACATCGAATTCTTAGGATATGAGGTCTCGACGAACGGTATTAGACCACTAGACCATAAAATTAAGGCGATCTTAGATTTCCCGCGACCTCAAACCGTAGAACAATTAAGAAGGTTTTTAGGTATGATCAACTTCTATAGAGCAGGCATTCCAAACGCCGCCAGTCATCAGGCAAGCCTCAATGAATTTATGAAAGGCGCCAAAAAGAAAGATAAAACTAAGATACAATGGGATAGCAACTCGATTGAAGCTTTCGAGAAGTGTAAACAAGGTTTAAAGAACGCAGTAATGTTGTCACACCCTAAAGCAAATGTACCCTTAGCACTGATGACTGACGTCTCAGACACTTGCGCGGGAGCTGTGCTGCAGCAAAAAATAGGTAGAGCGTGGCAGCCATTAGGATACTTTTCGAAGAAGTTTACAAAAGCTCAACAAAAGTATTCTACGTATGACAGAGAATTGTTAGCCATTTACATGGCAATTAAGCATTTTCGGTATCTTTTTGAGGGCAATCAGTTAACCATCTTTACAGATCATAAACCCTTAATCTATGCATTCACAAAACTACATAGCAATTGTGAAACGCCAAAACGTACGAGGCAGTTATTATTCATCAGCGAATTCACAACGGACATTAGGTACATACAAGGCGAAAATAAGACCGTAGCCGACACATTATCACGCGTTGAAACAATACACTGCCCAACTGTAGTCGACTTCACAGAATTAGCGATAGCGCAAGACGGCGACCCTGAATTCGCACAATTATTAAGCGCAGGAAATAACAACTTTTGTTTAAAGAAATATCATATTCCAAACAGTGACGCACAAGTTTATTGTGAAATCTCGACCAATTCGTGTAGGCCTTATTTAACAGATAATTTCAGAAAACTTGCATTTAACACGGTACATGACGTCAGCCATCCAGGCATAAGGGCAACGCGTAAATTGGTCGCACAACGTTTCTTTTGGCCAGGGATAAATCGCGACGTCGGAAGATGGGCAAAGACATGCTTACAGTGTCAAAAATCAAAAGTTAATAGACACACGGTATCGGACCTGCAACAGTTCCCAGCATGTGACCGCTTTGAGCAAACTCATATCGACATAGTGGGCCCCCTCCCCACGTCGCGAGAAGGGCATAAGTATCTAATCACCATGATCGACCGATGTACGCGTTGGCCGGAGGCCATTCCAGTAAAAGAAATCACGGCAGAAGTCGTAGCAAAGGTATTTTATGAGTCATGGGTTAGTAGATTCGGTTGTCCCAATAAACTGACGAGCGACCAAGGGCGGCAATTCGAGAGCTCGTTATTCGCGCAATTAATGAAGTACATGGGTATAACGAAAACGCGCACCACACCATACCATCCTCAAAGCAATGGCCTTGTGGAACGCTGGCATCGCTCCATGAAGTCAGCGTTAACAGCTCGCCTCATTGACAACTCGTCCTGGCTCGATGAACTGCCAACAGTGTTGCTAGGGTTACGAACAGTAGGTAGGAGTGACAATGGCGTTAGTCCCGCAGAGTATGTGTACGGCCAGACGCTTCGTTTACCGGGAGACTTCTACAGCGCCTCCAATAAACGAAGCGGTGACGATCACGAGTTCATAAGGCACTTAAAAGATACGATAAAAAACCTACAACCGGTATCACAGCAATTGCGAGACTCACGTACATTGTTTATTCATAGTGATCTATATAAATGCGACCATGTATTTATCCGCAACGATGCGGTACGCAAACCATTAACACCTACCTACGAAGGCCCCTACCAAGTTATAGAAAGAAAAGGCAAAGTATTTGTAATTCAGCTACCAAACAGGAAAGCTAGTGTGTCCATTGATAGGCTGAAGCCAGCATACTTATTAAATGAAGAACGTAACGACCAACAATCAGGCACTTCTGTAGATAATTCTCATAAAAACACAAACTCAGAATCGAACCCAACACCATTGTCACCGATTCCCATCGTTAATAAGCCTCAGTCAAAGACAAGTCGCAGTGGTCGCACTATTAGACCACCCGTAAGATTCAATGAGTAGGTACTTCGTATATTAATGTCCCAACATGTCAACATTATTTTTTTTTTTTTTTTTTTTTTTTTGTAGCAATTTTTTTATTGTTTTGTTTGGCGTTGTCGTAACAGAAGCGGCCGGCCTTTAAGGTGTCATTATGTTATTGCAGCGTGGAAGTTACGGCAACTACCCTTAAAACCTAGATGTAAGTTTTTGTATTGCCAAATGGAATACCATTAAGTCGGCTCCTGAAAAATGGATGACCGCACCCTGTAACATAACTAGTATAGAAATAATGCCGACTACGCTATGGCAATTTTATGTAAACAAGATTGAACATTGTTTTATTTATTTATTTATTTATTTATTTATTCATTAGGGACAAAAAACAGTTACATGCAAGTTATACAATAAATCCTTATCTTAAGATTATAAACATGTAACCCACAACATTGTCCACATATTAATAAAAAATAATAATAAGAAGTAAAAGACAAAACGTATACAAAAACAAATATGTGTGTGCCTGTGTGGTCAAAACATAATTAAATTTAAATAGCTTCCTTTAACAATACTCTATTTTAGACAGTATATCTATAGCCCTTTTCTTAAACAGTTGGCTTGAAAGTGTGAATATGTCCAATTCCATGAAATAATTGTTGTATGTCTCTACAAGGCGACGAAGGGGTGCACGTTTCCCGGCGTTGGTTTTGCACATATCTGTATGGAACAGTCGAGGCACACGCGCACCCCGTTGGATAACAGTTCTAGGCACTATGTAGCGTAGTTTATTCACTAAGTGAGGACAGTCAAAACTATTGTTACATAAGCCATGCAGTGTCATTACGCCCAGAAGAAATCGCCTGGACTTCAAACTCAGAATGCCGTAACGATCAAGTAACTGAACATAACCAACCTTCGAGTGACGGCATTTATAGTTCAAGGAACGCAGGAACTTTTTCTGTACCATTTCTATTTGAAAGCTGTATTTATCATAGAAAGGGTTCCAAATCTGGACAGCGTACTCCAATTGGGACCGTATCAATGTTTTGTATAACAATAAGAACGTAGAGGGCCGCACAAAGTCACTCGATGATCTCATAACGAAACCGTACATCCGAAATGCTTTGTTTACTACATTATCGACGTGTGTGTCGAAGTGTAAACGTGAATCTAGTATGACACCCAAGTCACGAACCGATATTACATTATCTAACCGTGTGTTATTAATACAATAATTGAATGTAATTTTATTCCTATTTTTGGTGAATGAGATGGTATGACATTTGGGAAGACTTAAAAAAAGTTTGTTTTTTGCACAATATGCATGAAGCCTGTCGAGGTCGTCTTGTAGGAGCTTGCATTCTTGAATATTTTTACAGGTTCTATAGATTTTAATATCATCTGCGTACATTAAGAAGTTAGAGTTTAAAAAACAATTACTAATATCATTAATAAATATGACAAAAAGGAGAGGGCCCAAAATGGATCCCTGTGGGACACCAGACTTGACCACAACCGGGTCTGACTCGTAACCATTAATCACAACTTTTTGCGTCCGATTATGAATATATGAGACAAACCATCTAAGCAAATTACCACGTATCCCGTTATAAGCAATTTTTTCCAGAAGCAATACATGATCCACCTTGTCAAAAGCCTTCTGAAAGTCGGTATACACAGCATCCACTTGAGTTCTATGGTCCATGTTTTCAAATAAATAGTTTGTAAATGCTAGTAAATTAGTCGTGGTCGAGCGTCGTTTGACAAACCCATGTTGTTCGGGTAAAATAAGCTGATGAATGTGGGGATATATGGCACCGTGTACAAGACTCTCAAAAACTTTAGACAATGTAGAAAGGATTGAGATGGGGCGGTAATTCTCGACATTGTTCTTGTCGCCAGACTTATAAACAGGAGTTATGAATGCACGCTTCCAAATTGCGGGGAAAAAGCCCTCATGCAAACATTTATTAAAAAGTATATGTAATGGGGCACACAAGCTTTCACAAGTCCTTATAAAGAAGCTGGGTGGTAAGCCGTCAGGTCCCGCCCCCTTAGAGGAATCTAAAGACTTGAGTGTCGTGCGTACAACTTCTGTGGATAGATAGATGTCGGATATGCAAGGGGAATTATTTGAATAGTTATTAGATGGTTGCCACTTGATAGGATCCAAAGTAGAAGGTTCATAGACGGAAGAAAAGAAGGAAGAAAATAAATTACTAATGTCTATAGGATCATCTTTAGAAACATTACCGAGATTCATGATGGCCGGGTAATTAGCTTTTCCTTTTTTAGAAGAGACATAAGACCAGAAATGCTTTATATTCTTAGGAATGCTATCTTCAACCGATTTTATGTAATTCCTAAAGCATTGCAATGAGTCTCTGTGGAAAAGTTTACGATAGTTAGAGAATCTCAGATAGTCCGACTGATTGTTGTACTTCTTCCACTTTATCCAAGCACGCTCCTTTGCTTTGAAGACTCGTATAAGAGAGGGTGTAAACCAGGTAGGGAAACCAGACTTTCTCGTTCTTGTCAACGGTACATTTGACTTAATAATACAATACAAAGTCTCGTAGAAAATGTTGACAGCTTGATCAGAATCAAGATGAGAAAGCACCGAATCCCATTTGATGTTACCCAGTTCACAATTTATGCTCTCGTAATTAGCTTTATAGAAGTTATGTCTACGGACCGCGTGGTATTTTAATGGAGTATACTGAGAATTCAGACAAGTCAAGACAGAAAATACCGGATGATGACTATCGGGGTCAAGTAAAGCATTACATGGTATAGATTGACAGCTGACATTTGAGATAAACAGATCTAGTATTCGGCCTAATTTATTCTTCGTAATATTAAACTGAGATCCATCAATTATATTGATGAAATTCAATAACATTCGTCCGATTAAGTTCGTAGCTTGTGTGATTGCGTGATTCCCTTGGTTAATCCAGTCGACGTCAGGTAGGTTAAAATCACCAGTAATAAAGTAAGAGTCGGTGGCAGGATCGTTAACCAAACTTTGTAGCATGTCTAGGTAATGTGTGTATGAGTCTTCACTCGTACGAGGTGGTATGTACGAGGCACTGATGATGTGGCGTTTATTATGTTGGGAAGCAGGTAGCTGGACGATAATTTGCTCAACTTCTGTAGAGACGAATTGTAACGGTAACTTGCTAGGGCGTAAATCCCTAAGAACAGCTATTAAAACTCCCCCTCCGTCACCTTTATTCGTTGCAGAACGATCACGATCGCGTCTGAAGACCACGTAGCGATCGTCAATAAATTCGCTATCCTGGATGCTGGGAATCAGCCACGTTTCCGTCAGTATGATGACGTCATATGAACATGCCAATATATTCATGTATAATGTGTGCAACTTTGTGCGGACCCCTCTACAGTTCTGGTAATAAATTGCAATGTTATTAATAGCCATCGATGCTTATAATTTTACGGTAATAGTGGTATTGAATTAAAATAAATAGTGTTATTGAAAAGGCAACTCTAAGTCTGAAGTACAGTGCATTAAAACTATAATATAAAAGTTTATGAATACACTTAGGCAACAAAATATAAATTTGCAATGACACGCAATTACGAAATTGGAGGAAAAGCGACATTAAAAATATAATAAACAGCACACAGCAAGAAAACAAGCAAATATAACAAGTTGGAAAAGGACAACAACAGCCACATATCTCTGAGAAAACATAGATTACATAGACCAAAACACGTTCCACACACAGAAGCAAAGAGCAAAAATATGACTCAGTTCTAAAAAATAAAATAACAGTGCATTTCAAGTCGTTACATTGTGTTCTTGGCCATATCACTAGCCGCGGTACCGGACTTATTGCTAGCGATGATCCTTTTAAGATCTTCTGTGGATCGAATCGCAAACGACTTATCTCCATCCCGCTCACGCACAAGTATCGTCGAGTTTCTGACCCATACATACTTGAAACCATTCTTCTTGGCAAGTACTTTGGCCTCTCGAAACAAAGCCTTATTTTTAAGAGTCAAATGTTCATTAACGTAGATGGGAATAGTATTAGCGCCTGCAATTCCTATTTGGTCCGACTTGAGACTCTTCGCATTCCGGTAGGCGCTTAGCAAGTTGTCCCGAATATCCCGCGATCCGAATTTAACAATAATGTTCTTCGGTGTGTTATCCTGTTGCTGCGCATGTGGAACACGATGGATGGAAATAATTTCATTTTGTGGCACAGGTGACTTAATGGCTTTACCTATAGACTCCATAATAGTAACTAGGTTTTCATTGCGTTTTTCGGGTACATTGCAAATCTCAATGTTTAACTGACGCGCCTGCTGTTCCATGGCATCAATTTTGGCTTCAAGGATAGCTACCTTGTGATCGCAATTATTGTTGTCCAATTCATGAAAGCGCTTCATACAATCCTTATGTTCCGACTCCATGGTGCTCAAGCGAGACTTCATATCCTCAAACTCAGCATTGAAAAATTTAATTGATTTTTCAATCTCGGCATTCGATTTTTGGATGGAAAGATTCTGTTGTCGTAAATCCGAAACATCTGCGACTAACTTACTAAGTACTTTATCCTGGTCGGCCTTCCAAGACTGCAGCATACTCTTCAATTCCTCGAATCCGTCCAATTGCGAAACCATGCAGCTATCGTCGGTACGAGATCTTTTGTTACTCTGTCTTATGGTAATATTTGCCGGATCACAGATGTTACTTTCCGGGGCCGCAATGGAGGAAGGAGAAGAAAGGTCAGGCTCCGAACGCGTTTCCTGTAGAACGCGGGCATTTGGGGAGCCCTGTGGGGGTGATCGAATCATGCGAGGCATGGTTTACTAAACGTTTTGCAATCCGTGAGACAGCAACAATGAAGGCATAAAAACAAAAACAATAATAACAATAGAGGTCAGTCGGCTGGGCAGCTGATAGAGTACACCCAATTTGCTTCAATCCGTAACTGATGAGTTGGTCCGGGGCGCACAGGCGCTAGTCCAAAGCTCCGTGCGTCGAGAAGTCGCGGGTTCGCACCTCGCCAACTGCAGAACTTTTTGTATGTGTTTCGATGAAGATTTTGAGTTAGACTCACGAAGTAGGAGCTGTCTGAGATCTTCTATCCCACTCGAGCTCCGCCCACTGGGCGTAGACCACTCGTATAAACACTTCAAGAGCGACAAGGAATTGCAAAATAGAGCAACAGCCAATGAGAGCACATAAAGTCACACACAAAATTAAAAATCACAGCACGGTGCGCACACGTCCGTCCGCTTCTGAGCACAAAAGCTAACTGAATTTCGTTTTAAATATCGATGTGTGCAAACTTTAATTCTACTTCCTTTAGCCGCGAAGCGAATGAACTTTGAAATTGCTTACACATGTACCTATACTTATTAATTAGTAATGCTTACTGCAAGAAGCACTGAGTTAAATATCATTCATTATCATTCCGAGTAGCGATACTTACGTAAAAATTGTACACCATGGGCAAGTCGTACAGCAAAGAAGAAGTTGTCATCGCCCAAAATAACGCGATAGAGTCAAAAGTGACGAAGTACGAGATCGGTTTCGCAGTCATGGCAACCGCGGTCGCGCTCATCGCAGTGCTCGTGTTGTGTCGTCATTTTCGTCATCGCGTCAAGAAATTGGTACATAAAGAAATTAAGAATGCATCCGGTATTGTGACTGTGTTGCCCGGGCACGTGGAGACACGCAGCGTTCCACAGCAACCGCCACAAGCCAGCTACGCGTAATAAGATCCGGCCACCGTGCATTGTTATTATTCACAGAGACCAGTGCTTATCGCAATAAGTAACCATTTATAGCGTAAGGTTTACACTTTGTATGTGACTAGGCTTAATGTTTATGATAAGTGTAGTAGATGTAAGAAAATTTTTGTAAAATTTTGGGGGGAAGTAGTGTAGGGACACATGTATGTATGTAAGGCAGAGTGCAAGGTTAGCAAATTGTATGCGCGCGTGATGTATGCATGGGAACGACCAGTTACTGCGCACTGGTTCGGGCGAACGGTCCTCTCTCTCTGGGATCACGCGAAATATATTCGGTCAACATAACCCGATTTTCATTGACTCCAGAACCCCGACCCAGAAGGAGCAGCGCTCAAGTAGGGATTACCGTGGACACTCACCGTGTTGTATAGTCCCTAAACAGCCTATGGAGATTACATCCACGGCACAAGGCGCTTGTGATAAAGTATATTTAGATATTGTAGGGCCATTAGAAAAAGATGATCATAATTATTCATACATATTAACTATACAGTGCGAACTGAGTAAATATGTGGAAGCATACCCTTTAGAAACTAAAGATAGTAGTAGTGTAGCTAGAGCATTTGTTGTCAATTTTATTCTTAGGTACGGAATTCCACGCGAAATAGGAAGTGATAGGGGAACAGAATTTATTTCAAGTACAATGACTGAAGTATGTAAATTGTTAGAGATAAAACATATTTCGTCAACAGCGCATCACCATGAATCATTAGGATCCTTAGAAAACACTCATAAATCTCTCACTCATAAAACTCATTTTTAAGAATTCAAACTGATAATAATTCCAGGTATTGGAGTAATTGGTTGCCATACTGGTGCTTTTCCTACAACACAACAGTACACAGTGAAACAAAGTATAGCCCTTTTGAACTTGTATTCGGGAAAAAGTGTAATTTACCAAGTAATTTAAATACAAATTATGTAGAACCACTATACAATACAGACAGTTATCCATTAGAACTAAAGTACCGTTTACAACAATCTCAATACGATGCAAGACAAAATTTAATTAAAAGTAAAGAACTTAGAAAATGTTATTTTGATAAATATGTAAATCCAATAACGTATAAAAAAGATGATTTAATACTAGTTAAGAATGAGTCAGGTAATAAATTAACAAATCCAGTGTACACAGGTCCTTACAAAGTTATACAAGATTTATCACCAAATGTAAAAATATTGAAAAATGGAAAAGAGGATATAATAATAATAATAATAATAAACATTTATTTCAGACTGTGAATCCATATAAAGTGTTAGTAAAGACCTTAAGACTAATGTTAATAAACTTAAAAATATTAATAATTACAATTATTTACAATATTCTATAACCTAACGCCCTGGAGCGACCCTCACACTACCCACGCAGTATGTAGTACATACTCGTAGACGTATGAAGTCCGACCCAGTGACGCAGCATCGGGCAATCCCACCTACCGCACAACGCGCTCAGGAGACTGTTGGAGCTGGCACGCATTCGCTTCAGGATCGAGGCACACCGCTTTCGGATGATGGCCTGAAAGCCATCAGTCCTCGCCTCAGCAAACATCCCCGATGCGCTACAAAACTGCGGCAGCCCCGCCAGCATCCTGAACGCGTTGTTGTACTGCACCCGCAGGGCGTTGTATGTCCTTTGCGTATACCTAACCCACAGACTGCATGTGTAGAATGACTGGCAGTAAGCTCTGAAGAGTGTCATTTATACTTGCTTACTACACCGTGCAAATCTGCGGATCAGCATATTACATCGGACAGCCAACGCCCTGCGTTCCCTCTCTATGTCCATATCATCACTCATGTCATCCGTGACCCAGTGACCCAGGTATTTAAACTGCGTGACTCTGTTTAGAGGAGTGTCACTAATAGTAACCTGCGGCACGTTAGAGTAACACTTGCCACATGCTTTAAACACTAGCAGCTCACTCTTTTTAGCGTTATACCTGAGACCCTGGGCCACTGCATAATCCTCACAAACCTGCAGAAGGCGCCTAAGACCGCTGATCGAAGGACTCAGCAACACCATGTCGTCTGCGTAACTGATATTATTAAAACAAATTCCACCAGAACCTAAGTAAAGAAACTACTGTACCATCCACTTCGGTTTCCTGACACAACTTTTCCCACAAGATGTCGTAGGACACCAGGTCAAATGCCCTGGATAAATCGAGAAAGCAAGCATTGACTGGTGTCCTCCTATCTGTATAATACTGAACCGTCCGCTTGAGACACAAAATGGCAGTCTCTGTTGACAGACCGGGCCTAAAGCCAAATTGTGCGTCATGCAATTTTACGCGACTTGCCATATGTGTGTCAAGCAGACAGTCCAGAACTTGCGCTATAATAGTAGCTAGGGAAATGGGCCTGTAATTTGCAGGATCTGCCAAATCCCCCGTCTTATTCTTAACTATTGGGACAACAATGGTTTTCGTAAGTTCGCTCGGTAGGTAGGAATGACCCATGCACAATGTATAAAACATAGCTAATACCCTTGGCAAGTGCACACCCGCATATCGCAAGTGCTCAACGCTGAGGTGATCATGTCCCGGAGACTTACCCCTTACCATATTATTGATACATACGGGTAATGAACAGCAGGCTTGTGAGCTATTTGGAAAGCAATAACCTTGTCACACCAGCGCAATTTGGGTTTCGCTCAGGCAAATCCACCTCTGACGCGGTCCATGAGTTGACAGAGTATGTGGTTACAAGCATGGATAGTGGGGATAAGGTTATGGCCATATTTATAGATCTCGCTAAAGCTTTCGATACGGTTTCTGTCCCAATTCTTGTACGTAAGATGGAAAGCTTAGGAATCAGAGGACTTCCACTGGACCTCTTTATAGACTACCTGAGTGAGCGTACCCAGAGAGTAAAAATAGATGAATTTATCAGTGAGGAACAAATAGTTAACTACGGCACGCCGCAAGGTAGTGTTCTCGGACCTACATTGTTCCTCATTTACATCAACGATCTGGGGACGCTCACTATCCCCAATGGCAAAATCATTAGCTTTGCTGATGACACTGCACTTTTGTTCCGCGCAAGCTCGTGGAAAGATGTCTATGAGCGTGCACAACTAGGCTTTAGTATGGTATCCAACTGGCTGCGCGACAATCTGTTGACCCTTAATATAACCAAAACTAATTACATAACATTCTCTATGAAAAACAATGGATCCTCCCAAACATTACCTAATAGTATTGTAGCTCACTCTTGCACAAACGCACTAGCCCGTAGTTGTAACTGCGAACCACTCACCAAGGCCGAGAATGTAAAATACCTGGGAATAATAATCGACAAAAACCTAAAATTTCAAGACCACATAACCACTCTTAGTAACAGATTACGGAAACTAATATATGTGTTCAAAACGCTTAGACTTGTTGCTGATAAAAATATTATAAAATCAGTGTACTTTACCCTTGCTCAATCTATAATAAGTTACTGCATCACCTCTTGGGGGGGGCTTCAAAAACTACCCTAATAGAAATTGAAAGGACCCAAAGAGCGATTCTGAAAGTGTCGTCTTTTCGACCGTATCGCTACCCAACTGAACAGTTGTACAAAGAAAATGAAGTCCTGACAGTACGTCAACTATTTATATTGAACACTCTGCTGAAACAGCATACTCTTTTGGTTTATAACCCAACGCTGTCCAGGGGGAAAAGACGATATGACCCAGTGGAGCGCCGCCATCATCTACGTCACAAAACTATTTTTGCAAGGCGTTTCTTTTGCTATCTAGGTGGCTACTTATACAATAAAGTTCATAAGCAGTTACATATCTATAGTCTCACAAAGAATAAATGCAAAAAGAGGCTAACTGACTGGCTACTAAAATTAAACTATAATGATACAGAAGACATCCTTATAATGACCTAAACACACAATCACACACTCTCACACTCTCACACACTCACACACCCACACAATCACCCATACTACACATCTACTAACATCCGTCTCGCATAGGTAAATAACCTAGATTTAAAGCAAAGTAAATTAAAACCATGAAATGTCTTAAGATTCCTACTGCTAATGTAAAGGGGTGGGATCCTGGTGTCCTGAAACACAGGCCGCGAGCCTAGCTTAGGCACCAGTCTCCCACAATATATACGTACTTACCTGAATTGTGTGTAATTATCTGAACAATTTTAATTGATGTATATTGTGGTGAGAAAATAAAGTTGATTGATTGATTGATTGATTGATTGATGACATTAGCAACCTCCGTGGTAGAGTACTTCAATGGGGAGTTCCTCTCAGCGTTGGGCACACATGACGCAGCCGTAGCTAAGTTTAAAGGTGGATCAACCTTGAATTGATTCATGAACATATTTGCTATAGACAAGGGGCTGCACTTACCTGCCACGCTCACAGGGATGCTCTGCCTGGGGTTCATGGCATTGGTGTTTTTCCAAAATTTACTGAAATCTTTTTTGTTATGCTGTTCAGCTATAATGTCCATCTTGATTTGCACTTGGTTATTACGACACCATTTCAATTTAGATTTAAATACTTTCGAGTTTCGCGCATTTTATCAAAAATAATTCCTGAGAGCGGATTACCATACAGACTCCACATTTGAAATGCAAGCCGAGCCTCACCGTGAGCGCTTTTAACATGCCTATTCCACCCTGTTAACGGTTTGTATTTGTTTTTTTAATAAATATACAACTACGTTTAGCCGACTCAGATAATATACTAACAATGTTTCAGTACATATCATCTAAGATAGATCGGTGATTTAGGTCCTCACATACTGAGTTCGCACAGTTAGATAGATTCTGGGGAAAATCTATATCACGTAAACGTGAGTGACACAACTCTTCATACAACTTTATTTGCTTTAGGTCTCGTTCCCCCCATACAATATTGTTTATGCTCTCTTACGATAAAACAATATTAGGTTCCAATAGTTTTAAATCACATTCCACTTTTAAAGGCAAATGATCAGACCAATAACTATCGTATAATACATCCACTCTAATGATTGTGCGACGCGCAGCCTGTGTGACGACACAGTGGTCGAGCCACAGCTTGCACCCGTGCGCATCAATTACAAACGTAAACGAATCTCGCGGATGGAGTTCGATATCCGCACACAACCAGGACTGCTCATCACTAAACTTTGCAAATTCGTTACCAAATAATTCACTAATATGAGCATTATAGTCTCCTAACATAAACACAGATTGAATAGGTATTACTATTTTCCATAATTGCCGTCATTTCACTTAGGCAATCAGTAAATTCAACTAAGTTATCATTACAGTCAGTAGGCATATACACCGAAAAAACTAGTATTTCTTGGTCGAACAATTGCACTCTAATAGCCGCAAGACGAACACTATTGCAGGGTACCACAAACACCGACGAAAATAAAACTTTTCCTCCACAGCAGGGCTACCCCTCCATATGGCCTACCTCGAAGTATACCATCTGATGTATCAACCGCAGAGGTCCCGGTAAAAGCAAAATCATCATGTATACTGCCAAGAAATACTAAGTCGTGGGGCATCAACCAAGTTTCTTGCAAAGCTATTATGTCACTTGATACACAGTCGCCTAATACAGTCAACCGAGGTTTTTACACATTTACAGTTGAAGCTTATCATTTTTACAGAACTATCCATTATTTATAGGTTTGTTCGTATTCCGTGTCTCATCTGAGTCTCTCTTATTATTTTTAAAATTTACAAATCGACGATAAGATACGCCATCCGGCCAAAATTCATCATTCATGAAAATATCCTCATTATGTTTAGGTATAAAAATTTTGTAACCATTATAATCTTTATCCATTTTCATTGTCATTTTTTCCACATGTACTTGTAAATTTGATTTTTCTTTTATATATGTCATGATATCCTCATTTGTAACCGATTTATCAACATTATAAACATAAACAGGTATTTTAATATCTGCGGCCTTAAACTTTCCATCCGGTTTTACGGTAGCCTTTCCTTTGTTACCAGTAAATCGCCTTTTTTTCTGAACCAAAATCCAGTCATCGTAACTCCTCAGTGGCGCTTGCTCTCCATTTCGCACAACATTAGCAAAAGTTTCTTGTGTCCCAATTTGAACCTCATTTTGCACGACAGTGTGTCTCAACGGCACTCGCTCCGGCGGCGGCGGCGGCGGCGCAGCCATAAGCGGGCGATGCGTCATCGTGTTATCATGCGCGCGCACAGTGTTTACAATCGTTGCGAGTGTCTCAGTGCTCCTACCGTCATTCTGATTTTGTTGTCTACCGTCAACCCGCGAAGATAGCGTAGCTGGGCTATTCGGTGCGGACAAAATAGTAACGCAACTGGATGACTTTTCAGACACTGGCTTGTTGACAATAAAACCACTTTGTTGTGTGTTTATGTGTGGCAAATTAACAATTGATTTTGTCTTGAGGGTTTCCAGTTCCACTTTTACCAGCTCAAATTGTTGAGTGGTGACATACTGTTCCTTCACTTGTTTGATATCCTTCTAGATCAAAAGCAAATCTTTAAGAAGTTTCGTCACATCGACATGGTCAAATAACACTGGTGGCAGCTTTTGAAGATCCCGCGCAACAAAAATTGGTATCGTCTATCTCGCGCTGTGTTTTCCCTGCTCGCTTCCTATTGATCTTTCGCTTTGATGTAGGAATAGAATCAAACAACAGACTTTTTGCGTTCTGTATTTCCTTTTCAGTAAACGCACTTATACAAATTTGACTAATAGGTACTTTCATTATCCATAACGTCTATTTTATTACATATGAAAGAAAGAACTTCATTTATCACAATATTACAGTTAGAACACTTGCGATGGCTTCGCCATCGTTATTTGAAAACCATCGCGTAATTAGCACGTCAGTCAGCGATGAGTGCGCGACTAAGACTGATATACCTTACATAAAAACCGTACAAAATTATATGATAAGCCAAATTAAAATGTAATAGCTTTAAGTTGTTTATCTTTTAAGCGCACTATAGAAATGGCTATGTCTAGCCAATTAATTATTGCACTAAGTAATTATATTAAACAATTTTTTTGTCGTTTTTTTTTTTTTAATAGCGAGGGAGGTGTAGTGTGTGTACGACAACCTCTCTATATAAATGTAACATAGTATGTAATTGTGACATTAAAGGTTCTAACTTTAAGCAAGACGCTTCTTTCATTTGATCCCCCGAACACCAAACAGTACAATGTTATGAATGTAGTGTGTAATTTGGATATTTCTGCAAGCTAAATATGCTCTTTCAAAAACAACATGGAATCTATATACATATAATAAAACAGTAAAAGAACTGTGTCTGTACATTGAATATATTAAAAAAAAAAATTGTGGTGGGTTTAGAAACAGTAATAGAGCACGAATCCAAAAACAAAATTCAGACTGTTTGTCTGTTTGTTTGTACACGTTAATCTTCGGAACTGCTGAACGGATTTGAATGATTTCTTTTTTGTTGTATAGGTATTAAGTCTGGGCAACATATAGGCTATAATTTATCTTGGAAACTTGAGCACCTGATGCAGAACCGCAACAGACCAGCTAAACTATAAGAGATACAAAAATGATACCATAGCAAAAATAGTTCCACGTGATGAGCATTTTCTGCTGAGAGAATAAATTTGAAGATCTGGAACATCTGATGTGGAACTCCAAGAGCCCAGCTAAACCTTAACACATATAGGAATGACGTCTTAGCAAAAGTTGTTCGGTCTGATGGGTATTTCCTATTGACTTATAAAAATTGAAGATCAGAAACATCTGATGTGGAAATCAAAGCTATCACTAATTTCACTGTAAAGCTAACAATAATTTCACCACGCGGTGAAGGCGGCAACAGTTTAGGACTGATTTTTGATGACGATGGTATATCATTGAAAATTTGACTCTACTGACCAAAATTCCCATTTATTTTTTTATTTAACGAATAAATATGCCTTCGGGCTTATGTTATTTGAGTGTTTAATTTCCTTTTCCATTTATCTTCGTGACACGGTAGCCTACCCGGTAACACAGGGGAGCAATTACTTAGATTTTAATTGATCAGGTATCTTTACAATAAAACTATAACCATGCCTAGAAAGAGGTCTAATCTTTCCCAATGTTCCAAAGGAGCTAAAATATTGAGGATCATAAGATCCCACGAATCTACCGAAGAGCGTCAAGAGAGACTTGATGCTGTGCGAGAACATCAGAAACCCTTCAGATCGCGTAGCACGCCTGCGTTCCAGCGTATTTACGCATCTACATCCAGGTCTCTGGAGACCAGTGAAGAATATGATGCGCGACTGGCCGCTGATGGTGAACGTCATGCATTGTCTCGCGAGTCGGAGACGTTCACGGATAGAGAATTGCGCTTGAGTTCTCAGCGTATCTACGCATCTGCTTCTAGGTCTCTAGAGACAAGTGCGGAACGTGATGCGCGACTGTCCGCTGATCGTGAGCGACATGCATTGTCTCGCGAATCGGAAACGTTTACCGATACAGAATCACGCTTGAGTTGAGCAGCGTATTTGCACATCTACTAACAGGTCTTTTGAAACAAGTGATGAACGGGATGCACGACTAACTGCTGATCGAGATTATCATACATTGTTCCGAACACGCACACAACAGAATATTCATAATCAGTTAGAAAGTGAGAGAAAAAGAAATGCTAGAGTACGGCATGAAGAGACAGAAGAAGAGTGCAACGAACGTTTGAATTCTGATCGACTTCGACATCATCATCATGTCATCATCTGAAGAATCGGATGTGTCTCAAGATATTATAGCAGTAGGGCATGGCGACCTTCCTTGGGTTGACAAGGAACGGAGTGCATTTACGTATATACTCCTATGATTGACTACGCCACATTTTCCGCCATCGGAGGTATGATTCAAAATTATACATTTTGACCGTCTCGAATCGTCTCGCGCATCCCGTTGTTTTCCCGTCCCCGGGCTCTTAGAATTCGACATCAGACGTTTCAGATCTTCGATTTTGCCGACCCCGTTGTCGCTGGCATAAGCAACAGGATCCGCGTACGAAGTCGCGGGCAGAAGCTAGTATAAAATAAAAATATGCAAAAACTACTGTGCGAATATAAAAATACTGTGCGAAACTACTATGCGAATGAATATTGTTCAAAGGGACGCGTGTCCCGTAGGATGACCGTGTTCGGAAGATGCTCAAAGGCCAAGTACAAATTGAGATTGTAAACGAATATCGTCCGTATGGTGTCTGAGGTAAAGAATAGCACCATCCCATATCTTCCCGTGGGTGTCGTAAAAGGCGACTAAGGGACTTACCAGAGAATGGGCAGCAGCGTTCTCTGTGCCTTTGTAACAACCATACTGCGATCGCCAACCCGCCTGCCAAGCGTGGCGATTATGGCAAAACCCCCCAAAATGAATAGCGCAACACAAAAACGGCCCCTAGTACCCGGCAGCTCGTCTAGCTTCAACTATGGTAGCGGTCGAGGTTACGGCGTGGCAAGGGGTGCGAAGAATCTCCGGAAGGGATCAGGTTGCCTACACCGACGACTTGACCTGGCAACATACAACACGCGTACACTCCGGACCAACGAGAAGATAACGGAACTCGAAGAGGAATTGAGCAGGCTGCGATGGAGTATTGTGGGATTATCTGAAGTCCGAAGAGAGGGGGAGGACACGATAACCCTAACATCCGGCAACCTGCTCTATTTCCGAGAGGGTGACCGGCAGTCCCAGGGTGGTGTTGGGTTTATCGTGCACAGGTCCTTCGTGAACAACGTGGTGAAGATCGAGAGTGTGTCGACCAGGGTGGCGTACCTTATACTCAGAATATCCTCAAGATATTCGCTGAAGGTCATACAGGTCTACGCCCCGACCTCGGCACACCCCGACGACGAAGTGGAGACCATGTATGAGGATATCTCTAAAGCCATGCATGGTTTCAAAACTCGCTTCACCGTTGTCATGGGGGACTTTAACGCGAAACTGGGCAAACGAGACGGTGATGAGCTGCATGTGGGGCAATTTGGGTTTGGACGTCGGAATCGCCGGGGTCACCAACTGGCTAGTTTTATGGAGAAGGAGGGCCTCTATATGATGAACTCCTTCTTCAGAAAGCGTGAGCACAGAAAGTGGACCTGGCAGAGCCCTGATGGTGCAACTAAAAATGAGATTGACTTCATCATGTCAACCAAGAAGCAAATGTTCAATGATGTCTCTGTGATCAATTCGGTGAAAACCGGGAGCGATCATCGCATGGTAAGAGGCACATTGAACATCAATATAAAGCTTGAAAGATCTCGACCGATGAAGTCTACGCTCCATCCAGCACAGGTCCAGATTCAAAATCCCGAGAGCTTTCAGCTCGAACTCCAGAATCGTATCGAGTGCCTAGGAAGCTCAGTGGACGAATACAACGACGAGTTCGTGGAAACTGTCCATACGACTGGGTCTAAGTTCTTCAAGACACGTCGTGCAGATAAGCACAAAAAACTCTCTGACCGTACTCTCTCATGAAGGAGCGGCGTGAGATGATCATGCAGTCTTCAGATGAGGCGTGGAAATACCGGCAGCTCAATAGACGGATCTCTAAATCCTTGAAGAGCGACCTCCGCCGCTTTAATATCGAACGTATTAAAGACGCAATTAAGAGGAATAAAGGCTCCAAGGTATTTGCAAGGGATCTGGCTATTGGGCAGAGCCAGCTCACGAAACTGAAGATCTACGATGGCAAGATTGTGTCCGCCAAACCGGAGCTTCTGAGGGAGATCGAGAGATTCTATGGGCAGTTGTACACGTCAACCAGTAAACCCGTTGTAGATCTAGCGAACGACCCAAGAGCTAGACTAACCCGACACTATACCGAAGACATCCCGGACGTCAGCCTGTACGAGATTCGGATGGTTCTGAAACAGCTTAAAAACAACTAGGTACCGGGTGATGATGGAATTACGGCCGAACTCTTGAAGGCGGGTGGAAAACCGGTACTTAAGGCCCTTCAGAAGCTGTTTGATTCCGTCATACTCGAGGGAAAAACGCCACAGGCATGGTGCAGAGGTATGGTGGTACTCTTCTTCAAAAAGGGCGACAATGCTCGGTTGAAGAACTATAGCCCCATCTCATTTCTTAGCCATGTCTACAAGTTGTTTTCAAGAGTCATCACGAATCGTCTCGCGCGCAGGTTTGACGACTTCCAGCCTCCCGAACAAGCCGGTTTCTGAAAAGGCTTTAGCACCGTAGACCACATAGGTACATACGCTGCGGCAGGTTATACAGAAGACCGAAGAGTATAATAATAACAATAACTTTATTATCAGGCAACTGTAGCCCATAGATAAAATACACAAAATAATATTAAACAATAACAAACTAACACATATTAAAACCTTATCAACTATAATTAAATATAACCTATTTCACACGTAATGTTGGCGTCGTGTGTCGTGCGGTGTCACCAGGTAACCGGCCTCGGAAGCGCCGGAACATAACACCTTTCGGCCAAAATTCCTCCTTCGTGAAGGTCGACAGATGTTCAGTTGGTACTCTCACCACAAAGGAGTTGAAGTTCACATTATGGCTCGAGGCCAACCGCTCGACCCTCAGAGCAAAATTCGACTTAATACGGATAACCTGCCTCTCTGTTTAGCGTTTGTGGACTACAAGAAAGCATTTGATTCGATCGAGACTTGGGCTGTACTGCAGTCTTTCCAACGGTGCCAAATCGACTATCGGTATATCGAGGTGTTGAAGTGTCTATACAGAAATGCCACCATGTCAGTCCGACTTCAGGACCAGACCTCGGAACCTATCCTTCTGCAGCGAGGTGTGAGACAGGGAGACGTCATATCTCCGAAACTGTTCACCGCTGCATTGGAGGATGTCTTCAAGTTTCTGGACTGGAGCGGGCTAGGCATCAACGTCAATGGCGAGTACATCTCTCACCTTCGGTTTGCCGACGATATAGTGGTCATGACTGAGACCATGGAGGACCTCAGTACAATGCTCGGTGACCTCAGTAGAGCTTCCGAAAGAGTGGGTCTTAAAATGAACATGGACAAAACCAAGGTCATGTTGAATGCCCATGTAACCCACCACTCCTAGCAAGATCGGAGACTCTACACTCGAAGTTGTAGACGATTATGTCTACCTGGGACAAACGGTCCAGTTAGGTAGGTCTAACTTCGAGAAAGAGGTCAATCGTCGAATCCGACTCGCCTGGGCAGCGTTCGGGAAGTTGCGTGGTATCTTCTCGTCCAACTTACCGCAGTGTCTCAAGACGAAAGTCTATGACCAGTGTGTGTTGCCAGTGATTACATACGGGACCGAAACGTGGTCGCTCACAATGGGCCTCATCAGATGGCTTAAAGTCACCCAAAGGGCAATGGAAAGGGGTATGCTCGGAGTTTCCTTGCGTGATAAAATCAGAAATGAGGATATCCGCAAGAGGACCAAGGTTACTGACGTAGCCCGAAGAATTGCCAAACTTAAGTGGCAGTGGGCAGGGCACATTGCTCGCAGAACAGATGGCCGATGGGGCCGAAAAGTTCTAGAGTGGCGACCGCGAACCGGAAGACGTTGCGTTGGAAGGCCTCCCACTAGGTGGACCGATGACCTGGTAAAGGTTGCGGGGATCCGCTGGATGCGAGTCGCACGGGACCGGTCAATGTGGCGCCACTTGGGGGAGGCCTATGTCCAGCAGTGCACGTCTTTCGGCTGAAATGATGATGATGATGAGACGAAATAGATGATGCGTTGGCATCGCTTTAAACGGTGTAAACAGGTTCTCGGCAAGTTCTCGGTTCAGTGGGTCGGAGACTATACCAGACTATCGTAGTCGTAGCCTGTTGGAAAGAGGTATCTGCTTAATGAGTAGTCCGTGGGTACGCGGGAAAGCCGTAGCTCTGGGTGGTTATAGGCGGGTCTTGCCTAGAAGCAAAGACCGTAGAGTCAAGTGTTGACTTGGTATTCCCGTGGGGAATAGTGTGTGTTGTTGACCATGAATGAGACACCTGAGGTTTTGTTTACTTTGATTAGGTAATTGAATTTGGAATCGTTGTACTTGGTCTTGGTAATCTCAAAACTAGATAGTTCAAGTTCGTAGAAGAGTAGTTTCTAGTTTGAGTGTTATTTTAAACTGCTTGTAAATTGAGACAGGTTTTGAAAGGTCAAGTCCTTTTAAATATCTCATCAGTCATATGAGTCAGGATTGGACGAGCAGATATTGTGGCGAGATTTTGTATTTTCTAGATTAACAATAGACGAGGCAGTCAGTGAAAGCATGACGTTGGACAGGACGGAATGAAAGAAGAAAACATGTGGCGCCGATCCCAAGTAACATGGGACAAGGACAGGAAGAAGAAGAAGAACAACACACGAGGACGTGTGCATCGCAGGATGGCCGTGTCGGATGCGGTCAAAAAAAGTACGAACATGGATCGACGAATCGGAGGCCCGCCATTATCGAGAACACGTGATCAACCACCACCATTTTGGAGCGCTTCTACAGAGTCGAGACGTTTACAGCCCACAGCGAGCAGGACATTCACAATTCAGTCTCTGATCGCATCGGAGCTAAGACGTCCCAGAACTGTACTCGATTCGTTGTGTTTAACGGTTGCTATGTCTATTTAGTGTTACTGTACAAAACTGTGGTTTTAATAAACATCGTGTATTGTACCCTATACCCAGTGTGTTTGCATTGCACGAAACCCATATTCTGCCCACATGATGACTGAATCTAACGGACTAAATCCTGACGATCTGACATATAAAAAATTCACAAATTAATTGTATTATTGATACAGGCAGCGATGTCAATATCATGTCAAAAAATGTTTATGATTATGATACACTCAATATTAAAAATGTATTGTCTAAAACTGATGTAAAAATTAAGTCATACACTGGTAATAGTCTACTAGAGGAACTAGGTCAACAAAACTTTGAGTGTAAATTTCATTAGATGACCTCTATATGACAAAACAAATTAATTTTATAATTGCAAATGTGAATTTTCCAACTGTATTAGGTAAACTTACCTGCTCAGAAATGGGACTAATTAAAAGAGGGTTCTGTGTCAGAAAGTGATATTAGTCAAATGTATCCTAAAGTAAGTCAAAATGAGTCAAATTCAAGTCAAGTGATATGTCCTAAAGTCACAAAGAGTCAATCACAGTCATTTACATGACAGTCAAATCAGTCACAAAATATAAATTTAAAAAAACTTGTTGAATGTAATAATTCTGTTTTTACCGGTCTTGGTTGTCTTCTTGGTGAGTGTCACATAAGTACAAATCCTGAGGTCCAGCCAAAAGTCGATGCTCCGAGGAAAGTGCCATTTGCATTGCCACCTCTTTGCCGTTACCCTACTCGAGAGTGAACGTGTGTTCGGTTTACGCGTAAATTCTCATAAGGTGTTCAAGAGATTTTACCCCTTAATTGGCAAAGTTAAAGTGGTCAAATTTGCATAAACGTAATTAAAAATATTTATTATTTTTGACCGACCGTCGCACTGCTTATGCGCCGCTGATCCAAAGTCCCGCCCACCCGTGCAAGCAGGACAGCCGCCATAATTGCCATCTCGTGTGCTTGAGTGCGGTGGATGGTATTAGTAATCTCAAACCTATTGCTGTGTACTACGATCTACATTGCATTGACTTCTTCCATACTACGAGTCTACGATGCTTCGTGTACAGCGCTCGCCTCCGGCTTCGCCATCGCTAAACTCCAGTGGAATGCATGTAAAATCAGATTCGGATATACCTAAATCGGTATCGAATAGCCCAGCTGAAAGTGTCAACATTGCATCGCGGCACAAACGTCCACGCCAAGAACTCTCGCCGGGAAATGATGTACAGGATCCGAAACGCGAAATATTGCAAATACTGACGACCTGGAAAAAAGAACTTGAAGAACGTCTTAAGAAACATTCTGACGACCAAAGCTCGTGTCTCTCTAAGCTAGTTTCCGATATAGGCGAACTAAAACTCCAGAACCTGGAGATACAAAGAGCAAACAGTGAGATGGTAAAATCCGCTTCGTTTATAAGTAAACAATATGATGATATGGTTAAGCTCGTTGCCGTCTTGAAGAAGGAAAATCAAGTATACAGAAATGACATAAATAATCTGGAAATGAAGATTCTAGACCTTCACCAGCTTTCCCGTACATCATGCGTCGAGATTCGCAATGTACCCCCTTCGGGCAACGAAACACCGCTGGAACTCACATCGATAATCACGAAAGTTGGTGCAACCGTTAATGTGACCCTCAATAACACCCAATTACGTGACGCATTTCGGCTTCCCGGAAAACCAGGAACCATCAGACCAATCATTGCTGAATTTTCAAATGTTCACATTAAAAACCAATTCATAACAAGTGCGCGCGACTTCAATAAAACCCACTCGGGTGAAAGCCGACTTAACACACAACACATTGGTTTACCCGGTGATCGCCGACCGGTGCATGTTGCGGAATATCTCCCGGCTGGTTCCAGAAAACTATTCTATGCAGCAAGAGAATTTGCTAAACAAAAGCAGTATACGTTTTGTTGGTCGGCGAATGGAAACATATTTTTGAGGAAAATAGAGGGACAAAAACAGATTCTCGTTAGATCAGAACAAACCCTACGCGATCTAGAAGTTCGTTCAGAACAAATTCCCTGTGATCAACAATTAAACATGGACGCCAGACTGGAACAAACTCTTCGCAATCTGCCATTGAATACGGATATGGACCAATGACTGATTGTTTCTACGATGTTTACGCGTAACTTCACACCTTGTAACTATAAGTACATTTTAGTAAGGTACTACTTTGATTTGTTATTTTCTCTGTGCTTAAGATATTTCTCAGATATACCCACACGCACTAATTTCACAATTACAAAGTACACTACACATTATCATATTATATTCAATTACCTAATATACTTTTCTAAAACAAATACAAATCCATCATTACATACTTCACACAAATCTGACGCAATGACTCATATAAAATGTGGTAATAATTATAGCTATAGCTTTGAAATTCCATTTACACTCAACACAAAAACATATTCTTATAACATCACTACAACCTATACCCTAGTAACTCAGATAAACGTATTCGTTAATATAAATTCATTAATATATTATTATCATCAAATAAGGAGCAAGCAGAATATAAAAATAACACCGTTACGACATTACATTAACAGTGACACTTACGATCATCTTACAGTGACATTTATTGAAATAAACATAACTTCTAATGGATGACTCACTTCAGACGGTTAATGAGATAGATAACATTAAAATTGCTTCCTCTATTGAATGCGATTGTTCGAACCTTTCGGAGCATATTCTTGTTAAACAAAATGACTTGACTATTGTTTCGCAAAACATAAGGAGCATTTATTGCAATTTTGATAACTTTATGATAATGTTATCTAATTTTAAATTCGACTTAGATTTAATAATACTTACAGAATGCAGATTAAGTACCAATAAACCTTTACCACAAATACCTAACTACAACTGCCATAGTACAACACGACAGATGAACCAAAATGACGGAGTAGTTATTTATGTTAAAAATACACTAAAACCTAAAATTCTAGAATTAAAACTATCTCAAGCAACTTGTATCCAGGTGGAAATACTAAATAATACAGTTTTGTGCATTTACCAATCCCCGTCACATACAAATATAGATACGTTTTTAGATTCACTTAGCTTACACTTAGATACATTATCTTCACAGAAAAACATAGTAATAGCAGGTGACATCAACATAAATATCAAGTCCCAAGAAACTGAAACGTCCCATGAAAGAACGAACCGAAACAACTACCTCAATATGTTATCTGCGTATGGCATACTACCTGGTCATACACTTCCTACCAGAGAACGGAACTGCCTGGACCATTTCATGATACGACTTCATAAAAAAAAGACTTCTGCCTCAATTGCCATTTTGCACACTACAATTACCGACCACTTTACTACTTTTCTAAAACTTTCTAAAATAGAAAATAAAGGTACCTCAACAAAAACTACTAGTAAATTAAACTATGAGCAAGCCCTAATATACCTACAAGGACAAAACCTTGCTGAATTAATGTTTTGTAACGACCCCGATCTTCTAACCGAATTACTCATAAAAAAACTGTCTGACTGTATTATTAACTACACCATAACAACAAATATCCCAAGTAGTAAACGTATAATCAAGCCGTGGATCACTCAGGGAATATTACGTTGTATTAAGAATAGAAATAAATTGCAAAAATCCTTACGGGTTGACCCATACAACAAAGTCTTAAAAATAACATACTCTCGATACAGAAACTACTGTAATCATCTCATTAAAAAATTAAAAAGAAAATATGAACGGGAACTTATCTCTGAATCTATCAACAATACAAAGCTACTCTGGAAAAATATAAAATCAATAACCTACACAAATAAATATAAAAATCAAAGCACTGAACTACTACATACTAAACCGTCTATAAATGAATCTGTAAACTTTGTTATCGACTACTTTGTAAATATTGGAAAGGAATTAGCGCAACAAATTCAAAATAGTAACACCCCCTTGATGCAACCCTGCAATTCAAGTATGCGAAATAATTATTTTGTGCTTTTAGACACTGACATTAAGGAAGTAGAAAATACTCTGATGGGATTTAAATCTAACAGTGCCCCTGGATGGAATAATATCTCAACTAGCTTTTTAAAATACTGTCATAGGGAAGTCGTCCCCATCATTACCCATCTGACCAACGTTTGCTTCAACTCTGTTATTTTTCCTATCCTACTGAAAAAATCCATTATTACCCCGGTACACAAGGGGGGAATAGAGACGATGTCAATAATTACAGACCTATCTCAGTCTTACCAGCTATATCTAAAATTATAGAAAAAATAACAAATACGAGATTAATTAACTACTTGAATAGATTCAAAATTATTTCATCTTCGCAATTTGGATTCAGGCATGGAGTATCTACTGAGGATGCAATTGACTCTCTTAGCTCGTTAGTAACTAAACATCTAGATGCAGGAAAGAAATGTCTAACGATATTCCTGGATCTTAAAAAAAGCCTTCGACACCGTCTCTGTTCCAGCCCTTGTAGCAAAGCTGGAGGGAATTGGAATAAGGGGAATTCCCCTAAATTTATTTAAAAATTATTTAACAAACAGGAAACAGAGAGTTAAAATAGGAGCTCATACTAGTGAGGATGCTGACGTACTATATGGCGTTCCACAGGGGAGTGTGCTGGGCCCTACACTATTTCTTACATATATAAATGACCTCTGTAACCTTAATGTAAAAAACGCAAATATTATTTCGTACGCTGATGATACTGCTGTGGTTTTTTCCGGAAACAATTGGTCAGATGTAAAACTTAAAGCTGAAATGGGTATGATCCAAATTGCCAATTGGCTCAGAGATAATTTATTGTCGCTAAACACAACAAAAACGAATTACATATGTTTCTCAATCACTAATCGTTCTCAAGATGTAGCCTTTAACATTAAAATACACTCATGCAATACAACGACAGATAAAAATTGCAAGTGCCCTATAATTGACAAAGTTCCGCAGACAAAATACTTAGGCGTCATAATTGATCAGAGGTTATCTTGGTATTCCCATCTTGAACACGTTACTGCGAGAGTTAGGAAACTGGGTTGGATCTTCAAATCTCTAAGACATATACTTCCAAAAAATGCAAAAGGAAACTGCGGATCTCCTAGAAATCTCCTAAATGTAATCTATTCATCGCTTGCGCAATCTGTCATGGTTTACTGCATACCTATATGGGGAGGCGCAGCTAAAACAAAATGTATCAATGTAGAACGGGGACAGCGATCCTTGATAAAAACAATGTATTTTAAGAAGATGAGATATTCTACTGAACAGCTATACCAAATTAGTGGTCTACTTTCTGTTAGGAAATTGTATATCGTATCCACTGTCCTAAAAAAACATAAAACTCTTACATATGATCCAAAACTAATGTCGAAAAGGCGGAATGACTTGATTGCACAAGTACCACCGACTAAAACGAAATTCGCGGCTTTACAATATCAACACCGATCTGCTCAACTGTATAATAGAGTAAACAAACAAATATTTGTCGGATCGTCAGGATTTAGTCCGTTGGATTCAGTCATCATGTGGGCAGAATATGGGTTTCGTGCAATGCAACCACACTGGGTATAGGGTACAATACACTGCGTTTATTAAAACCACTATTTCTCAACTCAATTTAAATAAACACTGACTCCAATTTATAATTGACAACACTAAATAGACATAGCAACACTAAATAGACATAACAACACTTAAACAACGAATCGAGTACAGTTCCGGGATGTCTTAGCTCCGATGCGATCAGAGACTGAACACTGAATGTCCTGCTCGCTGTGGGCTGTAAACATCACGACTCTGTAGAAGCGCGCCAATATGGTGGTGGTAAATCACGTGTTGTCACTAATGGCACACTTGCGATTCGTTTCAAGTCTGTACTATTGACCGGATGCGACACGGCCATCCTGCGATGCACACGTCCTCGTGTGTTGTTCTTCTTCTTCTTCCTGCCCTTATCCCATGTTACTTCGGATCAGCGCAACATGTTCTTCTTCCATTCCGTCCTGTCCAACGTCATGCTTTCACTGACTACCTCGTGTGTTGTAAGTCTGGAAAATACAAAATCTCGCCACAGTATCTGCTCGTCCAATCCTGACTCCTAACTGATGAGATATTTAAAAAGGACTTGACCTTTTAAAGTCTGTTTTAACAAGCAGTTTGAATAACACTCGAATTAGAAACTAAAAACTAGACTCTTCCACGAACTTGAACTATCTAGTTTTGAGATTACCGAGACCAAGTACAACGATTCCAAATTCAATTAATCAAAGTAAACAAAACCTCAGGTATCTCATTCATGGTACACAACACACACACTATTCCCCACGGGAATACCGAGTCAACCCTTGACTCTACGGTCTTTGCTTCTAGGCAAGACCCGACTATACCACTCAGAGCTATCGCCTACTGCGTACACACAAACGACGCTACGATCCTCTGGTGAAGTCTCCGACCCATTGAACCGAGAACCCGTTTACACCATTTAAAGTGATGCCAACTCGTCATCTATTTCGTCTACAATCTCAATTGGTACTTGGCCTTCGGGCTTCTTTCGAATACGGTCATGGGCGTATTTGTAAGTACGCTTGTTAACTAGGGTTTTTAAAACATACCGATCGCCATGTAACACTTCAAAAGTTTGAAAATGATAATCAAAAAAGAAACAAAATTTGTTACAAACACGGCCAGTTAAAGTACAAGCATCCATCAAACAAGTTAATCAAAACTCCAAACAACTAAGGTATGTAGGCACTATTAGGCTATCCCTGTAGCCATCTTTCATTTCTATAGTCATCCCTGTGACCTGCATACACTCATAGTCATCCCTGTGACTATTGCAGTCATCCCTGTGAAATGCATATACTCATAGTCATCCCTGTGACTATTGCAGTCATCCCTGTGACCTGCACATACTCATAGTCATCCCTGTGACTATTGCAGTCATCCCTGTGACCTGCATACACTCATAGTCATCCCTGTGACTATTGCAGTCATCCCTGTGACCTGCATACACTTATAGTCATCCCTGTGACCATAACCAGCTATCATCCCTGTGATAGCAGTTATTCGCTACAATCATCCCTGTGATTGTGCTGAGCTCATAGCTCCTACATTACCAGACTCATATAAATCAGATTCTATACTTACATTAATGGGTGCTTGACTTTGACTTTGGCATTGACTTTGACTTTGGAATTGACTTTGACTTTCGCTTTGACTTTAAGCACACTCATCATCCTTTCTATTTCGCCCTTCACACGAGATGAACTTAGAACCAGATGAACCAGAAGTCACGAAATTAAATCGGAAAATAACGGCATTGGGAAACGATCCAGAACTGTATTACTATTCAACTCCTCACAGTCTATACACATACGATGTGACCAGTCTTGTTTATTGACTAAAAGCGTGGGACTAGCAAAAGCAGAACAGCTAGGTCGTATGACGCCTGCCTGTAATAATTCATCAACCCTATCGCTCATTATTTACCATTCAGTTGGAGTCCGGAGAACATCTACATACTCACTTCTAAGCCAAATTTCTAACTCACAAGTAGTCACGCGACTAGTAGGAAAACTAGTTATGAAAAGTTCGAATATTGTTGTAATATGTCAACAAGGTTTCATAAATTATCATGATTTTCTGTCTTATGAATTAACAATGCAATTAAAATCATTTTTATGTAACTGGTAACAACTCGAATTGCCAACATTTACAATCTTATCCTTTGACAAAGTAAACTCAGTTGCGGTCATACTAACTTGAAAACCGTTAGGTACCCACGATCTATCGACCCAATAAAATATCACCAAGTACGTTACGTAGGTATTCAGCAAACAAAGCATGAAATAATATTTCGCGCAAAATCATTAATTGCTACCTGACAACAATAGCAAAGTACTATTCACATTATTATTGCCTATACCAACTAATGACACCACATCATTTACACTTCGACCTCTAAATGCAAGAAATACTCTCCTTCATTAAACAACATTCAGCACCAGAATCAAAATCAAATTTGAAACACCCACTTTCATATTCGTTGCCGCTTGCTCTCTTATCTTGTTAAAGCCTATTTCCGGTTCTGTATTATTCAAAGTTAGAAGATTTAACAGCCTAGTTACGCACCATATCAAAAACTTAAATGGGCTTGCCCTTACTACACGAAATAGACACGTTAATTATAAAACTAAGTTTTAAAATAAGTCAGCCAATCGTCACATTATATTTCAAAGAATAACCGGGTAACACACGAAATAAAAATAGGTCTACATTAACAAAACTTATACCCTGTATACGAACCAGCAAATGTAGGTACGTTTACCTATGAAGTTACGACTGACAGATTGCTTAACAAGAGAGCATTCGGCACCAGAAACAAAATAAAAATAATACGACTCACCAGATTCGGCTGATAATAGATCAGTAGCTGGCTTGATGGTACAGATATCCACTCGCTTTTCAACTTTACTGTTAACGGAATCAGCCTCCTTCTTTGCACAGTGTGTTGCCATGTGCCCCGGCTTGGCACAGAAGAAACAGGTCATCGGCATCATGCTTTCTTAAAAACGCTGTCTTTGACCCGTTGCGATTCACTATTTCCTGAAAACTGAGATTGAGAGTTAGCGGAAGTATCGTGGTAGCTTTTATTCAACCATTCATTTGCCATAATATGTCAGGTTATTCCAGAAGATTCTAAGCTAACCAAGAAGCAGCTGACCCCTTAAGTACTTTACGTATTGTAATAATTAACCAACTGCTAGTTTTTTTTTTCATGCACAAAATTAAGGGTATTGTACCAAACTCTACTATCACTATCTCGAACCTCGGGATTACATTCAGGTAAAGATAGCTTATTTATTTTGAACTAGGTTCTTTAATCGCGTGAATTGATTTCATTATTTGGCGTTGCTGCATTTTGAATTAAAGTTTCCAACGGTTATTTTCACTTGATAATAAATCAACACTCTGACCTGTAGATTGTTCCTGGTGGAGACTCGACGATGCAAAGCTACACTCGTTTCTCCCCCGGTACAGATGGCTTGTTGTCGCATAGGCGACATAAGTCTCATTTTCCTGGTTAGGTTATCTGCGACAGCCATGTAGATGCGGAGCCCTTCAACGCCTTATTTATGGTCAAAATAAGCTGGCTTCTTTTTACTGCACTCCCGTCGATACACAAGTCGCAACATCAACTTGCTATTAGCCAGTGAATAGCTTTTTTATTGAGTTTGTATTAACGCGTACACTTGTTGATTTTGTATTTCGAAAAGTAATCGACACTGATTGTTATTGTCATTGTCCCCGCGTGTGATTCCATTAGCACGATTTGATCCCAGTTCTGATGTCGGATCGTCAGGATTTAGTCCGTTGGATTCAGTCATCATGTGGGCAGAATATGGGTTTCGTGCAATGCAACCACACTGGGTATAGGGTACAATACACTGCGTTTATTAAAACCACTATTTTTCAACTCAATTTAAATAAACACTGACTCCAATTTATAATTGACAACACTAAATAGACATAGCAACACTTAAACAACGAATCGAGTACAGTTCCGGGATGTCTTAGCTCCGATGCGATCAGAGACTGAACACTGAATGTCCTGCTCGCTGTGGGCTGTAAACATCACGACTCTGTAGAAGCGCGCCAATATGGTGGTGGTAAATCACGTGTTGTCACTAATGGCACACTTGCGATTCGTTTCAAGTCTGTACTATTGACCGAATGCGACATATTCATATATCCCAACAAACTACACGAATGTAAAAATAAGCTAACAGACTGGATAAAGCCACTCACGTACACAGATACTGAGTCACTCCTTCAACACATGAACTAACACACACACTCACGCATATATACACCACACCACTCATGAATGACAATCACTTTAACATCATCTCACTCACCTCACATCACATCACTCACATCACTCACATCACTCACATCACATCACTCACATCACATCACTTACATCACATCACTCTCATCACATCACCCACATCACATCACACATTTTTTTGTGTAAAATATTTTTAGATAATAAGTAGTCTTTTTTCACCGATCAGTCTACCTAAGAAAGAGCGGCCTCTCTTAACACAGGCATTATCTGCTTAAAAAGAGGCGCCATTCAACAACAAAATGTAAACAACTATGATCATGCAATAAACATTTATTATTATTATTACATCATAGATTTCGACAAGAACTTGAGAAGATGGAAAAAATGGATGTCATTATCAAGGTCACAGAGCCTACTGAATGGGTGAGTTCTTTAATCTTAATAGAAAAGAAAAATGGTCAATTAAGGGTATGTCTAGACACCCGTTATTTAAATCAGGCAATTAAGAGGACTCATTATCCTACTCCATCAGTAAACGTGGTCCGTGCCAAGGTGGATGGTGCAAAATTTTACTCCACCTTGGATGCAAGTAGTGGATTTTGGATGTGCAAATTGAGTGAGGAGAGTTCTTACCTTACAACCTTTAATACACCTTTTGGCCGATACCGCTTTAAACGTCTTCCATATGGAGTCAGCTGTGCTCCTGAGTATTTTCACAGAATTATGACTGAAATGTTTGGTGACATACCAGGGGTGGCAGTATACAGCGATGATATCTTAGCCAGCGGTCAAACACTACAAGAGCATAATGAGCGTCTTAATATAGTATTCAAAAGAGCAAAGGAATATAATGTCAGGTTTAATAAAGAAAAATGTTCATTCACCAAGAAGAGTATTAAATATCTGGGTCAATTTTTTCAGCGGACGGTATCACAGTTGACCCGGACAAAGTCATAGTAATCAAAGATATGCCCTCTCCTACCTCTCTAAAGGATTTACAAATATTTCTAGGCATACTTAATTATTTAAGTCCTTTTATTAAAAATATGGCAGGCGAGACAGAAATTCTACGCCAATTATTAAAAAAATCTACTGATTGGCAGTAGACTGCCAATCATGAAACAACATTTTGTTGTCTGAAACAATTAATTTGTCAAGTTCCAGTGTTGCTATATTTTAATGTTAATGATCCTATTGTCCTACAAAGCGATGCTTGTAAGAGTGCTGTCGGAGCAGTGTTGTTACAAAATCAACATCCAGTATATTATGCTTCAAAAACTTTCACAGATACATAACAGAAAACGGCTCAGATAGAGAAAGAACTCTATTCAATAGTTTTTGCCTGCATCAAGTTTCATCAGTTTTATATGGACAAACTGTAACTGTAGAGACAGACCATGATCCTTTAATAACATTGTTTAAAAAATCTTTAGTCGAGGTTCCAACACGTCTCCAAAGAGTGATGTTGAAAATACAACCCTATAGTCTAAAAATGTAGTTGGACATGTACAGTCAGTAAAACAGATAGGTATGCAGGGTCTTCAGATATAGTTAAAGTTTACTTAGAAACCGATGGATGTTTTTGAATAAAATAAAATAAAATTAATAGAGAATAAACACTTCAATGATTTAATCAAATTTCATTCGAAAACATCCATCGGTTTCTAAGTAAACTTCAACCATTTCCGATGACCTGCATACCTATCTCTTTTGCTGACTGTACATTGCTGATACCTTGTCAAGAGCAGCACTCTCTGAAACAAGTTCAGATGAATTAGATGATGATGTCATTGTTCATGTAAATTTACTGATTAAGTCATTACCAGTCTCACCAGAACGTCTACAGTGGTTAATCAGAAGCACCAATGAAGATGAAAGTCTGCAGATTTTGAAAAAATACTGTAAAGAAGGATGACCGTCAATTAAACTCAAAGTCACATAGATCTGCATGAGTATTGGCAGTATAGATTTGATTAACATACAGAAAATGATTTAATTTTTAGAAGTAACAGTATAGTCATACCTAAAAAATTAAGGCCAAAGATTTTGAAAATAATACACAGTGGTCATCTGGGAATTGAAAGGTCAAAAGCGTTTGCTAGAGGACATGTATTTTGGCCATTTATGTCAACTGACATAATAAACATTGTACAGTCGTGTCATATTTGCTTGTCACATAGAAGCTCAAATGCTCCAGAACCACTTCTTCCACATGATGTTACATTACTTTCATGGGAAAAAGTTGGTGTTGATTTTATGGACTATAAATCTAAAAATACATAGTAGTACAAGATTATTACTCAAATTATATTGAATTAATGACAGTGGCAAGTACTAACGCCAAAACAGTAATTGTTTGTCTTAAAAGTATCTCTAGCAGACATGGTATTCCAGTTGAGTTATTCTCTAACAACGGGTCACCATTTAATTTGGCAGAGTTTAAGACTTTTATTTGGGAGTGGGGAATACATCACAATACGTTAAGTCCCTACATACCAAGGTCACATGGGTTAGTAGAGTCGGCAGTAAAGATATGTAAACGTTTTCTTACCAAGCCAGAGGAGTCAGGTACAGGTCCATATCTGGTTCTGCTTCAATTCAGGAATACACCTAGAGGAAATCTACCATCTCCAGCTCAATTATTAATGTCACGTTCACTTAGAACACAATTACCAACAGTCACAAAAAACTTAATACTTACCAAAAACAGTAAATTTTCAAGAACATGCAAAAACTAAGGAAGCAAATAAAAATAAAATGAAGGATTACTATGACAGAAATACTAAATTATTACCAGAACTACAAGAAGGAGATGAAGTCTATTTTAAGAAAATTCCAGATACCTCCATGGATTACAGGCACAGTAAGGTCTAAATGTGATCAGCCTAGGTCTTATACTGTTGAAGGGTCAGATGGATTTATAGGAAGGAGAAATAGACGACGATATTTTGAAGCCACCCCAGTCACCTCAAACGGTATCTCAAGATATGTCACGAAAAAGTCCAAATATCAAGACATCTCCCAATTCTCATACAGTAGCACCGTCTATTGAAGAGCGTACAACTCCAGTTGAAATGCGTGTGGAAGAGTCATAAGAGCACCAAGACGGCTAGATTTGTAAGAGTTAATATTTTTGTTAATGAACAAACATTTTCACAATGACTGTGAAGGACTGATTGATATAATTAAGTCTAGAATATGTAGATAAAGACTTAGTTCAACAAACTGTCTTATTTTTGGTTAGTGTTGTCAAAAGTTATTGTTTACAGTTAAGTAAATTTTGGTAAACTGTCTCAAGCTGTAAAATTATAAATTTTCACTTTTTCTAATATGGAGGATGTTATGAGTAAGTAACGTCACTATTGTGATGTTACATATCTAGTCTATAAGAAGGCGGGCTGTCAAGATGGCGTCCTACTAATCACGGCTAACTCTGTAAACTGTTTAACATAAAACGCATTCAATAAAAGTAATTAAAACCAAGTTTAATTGAAGTCCAGTTTTATCATTTATTTAACACACTGACTAAACAAGGGGTACCGTACTTACATTCATATGCATTTAGTAAAAAACTGTTATTTTGACATTACAAACAGACACTTCAATTTTATTTATTTGTATGTATAGGTGTAGATGTATAGACTACCTTTTGGCCGCGACGCGTGAATGTCGGTTATCGCAGATGCGAATGAAATAAAAAGTAGCCCAAGTCCTTCCCCAGGGCTATCTTCATGCCAAATTTCATTAAAATCGGTTTAGCCGTTTGATCGTGAAAGCATAACAGACAGAGTTACTTTCTCATTTATAATTTAAGCCCGCGTAGGCGCTGAGGGGTGGAGCGGCCCGCGAGCTGAGGAGCAGCAGTGCTATTCCGTAACAATCTCCCGCGGTGAACAACTAGGTGAAGTGAGCTGTCATCCGTCCCGATGCTAGGTATTGACAAAGCAAACACAGGGATGATAGTTTACTTCACCTAGGTGTTCACCGAGGGAGATTGTAACAGAATAGATATACAGGTGGATTGAAAGGCCGGTGATTCGTGAGCGTTTAAACCACCGCCCAAACTCTGCAACGCCGAAGCCGTGACAGAAACAATGCTTGCTGCATGTTGCATGCCTGCTTGCATGTTGCTTTGGGTTACGCGCAAAAAAAAAACCGAATTTCATTTCACCTAAAACTTTTCAACTATTATCGTTTCGTTTTTTTTTACTTCACCGAAGTCACTTCTGCCACTGTTTCAGTCGATCTATTATTATCAATTAGATTTTTTTTCGTTACTCCATCGTTTCATTTGGTCAATAAACTTTTTACCGAATTTACACTTAGCCAAAATTACATTTGTTCGAAGTTTTATGTTTCTAAAAATTCTTTATACCACTGTTATAATTACCATATTTTCATTTTAGTTTATTTCAATTTGAGTGAAAATAAATACTTGAAAGAACTTTTAAAACAAATGTAATTATTACATTGGCGTTACAGATTAAGACAACAGGATCTAATTTCAGATTAGTTTACCTATTATTTTGTTTAATTAATTATTTTAATATAATGGCACTTAATAAAACAGTGGATTATGTACAAAAGTAGATTTAAGTGGTCCCAGTAAGAGGCATGCAAACAAGGATGCTTGCTTCAGGTATGCAGCATGCAAGCAGGCATGCAGCGTGCAAACAGGCATGCAACTAGCAAGCAGGCATGCAACATGCAGCAAGCATTGTTTCACAGGGCTCCGGCGCTGCGGGGTTTGGGCGGCCCCACGCGAGCTTATCGTTGCAGGTGGTTTTAAAGCTCATCACCTGCTCCTCAGCACGCGGGCCTACGCGGGTTTAAATTACACTCTAGGTATAGGGCAGACAAGACTCCGTGAAGTCGGTTTTGCAGCGTTTCGCTTCTATTACTAAATTTTGTAGCACAAAATATTGACTTTTTATGACACTATTTTAATTTAATATTAAAAATGCAAACGAGTAACCGGCTATACATTTGTGACCAAATAATATTCCGTAAAATTTTGTTTCGGTATAGTGAAAATATTGGTAAATAAATCATTTGGTAAATGAAAAAAGTTTAAAAGAGGCTTCAGGCAAAATAGCCGGAAACAAAATAAAAAAATCGGACAAGTGCGAGTCGGACTCGCCCACCGAGGGTTCCGTACGTATTTGTAGGTATATATCCATACTTCTATACTAATTCATACCTACTATCCATACTTTAATCTACTTAATATTATAAATGCGTTTTTGCGACATAAGCGGCCGTATCTGTTTTTGACGTTAACATAGAGTGTTGATGTTTCTACAGCATCAAGACACTATAGATTTGAGTATTTGGTTTTAATTTCAACTCGATACCTCCACGCGTTTCAGAGATAAAGGGTCTTGACAGACAGACAGACAGACGTACAACAAAGTGATCTTAAAAGGGTTCCGTTTTTCCTTTTGTTGTACGGAACCCTAAAAACAAAACAAAAAGTTATTTTGTAAATCTGCGAACTATAGTTCGGTAAAATAATACCTATGACACATGATATTTCGATGATCTTAACATAATAATGTCAAATCATGGGAACCGATCACTTTTCCGGAATTGTTTTGTTTTGTTGTCCGAATTTCATTTTACCGAAAACTATTGGCTGACGTCTTTTTTGCTATATGCATTATTTGACATATTTTTAGATCATCGAAGTATCATGTGTCGTAGATGGTGTCCCCTTGTTTCGCAGACAGAAATTTCATAGAATTTCGTTTCCCAGAAAATGTTTAACATAATATTTGGTTCTCGTATTTTTATTTCCACTATTATTGTTTCAAAGACTATTTACTTCAATGAAAAATATTTCACTGAAACACAATTCAATGAATTTTTAATCACATTTTTTTGTTTAACAAACTTATCAAAAAGTAGAATTCTTTTTTAACGAATATTGTTTGTTTGTTGTATTTTTCCATGGAATTTATTTCAACGACAATGTATAGATATAAATAGACAAAAACAAAAATGTTGTCTTAACAAGTCAATATGTTGTGCTACCAAAGTTAATGACAGAAACGAATCGCTGCGAAACCGACTCCACGTAGGCTTGTCTGCCCTACGCCTAGAGTGTAATTTAAATCTGCGTAGGCGTGGAGGGGCGAGGCGGCCCGCGAGCTGAGGAGCAGGTGGTTTTAACGCCCGCCGCCGCGGCTGAGGCTGGCCGGCTCAGCCGGCCAGTAAGCCGAAGCTGCGGTGGTGAGCGTGAATACCATCTGCGACGATAAGCTCGCGTGGGACCGCCGGAGCCCCGCAACGCCGGAGCCGTGACAGAAACTATGCCTGCTGCATGTTGCATGCTCGCTTGCATGATGCATGCTTGCTTGCATGATGCATGCTTGCTTACATGTTGCATGCTTGCTTGCACGCTGCATGCTTGCATGCACGCTGCATGCTTGCTTGCACGCTGCATGCTTGCTTGCACGCTGCATGCTTGCTTGCATGCTGCATACTTGCTTGTACGCTGCGTGCTTGCTTGCATGCTGCATGGTTGCTTGCACGCACGCGCAGTAAGTTTGGTTAGAACTGAGAGTCGCATTTTTGGGAATCAATTTTATATTAAATAAAAAATATAAGGAAAAAGAATATTTGATTTTTTATTCTATGATATGATAATTCTAACAATAAACTTTATGTGAAACAAAAATCAATGATTGGAAAATCTTGAAAATAAGTATTCTGCGTATTGATTATTCTATGATACGATATTATTAGAAAAATTTACCGAACTATATTTCGCCGATTTACAAAATAACTCTTTGCTGTTGGTCGAAGCCTCTTTTGATAATTTTTCATTTGAAAAATGATTTATTTGCCAATATGGTCACAAATGTATAGCCGGTTACTAGGTAGCATTTTTAATATTCAATTTAAATAGTGTCATAAAAAGTCAATATGTAGTGCTACAAAATTTAGTGACAAAAACGAATCATTGCAAAACCGACTTCACGCAGTCTTGTCTGCCCTACTCCTAGAGTGTAATTTAAGCCTGCGTAGGCGCGTACGGGTGGGGCGGCCCGCAAGCTGAGGAGCAGGTGCTTTGAAGGCCCGCCGCCGCGGCTGAGGCTGGCCGGCTAAGCCGGCCAGAAAGCTGCGGTGGTGAGCGTTAAAATCATCTGCGACGGTAAGTTCGTGTAAGGCCGTCCAAACCCTGCAGCGCCGGAGCCGTGACAGAAACAATGCTTACTGTTGCATGCCTGCTTGCAGGTTGCATGCCCACTTGCAGGTTGCATGCTTGTTTCCATGCTGCACGCTTGTGTGCATGCTGCATGCCTGCTTGCACGCTGTATGCCTGCTTGCACGCTGAATGCCTGCTTGCACGCTGCATACTTGAAGCAAGCATCATTGTCTGCATGCTTCTTACTGGGACCACTTAAAAACACTTTTGTACATAATCCACTGTTTTATAAAGTGCCATTACATTTAAATAATTAATGAAACAAAATATTAGTTTAAACTAATCTAAAATTAGATCCTGTTGTCTGAATCTGTAACGCCTATGTAATAATTACATTAGTTTTGAAAGTTTTTTCAAATATTTATTTTCACTCAAATTGAAATGAACTGAAATGAAAATATGGTAAATATAACAGTGGTATAATGAATGTTTGGAAACATAATACTTCGTAGAAATGTTATTTTGGCTAAGTGTAACTTCGGTAAAAAGTTTATTGACCAAATGAAAAGGTCGATTGAAACAGTGTCAGAAGTGACTTCGGCGAAGTTAAAAAAAAAACGAAACAATAATGGTTGAAAAGTTTTAGGTGAATGAAATTCGGTTTTTTTTTGTGCGTAACCCAATATTTTTTCTAAAATAAAATCAAATCAAATCATTTATTTCTTTGCAAACATGGGTAAATTGGTACATAGATGTTGTCATAAAGTTAGTTCTCCATGTTCTGCCGTCACATGGGCATGCAAATCATAATCAATTAATATAACATTAGAATAGTATTATAATCCCCATTTTACAAATTTACAATAATAATGTCGAATAATTTAAATTAAAATAAAAAGAAAATGTCATAATATTACATCAAATATCATGTCAATGGATACAATACAAACATATCAATTTAAATAAGTACAAATCAAAAATAATAATAAAATAATAAATAAAGTCAATAAAATAACATTTAGATTTTTTCCGATAAGAACTCCGAGATATTATAATACGATTTACTTATGAGAAAGTTTTTTAGATGTATTTTAAACAAATTAACATTTAAGATTTTAATTGACTCTGGTATGTGATCATATATAATTGGTGCCATGCAGAAAACACTTTTATGCATCAGAGCTGTCTTAGACGGTCTTGCACATAACATGTTGGGGTGTCGTCGACTCAGGAAACAATTTTGAGGGTTGGTTTTCACAAATACCGCAACCTCAAATATGTACAGAGAGGGCAGTGTCAGTATTTTATATTTCATAAAAAATGGTTTACATGTGTCTGTACACTTCAAGCCGAACATTGCCCTAATAATTTTTTTTTGGGATTTAAATATAAATTCCTTGTTGGCTGAATTCCCCCAAAAGATAACGCCATATCTTAATATTGAGCCTGCCATTCCATGGTATGCTGTAACAATAGCGTCCTTTCCTATGACTGGAGCGAGTAGCGAGAGAATAAGGCATACGTCGATTTGCTAAGTCGCTTAGCCAATTCTATTGTGTGTGCTTTCCAATCCAGTCGTTGGTCTATGGTTAAGCCTAAGAATTTGGAGGTGCATAATTGATTTATTTTATTCTTGTTATAGTAAATATTCATAGTTTTATTTTTTCGTTGACAGAAGGTCATTAGTTTGGTTTTGTCAATATTTATTTTCAGATTGTTATTGTTGAGCCATTTTATTATTGAATTAATAGTATTAATTACTTCATCATTAAAATTTTGTTTGTTTGTGCAGTCAATGGTAACTGTACTGTCATCAGCAAAAAGAGTCATGTGATGTTTCGTCACTTTGGGCAAGTCATTTATATATAAGGTGCTATAAAAATATCTGCCACGGCTTTAATGGGAGGTAGTATTGTGTTTAAAGATTACAATAGTGAAGAACTTTCGTACCCCAGAATAGTTAATTTAATTTGAGAAAATAAAGTAGTTTAATAAACATTGACTCTACTCTGCATAACGCGTTTCACAAATTACGTGCGATGTGTCGCTTCGTCAATGAAAACAACTGCTATCTCTTTCTATCTGTTCTGTGAATGAAAACTGAAATCAGCTGATTAGTTCGTCACTATCTAACCTACTAGGTACACAATAATACGCAGGGAAAAAAGTGTTTTAAAAGTGCAATTACTTACCAGCTACCGCATTCTTCCAAAAAACTGACGTAGGTAAATAAGATGATAAACTTCCCATCACACTTAAAACAGGCTTTGGACTGACAAGTTAGTGTAAGAATCGCAATTTTTTTCTTATTATTTTTAAACCGTAGGTGCTTAGATTAATACTTAGGTATCAAATAACGATAAATTACAGTAACTTGGCGTTTCCTTCGCCTTCGCGTTGCACACAAATGGAGGCACGCTTACGTACATGTCTCTTCACTTTATTTAATGTGTCCGTTTCACTTTTTACTTGCCTAAATGCGCGTTTGATGCGCCTTTTTAGTTCTTCCACACTTCTAATGATATGTATGATGACTCACTCGCACACCAAACCTCTGCTGGTATAAGTTTACTGCATGCGCAGTTATGGAGTTACACTCGCGGTAGCACAACACCATTTCAAGATATTGTAATGTGGCGGGAACGGAGCGATTAAATGAAATGCGTGTAGTCACGTTTATATCTGTTTATTGACTAAGGCTTATATCTAACACCACTACATCTACGGGGTAATTGAAAAAAATAAAAAATAAAACATTTTTTTTTTTTTTTTTTACATTTGTATAAAATTTTAAAGTAAAAGTTTGACATTTTTGTCATAACGTAAACACTTAAATTACACAATTGTATCTCTACATTGATTTTCTAACAAAGTTACGACATTGACACTTAGTTATCTGTTGTTTTATAATGTTATCATATTGCCTACTTGCCTATCGTATGGATATTGTTACAATGTTGTTAGTTAAACTAGGATACATATGGCTGGGGTGCGTGCAGAAAACCTCCTCGTGTGCCTGATTGCTGCTGGTTCCTTTCGAATACGTTCGGGGGAAAGAGCAGTGATCGGGCCGGTGCACCCTGGGTACAGTCAATATTCTCGAGAATATTGGCTGTGGCGAATTTCTGCGTGGGGGGGGGAGCTTCAGGCTCGTGGAGGTGGGGCCCAATCTGGGCCGAAAAGGGGCGTTTTTTCACGTGTCCCTCTGATTTAAGCAGAGGACACAGTGGTGAAGCATGGGCGGTGCTCGTAGTGCACTTACCCTGCCTACGGGCTGGCAGCGGGAGAACCTTTCTCCCGACTGCACCCGTCGAAATCGTAATCCGTGAAGAGCTCACATCTTGTGACTTGGAACGGGACGAGGGTCTTGGCTTAACCGCCTGGGCCGCGAGGAAGAGAACCTCTATAATAAATTCCTCTAATACCAAGTTTTGGTGCGTGGCGAGGGTATGGATGGCTGAGGAGTAGTGTCACTTGCAACTTTCTAGTTGTTGGTGGCGCATCAGTCGTTAGCGCACCCCCAGCCAGGGGCCAGTGGGACCTCGGGGTTGGGAAATAAATTACACCACTTACCTAGGGACAGGGGGTTAACTAGGTGGACTTTTTATATCCCCCACTACTCGTGGGAACAAAAATGGAAAATTTAAACTTTAAAACAAAAGAGGAAGAGGTGGATGTGGCATCAGAGTCTGATGTCGCATCGGTGACGAGCGTGCGAAGCACGGAGAATAAAAAAGGGGAAACGCGAGAAAAGGAGCTTCAGGTTAGCCTGGAGCGCCTGCGCGATGGGGAGGTAGCCTCTGCCAAGAGGGCGGCGGCGGCGAGCGCTTTTAGAAAGCGCCCGCGGAGTGTGGGATCGAGGTCGATAGGTCTCTCCTCCAGCGAGGAGAATCTGTCGGCCCCGAAGGTGCCAGCGGCACGGAGAGGAAGAGGTCGCGCGGTGGCGAGTGGTGCCCCCGCTCGACCGCCGGAGCGTGACGTGCGGGGCCGGTTCGTGCCGGTGTCCCGGCCCGATACGCCGGTTCCGGTGGACCACAATGACAGCATGGGGAGTGACTCCGAGCCCACAATAGTGGACAGTAGCGAGGGATCCTTGGGTCTGGGGTCAAATCGGGCGGAGGCCAATGCCGCAAAGCGGGCACAGAGGAAGGCTGTTGCGGCAGATGAAGTTACGGAGTTGGCCCGACAGGCTCGAGAGCGGCGCGCAGCTCGGCTGGCGGCCGGGGAAAGCGTATCGGCGGTGGCGCTCAGTCGCCAAGTTTTGGACGGCGTGGGTCTAGTCCTGAAGGTTGCCACCAAGTCGGGTAACCTGAAGGGCACGTTCACGCGCGCCCTTAAGGAGGCGGCTGACGATATCAGGGAGGCAGTTGAGGTCCTCGTCAATCGCACGAGCACAGATGAGACGGCGAAGCTGTGGGAGGAGAACCGCCGTCTCCGCTCCGAGTTGGAGGACCTCAAACGGCAATTTGCCGCCCAGAGGGCAGTTCCCGCGGCCGCCGGCGCTTCTACCGTCGCGGCCTCAGCGTTGGCTTCATCACCGGCCCCATCGACGACCCATGCATTAGCGGATGCGGAGGTGGAAAAAATTGCCCGCATATGCATGATGCAGTGTGGAAAGATGGTAGGGGCCCGGCTGGAGGCCATAGAGGCCAGGCTGCTCCCTCCCGAAACCTTCCGTCCACCGCTCAATGCGGACAAGCGGAGGAAGGAGGCGCCCGCTAAGCCGAGCTCGGTGCAAGCTAAACCGGGCCCGGTGCCCGCGACTGCGGCCGCGGCGGTGGCTGGGCCGAAACAACCAGGGAAGGGAGCTAAAAAAGCCGCCGAAGGAACCGGCAAGCCCGCAGCGGGTACGTCCGCACCCGCTTCTCAGACGACGGCGGCCGCGGCGACCACGTCCGAGCCCACCGAGAAGACGGAGGAGGGCTGGACAGAGGCCAAAAAGCGCCGTCGTCGAAAAAAGAAGAAGGCACCGCCGGCACCGGCACCGCCAGCACCGGCAACGAAAAAGGCCAAACGACCGCCGAAGGTCAGAGCCCCTCGCTCCGCGGCTGTAGTAATTACGCTGCAGCCCGGAGCCGTCGAAAGGGGCCTCTCCTACAAGGCGGTCCTACTGGAGGCGAAGGCTAAAGTCGCGTTCCCCGACCTTGGCACACCGTCCGGCTTCAAAATGAGGCCGGCGATCACGGGGGCGCGGCTGCTGGAGGTGTCGGGTGCCTCTAGCGCTGAAAAGGCGGACATCCTGGCCGCCAAGTTGAAGGAAGTCCTCAACCCGGAGGACGTCCGGGTGTACAGGCCGATGAAGACCGCTGAGATGCGCGTCGACGGTCTGGACGACTCGGTGACTCCGGCTGAGGTCGTGGCGGCCGTCGCCCGTGTCGGTGGATGTCTGCCTGCAGACGTGCGGACGGGCGAGATTCGCGTCGACGCTTCCGGGCTCGGCGCGATCTGGGTGCGGTGTTCGGTGGTGGCGGCCAACAAAGTCGCCGATGCTGGGCGTCTGTTGGTGGGGTGGGTTGCGGCGAGGGCGAAGCTGCTGCAACCCAGGGTTATGCGGTGCTTCCGCTGCCTTGACATTGGGCATGTCAAGGCTCGGTGCACCGGCCAAGTCGACCGCAGCGATCAGTGTTATCGCTGCGGTCAGCCCGGCCACAAGGCGGCCCAGTGCTCCGCGGCGCCAAACTGCAGCCTCTGTACAGCTGCAGGGAGGCCCGCTGGGCACACAGCGGGTGGAAAGGCCTGTGCGCCCCCCAGGAAGAGACGGGGCGCCAAGGCTGCTGGGGGCCCTTTACCCCCCCCGCAGGCTGGCGCCACATCGGCCGACTCCCGGTCTGGTGTCACGGAGGGAATGGACTGCGCATAAATGGCGCTGTACCATTTCCTCCAGGGCAACATCAACCACTCTGCCAGAGCTCAGGACCTCTTCCTCCAGAGCATGGCAGAGTGGTCGATTGACGTGGCTGTGGTCGCCGAGCCGTACTTCGTCTCCTCCAGGGATAACTGGGTGGGAGACTTGGACGGCTTGGTGGCTATCATTGGCGGGGCTCTGATCAACCCGTCCCGAGGTCACGGCTGGGTAGCCGCCCTCGCGGACGGCATTGGCATAGTTGGTGCGTATTTTTCGCCCAACAAGAGCCTCGCCGACTTCGAGAGGTTCCTTGTCGAGTTGGGTGCCGTCGTAGGCCGTCTTCACCCTCGCCCGGTGCTGTTGCTGGGGGATCTCAACGCCAAGTCTGCGGCGTGGGGATCTCCAGTGACCGATGCTCGGGGCGAGGTGCTGGAGGAGTGGGCGGTCGCGACTGGCTTGGCCGTTCTGAATCGGGGTGAGGTTCACACGTGCGTGCGGCAGCGGGGCGGGTCAATAGTGGACGTCTCGTTCGCTAGCCCTGCTGTCGCGAGCCGTGTCCGCGACTGGCGTGTCGCCGTGGAGGTGGAGACGTTGTCGGATCATCGATATATCCGTTTTGACGTCTCCGCCCAGACCACGGGCGGCCGCGGTTCATCGGCCCCGCAAACGAACGGTCCGCGGTGGGCGCGTAAGCGCATGAACAGGGAACTTCTCGAGGAGGCCGCCATTGTCCAGGCCTGGTTCCGGGAGTCGGAGACGAACGGACCCGTCGACGTCGAACTGGAGGCGCTGTGGTTCCGCGGGGCGATGACGCAAATCTGCGACGCGTCCATGCCCCGGGTCCACGCACAGTCAGCAGGGCGCCAGGTGTACTGGTGGTCGGCCGAGATCGCACGTATGCGCATTGAGTGCGTAGCGGTCAGACGCCGGTACACCCGATACCGGAGGAGACGTCGTCGGGTCCCGGACGAAGAAGCCGCGCTGTATGAGGTGTACCGCGCGGCTAAGAGGACTCTGTGTCTGGCCATCGGCGATGCGAAGACGCAAGCCAGGGAGGAGATGTTGGAGACCCTAAACCGGGATCCGTGGGGGCGCCCATATCAAGCGGTTCGAGGGAAACTTCGGTCTGCGGCGCCCCCGCTCACGGGGAGTCTCCAACCAGAGCTGCTGGAGGAGGTTGTCTCAGCCCTCTTCCCGGCACGAGCGGAGCATACTCCACCGCCGATGGCTTTGCCCACAGACGCAGAGTCCACAGAGGAGAACGCCATCAGCGTCCCAGAGGTGACACAGGCAGAGATGGGGGCGGCCGTGCTGCGGCTCCGGGCCAAGAACGTGGCTCCGGGGCCTGACGGCATTCACGGCTTAGCGTTGGCCCTCGCTCTGAAGGAGCTAGAGCCCCAACTGAGAGGACTATTTACAGCGTGCCTTGAGCGGGGCCAGTTTCCCACATTGTGGAAATCTGGTCGTCTGGTCCTGCTCAAGAAGGCGGGGCGCCCTGCGGACTCTCCGTCCACGTACCGGCCCATAGTGCTGCTGGACGAGGTGGGAAAGCTGTTTGAGCGGATAATCGCAGCCCGCCTCGTCAGCCACTTGTGCGAAGAGGGGCCGGACCTGGACGAGAGCCAGTATGGCTTTCGGCATGGGCGCTCCACCATACACGCTGTATCGAGGGTGAGAGTCCTGGCGGAGGAAGCGGTGTCCCGGGGCGGGGTGATGTTGGCGGTGTCCTTGGACATTTCCAACGCGTTCAACACCCTGCCCTGGAGTTGTGTACGGGAGGCACTGCGCTATCATCGTGTGCCTTCCTACCTCCGCCGCATAGTTGGGGCTTATTTGTCCGAGAGGTGTGTCACCTACGTGGGACGTGATGGCGAGCACCAGCGCCGCATGTCGTGCGGTGTTCCGCAGGGTTCCGTCTTAGGACCGCCCCTGTGGAACATCGGGTACGACTGGGTGCTGAGGGGCGAGCTCCAGCCGGGCGTGGACCTGACGTGTTACGCTGACGACACGCTGGTCACGGCCCGGGGGAGTTCGTACAGGGAGGCAGCGTTGCTGGCGACGGCTGCGGTCTCACAGGTGGTGAGCCGCATCCGGCGCCTCGGCCTGGAGGTGGCCCTCAACAAGTCGGAGGCCGTGATCTTTCACGGTCCTCGGCGGGCGCCGCCGCCGGGATCACACATCGTGGTCGGGGGGGCCAGAATAGCTGTCGAGTCTACCATGAAGTACCTTGGATTGGTGCTCGACAGCCGATGGGATTTTGGCCCTCATTTCCAGCGGCTGGCGCCCAAGTTGTTGGGCGCGGCTGGGGCGTTGTCAACGCTGCTTCCCAATCTGGGGGGCCCGAGCGCCGTCTGCAGGCGGCTCTACGTGGGGATCGTGCGATCGATGGCCCTTTATGGGGCCCCGATCTGGGCGGCAGACCTGACGGCCGGAAGCATCGCCGTGCTGCGAAAGCCGCAACGCGCGATGGCCGTCAGAGTCATCAGGGGATATCGCACGATCTCCTACGAGGCGGCTTGTGCACTGGCCGGATTCCCGCCCTGGGACCTGGAGGCGAAGGTACTCGCGTCACTGTTCCGGTGGCGCGAAGAAGCGCGGGCGCGGGGCGAGCGACCGATGCAGCGACACATGGAGCTGCGTCGGTCTCAGCTTCGCGAGGTCCTGGTGGCGGAATGGCGGGACAGGCTTTTGCGCCCTACCGCCGGCCTCGCCATCATCGAGGCGGTCCGGCCAGTGCTCGAGCGCTGGCTCGGGAGAAGGCACGGCTCTCTGTCGTTTCGGGTGACGCAGGTGCTCTCGGGGCATGGTTGCTTCGGGAAGTACCTGTGTCGCATAAACAGGGAGCCGGACGCCCGGTGTCACCACTGCGTCGACTGCCGGGAGGACACGGCGCGGCATACGCTGGCGGAATGTGCTTGGGAGGGGCCGCGTCGTGCCCTCGTCTCAGAAGTAGGCAGTGACCTGTCGCTGTCGGCCGTGGTCGAGTCGATGGTCGACAGCGCAGAGTCCTGGGACGCGGTGGTTTCCTTCTGCGAAAGTGTCATGTCGCAGAAGGAGGCTGCGGAAAGGGAGAGGGAGATCTCAACCTCCCACCCTGCCCGCAGCAGGCGCACCGGGCGTCGGCGGAGGGCGGACAACGCCCTCTTCCGGCCCCCCTAAATGGGTCCAGGGGCGGCAGACTCGGGGACGTCTGTCGCCCCCCACATACACCAGGACCCGAGGTGGCGGCGCGTAGTGTTCCACGCGCGCCCCTCTAAGACGTCCGGGGGGGAGTCTAACACCTCACTCCCCCCCCTGACCCGAGAAGTGGCCCGCTGCAGCGGGCCGGCACCAGCCGGGGGTTGCGGAAGTATCTCCAGTTCCCGCGACCCCCCGACGTAGGTGTGAGATGGAACACCGGGGTGGTTTTTAGTCAGTAAGAGTCTGACAGACCCCTCCACCCGCCCCAGGGCGGAGGACATCCATGAGGATTTTCCACCCCGTACCAAAAAAAAAAAAAAAAAAAAAAAAGGATACATATGGCTTTGTTCGATTTTTGTGGACTGTCTCCATTTTATTGTTCTTAAGTACTATTACATTAGGTTCATTTTCACTTATCACTAGATATGGACCGTCAAACAATTTATCCAACTTTTTACCAGTCTCATTTCTTATCAATATCAAGTCACCCTTTTGATATGTAACTGGGTTACTTCTACGATCGTAATAACATTTTCTTTTAATTTTAGACATAACTAAATTTTCTCTTGCTTCTTTATTTGCTATTTGTAATCTATACTTAAGTTCTAGTGCATAGTTATCTGGATTGTATAGAGGTTCTACTATATTACTAGTTAAATTACTCGGTAAATGGCATGGTTTTCCAAAGACTAGTTCGTAAGGTGTGTATCTGGTCTCGGTATGTACGGTGGTATTGTAGGAGAAACACCAAAATGGAAGCCAGTGGCTCCAAGTTTCCGAATGTCCATCGCATTGGGTCCGCAAGAAAGCAGCTAAATGTTTATGCGTATTTTCTAACGCACCCAATGACTGATGGTGATAAGCAGTAGAGTTTACCTTATCAATTTGTAGTAACTTGCACACCTCTGTCATTGTTTCCGACATGAACTCTGTGCCTCGATCCGTTGTGATAGCCTTTGGCAAACCGTACCTAAGTATAAAATTATTAATAAAAGATCGTGCGACACTTACCGTATCTTTTCGCTGAATTGGATATGCCTCCACGTACTTGCTCAGCTCACATTGTAAACTTAATCCTTATCTAGGGGCCCCACTAAATCTAAATATACCTTTTCAAAGGCGCTAGTCGCCGTAGTCGTTATAATCATAGGTTCTACAGTATTTTTAGAATACTTATTTTGCTGACACTTTTGGCATTTGCTGACGTACTTGCGTACATCGCTTTCTAGACCTGGGCAAAAATATTTGCTTTTAATATTATTTATCATACGTCGTACTCCTGCGTGTCCACTCGTAGGAAGTACATGATAGTCGTGTAATATGTATGTCCTTTCGTCGTTGTCTATGACTCGTTTTACTCCTCTTAAAATATTTATGTGTGGTCCGGACCACTTCTCTTTGTTTTTTATCTCATTTGTTAATTCTTTAATAAATTTACTATTATACTGATCCTTTATAATGCATATTTCCCTTATATTTATATCGCTACAAAAACTACTCAATATATTCGCAAATTCGGCTCGCGTAAAATGCGACATATAATTGGTGTCGATATATAATGTTTTCTGTGCTTCTACATAAACAAAACATTCTTTTTCATATGTTTTGAATGTTTTTGATACGTTTTCTTTTTTATAAACTTTAACTCGACACAGTCACTCGGCTTTCTTAATATCTCTGCGACCCTTGGTTGGCCGAACTTTGGTTCTGCAGGTATATTAGAAGACCTTGTGCTGTTGGTATCTTCTTGATCAATTCTAGCTTTTTGCGCTCTGGTCATTACCAATGTTACTTTTCCATTTAATGTTTTTAACTCGTCCGAACTTATGGTCACCCTACTCAAAGCGTCTGCCACTACGTTATCGTTCCCTTTTATATAAACAACGTTGTAATCGTATTCCTCTAATTGTAGTCTAAATTTTAATAGCCTCGTTGAGGGATCCTTCATGCCGAATAGGTAAATAAGTGGTTTATGGTCAGTCATTACAGTAAATTTTCTCCCGTACAAATACGGTCTAAAATATTATATACTCCAAACTATTGCTAAAAGTTCTTTTTGAATTGTGGGGTAATTTAATTCTGCCTTATTTAACGGTCGACTAGCATATGCTATCGGCCTCATGTTTTTATTACATAAAACAGATCCTATTGCTACCCCTGATGCGTCTGTCTGAAGGACAAATGTGTTATCTATAGAGAAATCCGGATATTGTAAAATAGATGGTGAAGCTAATTGCCTTTTGAGATTTATGAAACTGTTTTGACATTCATCACTCCAAAGAAACGGTTGATTTTTCCGACATAATTTATTTAATGGTATTGTAATTTCTGAAAATAAAGGTATAAATTTCCTGTAATAATTGCAAAATGCTACGAATCGTCTAACCTCATCCGCGTGTTTTGGTACTGGATAATTTTGCAATACTGCAACCTTATCAGGGTCTGGTAATACACCACTAGCTGACACTACATGTCCTAAATATAATAGTTGTGTTTTCATAAAATCACACTTATGTGGATTGAGTTTAAGGTTCATTTTTCTGAGTCGCTCAAATACATCTAGCAGATTTTTATTGTGAATTTCGCTATTTCTCCCAAAAACGATAAGGTCATCGCAATATACGAAACACTGCTCATGAGTAAGTCCTGATATTGCTACCGACATTACTCTGGAAAAAACACTAGGACTGATCTTCAGCCCCATAGGCAAACGTTTCATTTGATACTGTCCCGTACTTGTACTGAAGCTAGTAACGTTTCTACACTCTGGTTTTGTGCTGACTTGGAAAAATCCTTGATGCAGGTCTAAATGAGTAAAATAATAATATATCGGTTATGTTAGGTAGGGGAAATTTATCATCCTGGATCGATTCATTAACCTTCCTGTAATCAATAACTAAACGCCATTTTTTATCACCTTCCATTTTTTTGGGTACCAAGAGTACTGGACTATTCCACTCGCTATTCGCGGGTTCTATAATGTCATCATCGAGCATTTTTTGAACTTGTTTATTAATTTCTGACTTTAGCGACTGCGGTAGCCGATAAAGTTTTACGTACACGGGTTTGGTATTTGGTTTCACGGTTATCGACTGTTCAGCAACATTCGTCGTTCCTAACTTGTCGCCCTCCAAGAAGAAAATATCGGTATACTTCGCGCAAATAATTTCAATTTGTTTTCTGTCATCGGAATTTAAATGAGTTAATTTTAGTAGGGGTAGTAACTTTTTTACACGTTCAACACCCTGACCGGTTTTGTTAAATGAACATATATTATAATTGTCTAAATAGTCTATTTCGTCATTAGTAATCAAATTATTTGTAGATGTTTTTATTAATTCTTCACCGGTGTTTAATATTTTTACTGGCACTTTACCCCTTATTGGTTTTACAATACTTGCTGCCATAAATATATTTTCGCTTATTTGCTTCGCGTGTATGACGAACTCTTTGTATACATTTTTATTTATGTTAATATAATGTATTGATTCGCTTCTTGGCGGTGCAGTTAAATAATTATCACCTGCCTGTGTCTTGTTGATATAACTGTTATGTATTTTTAATGTACAAGTTCTATTATTGGATTGTAATGTTAGTTGATTTGTGGGCACATTTATGTTTGCGCTATAAGTTCTCAGAAAGTCTAACCCTATAATACCGTCCACTGCACATGGCATATTGTCGAATAAGCGTAACTTGTGACGGAATACGAAACCTGCCTCTGTCCGTAAAGGAATGTATGCGAAACATTTTGATTCTACTTTCCCACCGATTCCTTGTATAACTGTACTTTCTTTATACCTATATGTGTTATTTTTAACTATTTGATTATTAATTATCGATATTGAAGCGCCTGTATCTAATAGAAATGTACACTTCCTGTTCCCTACGTATAAATTGATAAAATCTAATCCTTTACAGGTTAACGCATAATTAGGCTCGAAAAAACTGTTCTAAATTTTCGTTATGATGCTCACCTTTTGACTCCTGACAATTCTGACTGTCATCTTTTGATGTATAATACATATGTGGTCGTGTGCCTCTGGTACCCCTGTTAGAGTTATTTCTTGAATTACCTCTGTTAGACCATATATACACGCATTGAAAACTCCTGCCGCGGCCATTGTAACCATAGCCACGATTGCCACGCGTTTCAGCTGCATACCTTGGCTGCACCTGATTTCCTCTAAAATGTTGCTGGTGCCAGCCACGATTGTAATATCCTCGACCACGGTTAACTCTACGGTTATTGTAATATTGGTTCCTATTCGTACCTCGTGAATATGAGTAAACAGCATCCTGCCCCGCAATGTCAGGGCGCGCGTCTTCCTCGTCCTCTGCTGCGCGTACGGCATCCTTGAGCTCCTTGTAGTCTCGGGCTGATATTACTGTGCTCAGCCGGCGGTTCCTCAGGCCATCTGCGAATGTTTTAATTACCATTTTCTCGTTTATGGAACTGAGTATTGCACTTGCTTTTGTATTTCCATTAGCTTGTGCTATAGTAAGTCCTATAAAGAGTTCTTCTAATTTGGATCCATATTGCGCAATTGTCAAATTTTGTTGTGATAAATTATTTATTTGTGACAACAAAGAATTGGCTGATTTTTTTGTCAATAAATACGTTTTAATATCTTCTACTAAATTTTGTACACTTGCATACTCAGTTTTTAATTTTAGTTTTGCTGATTTTGTTAGACGTGTTTTTAAAACAAAAGATATCAGCAGTTTTTTGTTGTCGCTCGTTGTTAAACAACTGTCATACATCTCAATGCTATCAATCATTTTTTCTGTTGTTTCTTCCTTACCATCCATTACCGGAATTAGGACACTCGCGGTTTTTAAACTAAAATTTTCCATTATATTTCCTTCTTGGGAAACCATCTTATATTCAAGAATTTTAGAGTGAAACTTCTCTATTCCTTCGCAAATTAAATCGAAAGAATAACCAGATAACGCTGCAGTACGAACGTCTTCCTTATCAAGAGACCTTAAAAGTAACTTATACTCGTTATATAATACTAGCGCCTGTTCAAATTTTTGCTTTCCTAACTTTTTTTCACGCCTCCTAGGGCCTAATTTTCCTATACTTTCGCTTAACTTTTTTATGTGTTCATATATATTGCTTAATTTTTCCATTAAAGATCTTACCTTATATTTTATTTTTTGTTATATTTATTTTAGTTTTAGTTTTAACCTATTTATTATATCTTACCATATTAATTTTAAATCTATACCTTCCGAATGTAACGAAACACACCCACGTACGCACGCACTACACTATTCACTTCACATCACACGATTTCTTGTCCGTTATTTCCATTTTCTTCTTCCTGCTGCCTCCTATTTCCTCGGCCGGACAACCTTGCCTGGATGCGCCGCACCATTTCACGCCTCACCTCTCTTTGTACAATTCTTTGGCAGTATTTTGCACATATCTTAATTAGGACAATGATCATTAAAACGCCAGCAATTCCAAGGATGAACGACAGAAGAATTGTGTGCTCATGTCTGTCTGATGATGCTCCATTCGAGCCACCTGATGCGGTTTGTGCGATTATAACCTCGTCCTTCGAGTAACTCTTGCCCATCTTTAAATCATTTTTCAAATTTTTGGTCGTTGTTATAATTTTTGGTTTTCTCTAAACTTTTCCTCGTACTGTAATTCTTAATAATACGGGGTTTTTTTTTAAAACGCGCCGCGTTGGAAAACTCGCGTTAGTACGTACCGCGCCGGGCTTGGCAGGGTCGCCATGTAATGTGGCGGGAACGGAGCGATTAAATGAAATGCGTGTAGTCACGTTTATATCTGTTTATTGACTAAGGCTTATATCTAACACCACTACAATATTCTTGATTGGAATACCGTCGTCTGGGAGGCATTTTTAAAGGAAGCGCGAGCGATTATTTATCCCGTCGCTAACCGCTAATTAAAACTAACTTCCGAGCGGGCGGGGGTGACCGCGCGACTGACGAGCGGGCCGTCGGCTGGCGCGTGCGACGAACGGGGTAGTGCGGGTCAGGGTGGGGGCGCTCGGGGCTGCTCTTTGACGACGCGACGTCCCGACGAGTGCCGATGCGCAGCGGCATCGTTTGATTAATGATAAGAATGGCAACAGTGTATGAACGGCGCCGGCGTTTTGCGAAACGATTGAATTGTACCTATTCGGTGCGGAGCGGCAAAAGCAAGTCTACGTTATGGTTTTATGCGAATAAATCAATTCAAATTTATACGTACAATTTTTTGTATGAAAAAAAATATGACAAATGATCAATAATTTATCTTTACTATTGTAATCTTTAAACACAATACTACCTCCCATTAAAGCCGTGGCAGATATTTTTATAGCACCTTATATAGTATAAATAGAGGGGGGCCAAGCACGGTCCCCTGTGGTACACCATATGAAATTGATCTATCACGTGACCGATAGACCCTTTCGTATTTAGTTTTCGGATCTACCTGAGAAATTTCTACATGCTTTCGATTTTTTAGATATGATTCGATTAACTGCAGGACAATTCCTCTTATTCCGTAAGCTTCTAGTTTATCAAGCAAAATATTGTGATCTACGTCGAAAGCTTGAGTCATATCACAATAAACTGAACATACAGGTATTCTATGGTCAACATTTGAAATTACTTTACTCAAAAAATCATAAATGGCCATGTTAATAGTTTTATCTTTTCTAAAGCCTTTTTGGTCTTCAGTCAAGATGTTATGTTTCACTAAGTATTTATGAATTTGTTCATATATGTATTTTTCAAATATCTTTGAGAATATTGGCACAAGTGCAATAGGCCTAAAAGACTCCGTGCTTTCTCTGTCATTTTTTTATACAGAGGTTTTACTATGGCAGTCTTAAGAGCTGCCGGATATGTGCCACGTATTACGCATAAATTAATAATGTGACTTAAATGACCACTAATGCTGTCCGATACATATTTAATCGTTCCTGTGGATATACCATCGTGTCCTACACTATTAGTATTTTTTAGGGATTTTATGATGTTTTTAATGTCATTTTCATTACTTGGTGCCATAAACATGGAGTCGCTAGGTTTGGGTATATTTGAAGTTGTTTGCGTACCCATATTACAGACAGGTTTAATTTTATCAATAAAAAAATCGTTAAAAACATTGGCTATGTCCCGTGGTTTTGTTATATTTGAATTCCCCAGTTTAATGCTTGCAATTTTATTCTTAGGTAAATTAGTTTTTTACCGGTTTATGATTTGCCATGCCGCTTTTGATTTATTAAATGATGATTTTATTTTAAATGTATTCTGAGCACGTTGTGTTAATTTAATTATTCGCTTGTAAGTGGTGGCACATTTATTGAGTTCTATTTTATTAGTTTCAATTCTGTTTAAACGATAACGCCACAAGAGTGCTCTTTTCTTTTTACTACAAGCTCTAATTCCACGCGAAACCCATTGAGGTCTATTGTGTAACCTTATTTTTATTCTTTTTAGCGGAAAGCACAAGCCATAAAACAGAGAAAAAGTCTCCAGAAATAGATTGTAAGCTCTATCCGGGTCATCACATTCATAGATATCCGAAAAAGAAGTGTTTTCTAGACATTTTCTAAACTTTTCCATATTTTCTTTACTAAAGTCTCGTCGTTTGATATACCAGTAGTTTATACAGGATATTCTTTTTACAGGATACTTCATAATTTGACAGGTGTGTTTAAATAGATTAAGACACATAGTAATTAATAGCTAGTCACCTTTCACACACACAGACATACTGCACACACACATTCAAACAAACGTTCATACAGTCCACTAATTTAACTATCGTAATTGTAACAAGCTTTTTTTAGTGCAAAATAAATGTCCTTTGAGTTAAGACGTATTAAAGTTTTTTTCATTCACCAAACGAACAGATATAGACCTTATTCACCTAAACATATGGTCCATATCGAGACGGATTTATCGAGACACATCGGGTGACCGTCGTGACCGCGAGAACAAAAGCATTCCTGAGCCGATTATCTTTGCTACTATCGAGTGTTATTAGAAGTCATTAGCAAAATAATCATTCAAAATCTATATTTATTTCGTTTGGATTTGGAGTTTCAACGTCTTATATACTACTGTGCACAATGGAGGTGCTTCTGGCCTATCAAAAAGAAATACTGGAGAACTTGAGGAAAGCAGAGAAAAACTACAAAAAGACACCCAAAGATCGGATCAAAAAACCCTATCTAGAAACCAGATTGGACAATTTGGAGCAGCTATGGACTGCTTTCAAAGATGGTCACAAAGCTATTGTAGCTGCATCGTCATACAAACCGAAGAAGCCGCAGCGCGCCGCGCGCGCCTGCCGAGTGACCGACCGAAGCGCCCAAACTTTGCGCTCCCGCCACCGCGACGGTGGCGCCCCCTTCGTGTGTTTTGCGAACTACAGATTTATTCGTGTTGTGCAGTGATTGGTTTAAATTTAATTTGTGTAGTTTTTCGAAATCACCCTCGTAATTTGATTTTTGTTATGTGTACATAGTATATAAGGAACCAAGCTACAGTAAATAAATTAGAACTACTCAGTATCTCGAACTGGTCGTTTCAATTGCCCTGACTCTCAACAGTGGTGACCCCGAGAACAACTTATCGCAACCATCTCACGTCATGACCAGTCCAGACAAGAGCAGCAGTGAAGAAGCACTGCACATCCCAGAAGTAGCCGGCATTTCACTATCGCTGCGGATTCCAGCGTTCTGGCGCGACCGAGCCCGTTTATGGTTCGTCAGTTTTGAAGCCGCCACGCACGAGTTGAAAAAAGGACAACGAGAGTTAGCACAGATGGTCATAGCACGATTGGAGAAGCAAGACGTAGAACAAATTTGTGACCTGCTGTATGACCCACCTACCGCACGACAGTACGATTTGTTGAAGGAACGTTTGATATCAGTGTATGAAGAGTCAGAAAACCGGCAATTCCAAAAGCTACTGTCTGAAATGGAGCTTGGTGACCAAAAACCCTCACAGTTGCTGCGACGCATGCGAAATCTAGCACGCGACAAGGTTCCAGATCCCACGTTGCGGCTCATGTGGATGAATCATCTCCCAGCCCAGGTACGATCCGTACTCGTCGTCACAAAAGAAACTAGCCTAGACGAACTATCGCTACTAGCTGACAAGATGACCGAACAAGCTCATGAAGTCACAGCAGTATCGTGTGAGCAACCAACAACTTCAAGCCAACCAAAAAGCGATTCACAATACCTAGTCGAAGAAATAAGAAAATTATCGCTAGAAATTGCTTCACTCAAGTCGACAAAACAACATACCTGCCGCTGTCGATACCGCGGGCACGGACATTCATCGCATAGATCGCGCACACGCGCACGCTCAGGTGATTATGCGCCGTCTCGCTCGCGCTCAGGCACACCGTCGCCATATTGCTATTACCACAGGAAGTTTGGCAGAGATGCAAGACGTTGTCGACAACCGTGTTCTTATGACAACAGAGAACAACAGAAAAACACGGAAAACTAGCACAAGCGCTAGAAGCGGCGGACTCTGGCGTTTACAACAAATCATACCGCCTATTCGTATATGATAAGTCATCAAGACTCACATTCCTGGTAGACACAGGTGCGAACATATCTGTACTACCACGGACCAAAGGCCAACGCACAAAGAAATTACCATTCACGCTGTACGCTGCTAACAACACCGTCATACCCACTTACGGAGAAAAAACACTGGAGCTAAACTTCAATCTGCGCAGGCCATACCGATGGAAGTTTGTAGTTGCCGACGTCAGCAAACCAATAATCGGAGCTGATTTCCTCAACCATCACCAGCTTAACGTCGACCTACGAAATCGAAGGCTAATAGACATGACTACCAAACTGTCAGTCGCGGCACCTGCACGAGTATCAAGCCTACCCACAGTACGTAGTGTCGACCTGCAGCAATCGTATCACGATATACTCGCCGAATACCCAGGTACAACTCGAGTGACGTCAATGAAATTGAGCCCGAAGAACAACGTCGAACATTATATTGAAACTACAGGGCCGCCGATACATTGTCGAGCACGGCCGATACCACCGCACCGCTACGCACAAGTCAGACACGAGTTCGAAGCCATGATCAACCAAGGCCTATGCAGACCAAGCAAAAGCCCGTGGTCAAGCCCGCTACATGTGGTATCCAAGAAAAACGGCGATCTACGCGTCTGTGGCGATTATCGACGACTGAACACAGTGACTAAACCGGACCGCTACCCCATACCTCGAATAAAAGATTTTACTTATCATCTGGCCGGTAAGAAAATACTATCAACAATCGATCTGAATCGTGCATACCAACAGATTGTCGTCCGTGAACAGGACATTGAGAAAACTGCCATAATTACCCCGTTTGGACTATACGAATTCCCGAGAATGTGCCCAGGACTAAAGAACGCGGGACAAACATTCCAACGTTTTATCCACGACACCCTGCGAGGATTAGACTTCGTTTTCCCATTCGTCGACGACCTGTTGGTAGTGTCAACAAACGACAGCGAACATCGCGAACACCTGCGCACTGTACTCAAGCGATTAGAAGATAACGGGATAACAATTAACCCGGCAAAATGCGTATTTGGCCAGCCAACGGTCAAGTTCTTAGGATACACAGTATCAAGCGAAGGCATTAGACCACCAGAGGAGAAGGTCAAGGTCATCAATGACTATCCCAAACCCAAGACAGTTGATGGATTACGTAGTTTTCTTGGAATGCTTAACTATTATCGTGATAACATTCCAAACGCCGCAGGTGTGCAAGCGCCGCTCAATGCTTATCTACATAATTCAAAAAAACGCGATAAAACAATAATCCAATGGACCGATGAATCATCACTAGCATTCGAGAATTGCAAGAAGAGCTTACGCGACGCCGCACTGCTCGCACATCCCTGCCACACCGCCCCACTCGCCATAATGTGCGACGCATCGAACAGTTGCGCTGGCGCCGTGCTCCAACAGCACGTAAACAACGCATGGCAACCACTAGGTTATTTTTCAAAGAAGCTTTCGGATACGCAATTGAAGAACAGTACCTATGACCGGGAACTACTTGCAATGTATATGGCAGTGAAGCACTTTAGAAAAATGCACGAAGGACGTGAATTGATCGTGTTCACCGATCACAAGCCGCTTACCTACGCCTTAACAAAACTATCATCGGACAGTGAAACACAACGAAGAGCTCGACAGTTGTTATTCATAAGCGAGTTTACGACTGACATTCGGCACATTAGCGGGAAGGACAACGTTGTGGCTGATGCACTATCACGCATCGAGACAATTACCTGCCCCACAACCATAAATTATTCAAGCCTACGTGAAGCACAAAATAATGATGAAGAATTACCCACATTACAGAAAAAACAAAGTAATATTCAACTCAAGCAAATTACTTTGCCAGATACCAACGAACAAATATACTGTGAAACGTCGACTAACAAGGTACGACCGTACCTACCAAAGGACTTCCGGTTAGCAGCATTCAACGCACTACATGGAATAAGTCACCCTGGCATTAGAACAACACGGAAACTCATGAAAGACAAATACTTTTGGCCAAGCATGAACGTAGATGTCGGCAAGTGGACCAAGTCATGTGTAGCTTGTCAGCGAGCGAAAGTACAACGACATACAAGTAGCCAGTTATCAACATTCGCACCCACTGAGCGTCTCAAACATATACATCTAGATATAGCTGGCCCACTAACTACGTCAGCAACCGGTCATCGTTATTTACTTACCATTATCGACCGCAAGACTCGTTGGCCTGAAGCAACGCCTATTATGGACATTACTGCTGAAACCATCGCGAAGACAACATATGAGACGTGGATTACAAGATTTGGATGTCCAGAGACTCTGACTAGTGATCAAGGACGGCAATTTGAGAGCCAGCTGTTCAATGCCTTAACTAACCTACTGGGGATACACCGTGTACGTACAACGCCATACCATCCACAGAGTAACGGTATTATTGAACGCTGGCACAGATCACGCAAGGCCGCGCTCACCGCACGCCTCACAAAAGGTAGTACATGGATCGACGAGCTACCGACCGCACTGCTTGGACTCCGCGCTGCATGTCGCAGCGACACCGGAGTCACCGCTGCACAGCTAACCTATGGATGTAACCTGCGACTACCAGGTGATTTTTTCACAACAACACCACGCAGTGAAATCATGAACGCAGAATATGTCGATCAACTACGCAGAACCATAGACAGTCTCAAGCCATCACTGAGGCAGCCGCACAGCAACAACCGTGCCATATTCGTGCATTCAGACCTACACAAATGCCAATCAGTGTTCATCAGAGTTGACGCCGTACGCAAACCACTGCAACCAACGTACGACGGGCCCTACACAGTGTTGAAGCGCGACAGTAAAGTGTTCACACTGCAGCTACCCGGCCGGCAAAGTACAGTGTCAATAGATCGCCTGAAGCCTGCGTACATAGTCAACGACGACGCCCCATCAACACTGGCACCTGACGTACCCGTGCAGAAGACATCATCCGGACGGACTGTCCGGCGACCCGTACGCTTCGCTTGAGGGGGAGTACTGTAGCTGCATCGTCATACAAACCGAAGAAGCCGCAGCGCGCCGCGCGCGCCTGCCGAGTGACCGACCGAAGCGCCCAAACTTTGCGCTCCCGCCACCGCGACGGTGGCGCCCCCTTCGTGTGTTTTGCGAACTACAGATTTATTCGTGTTGTGCAGTGATTGGTTTAAATTAATGATGTGTTTGTTATTTATTTAGTGGTTTCTAAATTAGATCCAGAATCCATAAAGCAGTGGGAATATCAATTAGGCATACTTAGTGACGAATTACCATCATGGAATCAATTATCTGAGTTTTTGGAATCAAAATTTAGGTCGTTGGAGATGATAGACACTAACAAGGTACGTACTAATACCAATACAAAGTCGAAGTCTTTTCATGGGTCTATTGATAAGGATAAGAGTAATTCTAACGTAACTAATAAATGTAATAAGTGTAAAGGTGACCACTATCTATACCATTGCAAGGAATTTGGTCAACTAAGTGTCAAAGATAGGCAAGATTATGTACAAAAAAATAATTTGTGTTTTAATTGTTTTTCTCCATCTCATCCAGTTATAAAATGTCGTAATTCAGCGAGTTGTAAGCGATGTGGCCGGAGGCATCACTCATTATTACATTTTGAGAGGGAGGTGAGCAGCAAGAGTGAGGACGTTTCTGTGCAGAGTGAGTCAGACAAAACCGTGAGTACACCTATTTCAACTAATTTTTCGAGTAGAGGATTAGAGCCGAGTCGAGTTTTGTTAGCTACTGTGTCTGTTTGGGCACACAATGATTACGGTTACAAACAACAGTTGAGAGGATTATTGGATCAAGGTTCACAGGCGTCTTTTATTAGTGAGGCAGTTGTTCAATTACTTGGACTTTCTCGTAAACATGTTAGCGGTACGGTTTCCGGTATTGGCGGCGGTGGCCATACTAGTGTAAAACACATGGTTTCACTCCGAGTAGTATCACGTCATGATCCTGAGGTTTCGATACAAGTAAATGCTTATGTTATGCGATCGGTTACGTCATTACTTCCTTCAACCGAGTTATATACACCTGATTGGTTAGATTTAGATAAAATACCGCTAGCCGATCCAGATTACGCCACACCAAATAAAATTGATATTCTTCTTGGAGCAGAAGTTTACAGTGAGATTTTATTGGATGGTATTGTACGTCACAATAAAATATTGGCACAAAACACTACCTTAGGTTGGGTATTATCAGGGAGGGTGTCACAAAATCCAACTTCTGCTGTTAATAGAATAATCACCATGCATTTACACTTAAGTGGAGAAGAGCTACTTAAGAAATTCTGGGAAATGGAAAATGAGCCCAACTTGATACAGAAAAAGATGACAGATACAGAACTACGGTGTGAAGAATTTTATGACAAGACAACTACACGAGATGAAGAAGGGAGATTTATTGTTAAACTACCTATTAATAAAAAAGATCCAGAGTGTCAATATGGGAAATCGGTAGTTATAGCTACAAAACGATATGAGTTTTTAGAGAAGAGATTACAGGGAAATCCTTCTTTAAAAGAAGAATACAACAAGGTTTTGCAAGAATATCTTACTATGAATCATATGACACCAATACAAAAGGAAGACATAGACAATCCCAAGGCGATTTATCTTCCGCACCATGCTGTGGTTAGAGAGGATAAGGAAACGAGCAAAGTTCGAGTAGTTTTCGATGGTTCATGTAAAGGTCTAAACAACTTTTCACTTAATGACAATCTCATGGTGGGTCCCAAATTGCAACAAGATTTGAGACACATCCTTATGCGGTGGAGAAGTCACAGGATCTGCATAGTAGCAGACATTATCAAGATGTTCAGAATGGTAAAAGTTAGTTCTGAGAATACAGACTTCCAAAGAATTGTATGGAGACCACAAATAGACGAGCCATTAAAACATTATAAATTACTGCGAGTGACGTTTGGTACTGCGTGCGCTCCATATTTGGCAGTAAAAACCCTTCAAAGGTTAGCTGCTGACGAAGAATATATAAAATTTCCGACAGCGTCGACCATATCTAAGAGGGACTATTATATGGATGACCTTTTAACCGGTTGTGACACATTACCAGAGGCCAAACATATCTATAGTGAGATGAACAAGTTGATGAACTGCGGTGGGTTCAAACTACAAAAATGGAGTAGCAATAATCAAGACTTATTGACACACATAGGAGGTGACAACAATAGTAGCAATGATTCATTAAAATTAAAAACTACTACTGTCATGAAGGTACTTGGCTTAAAATGGCATAGAAACATAGATTGTTTTCAGTACACACTTGATTTACCAGACTCAAAACAACCTATTACTAAACGTCAAGTATTATCAGATGTGGCTCGGTTGTATGATCCGTTGGGATGGATTGCCCCTGTGGTAATTACGGCAAAAATATTCATACAAAAATTATGGAAGTCGAAGCTTGATTGGGATGATGTACTCACTACAGATTTAACAAGTGAATGGTTACAATTTAGAACAAGTTTAGTACATTTACAAAAAATAAATATACCACGATGGTATCATTTTAGTCCAGGGTCAAAAGTCGAGTTGCATGCATTTGCTGATGCTTCTAAATTAGCATATGGTGCTGCTGTTTACATTCGTGTTATCAATAATAACAACGAAATCTGTGTGAGTTTGGTATCAGCAAAAAGCAAAGTTGCCCCTATTGAGAAGGAGATATCTATCCCAAGGCTGGAACTGTGCGGCGCGGTTCTAGCAGCAAAGTTATTATTTGAAGTGTCACAAATAATGAACATTGCAAAGGAATACTTGTATGCGTGGTCCGATTCTACAATAGTCCTGGCCTGGCTACGAGGAGGGTCTAGCCGCTGGACTACTTTTGTTAGCAATCGTGTGTCTGAAATTCTCAATATTTTAGACTACGAACAATGGAGGCATGTTACAACTGATTCGAATCCAGCTGATTGTGTTTCAAGAGGCATAGCTACACTAGATCTACCTGAACATTCCTTATGGTGGTCAGGACCGTCTTGGCTTTCACAATCAAGTAACGAGTTACAAAACTCTAATAAGATTATCGAAGACACTCATGAAGAAGAAAGACATACATCTTTAACTGTTTTACCTGCAATAAAGAATGAATTCTTTTGGACTATGTTTTCATCGTTGTCTAAAACCTTAAAGGCCATTTCATATTGGAGAAGAGTTTTACAGAATTTAAGATTACCAAAGGAGAAACAAAAATTGTATTCAAACGTAATTACACCGGCGGAATTAAATATGAGTTTAATAATATGCATCAAACAGGTACAAGAGGAGCATTTTTGTGAGGAAATAAAACAGTTAAAGATGAAGAAGTTCGTCCCCAGAAAAAGTAGGCTCCGCACCCTTTATCCCATTTCTGATGAAAATGGGATACTAAGAGTTGGCGGTCGTATTGATGAGTCTGAGGTCGAATATGATACAAAACATCCTATAGTTATGCCTGCTAAGAGCCATCTTACCAAGCTTATAATTAGTGATGCTCATATCAAAACTTTTCATGGTGGACCACAAGCTATGTTGTGCTATTTAAAAACGAAATATTGGATATTGCGAGCAAAGGAGATTGTTAAAAGTCACTACAGAGCGTGTGTTAAGTGCTTGAGGCATTCTAAGTCTAAAACCAACCAACTGATGGGTCAAATTCCAGAACACAGATTAAAACCAACACGACCTTTTAAATCATCTGGTTGTGATTACTTGGGGTCTATTAATGTGAGATTCTCTCCTGGTAGAGGAGCAAAATCCTACAAGGGATACATTTGTTTGTTTGTTTGTATGGTTACTCGAGCCATCCATTTGGAAGTGGTAACTGATCTAACCTCAAAGGCGTTCATCGCAGCGTTCAAGCGCTTCACAGCACGACGAGGTCACTGTCAAGACTTATTTAGTGACAATGGCACTAACTTTGTTGGAGCAAACAAACAGCTACGTGAGATGTTTGATCGAGCCAAGTCAACTGTGCCACGTGAAATTGAACAGTTATTGAGTTTAGAGCGCACAACATGGCATTTCATCCCTCCACACGCACCCAATTTCGGAGGTCTGTGGGAGGCCGGAGTACGTAGTGTTAAAACACATTTATATAAAGTAATCGGAAATAGCACACTTACCTATGAGGAGTTGTCTACTGTTTTAGCACAGATTGAGGCCTGTCTTAATTCCCGACCAATTACACTAATGAGTGAAGATCCTAACGAACCTCAAGCTTTAACACCAGGTCATTTCCTTATAGGTGAGCCATTGATAAGTATTCCTGATGAAGATAATTCGAATCATAATGTTGTAGGTCTGGATTGACTGAATGGAGATTGACACAAAAAATTGTTAATAACTTTTGGAAGCGATGGTATAGAGAGTATTTGGTTAATCTTAATCAACGACATAAATGGAATACTAACAAATCTGAGCCTGAAATCGGCGATGTAGTTATTTTAAGAGATGATAATATCCCACCAGCTAAATGGATTTTAGGAAAAATAACTAATAAATACTTAGGGCCAGATAATATTGCACGGGTTGTAACCGTTAAATGTAAGAATGGCGAATTAAAGCGCCTCATTAGTAAGTTATGTATTTTACCTAAGTAAATTTATTGTTTACGTAATATTTGTTTACCAATGATGTTATAATGTTATCGTGTACTTACATACCCACTAATTATTTAACAGTTTATAACCTGATAAAATGGAATGATTAGATATTAAGTTAACATCATACTAAGTTCTTGTGTCACAAATATTATCTTTACCATGTCACGTTTTATTTACATCCACGTTTTATTTACACCAAAAAATTGTGTTGATTTTAGCTTTTTTGTTTTGTTTTAGAATATTATCACCCCCCACCTATTAGTTTATCAAGTTCATATATAAGGAATACCAAGTACTTACTTAGTATAGTTTAGTACTTAGATAAAACTTTCTTATGTCATAAATATTTGTGTTCTTATCTATTGCCACGGTGGGCGGTTATGTCTTTGCATACAGGTAAAGAATCTGATCTTTACTAGTTTAATTTCGTAGTTCTATTATAGGTGATAAGACAAATTAATGTTTATCATTACTAAGTGTAAGTGTAGCATTTAAGTACAAGCATTACCCATATAGGTACACTGTATACAAGGTATTAACAATGTACACCTTCAACTACTGTAAGGAGCAGTTATTTTTTGTTCTCAATATTGTATTTTATGCACAACTGTTTACTTATATGGTTTATTAAAGTACTGCGTCCTTTGGTGGGCGGTATGTTTAAATAGATTAAGACACATAGTAATTAATAGCTAGTCACCTTTCACACACACAGACATACTGCACACACACATTCAAACAAACGTTCATACAGTCCACTCATTTAACTATCGTAATTGTAACAAGCTTTTTTTAGTGCAAAATAAATGTCCTTTGAGTTAAGACGTATTAAAGTTTTTTTCATTCACCAAACGAACAGATATAGACCTTATTCACCTAAACATTACAGGTGTGATGTGACAAAGAAAGCTCAACTACGTCAGCTTTACATTTATTGCCAAGATTATGTGCAAAATTGTCAATACATGTGTTACTTTTCAGCCTAGTTGGCTGATTGAGTTCCAACTTTATATTATAATTAAGCAACAGACATTCTAGGTCTAATGATATATTGCTACGTTTCAATGTGTCGATGACACTCAGAATACGAACGAAACCGTATTGAAGACACCCGCTCAGATGGCCGTGTGTGAAATGTCCCCACATATTATATTATTATTATTATTATTTCCAGTTAGTATTTAGTATACGGACGACCTTGCAAAAAGCAAAACACACTAATGTTATCATCTGTACTCCGACATATAAATACAGCTACTATAATAATGTACAATTGGAGAGTAGAGATTTTTAATAACCTGCTTTATCTCGACACGCTGACATATGAGCATGCATACCTTCTGGAATCAAATAAGAACCTATCATATGACTACACAATGTTCAAGAAACGCACTGGATCAATTAATAACTATGGCATGCATACCATTTTTAAAGACGTTGACAATATTATTCACGGACTAAAAAAATATGATCTATTGAATACCCACACTATTGACGAGCCACTCCAAATTGACGACATATCGAATCACCAGTTATTTCTATGACAACTATTTACATATACTGCATCAGAATATTGCAGGCCTCTTGACAAAATCGGATGCCCTTACTGTATGCTTAGAAGAGCTTCTATTGAAGAAAGTCAATATTGACGTCATATGTATCTCTGAACATTTCATTATGTCAGGCTATGAAGACTGTCTCTCCATCCCCAACTACGAGCTAGCAACCTGTTTTAGTAGAAAAGACAAAAAACGAGGGGGAACATGTATTTTGGTAAAAAAAGGACTCCAGTGGGTAGAATTACCTGATATAAACAAATGAGCAGTAAGTAACTCATTTGAATGTTGTGCTATAAAATTAACGCAAACAAACACCATTGTTATCTGTATTTATAGAATTCCAAAATCTAATCATTTAACTTCATTTTTTGAGCGTTTGGAAAAAGTTTTACAGTCGGTATCAAAAAAACGTAAGCAAAACATTATAATATGCGGTGATTTCAATATCGACACATTGAAACGTAGTAGTAATACACACCGGAATGGCAGCGCAACGGCCGGCAGTTTTGATGGCAAATTAATTTGAACTTTATCTCTAAATGTCAAGACATAGTATCGCTTAAAGATTTGCGTGCGCCGAGCGGCAGCTCGTGCCGCGCCGGGCGGTTCTGCGAGCCGATGACCGCCGAAGCGATACTATGCTTTGAAATGTAGAGATAAAGTTGAAAATAACTGCCAGCCGCTGCGCTGCCATTCCGGTTTGTTTGGACCCTTAGGGTGTTCATGCATCACATGCATGATATGGGAAACTGCTTTTGATCAGTAATAATCATCACAACAAGATCATACGATCTTGTAAATTTAACGAAAGCGCTGATGCCGAAAATGAGTTCGAAATAAAATCCAAGATGGCGGCGATAATAGTTTACAAAATATACTTTATGGGTGTCGTTTCCATGGTTTTCGGGGGCGCTGATGCCGAAAATGAGGTGAATGTGTGTGAATGAACCCATGACGTATATTTCATAAACTGAAACAAATAGAAAACTTATAAGTACTGACTGAAAAGCAAACATAATTACTGGATAGTTAAATACCTATCCATGGTCAACTAACCATTTGGACTCCTCATAGAAAAACATATAAAGGAAAGGGATACCGTCTGGAAGATAGAAATATATTTGCTAGTTAGGTTATTTACTTTCACCATCTCTTAGCGGATTTGGATGAAAGGAAGTAGGTGCTAAAAAGATAACCGCCTTCAAAATCTAAAAAGTGATAGGTAAATACCTTTAGCACAGAACGCATGACTTTAGTTTCGAAAGTCGGTGGCAATACAAAACAACAAACGGAACAAAAGCCGTCGACTATGTTTTCTGAAGTTTTTTTTTTTTTCCTCAATTTTTTTTTTGGGTTTTTATCTAAACAGATATGCCAACCCCATCGTTCCTCTTAAAATGATATAAACTTAACACTTTAAATATTTAACTATACTAATCAGTTGAACAATATGTAAGACACTTGGTGATAAATAATATATATGGGAGTCATAGGTCAAGGACTGTTATTAAACGGCATAATTTTTTGGCACCTTCTGAAGTGGGTCGAGATAAAATTGATTGAATTAATCCCACGTTAAACTTATTTAAATCTAATTCTCTTAACAATTCCCTTTCGCGCCTGTTCCGGACACATTCCATCAGCAAATGTTGCACGTCTTCAATCTGATTACATTCACTGCCATTCGGCGAGTCAGCTTTTTTCATAAGGAATGCAAACTTCGCCGATGGAAAGTGTCCAGAGCGAAGTCTTAAAATTAATTTTACATAATTCCTACTCATCATCATCATCAAACCAAGGCACATGAGGAGGCTCGCTTTGTATGGTTCTATATTATATACCTTTTTGTTGACTAATATTAACAAAGTGTGTTTCCAGGAGCTATAGCAAATTACTTTAAATTTAGATATGTATTCCCAATAATCAGGTAAGTAGTCAATTGTTGTATTTTTTTTTTCTGAAGTTATTTATCACTTTTTAGTTTTTTTAAAGCGGTTGTATTTTTTTGCAAAAAAGTTTATTTGTCGTAAGAATTGGTGATTAGTGGAATATCATAACTAATATAATAGTGGCACTTCACATGGCGTATTTGTGCAAATATTTAGCATATTTGGATAATTCAAAATCGACTTTACATCAATAAGTTTAGGGTACATTTTGTATTATCCAAATAAGGCGAATATTTGCACAAATATGCCATGTGAAGTGCCAGCATAACAAAAGTTCAACTATAGCAAGATTTTAGTGTTTTTTTTTTTACTTTAATTTCGTAGTTTCATACTCAAAATAGCAACATTTAATCAGAATATTTATTGGTCATTTAATTATTCTATTCCTATTTATTTTGAAATATACAAGTATCTACTTCCGTATTGTTTCATTATTACCTACAGTGAAACTATCCATTTCTAAATAAATGAATTAAATATTTTCCAAACGTAGGCAGCAACGTACGTAAGGACGGGAGTGCATGTCTGTTGTCCGCATATATTCTGTGATCGGAGTAAGCGGGACAGGGATGCGTACTATTGCGTATGTAGCAAGCGCTGGTGTGTGTGTAAACCGCGCTAGAACTCCAAGGCCATTGACGAGTCTAATCGCCATAAAGGAGATTTTCCGGATTAGGGATCCCACTTAGTGTAACCGCTGATAACGGGAGACAGTTTGTAATTGAGGAGTCTAAATCATTTTGTCGCGAACTAGGTATAAACATTTTAGAACTCCGTATTCCCCCCAGTAAAATGGAGAGGTCGAACGACAAAATCGCGACATTTTGAAATGCCTCCGAATAAGTCAAAGTCAACAATCTGATTGGTATGATGTTATTTTTGGTAGGCAGTTTAGAGACAAAATACCTTCTCTTGTAACTATAGAAAGTTCGTTTAATTCAGAAGTCAAGGATAAAGATAAAATAAAGAAAGAAAAGGGGAAGGGATATGAGGATAGGAAAAGGAAAGCTGAGACAATAGATATAGGAACTGGCAAAAAGGTTTACGTCAAAAATATGGTAAAGGAAAATAAACTTGCCACTAACTTTATGTAAGGAATGATGAGACAGGACAGGAATTAAGGAGGAACATTATACACCTTAAAAGAGTAGAGGGCCAGTGGGAAATATGTTCAAATAAAATATCGGAGTCAGATACTAGTGACTGTAGTGATAATAGTGATTAATAAAATAAAATAAAAACTAATATGTAATTTGAAGGTCCAGAAGGTTTTATTACTGGATAACCAAATTGTTTAATATATTATTTATAGGAGGCGTAAAAATCAAGAGTTATTTATATTTACTTACCTCTATAAATGGTTGTTATTAAGAATTATAGATTTCAATCTGAGTATTATAATTTAAACAATTAATTTGATTTTGTACTGAATTAGCATAGATACTTATTGTATTGATTAGTACTATTATAGGAATAATAATTTGTTGTCTAAATGTAAGATATAAATAATTATAATATTGATTGTATAAAGAGAAACCTGAATCTGAAAAAAAGGGAAACGTTCGAATCGTTCGAAAATAATTCCATACAGCACCAACAATAGTGTTCCCGCTCACAAAGCAAACAAATTGTTCCTAGTCAGCTAGAGCTACTCTTTGAACGCCTATTTACGTACACGTACACAAAAAGTTCATGTGTATTTGCACTCACACATTTACACGGCGGAGCAGCGAGTGATACAGCCTTCCCGTCTCAGTGCTGTCGCACGACTAGCGTTGCGCCCGCGCTGAGCCTCTAACTTACGGAATCTGAATATTTGTGATTTTCTTTGCAAAATGTTGATAGATTTACATTTATTTTAAATTGAATCTGTAGCCTCTTTAATCGTCAATATTTCAGTGTAAAAATATTTCCAAATATCACAGCCATTTAGGAGCTGAAAGGAATTTTATCCAAAAAATATCGTGTTGTTCAGTATTTTTTTAAGGCAAAAGTATTAGTCATACGAAAACGTCGTAACTAGAACATGATATGCATATATCGATATTAAACATATATTTTTTTCAAATCTTTTAGGTAAGCTGTTTTTGAGGTATAGGCTTTAGAAAGTAACCGTTTCATAGTACTGAACAAGACTAAGGGCCTTAATATTTTTATTGTTTAACAGATGTTATAGTTTTCATAGTCGTAATTTCTTTGTATTTAGATACAAAGAAATGTATTATTATTATTTTTTATTTAATAGTAAAATAATCTATCATTACAAATAAACGATGTCAACTGGGCAGCGGACCCAGAAAGTCGATTGTAACGTCGATCCAAGGCTGTGTGGGCAGCTCACGACGTTTCAATGGCATCGGTGGATTTGACGCAGACACCAAGGTCAACAGCCCTTACATGATTTAACCAATCTTTCACATCAAAATCTATTTTTTGACCACTATACCTTAGTGCGTAAACGTCCTCAACGGTTGGGGGTTATCTACAGTGATTAATCGAGATAAGTAATCTGCGATGTGTGTCTTCTCGGGTCTATAAATAACCTTGAAATTGTACGCTTGGAGGCATAGTACCCAGCGCTCAATTGTAGCACATGGTTTTGAACTATTGCCATATATGACCTCCAGCGGATTGTGGTCGGTCACTAATTCAAAAGATTCCTTGCCGTTAAGATACATCCTAAATTCTACAGCTCAGACTAGTGCAAGTGCTTCTTTATCTTTTTGTTTCATTAAATACTAAATTGTTAGCCGTAAACCAATTCTGGACCTGAAGTAAGGCGTTATTTACGTAGCCGAGATTTTGAGCCCGTCTATTTATTTTAACAATTAAAGAAGTGTCATCGGCAAATAACACCATTTGTGGTTGGTTTTTGAATAACCGGGGAAGATCATTAAAATGAACTAAAAAGAGGAAAGGACCTGAAATTAAGCGTTGTGGAACTCTCATTTGTACTTTTAAACCATGTGAATTCACCCCGTTTATTTGAACTTGCTGCTGTCTATCATTTAAATAAGATTTCACTAAACTAAGCGCAAGTTCACCTCGTCCGTAATGCTCAAGTTTCAGAAGTAATGTCTCGTGATTTACGCAATCAAATGCCTTGGAGAGGTCACAAAAGATTCCTACAGCATCTTACCACGTGGTAAATATGTGTTTTAATAAACTGACACCGGCGTCAGTCATACAACGTCCTTTGGTGAAACCATACTGTTGATCGTGTTATATGTAATTTGTGTTAAAATGAGCAAGCATCTCATTAAGCATAAACTTTTAAAAACCTTGCTGAAAGCCGGCAACACGGACACGGGTCAATAATTGTTGGTAGGTATCTTTACTATCCCTGGATTTGAAAAGAGGTATGACCTTACTAAATTTCATTAAATCTGGGAAAACATCTTGGTCTACGCACATATTAAATATTAAAGCCAAATAAGGTGCTATTATTTCAATTATAGATGTATAAACTTTAATAGACATACCCCACAGATCTTCAGCATTAAATTTATTTTCATTTGCCGAAAAGCTTTTAAAACAGACATGGGGTTAATATGTTTAAATTGAAATTCTACCGAGCAGCCTGGAACGTTCGCTTTCAATAACGCAAAAACGCGAAGACTTGAAATTGGCTTTCTGTCGACTATTGTTCCCTTCTTCTTGTTAAGTTTTTGTAGCTGTAAGTCTTCCATGCATAGATAAATAAAGAAATCAATAAATTAATTGAGTCGTTAGGTGAGGAATTCAAAGTTTCCGTGGTTTTGGCTGATATGCTAGTAAAGAAATTTACAAATTCATGAGCTACTTCTATGTTAAAACTTATGAGTCCATGACGTGATGTCTCCAATGTATATTCAGCGTTACGAACTTTTTCCTTGCTAGTTTCGTTATTTATAACTTTCCAAACTGTCTTTATTTTATCGTCTGCCGATTTGATCTTGTTGCTAATGTCGCTGTTGCTTATGATCTTGTACGTATTACGTACGCACTCTACCTTGCAAGTATTTCTAAATGTTTTAGAATAAGTAGCAACATACTTGTTGAAAGTTTCTGTGTTAATATAAAGCTTAAGGCCATACAGCTCAAATAGTCTTTCTCTACTTTTCCTAATACCCCTAGTTGTCCAGTCACTAAATATTTTAGGGTTAATATGTTTTGTCTTTTTTTTTTAAGTTTTTTTAAAATTCAGTATGGACCACAGAAAATAAATCATCATACAATTTATTTGCATCGTTATTATTGTGGTCCAGAGAACTTAACTTATTATTTAGGGTATTATTAAATTTATTTAATTTACAAGTTGTATTTGCACTTTTGTCATAGGCATTTTAACATAAAAGTTACCGTTTGACCGCTATGATTCGATTGTAAATAATTAACAATAACTCTATCTACGTAGTCGCAATCGCAAAAATATTATCGATGCAGGTAGCAGTAGTTGAATTTACTCTAGTAGGTTCCATAAAAACATTCGACAAATTAAATGATTTTAAAAAGGTCTACTAAACGACTACTATTCAAATTATTTTCTAAAATATCAATATTAAAATCACCACAAATAATTGCGGGTTTGCTACACGTTGCAAGTTTCGCTAATACATCTTCCATTACAGACTCAAATAAAGAATAGTTTTAGTAGCTTGGGGGTCTGTACACACACACTATAATATGCTTATCCAGTTCGACACAGGAAAGTTCGATGCAGTGGTCAACCGATAGGCCAACAATGTCATTCCTTTGTTTATATTTTAAACAATTTTTTATTAAGATCAATGATCAATAGTTTTTATAATTAATTAGCATTTGGTAATCTTTTAACAAATGTTCAGTAGAACAAACAATGTCAAACATGGTTTTTCTAAAAACATTTCAATTTGTAATATTTTGGATGAAATACCTTGAATATTTTGATGAAATAATTTCAAGTTATTCCGCTGTTTTTGCAATTTAACTTTTTGAGAGCAAGAAGGTACTTTGTTGTTTGTAGGTATAATTGATGATTAAACGAACTTACCAAGTGAAGTTCTATCATAATTATACGTAGCACTCCGTCCGAAGAGATAAATATCCTGAAATAAATCATTATTGACACAATGTAGTACCGCATAGGTGCCACCGTTCATGCACTATGGTTGAAAGTGTTTTAAAAAGTCAAATTCATCTTCCTGTCACTGTCAACGTCACCCGGTTCCCGCGCTTCTTAGGCCCGCTTGTCATTTAGTTATGAGTCCATTAACTTGATATTACTAATACTTGTGGGTTGCCCAGCTCTGCTGTGGGGTTGGGTGGGAATTGATACTTATCTCTTCGGACGGAGTGCTACGTATAATTATGATAGAACTTCACTTGGTAAGTTCGTTTAATCATCAATTATACTTGCACTCCGTCCTCGAGATAAGTATCCTGAAATAAATCATTATTGACACAATGTAGACGTTGAGAGTACTTTTTGGGAATATCACAGTTAATGATTAAGAAAAAAAATATATATATAATATAAGTAATTAATATTGTTTATTTATTATAACTTACAAGTTATGGTAATGTATCTCACTCTTAATTATAATTAGCTATAATCAGTAGGAAATTACAGTTCAAAGTAATAATTTTATTATTATTAAAAACAAAAACAAGAGAGAACTCCATATCGATAACTTACGAATTATTTACTATGGCTCTAGCTAGGGAGGTGTGATCATCATCACCTACAATCACTCTATTATAGAACCGGCCGAACGTTTTTGAAGTGCCGCTCCAGCCAGCGGTCTGTCGGATGGTATCGACGCTGACGCCCAATTGGTGAGCTTTAGAGGTAGCGGCATGGCGGGTACTATGTGCCGTGAATATGTTAACATCAATACCGCAGTCTTTTAATGTTCCCTTTATCCACCGACTAATGGTTTGTGTGGTCACAATGTTGTGAGGCTTTTTAAATGAAATAAATAGATTGTCTGTTTTGCGCAAAGCGGCGGTTTGGTTAATGTATGAGAGTAAAGTAGTGGCTGGACATATTTCCAGTTTGTCTGTGAAGAAAGGTATGTGAAGAACGGGCTGATTGATACCAACTTTTGAGGTCTTTACAAGATCAGGTATTTTTATGATTAATTTGCTAGGTTGTGATTCTATGTTGCTCAATTTAATTTTTTGAAGGGTTTGTACCCGGTGGGCTGTCGTGAGCGCCAATAAAGTAATGGATTTCTTTGTTAATCTCTCTAATGTGAGACATTCGTTGGGAAACCAAGTGTTTAGGAAGTCCAGCACCTTAGATGTGTCCCATGTAATGTTATACTTAGGGACAGGGGGACGAAACCTGAACACACCTTTAAAGAATCTGTTTATTCGGTCATCTGATGATACATGTGAGCCGATTATAAGAGATAAGGCTCCTCTATAGCTATTTAGTGTTCCATATTGAATACCTGATTGGTATACTTGAGTAAGAAAATATATGATCCTAGGTACTGAAGTTTCAAATACATTATAATTATTATTAGAACAAAAGTTGTACCATCGTTTTAAGCATACATCATATTGTTTAATGGAGTTACTACTTAACGATGCCAGCATGATGTCAATGGCTGATGGTGGTACACTTCGTCTAAACAGCGCCGCCCGCACAAGACTCCGGCAACCAGGGTAAGATTCCGATAAATCTGTCCTTTGCTGGAATGGGAGATAATAAAATTTTTGGTAGGTTCGAAAATGATTAGCTCCGATACTAATAATTTCCTAAATACTGGGTACCATGGCTGTGTGGGCCACATTGGGACCACGACAATGCCTTTGGCTTTGTCTGTAATTATTTTACGAAGGGTTTTTAGGATAATGGCAAATGGAGGAAACGCATAAAAGTAAAAGGGAGCCCAGTTTATAGTAAACGCGTCAATAGTAAATGCATCAGGGTCTTGTTGCCATGAGACATAAGTGTGACATTTCTTGTTAATGCGACTGGCAAATAGGTCTATATTAGCGGAACCAAACTTTGTTGATATTCTTTGGAAAGCTGTATCTTTTAGTTCCCATTCGATATCGGGATGAGAACGGCGAGACTCCGCGCCAGCTACCTCATTGTCTATTGATTTTATATAAGAGGCCACTACAAAAATTTTACGCTGTTCACACCACTGCCAAATGGCTTTTGCTACTTCAGTCAAGTGAGCTTGAAGGTTTAGAAATTTACAGCGTTCTAATTGCTTTGTGTAGAGCCATCCATATTCAATAGCTGGACAAGCCGACACCAGTAGTCCAACAAGTTGGGCAAACAATCTTATTTTACAATTTTGGAATTTCATGAAATGTTTTATTTCACTAATAATGCGATTTCTTTTATCAGAAGGTAGTTGAACATTCATCTCATGGGTATTAATGATATAGCCAAGGTATTTACACATGTGAGAGGGTATGAGGACGCTCTTGTTTGTGTTTATTATGAATCCTAGACTAGTAAGAAACTGTTTGGTTATGTTTACATTTTCTAGGCAGTTTCCTTGGGTGTTAGATATCAAGCAAAGATCATCTAGGTATATGCTAGAAATATATCCAGCTGATCTCAATATTTTTACCACCGGTTTCATAATTTTAGTAAAGATGTATGGAGATGTGTTGAGACCAAATGGCAGGCAATTGAACTGATACAAAATATTGTTATAGATAAATCTTAAATATTTCTTGGAATCATCAGCCATTTTTACTAAAAAATAAGCATCTTTCAGGTCTATTGTTGCCATGAGGCTATGTCTATATACTAGTTTCAGAACTGTGCGCAGGTCTTCGAGTTTAAAATGGTTTGTTTGGATGTGTTTATTTAGGTTCTTTAGATTAAGAATGAATCTCATTTTTCCGTTTGGTTTTGGTGTTAGGAAAATACTAGAGATGAATTGGTTTTCACATGGTGTACATGGAGATATAGCTCCTATCCTAAGAAGATCAGATATAGCTTCCTCATACTGTGCTATTTCTGTTAATGAGTAGCTAGGAATTGTAGGTAACATTAGTTGTTCTACAGGTTCAGAAAATGTGATATTATAGCCAGATATCCATGATAGGATTGTCTTATCTTTAGTAATTTGTAACCATTGGGTATAGAATAAAGATAAGCGTCCAGCATAATTTACCTCCTCTATGGTCGACGATAGTTGTTGAACTTCTGCGGATGTGATGACGTCTTGTATGATCTGCTGTGCTGATTCTGGTGAGGGGCAGTCTGCCGCGACTTCTGTGTTGTTGCCGGCGGTTTCCGGTTTGGAGCCGCCGGGCCCTTCACGTTTAAATGATTGCTCTTGAATGTTGACGGCTGAGGCTTCTTATTGTTATTGTACGTGCTTTTTATTTCGGCACTAGATTTGGAAACGGCCTTGGCGGTCTTGAGTGTATCTGGTAGGTTCTCACCAAACAAAAGCTTGTCAATCTTGGAATTAAGTATCTGGGTTTTTACATCCTTTTTAAGTACAGATGTGCTAAACATTCTTCTTGTAATGGAATCAGAATGTTGTATATCACATAATATTCTATTTGCATCCATTAATTTTTTAAGAAGCTCATGATTCTTATCTTGGGAACCCAGCATCTGAGATGTGGCTGATGCAATACAAGAAATAGCCGAACCAAGAAATTTTTGCTTAGCTTCTATAGCCTTATCTCGGTTAGACAGAGACTCTGGCAAGGCAGCCTTTATTTCGGCATTTATTGAGGGTGCGCCTAGAAGAACACCATTTGATGGCAATAAGTACCTTTGTTGGAGTTCCTTTTTGGCTTCTTTAGTAAGCCCAGAGGTTGCAATATATTGCAGTCTACTGGCCAACTCTTTGTGTATTTCTGGCCCATCATTTTCTTTGCTGGCAGGATCATCTCCGAGAATTTCCAGTATTTCTGTGTTAAGGGCTATCTCAATTGAGGGTTGATCCTTGTTTGCTTCATCTAAATCAGTATTTGGTGACGCAGGTGAAGGTATTTCTATTGTCTCCTGAACATCCGGAACATCATCATTATTCTGAACATCCGGAACGTCATCATTCTTTGCAGGCTCTGCCATAAAATCTTCCAATAAGTTGTCTGGAATGATTTATAGCAGCATGAGTATTGAAACTACTTAATACATACACACACCTAACACATAATCACATAATTTATGTGAATTTATTATACTTTATACTCTAACTAGATAAGTAGGTAGGTACAATTGTGTGTTTAAAGTGTACGTTTTTGTGAGCATTGGAAAAGCCCATAGGCAGATCCGATCGCTTATTGTGGTTGCATAGTTTAAACAAACTACCAAGTACAATCATTTTTAAAGAATGTAGTGTGACAGTCCAAGGAGCAGCCCGAGCACATTCATAACAATAATTGCAGTGAGACAGTCCATAGATCAGCTCGAGAATGCATTTTGTTTAGGTCCATAGAATAAAGAAACTTACCTATAGCAATAGGTTAGATATTTTTTGATAATAGGTACGATAGTGTAATGCGGTGAGACAGTCCGATGATCAGCTCGATTGCATTGTATCGTATTCAATTGTGGAAGAAAATTAAGTACTTAAATAGTAAAATTATCTACGTACCGTCATTAGTATTATTACTGGGTTCCACTTGTTCACACGAACTATCACCAGAACTCGAGGAATCTTGCTGTTTTCGAACACGTTTTATCTGCTTTTGAAGCTTTTTTAGTTTCTCACTTAAATAATCGAAATTATGTTTGCGTTTAGGCATAATTGATAAACTAAAAAGTTTTATGGTGCGAAAAAGTTTGCAGAACGGTTGAGCACCAAAATGCGAATGACAAGCGGGCCTAAGAAGCGCGGGAACCGGGTGACGTTGACAGTGACAGGAAGATGAATTTGACTTTTTAAAACACTTTCAACCATAGTGCATGAACGGTGGCACCTATGCGGTACTACATTGTGTCAATAATGATTTATTTCAGGATACTTATCTCGAGGACGGAGTGCAAGTATAACTATAATTATTGTTATTGGTACCTTCTATTGTCTTACAGACTAGTTTATATTATTTTCCGAAATTTGAACACGGACTTCAATGATATTAGGTAGGGAGTTCCTACCACTTGTGCAACTCACATCAAAGATGGCTGTTCCATAATGACACATGATGTATTTGGGACATTATGAGGCAACCTACAACAAGAGCTTTTCATTAGTACCAACTGACGTCGTCAGTTTACTGCTGGTGTAGTTACATTAAAATTACTTTAGTTAGTACCAACCGACATTATCAGTTTACTAATGCTTTTTTTTTTTTGTGTACCTCCATATGTTTTGTTAGTACCGACCTCTGTCGGTTTACTACTAAGTGTATCATCCGATTATTGTAATGTTTTCTATAGTACCAATTGACCCAGTCAATTTACTACTTAGTTCATAATAATTTTGCCATAGTACCAATTGACCCAGTCAATTTACTACTTCGTTCATAATAATTTTGCCATAGTACCAATTGACCCAGTCAATTTACTACTTACTTCATAAAAATTTTGCCATAGTACCAATTGACCTAGTCAATTTACTACTTAGTTCATAATAATTTTGCCATAGTACCAATTGACCCAGTCAATTTACTACTTAGTTTATAATAATTTTGCCATAGTACCAATTGACTCAGTCAATTTACTACTTAGTTCATAATAATTTTGCCATAATACCAATTGACCCAGTCAATTTACTACTTAGTTCATAATATTTTTGCCATGTGCTGTAAATTATCTCAATTCACAACTTATATTTATTTACAGAATGTACTACTCGTAACACGTAATTACCATATTTTGTTTCAAATTATAATTATATTGTTTTGTAAGTCCTTATACAGTAATGTGTAGTTAATCATATTTCAAATTAATTAGTACCAGTCATTTATCGACTTACTACTTAACAACAACATAGGAGTGACTGGTCATAACGCTTAATAACAAAAATGATCCAGTGCATGAGATCTGATAAAAGGACCTTTAGTTTTAGTATAGTGTAAACAACGCGTTCTCGTGCTCAGAGGTATCGAGTACTATACTAGTGTATCTATATTAATTCAAATTATGTGTGATAATGGATAAGATATGATTATATGGTTGGTTTGGAATAGAATTGTTAAAGTCTAGGGCTATTATTATAGGCTATTAACTCGTTATTTATTGAGTCAAGTGATAAATGCAACATTACAGACAGAATATTAGCATGTATTTACAAATACTGCTATTTACACGAAGACTAACCGAATGTAATTTGATTAGGTGTAGGTTACAATGTATTTATATTTTAGCAAATTTTCGACATACTGGTAGCACAGAACACGTTATGATCATAGGTACTGTTTATCTGTTTTAAGTATTTGTTTAAAATAATGTAGCACTCATTTGTTTCTTGTCCTTCTGTTTTTTTTTTTCTTTATTTTTAACATTACTTATTGTTATTTTGAATTTCGATTTGGCCGATTGAAGCGGATGCAGTCAACAGTCCTATTTGAAAAATATTTATTTTTGTTGATGTATCGACTTTTCGTATGTATATTATATTAATAGATATTATGTAAAAATATGAGTTTAAAATAACAGTCCAGTTTAATTATAGTCAAGATATGATAAAATTCTTATAAAATTATCATTAATTTGCATGATGAATACAGATTAAAAAATAAAAAATTGATATTCTTTTATAATGTAATAATAGACTGGGACTAGTAAATATTTATAAAATTATATTGAAATACCTACGTTAAAATATTCAGTGACATTGTTTTCTTTTCGCAAGACTTTTACATGATACATTAACAAAATGTTCTGAGTTCCAGAAAAATGAGCGACAAAGAGCGCAATGTGGATTATCGACGCAGTAGCAACCCATCTTGCAATGAAAGGCAAAGAAAATATTGCGAAGTATCCCATAGTCGAAAGCGAGACTTAGAAGAGATTGAGAGGCGCAGTCGAAGCCATACTCGCAGTAACCCTGGTGATGGTCAACAACAAACACAAGGATCTCGGGGGCGCAGTCCAGCTCGTGATCGTCGACACAGCAGCACAACGCGTCATCAACCGAGGAGTCGAAGCACAAGCAGCACGCGAACACTGCTCGATCGGGAACGTGAGCTGCCCAGAGAGAGGGAAAAATTAAGAAACCTTGAAAACCAAGTACGTAAAGAACGGGAAAGATTAACGGAACGGAACAGATCACGCAGACGTTCTGAGACGCCTGAGCCTGGCCCAAGCAATCGTCAGCAGACAAACACTGGCAATAAAAGTTCAACTCGGTACCGTTCCTTAATCACTCCTGTGAAACGCATGCCCAGTGATGAAACTCAGGCACATGACAGCAAGAAACCTAAATTGATGACTACGGACCTGTTTGAGGATTTCTTCTTGAAACTACTTAAGTTTAAAGCAAGAGATCGTGAATCGTTTTCGAGTTCGACTTTGAATAATGTCATTTCCGACTTCGACCTAATGTCGAAAGAGCAGACTATTCATATGTGGCTCGATAAAGTCGATGAATGTTCCGACATTTATAATTGGAACGATAAACAAACGGTTCACTATGCCCTGCCTAAACTCACCGGACTAGCTAAGACATGGTTCCAGGGTCTGCCTTCTATTAAGCATACTTGGCCTGAATGGAAGTTGATGTTAAAGGAATCATTTCCTGCAACCGAAAATTACGCGGAGCTTTTGACAGATATGCATAATAGACGGGTACGCTCTGGAGAATCTTATGAACTCTATTATTTTGCGAAAATAAATTTACTGAACAGATGTAAAATATTTGGAACGCAAGCAGTGGATTGTTTACTTTATGGGGTTGAAGATAAGGGAGTTCGTGTTGGTGCTCAAGCAGCAAAATTCGATAAACCAGAAGACGTACTTGAATTCTTTAAACCCATTAAGTACCACAATAGAAATCAGTCAGATTTTAACAAAGATTTATGTAGTGATGAGCGTCCTAGCAGTACATCAGTAAGTAATAACTCTGCAAAGAATACAGATAATACGACTTCAAATAAAAATAGTGGGGTGAGAGGGTCAATTAGGTGTTTAACTGTCAGAGTGTCGGTCACCCTAGTTTTAAATGTCCTAAACCGATAGTCAAATGCACTGACTGTAATTTTATGGGACACGATAGCTCCAAATGTCCTAGATTAAAGGACCAAAAGATTGCTTCCAAGGATAAAGAGATCCTTTAGGTTTCTTCCACTGAATAGTAACGACAAGTAAGTACAAGGTTATGACAAACATTTATTAATTTGTGAAAAAGAATATATTTGAGATTAGGGTTAAACTGGAAAAAGGTTTATGTTTAGTTTCCAAACCACTATTGAATATATTTAACCCAAAGTTGGGAACTGAATTGCACACAGATGCTAGTAGCATTGGATACGGTGCCATACTTTTACAAAAAGAGGATAACCAATGCCGCGTCATAGCATATTTTAGCAAACGTACAACTCCAGCCGAATCTAAATACCCCTCGTACGAGTTAGAAACGTTAGCCATTTTTAATGCTCTTAAACAATTCCGGATTTATTTGTTAGTTTTAAATTTTACTATTGTTACGGATTGTAATTCCATCAAATCGACAATGAATAAAAGAGATATTTCTCCTCGTGTAGCAAGATGGTGGACGTATATGCAAGATTTTACGTTTGATATTGTATATAAAAAGGGTAAATTTGTTACTCACGTCGATTACCTCAGTCGTAATCCAGTAATCACACCTGCAGAATCGTCAGAGGTAATTAATATAATTATTGAACCAGATTCTCCACCATCTTGGCTACACTCGGCACAAAATAACGAACCTGAGACACAAACCCTTTTAGAGAAGGTTAGGACCGGTGATATAGATACAAATCGATATATAATCAGAAATAGCTTGTTGCTTTATAAGAATGAGGATGGGGATCCACCTAAATTTTATATACCAAAAGGTTATAGACTCAGTTTATTGCGGTTGTTTTATGACGAAAATTGTCACGTTGGTTATAACAAAACTCTTAACAAAATATCCGAAAACTTTTGGTTTCCTAGTCTTGCTGCTTTTACAAAAAAATATTTAAAGCATTGTTTAGTGTGTGTAGAGGATAAAGGTCACTCGGGGCCAAAACAAGGTCTCCTTCACCCTATAGAAAAAACTATACCATTTCACACGTTACATTTAGACTGTACAGGACCTTTTAGTGTATCTTCCGAAGGTTATAAACATATTTTAATAATAGTAGATGGCTTTACCAAATATTGTATACTTAAACCACTTAGGACGCTTAACGGTCAAGAATTAGTCTCAATCTTGCAAGAAAACTTAACTTTGTTCGGTACACCTACCATGATAGTAACTGATAGAGGCACAAATTTTACTTCTGAACACGTACGATCATTACTTAGATGCAAATAAATCACCATATGATAGCCACGGTGTCCCCTTGTTTCGCAGACAGAAATTTCATAGAATTTCGTTTCCCAGAAAATGTTTGACATAATATTGGGTTCTCGTATTTTTATTTCGACTATTATTGTTTCAAAGACTATTTACATCATTGAAAAATATTTCACAGAAACACAATTCAATGAATTTTTAACCACCGTTTTTTGTTTAACAAACTTATTAAAAAGTAGAATTCTTTTTTAACGAATATTGTTTGTTTGTTGGTTGTATTTTTCCATGGAATTTATTTCAACGAAAATGTATAGATATAAATAGACAAAAACAAAAATGTTGTCTGAAAAAGTCAATATGTTGTGCTACCAAAGTTAATGACAGAAACGAATCGCTGCGAAACCGACTCCACGTAGTCTTGTCTGCCCTACCCCTAGAGTGTAATTTAAATCTGCGTAGGCGTGGAGGGGCGACGCGGCCCGCGAGCTGAGGAGCAGGTGGTTTTAACGCCCGCCGCCGCGGCTGAGGCTGGCCGGCTCAGCCGGCCAGTAAGCCGAAGCTGCGGTGGTGATCGTGAATACCATCTGCGACGATAAGCTCGCGTGGGACTGCCGGAGCCCCGCAACGCCGGAGCCGTGACAGAAACTATGCCTGCTGCATGTTGCATGCTCGCTTGCATGATGCATGCATGCTTGCATGATGCATGCATGCTTGCATGATGCATGCTTGTTTACATGCTGTATGCTTGCTTGCACGCTGCATGCTTGCACGCTGCATGCTTGCTTGCACGCTGCATGCTTGCACGCTGCATGCTTGCACGCTGCATGCTTGCTTGCCCGCTGCATGTTTGCCCGCTGCATGCTTGCACGCTGCATGCTTGCTTGCCCGCTGCATGTTTGCCCGCTGCATGCTTGCTTGCACGCTGCATGTATGCTTGCACGCTGCATGCTTGCTTGCATGCTGCATACTTACTTGTACGCTGCATGCTTGCTTGCATCTTGCATGCTTGCTTGCATCCTTCGTAGTTGCTTGCACGCACGCGTAGTAAGTTTGGTTAGAATTGAGAGTCCCATTCCTGGAAATACGTTTTATATTAAATAAAAAATATAAGGATGAAGAATATTTGATTTGTTATTCTATGATATTATTATTCTAACAATAAACTTTATGTGAAACAAAAATCAATGATTTGAAAATCTTGAAAGTAAGTATTCTGCGTATTGATTATTGTATGAAACGAAATTATTAGAAAATTTTTATGTGAAGTGACATTCTATAAAACTATTAGCTATGAAACAACCGATGGCCAATGGCCAATGGCCGATGGCCGTGGCCGATAGCCACGGGTACTCCAAGAAGCAACGGCCAAGTTGAAAAATTGTGGAAAATACAACTGTCTCTAAATACTACGATACAAAAATCAATAGGTTTTGCACCAACTAGGTTATTAATTGGTTGCAACGGAAATATACCTCCAATACAGGCTCGTCTTGACGAAATACAGGATAATGATTCCGTTCAACGGGACTTAGCTAGGCGACGTCTTAAAGAGGCTGCAGAAAAGTATAAAAAACGATTCGATAGTACTCGTAGAAATAATATGATTTTCAATATAGGTGATATAGTCTATGTAAATCAAGACCACAGAAGACATGACAAATTAAGTCCTAAATTCAAAGGGCCATACGAAATAATTGAGTTAGCTAACTTAAAACATAACAAAACACCGTCCTCTGACCTATTTAAACTCTGTGATAATCCCTCCCAATCAGTTGACAAGGTAAATGACTACCTCGCCAAAGTAGGCAGACTTTTAGCTTCCAAAATTCCTCAGCCGCGGCCCTTCAAAAATTCTATGTCGAGTAAATTAGTCGCAAAGTGTTCCTCTTCCTCAAATTCGCAGCCGGCTCACTCTATGGCTCTATACCTCGCTGATGACTCTGAGATAAACAACATTATTGTTAGCCTAAAGGACAAGTTTGCCGCGGGAATTGACGGTATACCTACTTCAATCATAAAAGCAACCAGGTTTACCACCATTCCGGTGCTAGTTCACATTTTTAATTTGTGCCTTTCATTAGGTGTCTTTCCTGACATCTTTAAGACTGCGGTTGTCCATCCAATTTATAAATCTGGTGGCAGGGACAGTGTCATAAATTACAGACCAATATCAGTTCTAACAACTCTCTCAAAAATTCTAGAAGAACTCATTAACGCTAGATTAATTAAGTTTCTTTCAAAGTAAAACGTCTTGGCTAGTAACCAATTTGGCTTCCGAAGTGGCAAGGCCACAGATGATGCGATTTTGGAACTAACAAATACTATACTTGATAACCTTGAAAATAAAAGCAAAACTCTAGCGATATTTTTAGACCTCTCTAAGGCTTTTGACACTGTCTCTGTCCCCATACTGCTCTCAAAGCTTGGTATTCGGGGCGTTGCCCTGGATATCTTTAGAAGTTACTTGAGAGGGCGCGGTCAGCATGTAAAAATCGAAAATCACCTTAGTTCGAAGAAATTTCTCACCTTTGGTGTTCCTCAGGGTAGCGTGCTTGGGCCTAGCCACTTCTTAATATACGTGAACGAGCTGTGCCGTTTGACACTCCCCAACTGTAAAATTGTAACATATGCAGACGACACAGCTCTAATTGTTCACGGCCGCAGTTGGAATGAGGCGTCAATGAATGCTGAATTGGCTTTGAGTACTGTTATGAAATGGTTAAGTACTGTACAGTGTAAGCACGTACAAATTTGAACTCATTGTGTCAGCACTTTACTTGCTACGAGTGGTCTATACTTTAGTACACGAATATCACTCAACTCGCGTGCACTCATTATCATTCAATTAATCATCAATCAATAAAGTGTATAATTACGTACTCTTGCGTATCACTCAAAACTATCATCATTGAAAGGTGTAAAGACCCTACATCTTTTTGGTCCTTCGAGCCTCCGTACTTCGCGTTCGTGACAGTGTGAATAAACTATCGACACGGAAGTGTAGCTCCTGCAACTACGACCTGTGGACAGAGTAACATCCGTCTGCTGGAACTCAACGACTGTTTGCTCCGTCTCAGCAGATTGTGTGCCATCACGTTTCTTACGTGGATCCGTTTATCCATCGCAGAGAAATTGCAATAGCACGAACTGCTGACAGCGGCAAACTTATCACATAACTACAATCATGAGCGCCGACATGGAAGACATTTTGGTCAATCAAGATCAGATCATTCAAGCCATGGAGCAGCAACTGCGGAATTTTAAGAAGGATTCTGCGGAGCGCAAAACTCCGGCCAACATCAAGAAACGTTTGCAAACCCTGGATACATACTGGAGGGAGTTTCAAGAGAATCATGTCACATTATGTGAGTGTGAAGATCGTGGTTATACCTACTTTTCGGAAAACTTCTACAATAAGGCAATGATCATCTACAATGAAGCTCAGGATATCATTCGACAATACAAACCACCTACTAGTTTGGAAAAGAGGGATAAGTCGCCCAGCGCTTCATCAATTCGTATGTCAGACACTCGCAACCAAGAAGCTGCGGAAGAGCGACGGCAAACACACATTGTCGGTTGATCCAGATCAACCGAACATCAAGCCTAGTGGGAGTCAATCGACATCATTATACAAGAAGATTGTCTCTCGGGGGAACGCCAGTAAATTAGAAGAAATGCTGCGCAAACAGAAAAGTAACTTCAAAGCTTTATCACGGGCAATCAAAACCGTGGACGTAGAGAGCCTCTCCGAAAAATGGGAATTCGAGGATGTGCTCAGAACCACTCAAGTAAAATGGTCAACCATCGATTCCCTGCACTGGGGAATTGACAGCGAAATGTATTCGGAAGATGAGGAGTATGAACAGGAATATAGCAAGTACGAACAACTGTACGTTGACATCAAAAGGTTAGTCAATAGCAAGATGTATTCTGTTTCATATCGGGAAAGTTTTACACCGAAAATTGATATCCCGACCTTCTCAGGGAACTATCACAAATGGATATCATTCAAGGACTTATTCCAAGAAGCAGTCCATAACAATAAATCCATCCCAAGTGCCCAGAAGATGCAGTTATTGAAAAGTAAACTGAAAGGCGAAGCAGAAAGGATCATTCAACACCTCAATATCAGTTCTGAAAATTACCAAATCTGCTGGGACATCTTGAATCATAGGTACAACAATGACAGGCTAGTTTTTACCTCGCATATGAACATACTGCTGTCAATACCTACAATGCAAACCCAAGTTGACACACAGATCAAGGACATGTTCGACACAATCAATGAATGCATGAACGCCTTGAAAAATCTTGGTATAGACGTAACCGCCATGGGACCAACGGTTGTGCATTTACTTACACTGAAGCTGGATACACAGACACTCAGTGAATACACCCAATCATTAGAAAATCCTAGAGCCTTGCCTGTTCTATCAGATTTTCTTAAATTTTTAGAGAACAAATATACTGCTCTGGAATCAACACGGCGCAAGAGCCATACATCGAAGTCATCATCGTCGTCATCTCCGAGTAGTAACAAAGATTCTGAACATTCATTCAACAAAAAGAATCAAGCAAAATCTAATAATTACAACAATAATAAAAACGATTTCAATAAACCGTTTTTACGCAGTTCCGCTGCAAAAAGTTGTGTAATGAGGACACAGTATTGCCCACGCAAAGTCGACAGCCACGGATTATTCTACTGCAAACCATTTTTGGAATCTGGGTCAGAAGAGAAAAGAAACACAGTCCAAAGGTTTAACTTGTGTAAAAATTGCCTGGTGGATCACAAAAATAAATCATGCCGTTCTGAATCAAAATGCAGGGTGTGTCAAGGAACTCATAACACTGTGTTACACGATGCCCTACAGACAAACGCGGTGTCCAGTTACATGGATACGTCACCGTCTACGTCACGTGAAGACACAACACGAAGTAATGTGACGCATGTTTCCAAGGAAAATATTATTGAAATCCTGCTAGCAACAGCACTTGTCCGTATACAAGGGGCTAATGGAGAATATCACATAATGAGGGCTCTCATAGATCAAGGCTCTCAAGCCTCCCTCATTACTGAGAACGCAGCTCAAGTCTTAAAACTCCCTCGCCGCGCATGCAAAGGCGTCATAGTTGGAGTCAGTGACAATCAAACCAATTGTAAGGGAGTTCTCAGTCTTGTGGCATCCTCATTACACTCCAATTACACATTCCAAACAGAAGCTGTTGTTATGAAGAAATTAATTAACAACTTGCCGAATCATAGTTTTTCAAAACCATCATGGGAATATCTTAAAACCATCCAACTAGCAGATCCAGATTTCAACGTTTGTCGACCAATCGATTTATTACTGGGGGCAGAGGTTTACTCGGAAATAATCATGGCAGGCATTATCAAGGAAAATTCATCTCTACCAATAGCACAACAGACTCAACTTGGCTGGATTTTAAGCGGCAATGTAAAGTCCTATCAATGCAACGTTATCATGAACAATATAGAAGACATACAAAGGTATTGGAACATTGAAGATGTTACCGATCCCGACACTAACATGTCCTCTGAAGACTATCAATGCCTGCAACACTATAATTCGGAAACAGTACGTCGGGATGACGGCAGATACGTGGTTAGACTGCCACTAAAGCCAGACATCAAAGAAAAAGAATTGAGCCATAGCTCAATTTTATCAACTAGAAGGAAAATTTTCTAGAAACAAAAATATTACCGAAGATTACAAAACATTCATCAACGAATACATCAAACTGAGTCACATGCGCGAGTGTACACGGAAGAATTTGCCGGATTGCATTTTACCTCACCATTGCGTTTTACGCCCGGACTCGGCTACAACTGCGTTGCGGGTGGTATTTAATGCGTCAGCAAAAACATCGACAGGCTACAGTCTAAATGATTTAATGTTTAGCGGTCCGAATCTACAACAGGATTTATTTACCCTAATTCTGAGATGGAGACAGTATGCATATGCAATCACAGCCGACATCGAGAAAATGTTCCGACAGATCTTCTGTAGTGAAAAAGACTTGCAATATCAGAAAATCGTTTGGCGTGATTTACCTAGCCAACCGTTAAAAGAGTATGAGCTGACAACAGTCACCTATGGCACCAAAGCAGCTCCATTCTTGGCCATGATGACGTTGAAACGCCTAGCAGAAGACGAACGTTCAAGGTATCCAACAGCAGCAGCTGTACTTGAACAGTGTTTTTACATGGATGACCTTTTAGCTGGACATCACAGTCAAAAGGAAGCCAAACAACTCAAGGCTGACCTTATTAATTTGCTGAAATCTGGTGGCTTTAATTTGCGAAAATGGTCATCAAATAACATCAACATAAACCATGACGCAATATCAGACAAGGAACAAACATTTAAATTCAGGCATCAAGAATCAACCAAAACTTTGGGACTGCGGTGGCATCCCCAGAACGATCAATTCAAGTTCCAGTTGAAGATAGACACAGCATCATTGACGCCATCCACAAAAAGATCGTTATTATCGGACATTTCAAAGATATTCGATCCGCTTGGCTGGCTGTCTCCAGTCTCCACCAAACTGAAACTTTTGTTTCAAAAAGTTTGGTCATTAAATCTTCAATGGGATGACGCAGTACCTACAAACATCAATGAAGAATGGCTCAAAATAAAGAAGGAGTTAACAGCAATCGAAAATATTAACGTCCCAAGATGGCTCCAAACGCCAGAAAATGCAAACATAGAGTTGCATGGATTCTGTGACTCATCAATAAAGGCCTACGCATGCGTAATTTATGGCAGAATTATCAATCAGGAAAAGGCGGAGTGTCAATCACCTGTGATCATTGTAGCAGGAAAATCAAAGCTCGTGCCTGTCAACAAATTAATATCTTTGCCTCGATTGGAACTTTGCGCTGCGCATTTGTTATCAAAACTGATGAAAGCTGTCCAGAACAGTTTATCAAGCAACAACATCCAAATATATGGCTGGTCTGATTCTACGGCTGTACTAGGTTGGATTCAGGGTGACCCGAACCGCTGAAAACCATTCGTGGCGAACAGAGTAGCACAAATAACGGACTAATACCATCAAATAGCTAGCGCTATGTGAAATCTACTGAAAATCCAGCTGATTGTGCGAGCCGAGGATTATCAGCGGACCAACTGCAACATCATCCTCTTTGGTGGCATGGACCAACTTGGCTATCAACATTCAAAGAAAATCACAATCAAGATCTACCAACTTACGTCACGCATGAAGAAATCAGGAAGTCAGTAAAAAGCAATGTAATTCAACAAAATGAGGACATTGTTTTAAAATTATTAAACAAACACAGCAACTTCGATCGAGCAGCGCGCGTACTCGCTTGGACTTTGCGCGTCATATCTCGCAATCCACACAAACGGAAGTATTTAACTGTCAGCGAAATAAAAATCGCTAAACATCTTTTAATCAAACAAACGCAGCTGTCGGTATATAAAGAAGAGATTTCGAGCCTCAGAGATCAGAAGCAAATAGACGCGAAGAGCAAGTTACTAAAGCTGAACCCATACTTGGATCAAGAATACTGAGAGTCGTTGGTAGACTGAACAACGCGAAGATGAGTCAGAACATGAAGCATCCTCTCATCATTCCCAACAGCACTCATCTCAGTGACTTATTGATCGATCAAGGACATCATATGACACTCCATGGGGGAGCGAGAGTTACTCAAGCCTGGCTACGTCAGCAATACTGGATTCTAGGTAGAAACCGAGCAGTCAAGAAGCGTCTTCGAAACTGCGTCAAGTGCAGAAGACACGATCCAATCAAACACGAACAACTGATGGGCGACCTTCCTTTATCACGCAGTAACCCGACACGACCATTCTATCACACAGGGGTTGATTTTACTGGGTGTGTCGACGTAAAAGCAAGCAAGGGCCGAGGTATCAAGACAACAAAAGGGTATATCGCCGTGTTCGTCTGTATGGCAACCAAGGCGGTACACATCGAGCTAGTCTCGGACCTAACCTCTTCATCGTTCCTAGCGGCTTTGCGGAGAATGGCAGCTCGAAGAGGCACCCCAGGCCATGTCTACAGTGACAATGGCACGAATTTTGTTGGAGCAAGCAGAATTCTCAACAAAGAATTCATAAACATTCGAGACACCTTAGATGACAATTTTTTCGAAGCTATTACCGGTATAGAGATTACCTGGCATTTTAATGCCCCTTCTTGGCCCAGTGCCGGAGGCCTCTGGGAAGCTGCCGTCAAGAGTTTGAAGTACAGTCAACAGCAAAAGTAGATGATCAAAATCTGAAATTCAATACTAATGAACGGAGTTCGCGTCAGAACTGTGTGGCGTCTAAGTGTGTGGCGTAAATTAGTGTTAGTAAATTAGAATTAAATTTCTGATTTTGATCATCTACTTTTGCTGTTGACTGTACCATCTCAAACGAGTGATAGGGGAACAGAAGTTGACGTTCGAAGAATATTCGACGTTGCTCGCTCAGATAGAAGGCTGTTTGAATAGCCGACCCTTATGCGCACTTAGCGAAGATCCAGACGATTTAGACTGTCTCACACCATCTCACTTTTTGGCAAGCGGTCCGACGCTAACTATCATAGAGACAGAAAGAGATCTACGAACAAGATGGCAGCTCACGCAAAAAATATTTGACGACCTTTGGAAGAGATGGCGAGCTGAGTATCTGTGCCAATTATCAGCTCGCAGTAAGTGGCGCAAACTTCATGAGAATTTGAAGATCAATGACATCGTCATCATTCACGACATCAATCTGCCCCTGGGAAAATGAGTTATTGAACTTCATCCAGGGAAAGATGGATACGTCAGAGTAGTGACCCTACGGACGAAAAATGGGACGCTCAAGAGACCAATCACAAAATTATCCATTTTGCCGATCAACAATAACAACCAAAGCCACGACACAGGAAAGGAAAACCAAGAAGGTCAACCAATAAACAACAAATATTTCAAGCCAACTTCGTCAAAATTATGTAATTTTCTAATAACAACACTCATACTTCTGATGGTTATTTGTTCAGGAACATGCGAACACAAAATTACCAAAGTCACAGAAAACAAAAACATATTTTTTGACAAACTAGGAAACATGAAATTGGAACGCGAAGAATGGAAACTCATCATTTATTGCGATATGACTCCGTATTGGCAAGGAATGAACCTACTGAACAAGTTTGCCACTCACCTGGACAACATATGTTCGAGGGATCAAATATCACAATGCGACGTAGTCCGATTACAGCTGCGTCACGGGTACAACGAACTTGAACACTACAACAACGTTTTACTTGGTCAGCAAGGTCAAGTTCGCCGACGTCGCGGGCTTATCAACGGCATTGGATACGTCGCACATAGTTTGTTCGGAGTTTTGGACGAAACTTTCTAAAACCAGACGTCAGTTGTGGAGGCTGAGCTAAATGTTATCAAAAGAATTGAAAATACCCCAGACAAGCAGCACAAAATAATCAACCAATACATTATCAAATGCAACGAGGGCATGAGTTAACTGAAAGAGGAAATCCAACACACGGACAACAAAGCAGAATTTACATTATCAACATTCATAGCCAACAGCATCATGACCAATCTTAAAGAAATCCAGGAGACGCTAGTTGATACAGTGGCCAACATTTTCTATGAGAAGTTCAACTTTCACTTGTTAACACCGGAACAGTTACGAAACGAACTGAATATTATAACCGGACAAATCTCAAAGGACTTAGCCTTACCGATTAATAATGTTCAGACTGACTTGGCGAAGATATACCACCTATTGAAAGTGAAAGAGAGATTATGAGAGACTATTGAGAGTGAGTGATATATTATGAGTATGTATATATGTATTTCGGGGTATATATATTCCATAATATTATTATGTATGTGTAGTTTTTATATATATATATATGTCGCATCCGGTCAATAGTACAGACTTGAAACGAATCGCAAGTGTGCCATTAGCGACAACACGTGATTTACCGCCACCATTTTGGCGCGCTTCTACAGAGTCGTGATGTTTACAGTGTGGGCTGTGCGAGCAGGACATTCAGAGTTCAGTGTCTGATCGCATCGGTGCTAAGACATCCCGGAACTGTACTCGATTCGTTGTTTAAGTGTTGCTATATCTATTTAGTGTTGTTATGTCAATTATAAATTGGAGTCAGTGTTTATTTAAATTGAATCGAGAAATAGTGGTTTTAATAAACGCAGTGTATTGTACCCTATACCCAGTGTGTTTTCATTGCACGAAACCCATATTCTGCCCACATGATGACTGAATCTAATGGACTAATTCCTGACGATCCGACATCAGAACTGGGATGAAATCGTGCTAATGGAATCACACGCGGGGACAATGACAATAACAATCAGTGTCGATTACTTTTTGAAATACAAAATCAACAAGTTTACGCGTTAATACAAACTCAAAAAAAAAAAGCTATTCACTGGCTAATAGCAAGTTAATATTGCGACTTGTGTATCGACGGGAGTGCAGTAAAAAGAAGTCAGCTTATTTTGACCATAAATAAGGCGTTGAAGGGTTCCGCATCTACATGGCTGTCGCAGATAACCTAACCAGGAAAATGAGACTTATGCCGCCTATGCGACAACAAGCCAGCTGTACCGGGGGAGAAACGAGTCTAGCTTTGCATCGTCGAGTCTCCACCAGGAACAATCTACAGGTCAGTGTTGATTTATTATCAAGTGAAAATAACCGTTGGAAACTTTAATTCAAAATGCAGCAACGGCAAATAATGAAATCAATTCACGCGATTAAAGAACCTAGTTCAGAATAAATAAGCTATCTTTACCTGAATATAATCCCGAGGTTCGAGATAGTGATGTTAGAGTTTGGTACAATACCCTTAATTTTGCGCATGAAAAAAAAATCTAGCAGTTGGTTAATTATTACAATAAGTAAAGTACTTAAGGGGTCAGCTGCTTCTTGGTTAGCTTTATTATGGCAAATGAATGCTTGAATAAAAGCTACCACGATACATCCGCTAACTCTCAATCTCAGTTTTCAGGAAATAGTGAATCGTAACGGGTCAAAGACAGCGTTTTTAAGAAAGCATGATGCCGATGACCTGTTTCTTCTGTGCCAAGCCGGGGCACATGGCAACACACTGTGCAAAGAAGGAGGCTGATTCCGTTAACAGTAAAGTTAAAAAGCAAGTGGATATCTGAATCATCAAGCCAGCTACTGATCTATTATCAGCTGAATCTGGTGAGTCGTATTATTTTTATTTTGTTTCTGGTGCCGAATGCTCTCTTGTTAAGTAATCTGTCAGTCGTAACTTCATAGGTAAACGTACCTACATTTGCTGGTTCGTATACAGGGTATAAGTTTTGCTAATGTAGACCAATCTTTATTTCATGTGTTACCCAGTTATTGTTTAAAATATAATGTGACGATTGGCTGACTTATTTTAAAACTTAGTTTTACAATTAACGTGTCTATTTCGTGTAGTAAGGACAAGCCCATTTAAGTTTTTGATATGGTGCGTAACTAGGCTATTAAATTTTCTAACTTTGAATAATACAGAACCGGAAATAGGCTTTAACAAGATAAAAGAGCAAGCGGCAACGAATATGAAAGTGAGTGTTTCAAATTTGATTTTGATTCTGGTGCTGAAAGTTGTTTAATGAAGGAGAGTATTTCTTGCATTTAGAGGTCGAAGAGTAAATGATGTGGTGTCATTCGTTGGTATAGGCAATAATAATGTTAATAGTACTTTGCTATTGTTGTCAGGTAGCAATTAATGATTTTGCGACGAAATACTATTTCATGCTTTGTTTGCTGAATACCTACGTAACGTACTTGGTGATATTTTATTAGGTCGATGGATCGTGGGTACCTAACGGTTTTCAAATTAGTATGACCGCCACTGAGTTTACTTTGTCAAAGGACAAGACTGTAAATGTTGGCAATTCGAGTTGTTACCAGTTACATAAAAATGATTTTAATTGCATTGTTATTTCATAAGACAGAAAATCGTGAAAATTTATGAAACCTTGTTGACATTTTACAACAATATTCGAACTTTTCATAACTAGTTTTCCTACTAGTCGCGTGACTACTCTTGAGTTAGAAATTTGGCTTAGAAGCGAGTATGTAGGTGTTCTTCGAACTCCGACTGAATAGTAAATAATGAGTGATAGGGTTGACGAATTATTACAGGAAAACCTCATACGAACTAGCTGTTTTGCTTTTGCTAGTCCCGTGCTTTTACGTCAATAAACAAGACTGGTCACATCGTATGTGCATAGACGATGGGGATTTGAATAGTAATACAGTTCCGGGTCGTTTCCCACTACCGTTATTTTCCGATTTAAAACCGTGACTTCTGGTTTATCTAGATCTGGTTCTAAGTCCATCTCGTGCGAAGGGCGAAATAGAAAGGATGATGAGTGTGCTCAAAGTCAAAGCGAAATTCAAAGTCAATTCCAAAGTCAAAGTCAATGCCAAAGTCAAGCACCCATTAATGTAACTATAGAATCTGATTTAGATGAGACTGGTAATGTAGGAGCTATGAGCTCAGCACAATCACAGGGATGATTGTAGCGAATAACTGCTATCACAGGGATGATAGTTGGTTATGGTCACAGGGATGACTGCAATAGTCACAGGGATGACTATGAGTGTATGCAGGTCACAGGGATGACTATAGAAATGAAAGATGGCTACAGGGATAGCCTAATAGTGCCTACATACCTTAGTTGTTTGGAGTTTTGATTAACTTGTTTGATGGATGCTTGTACTTTAACTGACCGTGTTTGTAACAAATTTTGTTTCTTTTTTGATTATCATTTTTAATCTTTTGAAGTGTTACATGGCGATCGGTATGTTTTAAAAACCCTAGTTAACAAGCGTACTTACAAATACGCCTATGACCGTATTCGAAAGAAGCCCGAAGTCCAAGTACCAATTGAGATTGTAGACGAAATAGATGACGAGTTGGCATTACTTTAAATGGTGTAAACGGGTTCTCGGTTCAATGGGTCGGAGACTTCACCAGAGGATCGTAGCGTCGTTTGTGTGTACGCAATAGTCGATAGCTCTGAGTGGTATAGTCGGGTCTTGCCTAGAAGCAAAGACCGTAGAGTCAAGGGTTGACTCGGTATTCCCGTGGGGAATAGTGTGTGTGTTGTGTGCCATGAATGAGATACCTGAGGTTTTGTTTACTTTGATTAATTGAATTTGGAATCGTTGTACTTGGTCTCGGTAATCTCAAAACTAGATAGTTCAAGTTCGTGGAAGAGTCTAGTTTTTAGTTTCTAATTCGAGTGTTATTTTCAAACTGCTTGTTAAAACAGACTTTAAAAGGTCAAGTCCTTTTTAAATATCTTATCAGTTAGGAGTCAGGATTGGACGAGCAGATACTGTGGCGAGATTTTGTATTTTCCAGACTTACAACACACGAGGAAGTCAGTGAAAGCATGACGTTGGACAGGACGGAATGGAAGTAGAAAACATGTTGCGCCGATCCTAAGTAACATGGGATAAGGGCAGGAAGAAGAAGAAGAACAACACACGAGGACGTGTGCATCGCAGGATGGCCGTGTCGCATCCGGTCAATAGTACAGACTTGAAACGAATCGCAAGTGTGCCATTAGCGACAACACGTGATTTACCGCCACCATTTTGGCGCGCTTCTACAGAGTCGTGATGTTTACAGCCCACAGCAAGCAGGACATTCAGAGTTCAGTGTCTGATCGCATCGGAGCTAAGACATCCCGGAACTGTACTCGATTCGTTGTTTAAGTGTTGCTATATCTATTTAGTGTTGCTATGTCAATTATAAATTGGAGTCAGTGTTTATTTAAATTGAATCGAGAAATAGTGGTTTTAATAAACGCAGTGTATTGTACCCTATACCCAGTGTGTTTTCATTGCACGAAACCCATATTCTGCCCACATGATGACTGAATCTAATGGACTAATTCCTGACGATCCGACATATAAATATATCTTTTTTCACTTTTTAAATATTACTTTTTGTAATGCACCTGCCTTGTTATCTCTTCACCACCCTTGGTTGACTGGTAGAGAACGTCTAAGGCATTAAGTCCGCCTTTGTACGTTTGTGCATGAAGTATAAATAAATAAATAAATAATAAAGCGAGAGCTACCAGAGAGTCCCTGATTTAGAATTAGAATTCCTCTTGTGAGCAGGGAAGACTATGACCTTTACAACCTCGTACCGATTTCACAACAAGCCAACGAAAGCATGGTCGACATAGTGCCTTTATTAAACTACCTGGCTATCAACACACACAAAGACTCTTACATTCCGGTGTCTGTAAGCGACTTACAAAGATGCGTTCCCTACGACACCGACGAGTACATCTGTCCACTGAAAAAACCCGTCTATCAGATAACATCAGACACCAACCTTTGTCTGAAACATCAAGCCTCTAATCAATGTCAGACTGAATAATAATAATAATAATAATCATTTATTTGCCAGAATGTAGGTGTACAAAGTATGATGTTAAACATAGATAAATGTGGCCCATTTACATTCTACCAATATATGTGGTGTGCAAATATTTAATGTCACAATACAATAAATTATTAGAAATGTCTGATTTTATCTAATAATTTAAACGTTAAAGTTAAAATTAAAAAAAATGAAATTGTTAAAATGTCAGAATAATAGAAAATAAAATAAATTATGTCAATTAAAATAGAAAAAAAAATACATACATATAAACCAGAATGACCAAAACATTACTTTTGTACATCGTTAAAGGACATAAATTCATTAAGGCTGTAAAAACATTTTTCTTTATGCCAATGGTTCAATGTTTTTTAAACATAGGCAACGGTAATTCTTTAAAGGCATTTGGTAATTTATTGTAGACCTTAATAGCCATTATAAATGTTTTTTTTTTATATACATCGAGCTTGCATTGTGGCAAGCAAAGCCTATGTTTATCTCTAGGGGCAACATTCCTTTTGGTTACGTCTTTATGCCTTATAAAATTTTCAGGATGTTGTCGTACAAACAAGCATAATTCTTTTTCTTCTTTTTCTTTAACATACATACATGCTAATGGTAAAATGTTGTACTTTTTAAACAGTGGCTTACAGCTGGCCATGTCCCCAGCTCCACAGATTGCACGCACACATTTTTTTTGTACAATAAATGCTTTAGTGACATCCACCGAGTTACCCCACAATAAGAGACCGTATGAGAGTAGCGATGAAACGTATCCGTGATATGCACAAGGAGCCGCTTCAGTTGTAACGGTGGCTCTTAATCTTCTCAGTGCATAGACAAATCTGTCTAGTTTGTCACAAACATAGTTGACATGCTTTTTCTAGTCGCAATTTTGATCCAATTGTATGCCGAGAAATGCAGTACTTACTACTTGTTCAACAGTAGTGTCCTTATATTTGACAGTCAGCGTTAAAGGTTTTCTCCTGTATGTTTGAAATTGGATCATTTTCGTTTTCTCCATATTAATTTGTAAATTAGTGGAGTTCAACCAGTGTATTATATTTTTGATAGCTTCATTAATGTCAAATTCGTAGGTGTCTACTCTTTCACACTTTACGACAAGGGTTGTGTCATCAGCGAATAAAACCACTTTATGGCGAGTGATATTTGGGAGGTCGTTGATGTAGAAGAGGAACAAAAACGGGCCCAATACACTGCCCTGCGGCACTCCGAAATTATTTACCTGGTACTCACTTCTATATGACATTTTTTTGCCCTTATGGTTTCTGGAGATTTCCACACATTGTTGTCGGTTTTTAAGGTAGTTTCTCAACCAGTCGTACGCTTTTCCTCTTATTCCATATCTTTCTAGCTTGTGTAAGAGCAATTTGTGGTCCACAAAATCGAACGCCTTGCTCATGTCTAAGAAGATAGCCGCTACTGGTAACCCTTCATTTATCGCCTCGGTGACATTCTTCATCAAATTGAAACATGCCATTGACGTGGTACTGCTTGGTCTAAATCCAAATTGCTCGTCTTTAAGTATATGATGACTGCTCGTAAAGTCATGGAGCCTTCTGAGCATGACTTTCTCCAAGATTTTTGACATGATTGGTAGCAGCGTCACTGGTCTATAGTTTTTCATGTCGGATGCATCACCTTTTTTAAAAAGTGGCTTCACTATTGATTTTTTTAAAGTCTCTGGAAATGTACCTTCTTCAAAAGAAAAGTTTATTAAATAAGCTAAAGGTTGACAAATATATAAAGCGCATAATTTAATTACCTTTGTTGTTATGGCATCCAGTCCTACTGCATTTGTGTTCTTAAGATTCTTTATTATATTTAATACCTCCATAGCATCAGTAGGTTTAAGAAATATTGTGTGTTCATTATTACCATCGATAGTCTTGTTTATCTTGTCAACATTGTATTTAAAATTATTGTTATTTGTCGATTGTATGTAAAATTGATTAAATATGTCCCTTATCTCCTTAGGGTCTTGAATTGTTCGGTCATCTTTAATTATTTTGTCAATTTGCGTTTTGGCGTTTAAATCATCAGTATTTTCATTAATCAGCGCCCATGTGGCTTTACACTTATTTTTATTATTGACAATATACTTTTTACTTTGTAGCTGTCTAGATTTATAAATACACTTTTTGAGAATGTCACTATATGATTTGTATTTTTTGCTTAGTTTTAATCTATTAGTTTTATTATATTGTTGACTAAGATAAAGTAGCCTCTTCTTTACGCACGATTTTTTATGCCATTTGTCAACCATTTGTGGTTCCCTTTATGAGATGACCTCTTTTTTGAGTATCTTGGAAAGCACAAGTCAAAAAATAATTTAATAAGACCGTGAAATTCCGCAAACGCTTCCTGAAAATTATTTTTTTCGTATACGGTTGAAAACGTTAGAGATGCTATGCAACTATAAAACTTGTCCAAGTTTTCTTGACTAAAGTCTCTGATCTCCTCATACCAACTGCATATTTCGTATGATTTATTAGTTTTCATCGAAAGCGTCTGCCCTGTTTCATGATCGGACAAGGCAAGATGATGCACCTCAGTTTTAGCTTGCTTGATGTTGCTTGCTATCTGATCCAAACACGACAACTGTCTTGTGGGCGTTTTAATATGCAATGCGATATTATAATTTTTCAAAAGGCTTTTTAGGTCTTCGCAGCTTTTTTGTTTGTCTTTAAGATATCCAAATTCCAATCACCGCATAGAATAATCTTTTTTTTGTTTCTCGTTAGTCTTACTAGCAACTGTTCTAGTTTTCCGAGAAATATTTGAGGATTACTATTTGGAGTTCTATATAAACAAACAATAATAATTTTATTAATTTCTACGCCACAACATTCAAAATTAAAATTACATGTCAAGTCGTCAATATTGGTCAAAATTTTATATTTCATATTATCATTAAGCAGTATGCATACCCCTCCTCGTTTATTGTCACGTGAGTACGATGCAACTAATCGATATCCAGGAATTTTTAAAAGCATTTCCGTACCTTTTTTAATAAAAGTTTCCGTCAGACACACTACGTTTATTTTCGGCCCTTGTTGCGATAGCTCGTGGATTGCAAATGTTAATTCTTCAGATTTGTTTATAGCGCCCGCAATGTTCTGGTGAAATATTCTAAAATTAAAATCCGCATTAGGGACGAAAACATTTCTGTGTTTGCAAAGGCAACTCATTGGCGGATTGCATATTTATAGACGGTGTAATTTTTTTTAAATAATATGGAATGGTTCCCTTCTTGTGGGTGTCGGTGTTTATCATTCCCTGATTACTTAAAGAGGCAGCATTCGAGTTAATAATTTGACAATTATCGCTTAAACGCGTATCCTTATTACGTTGAAAGTAGAATGGAATAGTGCCTTTCTTAGGAACAGTTGTGCATTCTGTTTTAGCCTTCGCTGTATTCATTAATAACCTAATATTTTAAAACATAAAAATGTCTTGTCATAATAATTGGAGTCGATGTCAAAGTTAATTTTTTTACATAGTTCTAACAAATAGTAGTCATTCTTGTACAGGTTACGGTTACAGTTACCTTGTATATTCACATATGAACAATTTTTAAAGTTCCTACATATAATTTTTAAGTTGTTATTTAACAAACTATTATTCAAATATTTGTTCTGCAAAACATTAAATACTAACACGTTAAGTTTTTGAAAGGATTTGAGCAACGACCCTAATTCTATTATTATTTTATTGGGGTTGGAATCATTTTCTCCTACACATATAACTAGATAATTATCTTCCGAATCTTCTAATTTGTAAATAGGCTTGAGAATCTCTTCTGTGGTGGCGTATGGTTTCGTAGTGGAAGAAATATGGTACTTCTTGTAATTAGTATTTTTCCTAGATTGTATAAGTAATGTAGCCAATTCTGTGAATTGCTGTCCTCCAAATATAAATAACTAAGAATTTGATTCAGTTCTGTCGCATTTAGTCAGTACTTGATTATTGTTAGTTAATTTCTCCTCATGAAAATTGAATAAAGCGCCATCTAGTTTGTTTTGGTCATATCTCGCCAAAATTGAGCTAATTTCTTGAGCCGACCCGCCCTTGTCCACTCGACCGGCAACGCCATCTATTTCACTTTCTGCGCACGATTTGCTCTCATGATCGATTAAACTCAAATCTAGTTTCTTTTTGTACAATAAATTTTGATTTTGTACCCTAACATTCCTTTTTTTTGGATTGGAGTATTTAGGAGAACTATTTGTTGGTTCGCTACATAAGTTTTTTAATTGGGTTATGACATTCTGTTGTTCTACTGTCTGTTTTTTCAAAGTGCTGTTTTCCATGATTAAGTTTTCTATTTCATTAATAATAATAATAATAATAATAATATGTGGGGTCATTTTCACACATGGCCATCTGACCCCAAACTAGGGAGACCCTGTACTATGGGTGTCAGACAGCTGATATACATACACAAATACATTGTAATGTATTGTTCATACATTGTTAGCGGCATGTAACTGAATTCTCAGCTGATTAATTTCTTCATTTAATCTTTCAACCTCCTCATAACTTAACCCGGTAGACAATTATGGTAAAATGTTTGAAAGACCATCAGAATTTGTGGATTCGAATGACGAGTTAAGTGAGTTAATTGTTGTCTTGTTTCTTCGAAGAGTTACATTTTCAAAATCCATATTTGCTAGAATTCTTTGTTTCAAGAAATTAAAGATAATAAAATGTTCTTCAACACTGAAACAAAAGAATGTCGAGATTACTGGACTGAATTGAATTTAGTTAATTCGTACCTATACTTTTGTTGTGGAAAATGCAGTGTGCGAGTCATATGCGATGACGATATTACGATCGAGCAACTCAGCAAAACAGGTGTCATTACACTCGGAGACAGTTGTGTCATCAAAGGCAGAATGTTTACGATTTACGCACACAAATCTTTATCGAACTCAATTAAAACGAAGATCGATATCATGAACATCGAGATTCTACCAATAAATCACATCATTAATCTGTCTATACCTCTCATCACTCCATTGAACGAGACAGATGATATTACCGAGCAACGGCAAGACATAAAGGCGATTGAAAAAGCCCTCAACGATATGAAGCTCAACCAGGAACTGGCGGATCGGATGACATCCCATGACATTCACCATTATGTGGCCATCTACGTCTTAGCTGGGGTCGCCGTGGTTTGCGCCAGTTTGTACGCATGGCAATGCGTGCGAGCGCGCCGGCCACGTCCAGCGCCCGCTCCTGCGGCAACAGAGCAGGCCGAGGCTAGCGTGAGCTATGTAGCTCCCGCCGCCACCGCTGCGAGTCGTCCTACCATCGCTATCACTAACATAGGGTCTTCGCAGTCAGTTCGAACTCAATTCAATGAAATATCTTAAGATTAGTTTATTTAAGTTTGTAAGCACAATTGTTAGTTATCATCTTGTAAATCATTATCCTTCATCTCTTTCACATCTTCTCGGGCCCCGGAGCATGTACAGTGTAAGCACGTACAAATTTGAACTCATTGTGTCAGCACTTTACTTGCTACGAGTGGTCTATACTTTAGTACACGAATATCACTCAACTCGCGTAGAAGATATTTACAAAACGGTAGGCAAATAAAAAATGCATGCTGGAAGCAAAAACATTACACAAATCAACAATCAAAACGAACAATTTCACTAAAAAATGACCATCACGTAAACACAGATCACACAAAATATAGATACGGCAAATACGGTCACATGTAATTAATAAAAAATTACATTGAAATCTAAAATATATTATTATTTGAAGTCTTTTAGAGTGTATAAAAAGTATAAAGAGTGTAAAAAAAAAAAAAATTATAATAATAATAATAAAAAAAAAAAAAAAAAATTAAAAAAAAAAATTTGGTCGGTATTTTTTGACGGACACACACACACGAACACACACCTACAAAATTTTCAGTTTCAACACGTTCAACATTTAAAATCACGAATAAAAAATAAAGTCAACAAAAAGTATTCAACGGATGCCCTATCCATTAGTTCTAACGATCTGTGAAATCGTGTGACGTCATGACCTTGATTGCGCATCCCGGCTCTCTGATTGGCCAGCGCGGATTCGACGATTCTGGTAGTTTTGCGTAATTTTGATGTTCAAATTGACCACAAAAAAAGTATTATAATATTCAAATTAAACGCCTAATATTTATAGTACGACACATAAAAACACACGTAATAAAGCCAGATTGCTTCTAAAACAATCCTATAAACTACAAATACCTCGAAATGAATCAGCGTGAGAGGAGTTATTTCGGGACTAAGAACGCATAGTGCACCAGGATGGGATAAAATATCTACAGACATCCTCAAGCGGAATGTCCTGTCCTTGGCAATGCCTATCGCACATCTTTGTAATTTGAGTCTCGAAACAGGTATCTTTCCTGATCTTTTCAAAAAGGCTATTGTTTGCCCAATATACAAGGCTGGGGAGAAGGATAGCCCTTCCAACTACAGACCTATTTCTCTCCTGTCTTCACTATCCAAAATTCTGGAGAAAATAGTTAACAAGAGGGTTATCAACTACCTTGAAAAAAACAGTCTGCTTAACAGCAACCAATATGGTTTTAGAGTAGGTAAGTCGACGGAGGATGCGGTTCTTGCCCTCACTGCGGCCTTAACAACATACCTGGACAGGGGAGACAAATGCATAGGTGTATTTCTAGATCTTCAGAAGGCCTTTGATACAGTTTCGATTCCCATCTTACTTACGAGGCTAGAAAACGTGGGCATCAGAGGTTTACCTCTAGAATGGTTCAGGGACTACTTATCTGGTAGATCACAGCGAGTACGTGTTGAAAAATATGTAAGTAATGATGACATATGCCAATACGGTGTACCGCAAGGCAGCACCCTAGGACCCACGTTATTCCTTATATATATTAACCATTTGTGCGGTTTGGCGGCGCCAGGAGAGGACATATTTATGTTTGCGGATGATACTGTTCTTGTCTTTCATGCCAACACCTGGGAACGAGTATTTCAACTGGCCGAAACTGGTTTGGCTAGAGTGACCACTTGGCTTGAAAGCAGTCTTCTGTCCCTTAATTCCAGTAAAACCAAATATATCTGTTTTACCAAATCTGCTATTGGGGGTGCCGGTTCTCAACTTAAGCTTAGGATCCACACGTTTCCATGTAACCGAAAAAACGACCACCAAAACTGTAACTGCGCAATACTATCTCGCGTTCCCACCATAAAATATTTAGGAGTTACACTAGACGAGAAGCTTAATTGGAATGCCCACATAGCGTCGCTGGTGGTAAGGATCAGAAAAATGGTCTATATATTTAAAAATCTACGAAAAGTAGCTAATCATAAACTTCTGATCCAAACTTACAGGGCGCTGTGTGAATGCCTAATTAGGTATTGTATATGTGCCTGGGGTGGCGCCGGGAAAGCCTCTATTATCGCTGCCGAACGTGCTCAGCGGGCGGTTCTCAAGGTGCTTATGTATCTGCCATTCCGGCATGCAACTACGTCGGTTTATGAGAAGGCTAATGTGCTATCAGTTAGAAAACTGTATATTTACGAGATACTTAATAGATACCACAAAAGAATCGTTCCTACTCTTCCTGTATTGACTAAAAGAGTAGAATGGTGCCCTGTACCCCGTCATAAAACATCAGTTGCACAAAGACATTTTATTGTATTGGCTCCACGGATTTATAACATTGTAAATAAAAAATTCAAAATTAGGAATCTTACCTTAAATAAGTCTAAAAAAGTTATACTGCCTTGGCTAAAAAGTTTGGACTATGATGCCACAGAAAATCTAATTAAGTAAGTAATTATGAAGAGAAACACCAAATTTCCCCAACACACATACACGCATGCACCCTCACTCATACTCCACCCACACACTCACACAACACTATCACTACACACACCCCTACACATCTCAACTAACACGTGCGAGCACATTCTGCCCGCCTACTGCCCACACAACCCAATTATTAAAAATTAAGCATGTTAGATTACTTTTCATTTCATTTAATTATTAGCATTACTTTTAATTCGCTTTGTAATCTTTGGATGCCATAAATAACATGTGACATAGTAACTAGGGGAAGACACTAGCTCCTGTAATACAGTGTACACTAGCACAGGAGCTAGGGAATTCATAAAAAGAATTGTAATTTATGTCAATAAAGATTATTATTATTATTATTATTAGCGTCTCTGCAACGGTTCTCCATGTTCATTGAAACGACTATTTCGGGCCGAAATCGTCTGTTTCTCCAATCAAAAATGGTTCAAACACAACCAGGCACGTTTTTATGACACGAAACACATAAAACACACACAATTCACTCACTTTTAGATACTTAAAAGCACAAACAGAACAAAGCAGCAACCTGTCGGTGCGCTGTAGAATGATCAACTGGGGGGATCGAAAATTGGTCGCTTCAAAGTGTTGCTGTGACATTTAGCCTATGTTATACTTGTATCTCATTTATCCCCCTAGACTCTGTGCAAGTTTGAGCGAGTTAGCAAATACGTAGAATATTTAATGTCACTTAATAGCACCCAAGGAATGTGTTCACACAATGTGAGTGCCAACAGCCAAGCATTAAATTAGACGTCAACACAAAGTGAGACGCAACAGATGAAGGGATATTAGTTCGGAGCAATACTGCAACCGAACAGCTCAGCACTTTTGTCTTTACGCAATTAAATAAATGCATCGACCCAAAGCGCTACGCGTTAGTACGTATTCAGCGATCGCGTAACTCAAACCAAATATTACCAAATCAAATTATCTTTATAGTGCTAAACTAAGTACTGACCATTTGTAGCTGTAGTGTTCAATATAACCTTCTAAACCATATAATATCGTATCATTCAACCAGTAACCATTCTATTTCGATATCAAGTCCAACTAACCAAATACAACCAACCCAGAAAGTAGCGTCGTAGCACCGGATAACGCTAACTTTCTACATGGTCCTTCGAGCATAAGGGCCTCGGTTCGCGAAGTACAGTGAAGTGTTTGTGTACCGGGACCTTGAAACCAGTGTTTTGGAGTTTATCAGTTTGTAGGGAAATTAGGTAGGCAGTGAGACCAAGGCGGAGGGAGTAAGGAGCTGTGGAGTAAGGAGAATATAAGGTCAGACCAAACCATTTTTTAGATTTTTTTCTAACGTCTTTGCGACTGAGAATAATGGAGCAGTTAGCAATCAACCAAACTGAGATTTACGACTCTCTTGTTAAACTTTTAACTAACATCAAGAAAGACGGGGCGGAACGAAAAACTGTAGATTACTGCAAGCGGAAGTTGGAGATTTTAGAAAATTATTGGAAAGAATATCAACGTAACCATAGAAAGTGCTGTGAACTTGCGGAATTTGACCATGTTTATTTTATTAAAAATTGTTTCGAGACGGCGGAGGAAGTCTATCAGTCAAACAAGCAACTGGTTACTAAAACCATGGAGCATTTATTGTCGAAACAACAAGGAACAAACTAGCCATTACTAGAACGGAACGGAGACTTCAAATCAAGGAGGGAGTTTTTCTCAAGCAAAGGCATCGCAACAACCAATACGTGAGACGCGGGGTCCACACGACGATAGTAAACTAACAAGGATGGAAAAAAAAACAGACTATCAACTTTAGAGCTTTTACAAGAACGGTGGCTACCATAGAAATCGACCAACTACAGAACAAGTGTATGCATAGTGTGTGCATAACAAAATAAAAAAATATGTTAAGCTAAATAAAATCATTAATAATTGTAAGAAATTCAGGAAACAACAAAAACATTATTCCAGTAACATTAAATTAAGGAAAGAACGTGTTTTTCTTGTGAATAAATTGAATAATTTTCAAATAAAGTTAGAAGACAGTGCAAATATTTATGAGGTTGACACTCAACGCTTACAGTCTGAAATTCAGGTTCTTGAAGAGTCGCTACATTCTCTTTATACAAAGTATGTGCACTCTCAAAACCAAATAAAAGAGCATATCCTTGCCACTAATGAGTTGGTGGGTATGTGTAACTCTAATGTAGACAAAGTGGACCCACTTCCTATAAACACCACTCCATGTACCTTACAAAAGGAATCATACCTTGAGTCTTCACAGCCGGAGATAGTGGAGAACTTGTCTCATTCTGCCAGGGATTGTTTGTCCACGAACATTGTAACACCAGAAATTGTACCAGATCCATCGGTTATTGTTCAGACAGATAGTAGTTGTGTACCTTGTGATGAGGTTGGTTATCGTCCCATTATTTTTTCAGATAGTTTAGGGAAAGGATTAGGAAAATTATTAAATAACAACCTGACTACCTGTTCTGCTTTAAATTATTGCATGCCTGGAACTTCTTATAAAGAAATAATGTCATCCATAACTAGGAAGCAGTATGATCCGAATACCATTATTACAGTATGTGTAGGTAATAGCTCAAGTGTTAGAATAAATGATATCACTGACAGTGTCACTGAAATATTGAAAATTAATTGTCAGAAAATAATATTGTGCGCTTTTCCTTACTTTGAGCACCTATCAAATAGGACAAATAATAACATACATATGCTTAATAATCATATGCATTTATTAGCTAGTCATTATAATGACAAGCTTATGTTTCTTGACACCAACACTTTTGTTGAAAAATTGAAATCGACTAGGGATACAGTGTATCTGCCTATTAGGTTTAGACGTCAGATAGCATAGCTATTAGCATTTAATATTAACTCAGACATAATTAATATGTCGAAGTGTTCCGTAATTAGCTCCACAATAGTTAGTAATAATACTAATATTAATGTGGTAAGCTCAAATTGTTTAAACTAGTTAGCAAGACAACAGAAGGTACCAGTATCAATTTAATGCAACTTATCAATAACAAGGTATCTTCTAGCAATAAATCAGCAAGTTTAAAAAAAAGGGCTAAGCAACATTCTTTGAAATTATTCCATCAAAATATTCAAGGATTTTCTTCCAAGCAATTGGAAATTGAATTGTTTTTAGAGAAGACAATGTTCGACATTATTTGTATGACTGAACATTGGTTGAAATCATATGAAATGTTAATTAATTATGAAAATTATACTGTGAGCAGTTGTTTCAATCGGAAATCGATGCTGCGTGGTGGTTCACTAATTATATTAAAAAGTAATATTAAATCTAAGTCTCGCAAAGACATAGTTGAACTCTCGGTTGAACATATTATTGACCTGTCCTGTGTTGAGCTAGATAGGCATGTCATAGTGTGCGTTTACAGACCCCCGAATTATCAAACATATTCTATATTTGAGTCTATAATGGAGGATGTTCTAACTAAACTTGCAACTGGTAATAAATCAATAATAATTTGTGGAGACTTTAATATTAATATTTTAGAAAATAACGCAAATAGCAGTAGATTATTAAGCCTCTTTAAATCGTTTAATTTGTCAAATGTGTTCTTAGAACCAACACGAATAACTGCAACCACTGCTACTTGTATTGATAATGTTTTTTGTAGCTGCGACTATTTAGATAAAGCTATTGTAAATTATCTCCCTTCAGATCACAGCGGTCAAACCATTGCTTTTGAGTCCAACACACCCTTGCAAAAAATACAGATACAGTCAAGACCAATAACATCTAGTAATTTAGATAAATTTAATAAGACTATAATTAGTAAGTTACCCGTTCAGGAACTTAATATGAATAATGGTAATATTTTGTATAAAGATTTTTTTTCAGTTGTGCAAACAGAGTTTGATAATATTTTTAAGAAAAAAACGAAAACTATTTGCCCTAAGTTTTTATTTAGTGACTGGGCAAGTAAAGGTATCAGGAAAAGTAGAGAAAGGCTTTTTGAGTTGTATGGCCTTAAGCCTTATATTAACACCGAAACATTTAATAAGTATGTTTCGACTTATTCTAAAACTTTTAAAATTGCTTGTAAAGCCAATACATTAGCAACAAAGTTAAATCAGCTGATGATAAAATTAAGACTGTTTGGAAAATAATTAATAATGAAACAAACAGGAACAAAAAACATAATACTGATTACACTCTGGAGACTTCCCGTGGTCTCTTAAGTACTAATAAAGAAGTTGCTCAGGAATTTGCAACATTCTTTACCGATATTCCTATTAAAACTACTGAAACTTTAGATTCTTCGCCCTCACTTGCTTTAAACTTACTAAGTTCGAATGTTTCAGCTTGTCCCACGGAATTTAAATTTAAACATATAAACCCTGCAATCGTTATTAAAGCTTTTAAACAACTCAAGATCAAGGGTACTGAAGATTTATGGGGGATGTCTACTAATGTTTGTAAATCAATTATTGAGACAGTGGCGCCCTATTTAGCTTTCATTTTTAATTTGTGTGTAGACCAAGGGGTTTTCCCGGATCTAATGAAATTCAGCAAAGTTATACCACTTTTTAAATCCGGCGACTGCAAAGACTCTAATAATTACAGACCCGTTTCGGTTTTGCCGGTTTTTAGCAAAGTGTTTGAAAAAGTAATGCTTGATCAAATGCTCAGTCATTTTAACTGTCACAAAATTTTACATGATCAACAGTATGGTTTCACCAAAGAACGTTGCACTACTGACGCCGGTGTCACCTTAATCAAGCATATATTTAAGGCTTGGGAGGATTCTCAAGATGCTATTGGTATCTTTTGCGACCTCTCCAAAGCATTTGATTGCGTGAATCACGAAACACTACTCTTAAAGCTTGAGCATTACGGACTGGGTGAACTAGCGCTTAGCTTAGTAAAATCATATTTGACTGATAGACTGCAACAAGTTCAAGTAAACGGTGTAAATTCATCGGGCTTAAAAGTAAAAATGGGGGTACCGCAGGGCTCAATATTGGGTCCGTTCCTCTTTTTAGTTTATATAAACGATTTACCTTATTTACTGAAAAATCAACCACAAATGGTGTTATTTGCTGATGATACTTCCTTGATATTTAGAGTTAATAGACGGGCACAGCACCATGACGACGTAAATGACGCTATGCTTAAGGTTCATAATTGGTTTACTGTAAATAATTTAGTATTAAATGAGAAGAAAACTAAATGCATAAGATTCGCTTTACCGAATGTTAAAAGTAGTGAATGTAACGTATTGAATAAGGATATACTTGAATTCGTCGAAAATACTGTTTTCCTAGGGATTACGCTTGACTCAAAGCTGCAATGGGGTCCTCACTTAACATCTCGACGGTCCCTACGTACAATCCCTTAAGTGGTAGATACGTGATTTGTCTTTTTTTGTTCCGTGACATTCAGGCAAGCCTAAATAATCGTACAGTTTAATAAAAAAAAATTAAAGTTGGCAAATTGACCTTTAAATCCACACACGACATTTACCATAACTACAAAATTGACTAAAACTTCCGACGTAGAACAACAATAGTGGTAATCCAGTCGTTTTACATTGGACAATTCAATGGAACCCCGCGCGCCTTCTCCGCAACTCCCACTTGCGTGACATATGCGCTCGCGCCATCCTAAAAGACGGTAATGTTTATGTTCTGCTGCGTGATTGAAAATATTATAAAGTAAAAAGTATGCCTCGAAGGGCAAGTGTTACAAAAAATAATAATTTGCAACCGCGTAATAGAAAAAAATCAGTTACGTGTGTAAAAAACAAAAATGTTTCCAACAAAACTCAAACAGGTAAGCGAATTTTGATATTATTTTTAATCAAATGTATTTTTACTAAAGTTTACACTTACTATTAAGTATTTTTAAATTGATTATTAAATAAATAAATAAAATAAAATTCATTTATTTCAGGCAAGACACTATTACTTAGATTTTCCATTTTTGCATTAATCAAACAAATTTTGCATCATTCCAACGTATAGGCACGTATTTGGTAGTTATTTTACGTCGGAGCATTTAAAAGTAAAGTGTAGTGAGTGGTAGTTAAGGGATTCTACGCCGGAAAATAAAACCAGATTTTGTACATAACTACTACTTACGAAATTTTACGCCGGAAATGTTATTTCAATTTCACACTTATGTTATTTTAAAGTATTATAACACAATTTAACACATTATTTTTTTGTTATTTCAGCACTTCGTGAACGTGATTCTTCTGACGATGAACAACAACAAGAAAGTACCATTCAAGTTGTTGCTCAAATGCATAGAAATGTAGCTTCCCTCTCCGATTCGATTATTTTCTAATATCGTATTACCTACCCACCTGCAACCACAGGACGAACATGAGTGTAGTACCTTTACTTATCCAGATTCACTTAACCTTCCTGATTTGCCTTTAAGCCCGCACTCAACGAATCAAATTACTAACACCATTGTCGCTCATCCCAATGGTGCTGTTCTCTCTGACCCCGGAATTATTACAGAAGAGTTTATTACATACACAGAACCAGAGCCACAGTTCTCTCAGGAAATTATCGTTAGAACGTCACACGATCCAGACACAAATATAATTATAGAAGAAATTGACGCCTTGCATGATTCTGAACAAGCTTTGGATACAAGTACTCCCTTAGGGTCTCCTTCTATTTCAACTATAATGCAGAATGTTGAATCAGAAAATTTAAGCTTATTTCATATTGACACCCCAAATTCATCTATGTGTGTCACTTCACCAATGAGTGACGAGACGTATGTACCATCCATTATTGATGAGATGACAGAGAACGATGCCGATGTTAGTAACACAGAAGAAAGTCAATTAACAAAAAAGAAAAGAAAAGTTAAGAAAAAAACGGATGTAGGAAGAATACGCAAGGTTAACAAATCGTCATGGATAGATAGCAAAAGAAAACAGTTAAAAAATCAGGGTTTAAGTTACATCAGTCGAAATGGAAAACCACAATCTAAAAAAATCATATTACCTGCTTGCGATGATGAGTGTCGATTAAAGTGCAAAGAGAAAATAGGCGAAGATGTTAGAAACGAAATGTACAATTTTGGTCTCTTGGCAATCGCGAACGGCAGTGGGACTTCTTGGTTCGTTGGTGTAAAAGAATCGGTAAGAGACGCATAACAACAGAGGGCCTAACAAAAAGATTATTTTCTGTCAAGTACTATCTGCCAAAAACTCTAGATGTTACACACGAAGAAGTTACGGTGTGCAAAAAGATGTTTTTGAAAACTTTTGCTATTGGTGACGGCGTCGTACGGACAGCTTTGAAAAAAATTACCGATGGCGAAGGGCTTTCAATAGGTTCTGATCAGAGAGGATTTCATAACAATCACCCTAAAATTAAGAATGATGAAATGATTAAAAGCGTTTCTGACCATGTACAATCTTTTACCCCTGTGGAGTCGCACTATACTCGTAAAGAATCCTCGAAATTATACTTAGATAGTGAGTTAACCATGACTAAGATGTTCAAACTCTACAAAGAGTGGGTATCAGAGACAGAGTCGAATAGGGCTAAAACGTTGAGGCAATACACCGACATTGTCAATGAAAACTTCAACATTGAGTTTCATAGACCTAAGAAAGATCAATGTGACGTTTGCATTGCCTTTAAAAACCAGCCAAAGCCAGTAAATCATGAAATTCAAGAACAGTTTGATGAACATGTGCGAAATAAGGACATGGCTCGAAGTCTCAAAAATGAGGATAAACTTTCTGCTATCAACTCACCTAGTACAACCATAACTGCAGCATTTGATTTTCAAAAAGTACACTCTTGTCCTCATGCAGAAACCAGCATATTATACTATAAAAGAAAACTGAATGTTTTTAATTTTACAATTTTCGAGATGGGTCAGAAAGTTGGAACATGTTATATGTGGCATGAGAGCACTGCCAAACGAGGTGCGAATGAGGTGGCTAGTTGTGTCTACGATTTTATCAAGAATCAAGCATCAAAAGGCATACAAACCATAAACTTATACTCAGATAATTGCGGAGGGCAAAATAGAAATAGAATTGTTTTTATGATGTACCTAATTGCTGCTAAAGAATTTAAGGTAAATATTACACATAGATTTTTAGAAAAAGGCCACACTCAAAACGAAAATGACAGCATTCATGCTCTAATAGAGCGATGTTCTAAGAATAAGGAAATATATACGCCTGATCAATGGTTCGCATTGGTCAGGTGGGCCAAAGAGACTGGAAGTCCGTATATTGTCAAGGAAGTTGCAGGAGATGACATTTTAGATTTTAAAAAGTTACTAACAGGTAAAAATTGGTCTAAAAATGACAGGAACATAAAAATAATGTGGTCCAGAATCAGAGAAATTCATGTTTCCTCTTCCGAGCCAGACGTTCTTAAATACAAAAATACATTTAATGAAGAATACCATCGCTTATTTGTCAGAAGAACTCAAAATAGTAGGCGTCAAAATCAAACTGATGACGTGTTGAGCCAGGCTTACACTGGACCTTTACCAATCCTGAATGCAAAATTATTAGATCTCAAGTATCTTTGTGAACATAACGTAATTCCTAGACAGTACCATGGATTTTATAATTCTCTTGTCTCTTGTGATGTAACTGATTCAAGTTCCGATAAAGAGCAGTAGTATTTCTCAATAATTTATGCAGTTTAGTATTTACCTAAACAAATTTTGATTGTGATAAAGATTTTGCAATTATTGAATTTACCTAGAAGTTTTTTTTTGTTCTAACTTTTGCTGATTTTTTACTCCAAAATAATGCTTTTGGTTTAATCGGTTTTTTTAGAAGAAGAGTTTTGATTTTGTTAAACTACAATTAGTCACTCACAATTAGGTTAGAAAAATGTGATTTTGTTACATAGTTATTGTTTTATTTTAATTATGTTTTTAGTTGTGTAAGAACAGAAGCTTTAAGTTTCTTTAAAAAGTATTTTTTTACCTACTTGTATCCATTCAAGACTTACTATTACGATTAGGTATGTGTTAAACATATAATAAACACTTTAGACATTACTTCTTTGAAAAATAATCTATATTTTTATATAAGATAATGATTATACCTATAAAAATATTATACTATTATACTAAAAACTTAGATGGTCATTAATGAAAACAAGACTGATTATAAGAGATAAAGACTGTAAGTTCCATCGTACTGATTAATGTTAAAAAAAAAATTAAAACTTTTTTGTTTATATATTTAAAACCTGTTTCGAAACCTATTAATGCAAATAATTTGTATTTATTGTCAAGGGCTGTGTGTCTTGAGTGCGTCAACCACTTAACTACTGTTTATACCAGTTTTTGTACCATGATCCCCACGTGAACCTTCCTAAATGGCAATTACGACTATAGTTAATTAAAAAACTACCGCGTAAAAGTCAATAAGTACCACTTACCTTATTTATCATAGGTATGATTCCGATGTATAAGTAAGTAAGTGACAAATAATACACTCAAAAGGCCTTTTAAGACTTCTAGTTATTTTTTTTATAAAATGTATCAAATATGAAACCCTTATTCCAAAGGACATCAACCACTTTGTATGGCGTTTGGGCCTGAACATGAACATAAAAATATTGTACGTTTTTTGATTTTATTAAGTGGCTTACAGTACATAGAAAATGTTTATGTAGGAAGTTTTGTGTCAAATTGATTAATATAATACAAAACAAAAAAAACTTCAACACTTCTAATAAATGATTTATTAGTTAAACTATTCATTGTCATATATTAACAAAACATGATCTAAAAACTGAGCAGGTGGAGTTACATTTTCATCCCTTGCCCAGCTTAAATACCATACTACAGACATGATATGAGCGCAGCAACCTACAGTCCTTCGGCCGACTATGCAGTTGCAGCAATAATGTTTTATAGCTTGGATGCCTGGAGTGTGATTTTCATATAATATATAAACGAAATATATTTTACGGCTTATATGTCTGCTCTGTATTTTTCCTCGTAATGTGCAATTCGCGACCGAAGGAAATCCTTGTAAAAGGTTACTGGCTCTATCAATGCACACTTCAATAGTATAGGAACTATCCATAGGATTCCAAAGTACTGAGCTGTTCTGCTTTGCGTAATTCTTTTGATTATGGCCCTGGCTGCATTGCAATTAGAATCTTCAAGAAAAGCACGCGTTAATAATACCCGCTGCCACGGCGGACAAAACCCAAACGAACCAAGACAAAATACCAATTACGAACGATTCTTACTATTTTTTCTCGAAAGAAGCTAAACTACTTTCGACGTTTGTTTGTATTTATTTTGACACTCCCGAATTAAGACCAATGTTTACTAAATATTATTACTAAATTATTTATGAGTTTCTTTTTACCCAATACGGTTGTTTACCGGTTAGCCCATTACGGTTGATGTCCTTTCATGACTTTCCGTTAAGTAGAACATGAACTACACATGTTTGAAACTTTAAAGTGATTGTACGTAGGGACCGTCGATCTCTTGCAGGGCGGTTGAGTTCGGCCGCTTACGCTGTCAGAAAAATCCGGCATTTGACAGACGTGGATACCGCTAGGCTAGTATATTTTAGTTATTTTCATAGCATACGGTATCTTGCTTTGGGGGCGGGCTGCAGATATTGATTCTATTTTTATTCTGCAAAAGCGGGCTGTCAGAGCCATATATAATCTCAGCAGTCGCGAGTCTCTAAAAGAATTGTTTAAACAGATTAACATCTAGACGGTACCTTGTCAATACATATATGAAAACATTATGCATGTTCGAAAAAACCTTCATCTTTTTAATAAAGTAAGTGACAGACATAATGTTTATACTAGAAATAGGAACAAATTAGATCAGCCAAGATTCAGATTGGCAAAAGTTCATACTTCTTTTATGGGGTACTGTGTAAAATTTTATAATAAAATACCTCTTGATATTCTACAACTAAATGAAAGACAATTTAAAACATGTATTAAACGCACACTGTGTAGACAAGCATATTATAAATTAGAAGACTACATCAATGATAAAAATGCTTGGCTAAATGCTGGTCCTGCTCCACAGGCAGTTTAGGGAATTTCCTAATTGGAGGAATGTTGTTTCCTACCCCTTTTTTTTTTTTAATTGACATGACTAACGAGTATCGTTATTATTATACACAAATATATATTTTAATTATTTTTTCGACATTCATTCATTTTAGAAACATTGGAAACCTTAGTTTTGTATAATTTAGCAGCATTATTTCAATTTTGTAAATGTGAGTACCATGGAGCCATATTTTAAGTAAATTTTTATGTGTTTGACTTAAATGAGCATGGCGGTTGAGAGAATTGACATGCTCACTCAAATGTCTCGCTGGTGGTGGCGCGTGTGTTGGGTCATTCGGCTCCCTCTAAAATGGTTGAGCTAAATGGTGCTGATTCACGCGTCATGTTCGTGAACGGGCGCTGTCAGTAGAGATTGGTCAACTCTTAACTGCCATGGTTTTTATCTTGATTATTTTTTATGCTTTGTATTTCTAGATTACCTTCATTGTTTTCACATATAGAAGCAACAAGAATAATGTAAGCAGTATTTTGTAAAAACCTGATTTTAAAAGAGTGTCCGTGGAGTTTCTTGCTTGTTCTTCTCCATAGAGACCTACCTACGTTTTGGAACGAGCAACTAGCTTCAACTTTCTGACTAACTAACCGACTCCTTGACAATTCAAAAGTGCCTGTAAATGGTTTAATTGAAATAAATGCTTTGACTTTGACTTTGACTTTGAGTGGGAATTCGACGACGCTTTAAAGTCTCTTCAAAGTCGTTGGGCTATTATCGATAGCTTGCACTGGGAGATTGAAGGTGAAGATGGGGAGGAGGATATCTGGTACCAAGACGAATTCACCAGATATGAGAACATGTATAACGACTTGAAGAAAACCATTAATTCTAAAATGTGGTCCGTATCTCATCGCGACAAATCTACTCCTCAGATGGACATCCCAACATTCCAAGGCAACTACCACCAATGGACGTCATTTAAAGATCTGTTTACTCAAACCATTCACAAAAACCCATCGTTGTCAAATGCACAAAAGATGCAACTTTTAAAAAGCAAAGTAGCAGGAGAAGCTGAGCGTCTGATTCATCATCTTCAGATTAGCTCATATAATTACGACGTCAGCTGGCAAATACTAAACCACAGATATGGCAACAACAGACTTATATTTACATCTCACGTGAACATTCTGCTGAGTATCCCTAGTATGTAGCAACAATCCATGGGAATGATCAAAAAATTGCATGACATTACCAAAGAATGTCTCCACGCTATACAAAACCTCGGCGTAGATATCACCACCTGGGACCTTCTATTAGTTATTTTGTTGACTCAGAAGCTTGACAGTGAATCATTCGCTGAATATATTGAGTCGGTGAAAAATCCCAGGGAACCAATACTTCAAGAATTCCTGGATTTCTTGGAAAATAAGTTTACAGCCTTAGAAGCATCGAGGCGTAAACCAAGAATCAAACAACCAAAAGATAAACACCCAACCACAAAACCATCAAAATTATCAAACAAACCAGCGCAAATATTATAGTTCAAATTATAACCAGCAGCAGTGCAATTCTGTAAGAATTCACTCGCGAATTCGAATCCTATCTCATTTCCGATTTTAGTTACTAGAAGTGAAAAGTATTTGGTTTTCGATTAAATAGTAACGAAATAATAGTTCGCTTCACCTATGCCAGCACTTAGTAGCGCTAGCGTAGTTTTCATCGAGTTACAGACTACCTAAAACAGTTTTCACTGCGGAATCAGAAGTGAGATCTGAAGTGAGTTCTTACAGAATAACATAGCTGACAGCAAATAAAAATATTCCACATAATATCAAAACCAATACGAAATCGCTCCACATTTCGCGGTCAATCACCTGCGCATTGTGTAATGCTGACCACGGATTATGGATGTGCACTCAATTTTTGCAAATGTCGGATGAGCAAAAATTAAAAACTGTCAACAATTTGAACTGTTGCACAAACTGCCTATTTAACCATTTTAATAAACCATGCAATTCCAATAAAATATGTCGCAAATGCAACGCTAAGCATAACTCATTATTGCATGAAGCAATTGCAACCAAAACCAGACCAAACACATCAGCAAAACCAAACCATAAAGCGGCGCACACACTTACGACATCATGCGTAACCAATGATGAACAGGCATCAACTTCAACCCATGTATCTTGGGATAACATGTCCGAAACTCTATTGGCAACGGCCTTAGTAATGGTTCCTGGATCAGATGGCACATATCATACCATGAGAGCTTTGATTGATCAGGGGTCACAGATTTCTTTGATAAGCGAAAAGTCCGCACAAGTTCTGAAATTACGTAGACAACAATGTAAAGGAACCATATTCGGTGTAGGAGAAAAAGAAAACAGCTGCAAGGGAGTAATTACTATTCGAATTAAATCAATTTATAGTGAATTTGCCTTGGAAGGAGAAGTCCTTATAATGAACAATCTGATAAAAAGTTTACCAAATAAATCTTTCATAAAACCATCATGGCATCACATACAAAACATAAATTTAGCGGACCCAGAATTCAATACCAGTCAACCAGTGGACCTACTGCTTGGAGCAGATGTATACTGCAAGATAGCATTAGGTGGCCTTTTGAGAGGTGATAGCGAAGACCAACCCATAGCCCAGCAGACGCAACTCGGATGGTTGCTTTGTGGGACAATGACACCAAAATACAGGTGTAACGTCGTTCTACACAACATGGACGACTTACGCAGATTCTGGGAAAACGAAGACATCAACCAACAGATTGAAATGTCGACCGAAGATCATGAATGTTTACAATATTTTCTGTCAACAACAGAGAGACTAGAAAATGGGAGATACCAAGTCCGGTTACCATTCAAACCAGAAATCAGGAAACAACTAGGAGCCACTAAACCATTGGCCTTGGGACAGTATCGTAACTTAGAAAGAAAGCTACAAAAAGATCCGGAATTGAAAGCGGAATATGCGAAATTTATGAACAAGTATTTTAAATTAAACCATATGATACCGTCAACAACAAGCCTGAAACCCGAGTGCTATTTACCACACCACTGCGTCACACGTGCTGAGTCAACCACTACAAAGTTGCGTGTTGTTTTCAATGCGTCGGCTAAATCGTCATCGGGAAATAGCTTAAATGACGTTATGTATCGAGGTCCCAACCTACAACAAGATCTTCAGGAGTTGATATTAAAATGGAGGCAGTATCAGTTTGTTTTTACGGCAGATATTGAGAAAATGTATCGGCAAATAATGGTACATCCTGAAGATCAGACATACCAGAAAATACTATGGAGGGATTCACCAGACCAACCTATCCAAACATACCAACTAACAACCATAACTTACAGTACAAAGCCTGCACCATTTTTAGCTATGATGTGCTTAAAACAATTAGCAACCGAAGAAAAACAAAATTTTCCTAACGCAGCGAAAGCATTAGATGAGTGTTTCTACATGGATGACTACTGTGGCGGAGCTCATTCCAAGGAACAAGCTAACCAATTAAAATCAGATCTGATGCAGCTACTCAGCAAGGGCGGATTTAATTTACGAAAATGGGCAACAAATGAACCGCAACTACTTGCTGACCTAGAAAAAAAATTGGGGAACAAGCAAATTTACGAATTTAAACAAACAGATTCAACAAAGACATTGGGGCTTGGATGGAATCCACAAAAGGATCATTTCAGTCGGTTCGGACGCACCATAATATTCGAACGTCTGTTAATACTTTTACGATCAGACTTGTCAAATTTTGTTCCGTATTTTATAATTAGTTTTAATTAGGAAATAAGTGAAATTTGTGTGTAAATATTAGTTTAGTAGTAATTTAACAGCACAAAAACCCAGGATTATTGTTTTCCTGCAAATACATAAAGTAAAACACAGTGTTTGGTGTCACACCAATACCTACCGGTAACCTATAAGAAACAGCTGTTATTCTCAACAACGGATCTATACGGGGAGTATTGTTTACTTTTATTTTATTAATAGCACACAATCGTCTCATATACGCTTAGACACGTACTTTTTAGGATTTAACATAACTCCGTTTTGCCTTTTTAACTTTTTATAACACTAAGCAAAAAAAAAAATTGTTAGGTCGCTTAGTTTAAAATATCTTTGTAAGTTGAATACACTCAGTATATTATAGTTAAATTCCAAGTATATACAACAACAACAAGGTTCATGATTATAATATTTCGTTTATAATTTTTAAATACTAGTTAATCAGTAACTGTAACTTAGGCACCTTACCCACAAATAAATAAAAAAAATATTGTGGGCCTTATAAGTAGATGTTATTGTAGTTTAATTTAATAAATGCCCTTGAAGTAAATTTAGTAGCCAACTTGCCTCATTTCTCCACATAACTACCTACACTAACTTCTCCCATTTTTCTTTTCATTTCCCATTTTCTCTAAGTTTTTGTCTATTCTTTTGTTTCTCACACCGTTTCTTTAATTTTACTTCCAGTACCCATATCTGAAACCATGCCTGTGATGACCCGTAAGGCTACTGCTCAGGATATGGAGCTTAAATTGAGAACGGCCCTCCAAGAGCTAAAAGCATCCAATGAACAATGTAAACAGCTGTTGCAGGAGAGAGATGAAAGTGAGGAGGAAGTCAAGAAGATAGTTGACAGGAACTCAAGCTTAAAACGGGAGCTAGTGGTCTTACATCAGCAATACCTGGAGGTTGTTGATGAACGGAATAAATTAAAAATGGTCACAGATGGTTTTAACAATTGTAGTAATTTGTATGAGGAGGCTCTGTGCAAAGTTAGGGACTTAGAGGATGAATTGATCCAGGCAAATGTTCAAATTTTAAAATTACAAATGGAAACGGAACATACGCAGGTCAAAGAAACTGACCACTTATATAATGAATTAATAAATATAAACTGTAACCCACATTCGTTAGTAACCATAGACCTTACAGAAGATTCCTTAATAAATCAAAAGTCTAGCTATAATGTTAGTAAAAATAAATTAGAAAAGTATGCAAAACTGAATAAAATTATTAAAAACTGTCGTAAATTCAAAAAACAACAAAAACACAATTCCAAAAATATTCAACTTAGGAAAGAACGTGTTGCTCTTATTAATAAATTGAATAATTATCAAATAAAATTAGAAGATAGTAAGAACATTTATGAAATAGACACTCAGCGCTTACAATCAGAAAAAAAGGTTCTGGATGACTCACTAAAGTCTCTTTATAGTAAATATGTAATATCTGAAAACCAAATAAAGGAACACATTCTGGCCGCTAATGAGTTGGTGGATTTGTGTAACTATAATGCAGACAGAATAGACTCGCTGACTCTCAGCAACAGCCAGTGTTCTTGTCAGAGGGAGGACCCATCTCAAGCTTTGAGTAGACAGGGCTGTATCCCCAACCAAGAAAGCCCTAATAGTGTAAAAGAAGTGCCACACCCAGTATCTAGTACTTGTTCCCTTAATAGTAGTCAAGCTAGTATTTCAGTGATGTTTTCAGATAGCATAGGAAGAGGTATAGGGAAATTGATTAGTAATAACCTCACCTATTACACTTTAAACCACTGTACACCTGGGTCATCATACAAACATATAATGTCATCAATAAATAAATATGAATATAATCCTTCTACCAATATTTCTGTATATATAGGTAACAGTTTAAGGGTCAAAAAGGAGGATATTACTGACAGTGTTACAGAGATTTTGAATATTAATTGTAATAAAATAATTTTATGTGCATTCCCATATTTTGAACATTTAAGTAACAGACAAAACAGTTATATATACATGTTAAATAAGCATGTGCATTTTTTAGTAAGTCAACATAGTGACAAACTTTTGTTTTTTTGACACCAACATTTTTGTTGGAAAATTAAAATCGACTAGGGATACTGTGTATCTACCCATTAGGTTTAGACATCAAATAGCGCGGCTATTAGCTTATAATATTAACTCAGACATAAGTAGTATGTCGAAGTCTTGTATTATTAACTCCACAACAATTAGTAATGATACTAATAATGAGGTGGTGACCCTAAATAATTGTAGCTCTCATGCTATAAATAATTATACAAACTGTACGAAAGAGGGTCCATGTGTCATTATGGACCAGCCATCTATTGATGTGACTTTCACTCCGGATAATCATTTAAACTAGTTTGTAAGACAATAGAAGGTAGTAATATAGCTATACCTACAAACAACAAGGTCCCTTCTTGCTCTCAAAAAGTTAAGATGCAAAAACAGCAGAATACCTTGAAATTATTTCATCAAAATATTCAAGGTATTTCATCCAAATTATTAGAAATTGAATTGTTTTTAGAAAAAACCATGTTTGACATTGTTTGTTTTACTGAACATTGGTTGAAGGATTACCAAATGCTAATTAACTATGAAAACTATACTGTGGGCAGTTGTTTTAATCGTAAAGCTAAGTCACGTGGAGGCTCATTAATCTTAATAAAAAAATGTTTAAAATATAAACAAAGGAATGACATTGTTGGCCTATCGGTTGAACATTGCATTGAACTATCCTGTGTCGAGCTGGATAAGCATATTATAGTGTGCGTGTACAGACCCCCAAGTTACCAAAACTATTCCTTATTTGAGTCGGTAATGGAAGATGTCCTAGCGAAACTCGCACCGTGTAGCAAATCCATAATTATTTTAATTTTTTTTAAAATAATTTGAATAGTAGTCAATTATTAAGCCTTTTTAAGTCATTCAATTTGTCAAATGTATTTATGGAACCTACTAGAGTAACTTCAACTACTGCTACCTGCATCGATAATATTTTTTGCGATTGTGACTATTTGGATAAAGCTATTGTTAATTATCTGCCATCGGATCATAGCGGACAAACGGTAACTTTTATGTTTAAAATGTCTATGACAAAAGTGCAAATACAATTTAGACCATTTACAACTGGTAAATTAAATAGATTCAATAGTTCCCTAAATGATAAGTTAAGTGCTCTGGACCATAATAATAACAATGCAAATAAATTATATGATGATTTCTTTTCTGTGGTGGAGACTGAATTTAATAATACTTTCGAAAAAAAGGTAAAACATATTAGCCCTAAGTTTATATTTAGTGACTGGGCAACTAGGGGGATTAGAAAAAGTAGGGAAAGATTGTTTGAGCTGTATGACCTTAAGCCTTATATTAATACAGATACTTTCAACAAGTATGTTACTACTTATTCTAAAACTTTTAGAAATACTTGCATGGTAGCTAAAGCCCTATACATTAGCAATAAGATTAAATCGGCAGACGATAAAATAAAGACAGTTTGGAAAGTTATAAATAACGAGACTAACAAGAAAAAAGTTCGTAACACTGAATATACATTGGAGACATCACATGGTCCCATAAGCTCTAACCTAGAAGTAGCTCATGAATTTGTTAATTTCTTTACTAGCATACCAGCTAAAACCACGGAAGCTTTAAATTCCTCACCTGACGTCTCAATTGCGTTATTAAAAGAGAACGTTCCAGGCTGCCCGGTAGAATTTCAATTTAAACATATAAACCCCGTAACAGTCTTAAAAGCATTTCGGCAAATCAAAATAAAATTAACTGAAGATTTGTGGGGCATGTCTATTAAAGTTTGCACATCTATAATTGAAACAATAGCGCCTTATTTGGCTATAATATTTAATGTGTGCGTAGACCAGGGAGTTTTCCCAGATCTAATGAAATTTAGTAAGGTCATACCACTTTTCAAATCCGGGGACAGTAAAGATACCAATAATTATAGACCCGTGTCCGTGTTGCCGGTTTTCAGCAAGGTATTTGAAAAGATAATGCTAAATCAGATGCTTGTTCATTTTAACACAAATGACATTTTACACGAGCATCAGTATGGTTTCACCAAAGGACGTTGTACGACTGACGCCGGCGTCACTTTATTAAAACATATATTTACCGCGTGGGAAGAGCCGCAAGATGCCATAGGAATTTTTTGTGACCTCTCCAAGGCATTTGATTGCGTAAATCACGACACGTTACTTTTGAAACTTGAGCATTATGGACTGGGTAAACTTGCGCTTAGTTTAATAAAATCTTATCTGTATGACAGACAGCAGCAAGTTCAAATAAATGGAGTGAATTCATGTGGTTTAAAAGTAGAAATGGGAGTCCCACAAGGGTCAATATTAGGTCCTTTCCTCTTTTTAGTTTATATTAATGATCTTCCCCGTTTATTTAAAAACCAACCACAAATGGTGTTATTTGCCGATGACACCTCTTTAATTTTTAAGATAAATAGACGGGCTAATAATCTCGACAATGTAAATAACGCCTTACTTCAGGTCGAAAATTGGTTCACAGCCAATAACTTAGTATTAAATGGAAAAAAAACGAAATGCATCAGATTTGCTTTACCTAATGTCAAAAGTAGTGATTGCGATATAGTATTGAATAAAGAGAAACTGGAATTCGTTGATGAAACTGTTTTCCTGGGAATCACGCTCGACTCAAGGCTACAATGGGGTCCTCATTTAACATCTCTCGCAGGACGACTAAGTTCGGCAGCATATGCTGTCAGAAAGATCCGGCAATTTACTGATGTGGATACCGCGAGACTGGTCTATTTTAGTTACTTTTATAGTATTATGTCTTACGGTATTTTACTTTGGGGGCGAGCTGCAGACATCGAGTCTATCTTTATTCTGCAGAAAAGAGCAATCAGAGCCATTTACAATCTACGTATGCGCGATTCTCTAAGGGAACTGTTTAAGGAAATTAACACAATGACGGTACCTTGTCAATACATTTATGAAAACATTATGTACGCTAGAAAAAATCTGCATCTTTTTGGTAAAAGAAGTGACAGACATAACTATAGTACTAGAAACAGGGACCAACTAGTTCAACCAGGTTTCAGGCTGGCTAAAGTAGATTCATCTTTCATGGGGTTCTGTCTAAAGTGTTACAATAAAATACCTCCCCACATTGTTCAACTTAATGAGACAAAATTTAAGTCCTATATTAAACGCACACTATGCAGCCGAGCATATTATAAATTGGATGATTACATCACTGATAAAAATGCTTGGCTGGATGCTGGTCTAGCTCCACAGTCATAAGGGTTCATAGATTTATTGATTAGCATTGGTGACTATTTTTTGGAGCTGCTGAAGATGTAGAACTACATTATCTTTGCATTGTATAAACTCAAACTATTAGTATTATATAATTTTGCATAGCACATACATGTTAGCACTATGTACTTTAAAGCCACCATTTACGAGATGTCTTTCGTTGACTTGAATATGCCCTGACGGTTGAGTGTTTGTCATGCTCACTTGAATGTCTCGCTGATGGTGGCGCATGTGTTGGATCATTTGGTTCCCTTCAAAATGGTTGAACTAAATGGTGCCGATCCGTGCGTCATGTTCGTGAACGGGCGCCGTCAGTTGAGACTGGTCATCTCTTAGCTGCCTCGGTTATTTTAAATTTATTTTGAATTGTCTAATTTCATTGCCACTAGACCTCTTTTAACGTGCACAACTTGTTACATTGTTCTCACATTGTACCTCTAGATTCAACATGAATGATGTAACCTAAATTTGTAATAGTCTATTGATTTTAAAAGAGTGTTCATGGAGTTTCTTGCTCGTTCTTCTCCATAGAAACCTACTGTTTGGAACGAGCAACTAGCTTCAACTTTTTGACTGACTGACTCCTTGACAATTCAAAAGTGCCTGTAAATGGTTTATTTGAAATAAATGATTTGAGTTTGAGTTTGAGTTTCATCTTTGAATCGAAACTGGAACCAGCATCAGTATCAAAACCAACCAAAAGGACGCTTCTCTCAGACATATCAAAGATATTCGACCCGTTAGGCTGGATTACACCAATAAGTATCACCATGAAGATGCTGTTCCAAAGTGTTTGGCTGTCAAGCCTCAAGTGGGATGACACACTACCAGAGGAAATTGAGATCAAGTGGCAAGATTTGAGAAGAGAAATAAAAAACATCAACACCATAGAAGTTAAACGATGGCTAGGTACGAAGCAAACCCGTGACATACAACTACACGGATTTTGTGACGCGTCGAACAGGGCGTACGCCGCAGTTATATATTGTAAAGTCAGCACCCAATGTGGTTCTAGTGAGGTGACACTAGTGGCCGCAAAAGCCAGACTGGCACCCGTTAGCAAAGATATATCCATACCAAGGTTAGAATTGATGGGTGCACAACTATTATCGCAGCTGATGCAGAAAGTAAAAAATTGCCTAGAGCAGCACAACCAGGAAATATACTGTTGGAGTGACTCAACAGCAGTTTTAGGGTGGATCCAGGGAGATCCAGCGAGATGGAAACCATTCGTCGCTAATCGCGTTAAATTAATCACCAAGATAATACCAAAAGAAAAATGTAGTTATGTCAAAACCAGTGAAAATCCAGCTGACTGTGCAAGTCGTGGATTGAGAATAAACCAATTAAGGAAACATGAATTGTGGTGGCAGGGCCCCTCTTGGATTAAATCATTCCAAAACCATGACAAACTAGAAACCATCCATGAAACCAGTTTAGAGATAAGGCAGTCTAATGCAGTAGTGGTGGAACAACACCAAAATGAAACCATGACCATACCAAACATTATTTACCATTTACTTAACAAATTGAATTCCATCGTTAAAATTATACGTGTTTTTGCATGGATTCTGAGACTACCTACTGCAAAAGAAGGCCGTCAGCCTTATCTCACATTACATGAACTCCGTCGAGCAAAACTGTTAATTATTAAAGATATGCAACAAATGTAGTTGCCAGTGACGTCAGTTATTTACAAAATAATGGGAATGTGCATTCGAAAAGTAAACTCTTACCACTGCACCCAATCCTAGACCAAGATGGCATCTTGCGCGTAGGAGGAAGATTAAGGAATGCTCAAATAAACCCGCAGATGAAACATCCAATTATATTACCACATAACCATCGACTAACCACACTAATAATTAAGTACGCTCACGAACTAACCTACCATGGTGAAGCGCGCCTTACTTTATCAAACATTCGCCAAAATTATTGGATAATCAGCGGATATATGGCCACTAAGAAATTCATACGACAATGTGTTACATGCAAGAAGCAAGAGTCCATCCAACAATATCAGCTCATGGGTGACCTACCCTCATCCAGAGTGAACCCTGAAAGCGCCTCCTATCACTGTGGTGTGGACTACACAAGGTTCGTCGAAGTGAAAGCGAACAAAGGATGCGGAATAAAGACTACCAAGGGTTATATAGTACTTTTCGTATGCATGGTGACGAAGGCTGTGCATTTAGAACTCGTGTCGGATTTAACCAGCTCAGCGTTTTTAGCCGCAATAAACAGAATGGTAGCACGGCGCGGAGCTCCACGCCACATCTACAGCGACAATGGAACCAATTTTGTCGGAGCCAACAGAAGGCTACAAGAAGAATATAACCAACTTGAGAACGTTTTCCGTGAGACATTCTTTACAGAGATAACAGAACTAAACATCGAATGGCATTTTAACGCACCATCTTGGCCTCATGCGGGAGGACTTTGGGAAAGAGCCGTGCGCAGTCCCAAACACCACCTCAATCGTGTGATCAGTCTACAAAAATTGACTTTCGAAGAATACACCACACTGTTAGCAAAACTAGAAGCTTGCCTCAACTCACGACCGCTTTGTGCGCTATCAGAAGACCCTGAAGATTTAAATTTCCTCACACCAGCTCATTTCCTATCAGCACGACCAGGTTTAACCATAATAGATTCACCAGAAGACGCCAGAACCAGATGGCATTTAGTATCAAAATTATTTGAGGACTTATGGAAGAGATGGAGAACTGAGTACTTGACTCAACTCTCAGCCAGAAACAAGTGGATGAAAAACCAAAAGAATGTAAACGTGGGTGATTTAGTAGTCATAAATGACGATAATTTACCAGCAGGAAAATGGCCCATGGGGCGTGTGATGGAAGTTCATCCAGGACAAGACGAACTTGTGAGAGTGGTGACTCTAAAAACCAAAAACGGCTATTTGAAGCGCCCTATAGTGAAGCTATCTGTTTTACCTATAGATCAAAATGAGCCAACCAAACCACAACAGCAAAAATGCGAACCATTAAAACCATTTCCAACCAATAACTGAAAAGGGATCAGACAACCATCCCCGATCGAATACCAGAACGTCCAGTGTCTGTCCCAAGATAGGAAACCTTACACTAGCATTATTAATATTCCTAAGTATTATAATACCAACAACGGCATCATATAACATCACGCAGTTAGATACCAACAAAACTTTGTACTTTGACACTATCGGAAAAGTACAATTGATTCGGGATAAGTGGAAACTAATCACATATTATAACATGTCTCCATACTGGCAAGGAGACAAAGCCATCAATGACTTTAAAAGTTATCTCGAAAAAACATGTGACGCAATCAAGGAAACAAGTCATTGTCATATGATACTCTTGCAAATACGTCACGATTACGATGAATTACAACTCTACAACCAGCTGTTGCTTAGCCAGCACTACGGCGAACGTTTGCGAACCCGACGCGGTCTTATCAACGCTGTAGGCTCAATTGCAAACTCATTGTTCGGAGTATCAGATGAAAGTTTCGCAGAAAAGTACAAGCAGGACATTGAACTTGTACAGCGTAATCAAAAACACCAAGGTCAATTATGGAGGAACCTGACCTCTATTGTCGAAGCAGAGCACAATATACTGCAAAGAACAGAAGCGGTAATAGAAAAACAACACAAAATCATAAATAAACATTTAATGCTTTAGACAACGCTAGCAGTAAGTTGCAAAAAGCAATCGATGTGATGTCATTACAACAAGACTTCACATTAGTATCGATAGCTACCATTAACATGATGCAAAACTTGAAACGAATACAAGACACGTTAATCGATATGATCTCAGAAATCTACCATGGTCAAATCAGTATGCACTTACTGACACCAGCACAGCTCAAACGGGAGCTCCAAATTATCTATGGCCAAATGCCTCAAGATTTGGGTCTGCCTATAGATAACATTGAAACAGACCTTCAACACGTCTATCAGCTACAGAAAACAAAAGCTCGAGTTACAAAAGAATATAATTATCTTTGAAATTACTTTCCCGCTCATAGCAAGAGAAAGTTTTCAATTATATAAAATTATACCAGTTCCGCAACAAATCAACAACAGCATGATCAGCATAATACCAATATCAGAATATGTCGCAGTGAACCTGAAAAATGACGCCTATTTCGTACTATCAATTCATGAATTAGACACATGTTTGTACCATAGAGAATCCTTCATATGCGAAATATTCAAACCAATCCTTAATTTGAAAAACGACGAAAACTTTTGTGAAATAAACCCGATAAACCAAAAGTGCAAAACAAAAATATCAGCCTGCACAAACAGATGGGTAGAATTACACTCAATGTCACAATACCTATATTTTTGTTGTGATACTTATTCCATCAAAATCATATGTGACGATGAAGTTAATGTTCGCCAGCTGACCCGGGCAGGTATCATCAGTATGACTCAGAAATGTTTTATTAAAAGCAAAGATTTCTCATTATATATAAGGTGCTATAAAAATATCTGCCACGGCTGCAATGGGAGACAGTATTGTATTTATAGATTACAATAGTAAAGATAAATTATTGATCATTTGTCATATTTTTTTTCATACAAAAAACTGTACGTATAAAGAATTGATTTATTCGCATAAAACCATCACGTAGACTTGCTGTTGCCACACCGCACCGAATAGGTACAATTCAATCGTTTTGCAAAACGCCGGCGCCGTTCATACACTGTTGCCATTCTTATCATTACGCCCCCACCCTGACCCGCACTACCCCGTTCGTCGCACGCGCCAGCGGACCGCCCGCTCGCCAGTCGCCCGGTCGCCCCCCGCCCGCTCGGAAGTTAGTTTTAATTAGCGGTTAGCGACGGGATAATCGCTCGCGCTTCCTTTAAAAATGCCTCCCAGACGACGGTATTCCAATCAAGCATATCTTGAAATGGTGTTGTGCTACCGCGAGTGTAACTCCATAACTGCGCATGCAGTAAACTTATACCAGCAGAGGTTTGGTGTGCGAGTGAGTCATCATGTGTGGAAGAACTAAAAAGGCGCATCAAACGCGCATTTAGGCAAGTAAAAAGTGAAACGGACACATTAAATAAAGTGAAGAGACATGTACGTAAGCGTGCCTCCATTTGTGTGCAACGCGAAGGCGAAGGAAACGCCAAGTTACTGTAATTTATCGTTATTTGATACCTAAGTATTAATCTAAGCACCTACGGTTTAAAAATAATAAGAAAAAAATTGCGATTCTTACACTAACTTGTCAGTCCAAAGCCTGTTTTAAGTGTGATGGGAAGTTTATCATCTTATTTACCTACGTCAGTTTTTTGGAAGAATGCGGTAGCTGGTAAGTAATTGCACTTTTAAAACACTTTTTTCCCTGCGTATTATTGTATACCTAGTAGGTTAGATAGTGACGAACTAATCAGCTGATTTCAGTTTTCATTCACAGAACAGATAGAAAGAGATAGCAGTTGTTTTCATTGACGAAGCGACACATCGCGCGTAATTTGTGAAACGCGTTATGCAGAGTAGAGTCAATGTTTATTAAACTACTTTATTTTCTCAAATTAAATTAACTATTCTGAGGTACGAAAGTTCTTCACTATTGTAATCTTTAAACACAATACTACCTCCCATTAAAGCCGTGGCAGATATTTTTATAGCACCTTATATAACACGGCGAGTAGGTATGGTCTTCGTCGTGATCCTTCATTGATGGTAGGATTGGTAGGTAGGTAGGGTAGGTAGTTGAATTTCAATCACACACATCGTTGACTTGACACAAACTCCATTTATTTCAATTAAACCACTTACAGGCACTTTTGAAATTATCACTAGGAGTTATTGTCAGTCTGAAAGATGATGTACGTTCCAACAGGTAGGCTTCTATGGAGAAGAACGTACAAGAAACTCCATGATCACTCTTTTAAACCAAAATATGTTACAACAATGTTATGGTCGAATAATCTTAACACTTTTAAAACCATATTTCTCTTTGCCCCCTCCGTCCGGAAGCGTGTCGTACCAGTACAAAATCTTATTACTTAAGTAGTTGAATAAAATGTAGAAACAATACTAAAATGATTATCAGTTAATTCTTTTATCATTAAACAATGCTAATATTCTCAAATAGAAAGGCGTCTTAACATTATGACTGCAAATAGTGATATTACTGCGCGATGACATTTCCGGTGATTTGAAGAAATTAATTAAATAAAAGGTCGTCATTAACAAAGTGCCTGTGTAAAATTGTCTTGTTAATTTACACTCAGCAATTCATTATTGAAACCTATTAAGTTCTCGTATTAAATTAGAACCATGAGATATTGACTATTGACATAATGGTCTACGCCATTTCCTCAAGGACCTCAATTACACAACTCTGTAATATTTCTAAACAACTTATAAATCAGATGTGCAAATTGTTAATATGACTGAAATCCTAATGGTCATATAATAAATGCTTCCTTTTAATTTTAACTACAGTTTTAACTAAAACATTGAAATTAGTTTAATAACAAATTTCCGATAACTTCAGCTTATCCAGCAAGCAAATAGATGGCGTTGAAATGAATTAATCAATACCCACGTAATGTGTGATAGTTGTAACGTGATCTCACAGAGGGCATTATTACCAATGACCAACAGTTATAATAATTAGTTAATTAGTAAACTAATAACACCCGTGTCCAAATGTTCACGTGTAGTATGGCAGCTATAGGGTCTCAGTGCGACATATACTTTGCAACAACAATCCAACCTACTAAACTTCTCACCAAATATGATTATACCAGAATTAGACCAGATAAACCATATCGTGAACATAAAAATACCATCCGAAGAAGAGCTACCAGAGAACACGGGTTTGAACAGATCTCTATCTATCCTTGGAGAACAGATCAAAACTCTTAAAGCCACCAAAGCAGAGGTCGATAACATATCAGTCCACGATATTCACCAGTACACTGTCGTATACATACTGCTGGGGGTTGTCATATGTGCAGCGGCAGTTTGGATCTGGAGAAGAGCGAGATGCTGCTCGCAGTCTACGGCCAGCCGTGCGGAGCCTCACCACAGACGGGTATCTGTGGCGTCGACATCAACCATGAACAGAGTGCATAGTGAAGTGCAACCGCGAAAGCAGAGTAATGCTGACCGCCAGCAAAGTGAGAGTAAATAGACAGGCCTAAGCTCATTTTTAGCCAGACGGTGGCCCAGTGCTATGCGTAGTGCTAGAAATAAGGAAAGAGCTACGTTGCCTGTAGTGCAAAAAAGACGCGTGTTAACAGTCGAGGACTCATTAGTTTAAATAACGAATATTTTAAAGATAATTAACTTGTATACTTTTTAATTCTACTTTGTTTACCATTTTGTTTCTATGTTTAATTACTTTGTTTACCATTTCGTTTGTATGTTTTATTTAAAGGTGATTTGATGATTATCTTTACTTCATTCTAATCTCATCTCGTGCTCGGGAATATGTTCGGAGCAATACTGCAACCGAACAGCTCAGCACTTTTGTCTTTACGCAATTAAATAAATGCATCGACCCAAAGCGCTACGCGTTAGTACGTATTCAGCGATCGCGTAACTCAAACCAAATATTACCAAATCAAATCATCTTTATAGTGCTAAACTAAGTACTGACCATTTGTAGCTGTAGTGTCAAAGTCAAAGTCAAAGTCAAATCATTTATTTCAATTAGACCATTAAAAAGGCACTTTTGAACGTCATAATAAAAAAATATAAAGTTGATTCTAGTTGCCCATTCCAAAAGGTAGCTTCGTATGGAGAAGAATGGGCAAGAAACTCCATACTCACTCTTTTAAAAAAAAATGTGTACAATATTTTGCATTTACAGTTTTCAGTTATATAACTATACGTGAATACGGTGGACCTTGCATAAAAACACTATATTGAAGTATGTACAAAGTATTACAAGATAAAGAATGACAGCTAAGTTGTATACATAGATACATAGTGTTCACATATTATTATTTACAATTATTGTAAAAGTAGACAACCACATTTCAACAAACTATGAACCAGTGTGTGACCCAACGCAAGAATTAAATATAATGTATATACTAAGTATAAATTAAGTAGTTTTAATTAGCAATCCGTTTGATTTTGTCTAGACTGTAGATTGTCCTATGGACAATCTACAGTCTAATGATAGTGTGCAATATAACCTTCTAAACCATATAATATCGTATCATTAAACCAGTAACCATTCTATTTCGATATCAAGTCCAACTAACCAAATACAACCAACCCAGAAAGTAGCGTCGTAGCACCGGATAACGCTAACTTTCTACAATATTCATTGATCACCTTTGTGTATTCTTGCTTCAGTTCTGTGTTTTGTTTGAATCTTTTCTCTAGTTGAAGGAGTCTTTCTTTTGCTATTTCTATTGTGTTGCTTTCTACTGATTTTGGTTCTTCTGTATTAAATGGTAGCTTAACTATGTATTTTCCATCTTCATCTCGTTTGTGTGTCTTCTCGTATATATTTTCACATAGTTGTTTTGTTAGGGTAAGGTTTCTTTTCGTGTCTGTATCAACTTCCCATATTGTGGTCAGTAAATCTTCTATGCTAATTTCTTGCTTCATGGCCGTCAATGATTTTTCTCGTGCGTTTAATTTTATTGTTATTCCACCCATTAAAATCATCACCCATAAAAATTAATGCTACTGCGGTAGCAAGTAGTGATATCTTCTGCCCCGCGTTATAATGAGACGCAATCATCGTATGAACTTTCTACTCTTCTACATCTGCTTGGCTGGATGAAGTCGGTTGCTTGGTTTCCACATTTGGGGCCGCTTCATCAATCTTCTTAGGTTGATGTAAAAGTGTGTGATGTCGTCTCCTACAGGTGCGGCAAGACATTGGTATACGGCATTTGAACACCGGATGTCCCGCCCCAAGGCAGTTGAAACATAATTTGTTTGCTTTGACATGTTCGCTTCTGCCATTTATCGACATTTTATTGAATGTGCTACAATGACACAGTGTGTGCGTTTCCTTACATAAAGCACATGGTTTTTGTTTATCATATTCTGTTGCTGTTACATGAAGAACACGCTCTTTGGTAGGTTTAGTGGTAGTCGTTGGGGAAACCATTTCATGCGTCCGGAAATTAGCTTCTAAAAACTCGCGCAATTCCTTCCATGTAGGTAGTTCTTGAGCGTTCACTGAATAAGCTTTCTGTTCCCATTCTTTGTGTGACTCCGGGTCCAACTTCTGCACAACCAGAAATATGATTACTGGATCCCAGGAATCAGTAGGCACTTCTAAGTTTTTTAGACTGTTCATCACCTCAGTGGTACAATCCAGGAGGGCTTTCAGCTGTGCCGCAGTTTGATTGGTACATTTTTTTTGATAGAATAATCGCTTCATTAATGCATTTACTATAATGCGCCTATTATTGTATCGGTTATTCATTGTTTCCCAAGCTTGAACATAATTAGCACCCGTCACTTGAGTGTGCTTCAGTAAGGATGCTGCTTCGCCCGTGATGCTGGTCTTCAAATAGTGTAATTTTTCAACTTCACTTAGCGTAGTGCATTCATGAATTAATGACACATACAAGTCCTTAAATGTAGGCCATTCTTCGTAGTTACCGGAAAACGGAGGGAGTTGTATGTTAGGTAGCATTACTTTAGCCCGTAATTTTCCATCACTCGACGTATTGCTGCATTAAAGTTGTTCATTCGTTGGTCAGTCGTCTTCGAAGTACATGTAGCCAACATGTCTCTAAGATCTCCTAACATACATAGGTACAAGTCTTCATGAAGGAGGAATTCTTCATTCACGTAGTACGGTATAACTCCACGTTGTTCTCGAGTTGTACTTTTCAACAGATCATGATGTGCTTTCTTAAAAGCCACCCAGTATTCTTCAATCGTTTGAATACGAGTTTGTAAATAACCAGGCTTTGCTAACCGTTCTTTAGGGCACTTTTTAAGGTTTATTTGAGTCTTTTTAAGTATTGACGCCAAATCTTCTAGTACACTTAACGCTTGATCTGCTTGAGTTGTCATTGTTTATAGGTAAATCACAAAAATGTTCAAAATGTGTACAATGTAATTGTCTATTTGCTAAGTTATTAATGTTCAAATAATACACCGATACACTTTACACACACACTTATTGACCAGTTCTAAGAAATCCGTGCAAAACAATCTCTTATCTATCAATGCAATGTGGTTTCTTTTGTTCTCAGGTAGGATGCTCCGTCAATTCATAATGAGGTTCGATCCGGCTCGTATTCGACCATATGTTGTGGGCGATAAGGTTGACTTTTGTTAGCACTGTGTCGATGGATTTAAAATAAAATGCGTGTGTCCTTAACGAGGTTTATTGGCAACTAAAAATATATAGATCATGCATCTCTTTATAAATATGTAATTGGCGTTAACATTTTGATTAGTGCGAAGATAAATTTTACTAAGTAAATCGGGACAATCGATTGATCCATTTGCGATGTTGATAAGGAAACAGATGTCATTAATATTACGCCTTAATTCAAAGGGTAGAAAGTGATAACGCTTACACCGGTGTGCATAGTCGTCTAAAAACTGCTGTGCCTTGAAGTCGAGGTATCTCATAAATTTCTTTTGACCTGATTCAATACGAGATTTATACGCCTCATATTGGGGGTTCCAGACTTGGGAAGCATACTCAAGGGCACTGCGCACGTAAAAGAAAGTACCTTTACTGGTTTTAGAGAGTTGAAGTGAGAACAAGTTCGCATTATGAATCCCATAGCTTTGGAGGCTTTTTTTATGATGGATTCTATATGTTCATAAAAGATTAGTTTACTATCATGCAACACGCCAAGATCTTTAACACTGTGCTGTTTATTTATGTACTGACCATCTAATTTACATGTAGAATCAATGAGACGTCTTTGCCGTGTAAATGGTACATGAAAACATTTAGACACATTAAGCTGTAATTTGTTATTCCTACAATATACCACAAACCGATCCAGATCGGACTGGAGTTGCTCCGCATCAGATAATGTACGCACCAATTTAAGGATCTTCATATCATCTGCGTACAAAAGTATATGCGTGTTTCTGAAACAGGTTTTAATGTCAGAAATAAATATAATAAATAATAATGGACCCAAAATCGAACCTTGAGGGACTCCTTATGGGATAAAACTCCATCGAGACGTATATCCCCGTAACACGACAGCCTGTGATCTATTTTTATATATGACGAGAACCATCTAAAAAAATCACCGTGTATTCCTGCAGACAATAACTTCTGTTGAAGCACATCCAACAGAACAAAATATCTATATAATATCTATCCTATCGAAACATTTACTGTAGTCGGTGTAAATCACGTCCACCTGATGACCTTTCTCCATTCAATCCGTTATGATGTCGTTGGACAGTACTAAATTAGTGGTAGTAGACCGTTTTCTAAGAAATCCATACTGCTCCTCGCTAAAGTGACTTTCCATAGTCGGCTATGGAAAGTCACTTTAGCGAGGAGCAGTATGGATTTCTTAGAAATTTCTACGAAATTTCTGTGTAGACATAATTTAGATATAGGCCGATAGTTTTGTACGTCAGATTTGTCTCCTTTTTTGTAGACAGGTGTGATAAAGGCAGACTTCCATATATTAGGTACGACACCACTTCTTAACGACCAATTGAACAAAAACAGATAGGTGCCATAGCTTGAATACTCGATCCGGACAAACTGTGACCGAGTTCACACATACTGATGTAGTAGAAATTGTATCAAAATTCAAGTTCAGATCACTTGAAGGAGTATCCTGAAAGGTTGACTGAAAGTAAGAAGCAAAAAGTTCAGTGACACTCTGACCTGCGTCTGCGGTCCTGTCCATATAGTGAAAAACTTTAGGCAAGGTGTCATTACGCCTCTTATCCTTTACGTACGACCAGAATCATTTAGGGTTAGTGACTATTGAGGCTTCTATTTTAGTCATATAAGGGTAAGGGTAATTTGATGAGAATGTCAGCACGGAGAAAACTCCATTTGGCTACCCTGCTCTTTGGCATAATTCTCACTAAAACACCGGTTTACCTGTATAATAAACTATCTTGGTCGCGTGATGTTAACAGAATTAAAACCAGAGCATCCACCTACCTGATGTTAACTCCAACGCATCGAACGGCTGCCTTTCGCGGTTGTTTCAAATTCGCTGCCACTCGCTGCTGGAACGATTTGCCACCTCCTTTTCGTGCTATAAAAACAGTCCATACCTTTAGTTTAAAATATAAAAAACACCTACTACAAAAACAAAAGGACAATAGTAGCTGAAGTATTTTACCTTTGGTTTGCACGTAGCTGGCTATCTGGTGACCTCAGCGAAACACGGTAGCGAGTGTCTTTTTCTTTTATTCCTTTTAATTATATAAATCACATTATTTATGTTTTTTGTTATTCCGTGTTGTCCGCCTCAGATCAAGTAAAACAGGAAGTTGTCCGCAACTCTGCATTAACTTATAACTCTTTTACGCTTTGAAAACTAAGACGACCCACTGACCAGATTCCCTGTCTTGATTCTAGAGCTGTGTCAATCATGAACGATTCGATCATTTGACCCGGGTCGCGTAGAAGTATTGATGATTGCAATCGTTCGTTTTCAATGATCCGGTTCACCAATCGTCGATCCTAAGATTGTTATAATTCATTTCCAATCATTCAATGATACGATTCAACCAATCACTCACAATCGACAGATCCTTTTCAACTTATCTGGTTGCTGATTTGTAGAAAACCGACCAATAACGAGTGAGCGCGAATGAATGGGTTACAGACAAACGCAGAGGCAGAGCAAACGGTTGATTGTACTAAAGTAATTTGGTTCAATCAATCGTTTGATTTGTGTGGTTCACTGATTCAGTATTGAACCAATGATCGAACGATTGAAATGACCCGGGTCGTGGCACGAACCAATACTTGAATGATCGAATCACTGAAAATGAACGATTGACGCAGCTCTACTTGATTCACACCACACATAAAGATTAGGGTACATACATATTTTTATCCATGAACTTAAACTACTACTTTACAATACACTAACACTTTTCATCAATGTTGTCAATTTGAGGCGGCGTCGGCGTCCCTTTGTTTGTCACTGTCACTGTCACAACGCTAGCGGCATAGACAAGACAAACATTGTGGTAACGCTGGCGTTGGCAGATAGTTGCAACATTAAATAATGCAAAATTATCATTATCACTTTTATTTATTTATTGCGTACTTTTATTTATTTATTGTATTTAATAACTTTATACATATAATGGATAGATAAGTCGGGTTTACATATTCTTTACAGAAGGTTTTCCTGCTTATTTTTGTTAGATATTTATTATTATAATTTAGTTTTTTTATTTATTTACTTAAAATCGTTCTAATCTATCTGATCCAATGCAGTAATTATAGCAGGATAATCGGCTTGGTAGTAAAGATATTTTACACTGTGTTTTTCAAAACACTTGTGTATCTCGATAAAGTCAGCGTATATAACTCATGGTTTGTGGTGCGGGTCCACTGGAGTGGCTAATGGGTCACAACATTCCTTTACTTTTAGCAGTCCATTTGAAAAAACCAGATCTAATAATCTTCCATTGATATTAAGTACGCTATTGAGACAAATTACAAATGTTTATAGTATCAAAGAAATGTGTAATGTGTTGGGCGGTCACACCTGTGGGGTTCAGCTCAGTGCTATTACTCTGGCTCAGCCATTCTACATCCTTACTAAAGTTAAAATCGCCAATTATAATAATAATGTCCATTGGGTGGGTTATCAAATTATTTAGGTTTTGATGAAAGTTTTTTAGTTTGGTTACGTATGAGTTGCCTGTATTTTCTTTACATAAGTACAGCGAGCATATATGAATATTATAACTAACAGTAGGTCTGGACCTTTTAAACGTGATGGTTACCCATAAATCTTCCGCTGTAGTACGCCAGTCATATGTTTCAATGACGGTCAAAACATTCCTCACTGCTATTTACACCCCACCACCCCGTGTTTGTGATGTTCTACAATAATCACGGTCACGCCGCCACACAAGATACCGGTCATCAAAAAGCTCATTATCGCTAATATTATCTGTTAACCAGGTCTCCGTGAATATAATAACGTCGTACGAATTTAATAAAAGTTTAAAAAAAAAAATTTTAACCGCCTTCAAAAACTAAAAAGTGATAAATAACTTATTTATTTATTTATTTATTTATTCATAACAATAAGCTTACAGTTTACACCAAAACGCTTATGTCGTGTCAGTTTTTGGTATTCAATAAAATGAGAAAAAACAAAATCTAGTATTATATCGAGGTTAAATGTATAACAATAACTATAACAAAATTAACAAAATTAGAAATCAAATTGAATGAGATGTCAAAAATTATGGCAATTAGTATAATACAATAATAAAACATAATAATAATAATACAGAAACACGTCACTCACAGGACATTTCACACAGTATTGTTTAAATATAACATAATCTTTTTGGATATATATTTAATGTGTCAAAAAATATGTCAGCATCTGGATCATATTGTAAAAAATTGTTAATTAAAACTATTGCTCTCGCTGTCGAACCCTTACAGGCGTGCGGAGCACGCCATGATGATGGACAGGCCAGAAGCTGGTGACGCCGTTCCTGCGCCACGCATATATTGGTCGGGAACATAGAAATTAATACACTCCCGCGCCGATGGATTATCCACTACATTAACCATCAACAGAAAATAGTGCATTATGTGTACAAACTTCCGCCTAAGTCCCTCCCTAATCCCTGACACAAACATGGAAGGGTACAGGAATGGGTAATATCCATAAATACGTTTATAAAGATATCTGGCAAACTTGCGCTGGATTCTTTCCACCATGAGCTCATACAACTTTTGGCGAGGATCCCATATCACCGCATTAAATTCTAATCTGCCGCGCACATATGCATTATATAGCAGCTTCACAACTTGGACGTTAATGAATTGGGATGCAGTTCTTATAATGAAACCTAGAGCCTTATTAGCATCCTTGCACACCTTTTCAATGTGCTCACGAAAGTTTAATTGGCTATCCATAATAATGCCTAGATCACGTATTGCGGTGACACGCTCGAGTGGTGCACCCGCTAGCTCATAATTCCATGTTATTGGCGAACGGGACCGGGTGAAAAAAATGCAGAAACATTTGGAAACATTAAAAGACAATTTGTTTTTGATACTCCACTCAAGTACGGCATCGATATCCTATTGCAATGCAACACAATCTCCATTATCGTTAATAGCAACATACAACTTCAAATCGTCAGCAAACATAAGACATTCTGCTTTAGTTAAAACACTAGGCAAATCATTAATCATAATAAGAAATTGGGGAGGGCCCAGGGTGCTACCCTGGCTTACTCCGGAACGGGTATAGTATTCTTGTGACCGATAGCCTCCCAGTTTCACATACTGCTTGCGATCTCTTAGATAGTCTGCCATGAACCTCAGAAGATTCGTACTAAATCCCAGCACGGAGAATTTCTTTAGAAGGACATCATTATCGACAAGGTCAAATGCCTTCTGAATATCAAAATAGGCAGCATCAACTTGACAGCCTGACTTTACATTTGTACTCAAATAATCGACAAAATTAATATGATTGGTTAGAGTAGAGCGGGCGGGCCGGAATCCATGTTGAGAATTATCCAAATTGATATTAATTTGTTTGAAAATGTAATCCTTGAGAATGGACTCGAACAGTTTTCCAAAAGTTGATAACACCGCAATTGGTCTAAAGTTTGAGATATCATTTGACGATCCCTTAGGTACCGGTGTCACCTTGGACAATTTCCATAAACTGGGATAAGTATTATGTTGCAGTGATAGATTATACACATATAAAAGTGGTATCTCAAAAGCAGATAGGCAACCTTTAACTAGGAATGGAGGGATATTATCTGGACCATAGGCCGACGACGTTTTCAGACGGCGCGCTGCTCGCCTCAAATCAGCTAAATGAATGTGCTCAATACTGACCGACTGGCTCACACACACCACGCTCCGCTCTCCCAGGATTTAACAATGGGGTACTATCGTGAAAGATGGAACTGAAATAACGCGCAAACGCGTCGACGGCATCCTGCCCCTCTAAAACTCTATTTTAGAAAGTAAATTGCGTAGCTTGTTTGTTGTTATTTCGTTTCTCCTTCACATATTTCCAGAACGTTGAGGGCTCTGAGGTGATATTGTTTTCTATCATATTCATATATTTATTGTGAGCAATATGAATAAGTTCCTTCACTTTGGTCCTATAATACTTAAATAGTTCTCTATTATAATCAGACCCATTGATTTTAAACATTTGAAGATTAAAATATTTTAATTTTATTTGCTGTATAATTTCCTTAGTGTACCATGATGGATACACATATTTGCCGCTGTTTTTATTGCTTTTTAGAGGGACATGTGCATCTATAGCAGTTTTTAACTTGTTGTACAGCATATTTACTGCCGCATTAACGTCTTGTTGAGCTAATAAGTCAGACCAATCAATTAAAGAAATATCAGAATACAAGCCCCCAAAATCTGCCTTCCGAAAATTCCATTCAGTATTTGCGATCGAACCTTGTCTCGGAGACTGTGGACAAGTAATAACTGCACTTCTAGGTAACGTAAGCATAATTTCTAGGGGCGGGTGGTAGGCATCCATCTGGACCACTGGGTCAATGTCGGACATCACATTAATATTTCGAGAGTCGAGAGTCGTTAGTACTAAATCCAAGATGCATCCAAATTTATTACACACATTGTTACATTGCTGCAATTTACAATAGTCCGTAAAATTATCAAAATGATTTTTAACTGCTTTACTACAAGATTTTAAATTAAAATCACCGACTATGACAAATTGATATTCGGGGTATGTATTAACAGCATTTTCTATACAAGATAAGACTCCCAAATATTGTGTATCATTATAATTAGGTGGCAAGTATACGACACAAACAATTATTTTAATGTTTTTCCATGTAATTAAAGCAAACAATAACTCTTTGTCGTCTGTCAATTCATCTATGTCAGTAATTCTTTTAACTGTATAACAGTTCTTCACCGCCAACAGAACGCCACCCCATCCTACGTCTCCAGCACGGTCCTTACGCAATACAACATAGTTCGAAGGAAATATTTCAGCGTCGTAAATAGAGCTATTGAGGAAAGTTTCAGTGAGAGCGATAAAATTACAAGTTAGCGACATAATGTTATTATAGAAATTACTGGTTTTTGGTAATACAAATATTTTTTTAGTTTGTTTCTGATTTCTACATTTTTGCAGTCTCTGAGGTAATATAGTGGCAGTTTTGTTGGCTGTTTTAATTTTACAATTCATCCCCAAGAAAAAACTTAGAACCATGGTCTGATGATTGTTGTTGTTGTGTATAAATAAAGCACTTGATTGTTATAATAAACTGTATTTATTATATTTAGCAGAAATATAGTTTAAACAAAACGACACGGTCACGGAGCCGGTGAGAGGAAGTGAAGCTATACACGATCATAGATAACACAAGTTCCGAGTAGAGTAATATCATAGATTATTAGGCGTTGACACACATGCGTTCATACTAACACCCTCTCCTGAACGCAAACCCATTCCAACTGTAAGATGGCAGAGCTTCGGTCGATGTAGTCCCTTTGTCAACGCATCTGCCAACATGAACTCGGTGCTTATGTACTCCACATGTATCTCCTTGGCAGTAACCTTTTCTTTTACAAAGTTGTAGCGAACATCAATATGTTTGCTGCGAGCATGGTAGACATGTGAGCCTGAAAGACTAATAGCGCTTCTATTATCACAATATATAGTTATTGGAGTACCTGAAAAATTATGCCAGATGTCATCATTAAGTTGTCTCAACCAGATCGCCTCTTGAACAGCTGATGCCAGAGACATGTACTCGGCCTCAGTGCTGGACAGCGCCACTGTGGCCTGTTTTCTAGAGTTCCAACTTATACATGCACCCTGAAATATAAATAAATAGCCAGTGCAGGATCTTCGATCTATGGTGTCGCTGGCCCAATCTGCATCGCAATAACCAACTATGTTTTTGTTATTCTTTTTAAATGTTAGTTTCAAATCAATAGTTCCCTTCAAGTAACGAAATATTCTCTTGACGGCAATCCAATGTTGCATTGTTGGATTGTTATTAAATCTGCTAACGGTATTAACAGCATAGGCTATGTCAGGCCGTGTACCTTGCGACAAATACAAAGGACATCCCACAGCTTCTTGATAAGGTACATCTTTTAATACTTTAGTTTCATTTTCAGCCTTATTTAATTGAGTCCCGGCTTCAAAAGGAGTAGGTACAGGTTTACAATCATGCATTTTGAATCGATGTAATATTTTCTTTATGTACAAAGTTTGATCCAACGATATTTCCTCCAAATTTGTGTTTTCAGTTATTTTAAAACCAATACATTGCCTGGCTGTACCAAGGTCCTTCATCTTGAAATTTTCTTGTAATTTTTCTTTCACAATTGTTACTGTTTTTTCATTATTGAACATACACAGAAAATCATCGACATACACTGCTATAAACAGTATATCATGTTCATTTATAATTCTATAATAAACGCAAGGATCTATTGTTGAGCGCTTCAATCCAATGTCAATAAGAGCAGCGTTAAGTTTCTTATTCCATTGCCGGCTGGCTTGTTTCAGGCCATACAATGCTTTGTTAAGCCGACATACTTTATTTTGAATTTCATAACATGGTAGCAGTGACATGTAAATTTCCTCATCTACAACTCCTTGCAAAAATGCTGAGATAGCATCCATTTGATGAATTTTTAGTTTGTACTTGGCTGCTAGGCCAATCAAATATCTGATAGATGAATAGCGTATAACCGGAGCATAAACTTCATGGTAGTCTATACCTTTTGTTTGTTTGAAACCTTTTATGACAAGACGAGCTTTGTATCGTGTTATGTTTCCAGCATCATCTCTCTTAGTTTTAAAGACCCAGTTGCAGGGAATTATCTTTTTACCAACAGGTGTTTCTGTGGCACTCTAAGTGTTATTTTCAATTAAAGATTTATATTCATTTTCCATGGCTTGCTTCCATAATTCAGAATTTTCACTGTTTAGTGCTTCAGTGTGATCTTGTGGATCATCATCCAATAAACTCATTGCGGATTCTGAATTAATACATAAAAAAGACTTAGGATCTGAATTGTTGCTTACTTTTCCTTTTTGTGGGTCTCGACGAGGTCTGAGATTTACATGACATATTTCAGGAGAACTGGTACTGACTTTAAATGAATCTATTGGTGTGTATGTCTCATCATTAGGGTCGTCATAATAACTAGAACTATTAGAGTCTGATTCACAATTGACTTCTTCATTATGAGGTTGTGTTTGATTCTTATCAGTCTCAAAATATACTATGCATTCATTCCCTTCACTGTAATTGTTAGATGTGTTTAAATTCTGCTCTTCTATACCATTCTTCTCTTTCACTAATTTCTTACTCTCTTTATCTATGGTTTTGGTACAAATAGTGTTTTTAATTATTTTATTTTGGTTGACAGTTTCTTCTAAGAATACTACATCTCTACTCAGTGTTACTTGCTTGGTTTTCTTATCTATAAAACGATATCCTTTAGTGTTTTCGCTATAACCAATAAATGTCAACTTACGTGACTTAGCATCTAATTTGTGACGCTTCTGTTTTGGTATTATGTACCATTGCTTGGCAACCGAAGACTTTCATATGACTAAGGTCAGGCTTGGATCCAGTCCATCGTTCCTCAGGGGTGATGTCAGACAGTGAGCGGGTTGGTGAGCGATTGATGATGTAGGCAGCAGTTGCTATAGCTTCTCCCCAATATTCCTTCTGTAATGAGGCATTAAGTAACATGCATTTAGCTCGTTCGATAAGAGTACGATTCATTCGCTCGCTTACACCATTTTGCTGAGGTGTGTATGGAATAGTTGTTTGGTGTTTTATGCCAAACTTCTTCAGACATTTATCAAACTGACTGTTTATATACTCTCTACCATTATCACTGCGAAGTATTTTTCCAATTCGTTTTCTACTTTATTTTTAAATTTTAGAAACTTTTCTAATACTTCTGATTTACATTTGAGAAAGTAAACAAATACCTTTCGAGAGTAATCGTCTATAAATGTTAAGAAATACCTGGCACCTCCGAGTGACTGGTTCTCCATGGGTCCACATAGGTCTGAATGGATTAGCTCTAGCAAACTTGTTGCCCGGGAGCCTTCATTTTTAAACGGTTGCCTGGTTTGTTTTGCCTCCAGGCATGATGTACTATCGTGGACACACCCGCCTGACCACCACTAAGTTCATTTTTGCTTGCACTCAAACAATGAAAACGCTCTCTAGCCCCGCCCCGTTGACCTTGAATAGACGAATGAAAGGCAAGACGGGCGGCCGAGCGCACTAACGACACACGTCGAACGAGATTTATTGTTATTGTCAAGCTACTGTTTCATTTTAAGAAAATCACACCTGGAATAGCCACCGCTGCCGCGTTTATATTATATATTTAGGTTTATACTGTTTTAGAGTCCTTTTAAAACGTTTTTAAACTATAGAAGTATACTTAATCTGTCATTTGGACGCAGGTAGCCAACATCAACAGTAAAACTTTTTACACAATTGACGCGTGAAGTTTGACGACGCCATTTTGTGAGTTTCCCGCGTTTTGACGCCCTGTGTCGATGTCGGTTCTTACATTATTATGTTATTTCAGTTTATTGGTTATGTAACTATGATGTGGTCGGTAATTGCAAATTAAAAATTCCAGCAAATATACCTTTAATTTCTCTTAAAGTATATTGAAATATACTGCTGAAATTTTTTATCTAAAAAATCTTATTATTAAGTTTTTTTTGGTTTTGTTTATATATTAGTAAAGAAAAATCCTATACTTACAAGCAATTTTTATAATCGACTTTAGGGGGTAAAAATCGATCTAGCCAGATGTCGTTTCTAAGAAAATTCGTTGTTGGTTAAAATATGTCCTCAACAGAGCTCGGTCACCCAGATACTTTACCTAATCTACTGATTATAACTATTGTATTTATTTTATCTAGTACTTTGTTGTTAAATCCTAATATTGGTTAGGCATTCATGAAACAGTAAAACGCTATTTTAAAGGTTTACCAGTGTTATTTACTAAAATAAACAGAGATATTGAGATGCTTTATATTTTTGTTTATTTTATATGTATTGTCTTGCAAATAAACATTTTTGAATATGGATTTGAACTAATGGGTAAAGGAATTGGGTATAGTAAATAAGTAAAACACACAGTTGAATAACAGTTAATATAATAAACCAAATATAAACATTCCTTGTAACCTATTCTTACAAGTAACAATTTTTACAAACAATAGGTACTGTTTATGATACACGGTGGCACTCCATTTACAATAAGATTAGACACATACACAAACCCTTTTTACAGTCCGTTCAACCGATTTTGACTTATATTACGTGGGTAGCATGACAAATGGCAGCTGCAGCAAACAGTGGTTATTGTAACCACTTTTTTGCCTCTAATGTCATCCTTAAGTCTACGGAATAGAAGTCAAAATCGGTTGAAGGGACTGTAAAAAAGGTTTGTGTATCTGTCTAATCTTATTATAAATGGAGTTATAGAAATTAAGACAGATAGTGCATGTGTGAGCAAGAAAGTAGTCGAGTTCGCGCTTCACAACGAAGCAGCGATACATACCACGCACATATAAGTATAAATAGCTTTACTAAGTTTTGAAACACTGAATTTACATTTGTTTATCAAATAGGTAGTACCTACTTTTACTGATGTAAAACAAGCTAGAAAACATTAAATTGCTTTGTAAACACAAACTTTGCATTTAGTATCGTTTACAGTTTTATTTATAAGTTAATGTATTTTGAAATATTTGGAATTGTATTTGGATACAGTAAACTATCTTTTGCCCGCGACTTCGTCCGCGTGAATGTCGGTTATCCTGAATGCAGTCAAACTCGCGGATTAAAAAGTAGCCTGTCCTTCCCCAGGGTTCAAGCTATTTTAATACCAAATTTCATCAAAATCGGTTAAGCTGATTCAACGTGAAAGCGTAACAGACAGAGTTACTTTCGCATTTATAATATTAGTATGGATATAGTAAATATTAGTATGAATATGAATTAGTATGAAATGAAACATGAAATATTAGTATGAACAGGCCTAACACACAATTGAAGAACATGTAATAAAATCAACCAAATAAAAACCTCCCTTCCTTGTAACCTATTCTTACAAGCGACAATTTTATAAACAATACTTGATGTTTATGATAGCGGTGGCAAGCATTGTTCATTTAAAACCAACATAAAAATTGAAACAGATAGTGTGTGTGCGAGCGAGAAAGTAGTCGACTCCGCGCATAACAACTAAGTAATACATAATACGTAATACATAACCCGCTCATATAAACCCCAAATTTATTATAATACAATATAGCCTATGTTACTCAGGAATAATGTAGCTTATGATTGGTGAAATAATTTTTGAAATCGGACTAGTAAGTTATTGAGGTAAATCGTAACTTACAAACAAACATATCTTTTCTCCGTAAAATCATTATATATCAGATAATTGCTTTACCTAGCTTTAAAGCTCTGAATATGTTTTCTGCCTGTTTCTCATTTAATTATATTTATTAAATATTTTTACTGTTATAAAACAAGCTAGAACCAAAGTATTCAATTTCTTACACAAGATACCTATTTGCATATCAAACTTTACATTTAGTAACGTTAATACAGTTTTATTTATAAATGAATGTTTTTTGAAATATTTGGAATAGGATTTGGATAATTATAGTAAATAGGTAGAACACACAATCGAAGAATATGTTATATAATCAACCAAATAAAAATCTCCCTTTCTTGTAACCTATTATAATGTTGGTAGTTCACATGGCGCATTTGTAAAAATATATGCCTTATGTGAACAATACAAAATTTACTCTATTGTTATCGAAATTGAGTAGATTTTGTGTTATCTAAATAAGGCGAATATTTGCACAAATATGCCATGTGAAGTGCTAGCATAACAAGCAACAGTTTTTATAACAATAGTTGATATTTATGATCGCGGTGTCTTTTTAAAACCAACACAAAAATTGAAACAGATAGTGTGTGTGTGAGCGAGAAAGTAGTTGACTTGGCGCATAATAACAAAGAAAATACAAACCGCGCTCGTGTAAGTTTTACTTGCTTTACTAAGTGTTAAAACTCTGAATATATTTTCTGCTTGTTTCTCGTTTACTTTGATTTATCAAATTCTTTTACTGTTGTAAAACAGGCTAGAAAGTATTCACAAAATTTCTTACACAAAATATTATTTGCATGACAAATTATGCATTTTGCATCGTTAATACAGCTTTATTTATAAACTACCTATGCCCTGGCTATAGGCCCAGCTTCGCATGGGCCTATAGCCTTCCTCGATAAATGGACTATCCAACACAAAAAGATTTTTTCAATTCGAATCAGTATATCCTGAGATTAGCGCGTTCAACCAAACAAACAAACAAACTCTTCAGCTTTATAATATTAGTATAGATTAATGTATGTTAAAATATTTGGTACAGGATTTGGATATAACAAAAAGGTAAAACAACCGAATAAAAAACCCTTCCTTGTGACCAGTACTAGCAACAGTATTTAAAAACAATAGTTTCTGTTATTCTTCTGATAATTACGATTTACTGTTGAGCCACCAACAGAAGATCGTAATTTTCGATTTAAATACAAACATTTGAAATGACATAATAAATAAAAACTCTGACAATAAACAAAAATGCAAAAGAATCAAAATCATCTGTATTTAAAAATAAAAAAGAAAAACAATATAAAAACAATCAGAAATTCTGGAATTTAGTTTACCGTTGGTAAATATGCATACAAGTATACCTGAGTAATGAATGACTAGATTAATAGGTAAATCAGAAAACTATTTCTTACACAAGATAATAAAATATAATCCACCGAATAAAAAACCTCCCTTCGTTGTGACCAGTACTAGCAACAAAATGTATAAACAATAGTTTACCATCTACTGTCAGTGGCAAATTTAAATACAAGACATAGGAAATGGCATAAAAACTCTGACAATAAACAAATATGCGAAAGAATCGAAATTATCTGTAAGTAATTAAAAAATTATAAAATAAAAACAATCAAACATTATTCTAGAATTAAGTTTACCGTTGGTAAATATACATACAAGTTATACTTAACCAATGAATGACTAGATTAATATTAGTAAATCAGAAAACAAAGCTAGTAATAAAATAACAAATTAATATTTGGTCTATGAGATCCTTTTTTATCCGTTTTTTACTTTAAGATTTATAAAAGTAGCATCATTTAAAAGAGGCTTTCTTTATCTATACATGGTTAAACAGGCAATGCGTATGTAAAATATAAATTAGTTCACGCGTAACAAACAACAAAACAAAGAAACAAAACAAAAAATAGTACATTTTTAAAACAATTGAAAATATCCACAGATTATTGCAGCCACAAATTACATGTATAATTAAACATTTGCACAATGCAAAAACATCAAAATTATCTAGAAGTATACATTAATACTCGTAAAGCTATAATACACAAGGCACAATAATCAAAAACTTCTCTTGACTTAAACTTACACTTGGTAAATAATATTTTTTTCTATTGCTTATTAAATATTAAAAACTAAAATTATTACAAAATCATCACAGACTACTTATTCTTATATCAAGAAGGAAATACAAACTAATATTTGGTCATTGCGCCCCCTGCGTCAATAACCGCATCGCATCTTGATCTTATTGATCGTACTAAAATTTCACACAAGTTGGAACCCCTTATTGATTCCCAAACATCGTTACAGTGAGCAAGGAGTTCCACTTGCGTTCTTTCTTGTCGGTGATCCCATCTCTGGACCATTATACCCCACAAATTTTCGATGGGATTCAGGTCAGGAGATCTGGATGGCCAGCGCAAAGTTTTAATTTCTGGTTGTTGGTTCAACCAAGTCTGCACAACGCGTGCTTGATGTATAGGACAATTGTCCTGGATAAAAATAAACTCGGGCAGCTCTGCTCTCGGATACACTGTACGCACAGTAGGCACCATTACTGTTTCTAATACTTCCCGGTAAGTAGCGCTATTTGCTCGCCCTGGGAAATGGACAAGCTCTCCGGGACCATCAGCACTCATCCAGCCCCACATATTGGCGCATATTCTTCCAGAATCATTGTTGGGAATAACATTTCTGGGTTCGTAGCGAGTATTCATTACGCGCCACAAGTGTCGACGACCATGTTGGCTCGACTTAAAACATTTTTCATCGGCAAAGATAGCGCTTGTGAAATTCATGTCTCTATAATCTCTTGCGAATCTCACTCTCGCCGCTTTTTGTTGCTCAGTGAGCACGATTTTCTTTGCCGGCTTTCTGTGGTGGATTCCCGCTCTATGTAAAGCACGACGAACTGTGCGCACTGACACGTCGTACTCCTCGGCGAACATTCTCGTCGGCGTGAACGCGTCTTCTTGTTCATACGTGTCCACCATTCGTTGGAGGTTGTTATCACTAATAATATATGGACGTGGTGCCCGCGGTCTGTTCTCCAGATTACCCTTTTCTTCATGGCGTCTGATCCACAGCCGGACAGTGTTTCTCTACAAGCAATAAATAATATCATAAGTAATGGCTACATAAAAAAATACTCACTATAGGTAATCAACTAATAAAATACTTTAAACAAAGTTACACAGTAGCAAGTAGGTATTGTTTTTTTAAAACTAATGGTGGCACTTCACATGGCTATTTGTGTTTGCTATTGGGCGTTTGCTGTATTTGGCAAAATATATGACGAACACGCAAATATACAAATACAGGCAAATATGACCATCCACACATGGCAGCCAAATAACAAACACGCAAACATTTGGCAGAAGCAGGCAATACAAATAGCCATGTGAAGTGCCAGCACAACATAGAAATGGAAACAGATAGTGCGTGTGTGAGCGAGAAAGTATTCAAGTTCGCGATTCGCAACTAAGCAGTAATACCTACATACCACGCGCATATGAGTAATAACAGGCTAGAAAATATTCAATTGTTTACACTAGATAACATTTGCATCACAAACTTTGCATCACAAACTTTGCATTTAGTATCGTTTACAGTTTTATTTAATTTATTTGGAAATATTTGGAATACGATTTGGATATAGTAAATAGATAAAACACACAATATAAGAATATGTTATATAATCAACTAAATAAAAACCTCCCTTTCTTGTAACGTATTATCATGCTCGTAGTTCACATGGCGCCTTTGTAAAAATATTTGCCTAATGTGAACAATACAAAATTTACCCTATTGTTTTCGAAATTAAGTCGATTTTGCGCTTCGCAACTAAGCAGTAATACCTACATACCACGCGCATATATAAGGAGTAATAATTGCTTTACTAAGTTTTGAAACTCTGAATTTAATTTTATTTAACAAATACTTTTACTGTTGTAAAACAGGCTAGAAAATATTCAATTGCTTACCTACACTAGATTTGCATGACAATCTTTGCATTTAGTATCATTTAGGTATAGTTTTAATAAATATAGGTATTTTGAAATATTCGGAATTGAATTTAGATATAGTAAATAGGTAAAACACACAATTGAAGAATATGTTATATAATCAACCAAATAAAAACCTCCCTTTCTTGTAACCTAATAACATGCTGGTACTTAGTTCACATGGCGCATTTGTAAAAATATTTGCCTTATGTGAACAATACAAAATTTACCTACTCTATGGTTTTCGAAATAAAGTCGATTTTGTATTATCCAAATAAGGCGAATATTTGCACAAATACGCCATATGAAGTGCCAGCAAAACAAGAAACAATTTTTATAAACAATACTTGATGTTTATGATAGCGGTGGCAAGCATTGTTTATTTAAAACCAACATAGAAATTGAAACAGATAGTGTGTGTGCGAGCGAGAAAGTAGTCGACTCCGCGCATAACAACTAAGTAATACATAATACGTAATACATAACCCGCTCATATAAATTACTAGCACTATACCCGAGACTTCGTAAATGTTCTTAAGGATCTCTAATTTATTAATAATACAATATGGCCTATGTCACTCAGGGATAATGTAGCTTTCGATTGATGTAAGAATTTTTGAAATCGGACCAGTACAAACAAACAATTCTTTTCTCCTTATAATCAGTTTAGATTAGATAGATCATTGCTTTACCAAGTTTTAAAACTCTGAATATTTTTTCTGCTTGTTTCTCGTTAAATTATATTTATTAAATACTTTTACTGTTGAAAAACAGGCTAGAACTAAAGTATTCAATTACTTACGCGATAATATTTGCATGACAAACTTTCCATTTAGTATCGTTACAGTTTTGTTTATAAATGAATGTATTTTAATACAGCAAAATTTACCATAACAATAATTAAAATAATTTACTACTTACGCTCATATGCAGCCGCTCAGCGATTTGACTGATATTATATCCTTGTCCATGTAAAATGATAATTCCACTTCGTTCCTCTTGTATGAGATTTCTGGAAGACATTTTGCACAAAAATGTCCCAGCGCAGGTTAATTTTCCACAGGAGTCCAATATTCTCGCACAGGTCAACGTTTAGGCAATCAAGGGTCAGGTAAACAAAGCAATGGTCGATATTCAAAGAGTCCGGTAAGCGCGCCAAGGCCAAATAGTTCGTCCGTAAATTAACAAAAACAGTACACATAACACGTCACTAAACTGCGCAGTGCAGATTGCAACTAATTGCGTAATCGCTTTCCTAATAGGCTTACACTTTTAAGGGGGCGTGGCTCGGCGCGTCCGCAGGATTCAGACGAAAAAATTTTTAACTGGGCCGGCGTAAAAGTCCGTGATAGTACATATGTAGTCCTCATCTCGTTGACGTAACTGCACACCAAGAGAACATTCTGGAATCTTATTAACATCATTAAAATTAAGGTGACCTAGTCTTTGGTGCCATAAATACTTGTCTTCAGCTGTTGCTGCCATTGCCTGCCCACTTTGGTAGTTAAGTAGTTTGTAAGTATTGTTTACTAACTTTGCATAGGCCACTACCTGATTATTCCTATTCATTATTGAGCAACCAGTACTGTCAAATTCAACTTTATTACCATTCATAATAATCTTGCTCACAGAGAGTAAATTTGTGGATAGTGTTAAATACCTGATGGTATTTGGGGAGGTTGACCTGAAGGTACACTAGTGAGAATTGTAAATAAAACTACTGTGTACTGATCTGACTTGATAGCTCACCATTTATTAAAAATATATTTGCCTATTTAGCCTAACCACGGTAACGAAACCATAGCGACTTCTAAATCGACGCCAACGCCATCTATCGAGCGCGCTGGAAGCTTTACAAATAATTCCGTCTTAAACAGATAGAGTTGGAATAAATAATACATTTTTTACCTTAATACTGTCAGGTTTTCCTGTAATTTTATTTGGTACCTGGATATTTACAGTGCCACAGCTTTGCACAGTTAGAACTTTGTTGTCTGCGATCCTGATACTTTGTACAGGCGGTGCTGTTTCATTTTCTAGCCAATCATGGTTCATTGTCATGTGGGCTGAAGCTCCGGAGTCCACATACCAACTATTGGCATCATTCACTGATGTTGCTGAAAAAGCTGCGACAAATCCATTTTTAGTATCTTTGTCTTCCTTGTTCTTATTTTTAAACCAACATTGCTTGCCCATATGCCCATATTTATTACAGTTGAAGCAACGGGGGCCTTTTGGTTTTCCTGAGTGACTGTCTTTATGTTGAGTTTTGTTTATGGTTTTCTTTGACTTTGCATAAAAAGCAGTAGTACTTTCTGATTTTGTTTTGACTTCTTGCAATAGCTTCGTTTTTATCATATCTGCACTAATTTTTATGCCAGAGCTTTCAATGCCCATAATCTTAGGCTTATATTCATCTGATAACCCTGCCAACATTAGAGTCCCGAGCCACTCATCATCCACATTGAATCCTATTCCTCTCAATTTGTGTGCTGTTGACATCAATTTGTTTATATATTCTTCTATATTTGTACTAGATTCTAGGTTGGTCGTAATAAAATCTTTAAGGAGCCCCACTTTACGGAGCAGACCACTGTCTTCAAATGCTTTTATTAAATTGTCCCATACCTGCTTTGCTGTTTTTGCATCCTGAACATGTACAGTACGCAAAGGAGATAAGTATCCATGTCGCCGGAAACAGTTGAAGTTTACTTAGAAACCGATAGGTTTTTATGAATAAAATAAAATACAATTTATAGAGAATAAACAGTTCAATGATTTAATAAAATTTCATTTGAAAGCCCCGATTGGTTTCTAAGAAATCTTCAACTATTCCCGACGACATGGATACTTATCTCCTTTGCGTACTGTACGTACAACTGTGGATCTATCATTAAAATTATTTTTGTTCTGGCTTTAATGTCCTTTTTAGAATCACAGGCATCTGACTTAATACATTCCCACAGTTCCTCATGTTCCAAATATGCCTCCATCGCAAATTTCCATGTTGAGAAATTGTCTCTTCCAGTTAATTTCTGTATAGATAATAGGTATTTCTTCGAAATTTGATTCTTTGACTGATCCATATGGTCAAAATTTAATTTCACTTTCAGCTCAGTAACACATGTTCTTATGAAAATAGGTATGCCAAATAACATATATTTGAATGAGGGACTCGTTTTTATAAAGTAGTTTTGAAGATATCGACGTTCGAATATTTTGTGCCCAGATGAATCAGAATTTGTTACAAATAAATCAGAAACAGAAATAAAAATGAAAATCTTTATGTAACGAATCATATTTTTACAACAACAATAATATTTTTTTATGAAAATAATTATCAGTGATCATAATTATTACGGAAAAAATTTGGTGAATTCAAAAATAATTCTTGTAAATCCTTTTTGTAACTCCAGTATATAATTGTATAATATGGTAAATTTCTGTTATATTAGAAATTTTAACTCTGGCTAATAGGTATTTGTAATAATACAATAAATTCTGTTGGGTACTAGAAAGTTATTATAATGTATTATTTTGTCTGTTATTGTTTTTTCCGTGTACAACTCACTAGTCCTATTTATTACACTTATAACCCTTCATAATTAAAAGATCACAGGAGTACTAACTTATTCTAATAATGGTAGTTTTGACATCAGTCTTAGTTAAGCAGTCTTAATTATTAATTGGAATTACCAATCACATTAGTGTATTTATTACTAACAATAAAGTAACAAAAACGAGATCAACTTTAATTAAATGGCATTTTGATAATTATCTTCATTATGAACTTTCAAACATTAAATGGCATTTTGACAATTATCTTCATTATTAACTTTCAAACATTTATCCTAAGTATGGTTAACTATAAGTAATATAGTTAGTCAAAGTTAAGTAGGAACTAAAAGAAATATTTCCTTGGCACTTTACAAGGAACCGAGCTGCTTTCAATATCATCCTCAATTCCTCACCATAATTATCTTCACTAATGGCGTGTGACTCTTTTGTCCGTTTATCATAATAAGGCTTTTTAAACACAAAAATATCCTCATCGTCAGAATTTGAGGGATCATCCACTCTTTTCTGATAAAGGGTCGATAGGATATCTCTGATGAATTTTATATATTTTTTTTTCGATTGACGAAGTCCCCATCCAAAAGCTGTCATCGTCGGGAAGGGCCAGGTCTTGTAGGGCTGTTTCCGAATTAAATAATTATTTTAAATTCTTAACTAAGACTAAGACATATCGAAAATGTCCTATTTAGAACAAGTTTATACTCCTGTGATTTTTTATAAAGTTATAGCTAATATATAATAGAACAACTTACTTGTACACGGTCAAAAATTGGACAAGGAGAATTACGCAACAAAAGCGTTCATTTCGTGCTGGAGATGGGGAAAACTAATTTATTTTATGATTTATATGGGGTTTTGACCATACGAATCAGGCACAGATGAATCAAGATTTTGCCTACAATAATGCATAACTCATCATATATACAGACTTCATTATTGTCATTTTTCTACACGAATCTATAACCCAAAAGCATCACATGAAACACAGATTGAAGTTTTAAAACAATAAAATTAATTTTATAACATAAGCATTGTAATCAGGGTGCCACCTGAACCAAACACAGCTGAATCAGATGTTTACCTTCGTAACACCGGGATCTAAGCCAACAGCCGCAGGTCCGCCTTCTAGATGGTTCGTTGCAAGACTGACTTCCCCCCGCATGGGAAGCCAGACTCTCATTATTATTACCCGACCAAGTACGGTCAAGCGCAGCTTACGCCACATTAATCAGTATTTTACACCGGACGCTTCTTATTTACTCATTTATAAACACACTAAGGTAGTTGTAACTAATACATATGTTTTTTGTAAGAGGACAACTCATTTCCTTTCGATATAATTATAATTGATATTGATGTATCAAAGGGAAAATGCAACATCGACCATTTTGTTCTGGAAAATGGCAAACGGACGCGATATATGAATCAGAAGAACCACCTTCAAATATTTTTATTGTGTACTTTGACTGCAATTATTTAAAAAATATTATTTGTCCTAGCAAGCGATAAAGCTAAACTGTACAAAAAAATATAGCGTTTCGGACACGCGGCTGGAAAAAAAAATTTGAATAACGCGGAATTTGAGGTTATGCCACACTTGTTACTGAACTTATATTTTTATTACTGCTTATTTTTTTTAAACTTTTATCAGGCAGGGACGGCCCATAACCTGTTGTGTATAAATAAAGCACTTGACTGTTATAATAAACTGTATTTATTATATTTAACAGAAATATAGTTTAAACAAAACGACACGGTCACGGAGCCGGTGAGAGGAAGTGAAGCTATTTGCTATACACGATCATAGATAACACAAGTTCCGAGTAGAGTAATATCATAGATTATTAGGCGTTGACACACATGCGTTCATACTAACAGTTGTGTACATATAGGGGAACAATAATTTATGGTTTCCAAAATGTTCCCATATATATTTTTAGCACCATAAAGATTTATTTTCCCTGTTTTATTAGAGAACATGTCTAAAGAAAGGTTACAGTTTGAATCCAAAAAATATGCATAACTATTACTATGCAAGTCTCTACATAAAAAAATTTTTAAATAATTCAACTCTATAATTATAAATTAGAGCACCGCATATATACGTGGGGGTACATATTATTACATTAGTATATGTCACATTTTCTAAAGATTTTCTAATTGTCTGTATTAAGGGGCTATTAAACGACTTTTACAGATTTTAAACTGACAATCACGTCAAAATGTGCAGTGTAAATGATTTGAAAAAAATATATGATAAACTAGAACATTCTCTTAATCACTTAGTAAGTGAATATTTTTAATTATATTCATATTATATAGTTTAATTAATACGTGAAGTGGTGTCTGACGCGGACAAAACATTGACAATCACACAAAATCTACCAGGTATAATTAAACAAAACTTACACCATCTTACAGACAATTGTATTATCTATCTTTAAGTATACGCCTTTTTTTTAATTTTGAAAGAATACTACTTTTATTTAATTTTTTCGACTAAATTTTGAAAGTTTTGGACGCAGACTGCGTCCGTTCTGCATCAGTTTTGCGTCCAAAACTCTCAAAATTTAGTCGAAAAAATTAAATAAAAGTAGTATTCTTTGTGTGATTGTCAATGTTTTGTCCGCGTCAGACACAACTTCACGAGTTAATTAAACTATTTAATATGAACTTAATCAAAAATATTCACTTTCTATATGATTAAGAGAATGTTCTAGTTTAACATATATATTTTTCAAATCATTTACACTGCACATTTTGACGTGATTGTCAATTTAAAATCTGTAAAAGTCGTTTAATAGCCCCTTAAGTCGATGTAGTTACTCGTGGTTTTAAAGTCATCTTCTCCTATAATGATAACACAGTAGTCATTCATATCGTAATTTACTAATTTACTATCAATATTTTTTAGCAGCATTTTTATGCTATAATTTGGCATCACATAACGGCAATAATTCAGTTGATCACCAAGTATTTCCTCCACGACTTGCGCTGTACCATATGACTTGCTGTTTGTCAGGATACACAATTTCCTCTCTTTCCTGCCGGTGTGGACTATAGAAGTAGAAGTAGTAATTGCGTTGCTTTCAGAAGTTACTTTTGTTTGCAGTGCATATTGTAGGGTGCTTATTTGCTTATTAAGATTTATTATTTCATTTCTGGCACGTGTTAGTTGTTCTTCCAGGTTTTGAGTAAAATCAGTTAGAATTTTTATGTTGTCCACCGTTCATGCCCGAGGAAATCTTTCAGTGGTATTATTGGTAGGACTTGACTGAAAAGTCTCTGTTAGTCGTCGCTTAACACTATTTTTCCTGCTAGAAGAAATAGATCTTTTAGAATGCGACATATGATTGAGGGATTTTTTCGGACTAGTACATATTTGCTTTATGATAACAATTTCTTGGGAAACTTGGGTAATTTGTTTCTTAAGTCCCATATTCTCAAGGACTAAATTGTCCAATTCGTGTTGTGTGCTTTCCAGATTTGATTTTAAAGCAGTTATTTCCATTTTCATCTCCTCCATGCCGCTTGAAAGCATGGTCGGTGACAAGTCCAGGCTTTTACCAAGAGCATTATATGACATTGAAGAATCCAAGGACCTGAAAGAGAAATATCCATTAGTTCTAATGATTTGGATTTGGGTAACTGTTTTTTCCTTATTATATATGTCGGATCGTCAGTGAGCGATCGAGGAGGAGCGCCGAGCGGTATAGTACATCGTCAGGACTATAGGCGTTCCCATTATCCCATTATCGATAAACAAGACCTGTAAAAACAATTACACACTATTAGTAAAGAAAACATAATACAAATGGTAATCAGTAACAAGAATAAAGTAAGTTAAAGGTACAGCAACAATACAGTTAATCGAACAGACCATTAAGGTCCCACAGTTCGTACAGTGGCCAAGCCACCCAATGATAAACGAACAAACCCTTAAGGTTTACAGTTCGTACAGCAGCCTAAGCCACCCAATGATAAACGAACAAACCCTAAAGGTCTATAGTTCGTACAGTAGCATAAGCCACCCAAATACAAAGTGTATCGCTCGCTAGCAGCAAGCCTATACAGCTATGTGAATATACAGCAGCGCTGTACCAGGTAAACCGACAGTATTGTCGGGAGCAGGAACTCTTTACTGAGTCGAATCCGAGGATCGACTGCCATACTTACGGAGTGCACGCTCTTTTATAAGGCGATGCCCCCCACCTTGCAACCTCTCCATACAAGTCTGTCCATGCGCACGGAAGTGCGTCACGCGTTTACTTGATACAAAACACTAAAATGTGCTGAATCTAATAAGATCTGTAATCAAATAACACAATGATAATTGTCATGAATAAACAATAGTGATTTCATAAAGTAATTCGTTTCACATTCAAAGTAACGTGTCAACAATTGTTTTGAATAAAACCATCGATAATAATTATCGAAATAAAGTAACCACAAATCAGTGTGCACACACAATTAATCATGTTTCGAATTAATAGACAATAATTGATAGTAAAATCACATAAATTAACAATAAGAAACACAAATCATAACAAAGGACAATGCCAAGAATTGGCCGCCAGCGGACACCTTTTGAAAGATAATCAAAAAATATAACTTTTTAAAATAGGAATTATCCGATTAGTGCTACCTATCCAAATAAGTCTACGTAATCACAACAAACAAATAAGTCATTTAACTTATTATCAACACGACAGCCATTTTAACATGTAGTTTAGTGTTGCCATTATATGGTCAATTTATGTCAATTCATTTATTTAATAAGTCTAATCGATTACGGATAATAATATAATAATATAATACTGGTTTAAAACAAAAAATAACAAAAAAAAAATAGGTTCTTGAAATCTAAAACCCGACAGTAAAAAGAAATACAACGGCATAAAATACACTACTTGAGTATTTTATGACTGTAACTTCAGGAAGCGCTTATAATATTGCTAAATACGTTGAGAGTTTTTTAAAACTGATTTTATGTATTGCTATGGTTAGCAAAAAGTTTTTCTGCTGTCATGGACATTTAAGTTTCTGAACGAAACCTACTCGACTTTACACTTTATTCGACAGAACAATTATGTTAATAAACACCTCAGACTATCCAAAAGTTTACACATACATAAACATAGAATGGTAAAATCACTGTATTCTTTATAGCTTTAACGTAGTTTGAAAAAAAAAATTAATCGAGACTAAAAATCGATAAAACTAATCGATTATTTTTCAAAATATGGCAACATTATCCTTTGACGGATGATGTAATGTTTAATAATTATGTATAATTAATTGTGTATGTATTTGATTTGACAATCTGCTCAATAAGCGCGCTCACTATAATAGTGAGTTATATATATACATATGTTGTTACGTATGTTATCATGGTTTTCTAAAGGATTAATGTAGATGAGTAAGCTTACCTGTTGTGAAAGAACCCATTGCTTTGCTGTACAATTCATCGTATTTTTATTTAATGGTAAGCAATGCCGAATTATAAATTATAATTTGCACTTTTCATTTCCATGTTCGTTTTCACTTTGATACTGGTAGAATTTTCGACATCTACACAAACTAACAAAATCTGTTGACTTTTATGCTACCCATTTCATTCTTTCTCACCATTTACAGTGAAATTAATATGAAATAATAATCAATTGCATTTTCAGGTGCCTGTCTCAATGACTTGGTCACTTTTTTTTGTTTTGGACTGCAGTATAGAATGAAATAAGACATGCAGCAGAAAGTCTCACTTTCTACTGCTTGACTCATTTGTGTTAGCTGTGGTCGCTCACTACATAGAGAAAGAAATCACCTGCTGTCTCAAGATTCTCCACAAGAAAATCAAATAAGAAAAAACATTTCTAGACAAATTGCTCCATGTCAGGTAGGTACTTAAGGTTTCAAATAAATAGTTTTTATATTTCAGTTTATGGTGTGAAATATTTAGATTTATAATATTATTCAATCATACTGAAGCAAATGAGTCAACACTAAATTCATCACAACGGCAAGAGATATTTTTACCAAATTATGTAAGCTCAGCGCTGCTGCTTTGTTCCTAGATCTACAAGTTCTGATCACCTTACTGCTCCAGCATCACTAAGAGTAACACTTTTCTGTGAATCTTAAATATTATGTACCCGTACAATGCAGAATTTGCAATTATCATCTAACAAGCAACTCATTGGACTTGTTCGGAGACTTTACAGAAAACCCAATACTAATTTTAGTTCATCCCACATCAAAGAGTTTGCTTCTTTGCTGCAGCAGACTATGTATAAACATTTAGATATGTATAAAAAATATGTATAGATATATATGTATAAATAAAAAATAGTTAGATATGTATAAATATTTAATAAATATTTAGTATACCTAAATATGTATTTTATTTTATATTTAGTATAAATAGGATAAACATATCAATTAAAACATGCCAGGTCTTAATATGGAGAGCACATTAGATTAAATGGATGTTATCGTATTGAGGTTTCTTATGATAGGAGAACCAGTATTTTGGAAGGTTCACTTTTTGAAAATGATTGCTCGTTATTAAGGGCCTGAGTCCAAAGCAGGCATATTAGCCGAAAGACATACTTTGTCTATATTTTTACAAGGAATAATGCCACTGAAAGTGCAGCCATTTATCAGTAGGTACTGCTGTAATTGTATTGTAAGCCGCAGAACTGTAGGATGTGTCTGTTGTCTGGTATCTTGGATGGGCATGGCACCAAACCAATATAGTCCCTCCAGCACAGTTTTAAGACGGTGTGTTGGTATATGATGCTGATGATAGTACAGGTAGGTAGGTAGGTAGGGTAGGTAGGGTAGGGTAGGCTAGGTAGGTAGGCTAAGTAGGTAGGATAGGTAGGTAGGGTAGGTAGGTAGGGTAGGTAGGTAGGGTAGGTAGGTAGGTAGGGTAGGTAGGTAGGGTAGGTAGGTAGGGTAGGTAGGTAGGGTAGGTAGGTAGGGTAGGTAGGTAGGGTAGGTAGGTAGGGTAGGTAGGTAGGGTAGGTAGGTAGGGTAGGTAGGTAGGGTAGGTAGGTAGGGTAGGTAGGTAGGGTAGGTAGGTAGGGTAGGTAGGTAGGGTAGGTAGGTAGGGTAGGTAGGTAGGGTAGGTAGGTAGGGTAGGTAGGTAGGGTAGGTAGGTAGGGTAGGTAGGTAGGGTAGGTAGGTAGGGTAGGTAGGTAGGTAGGGTAGGTTGGTAGGGTAGGTAGGTAGGGTAGGTAGGTAGGTAGGGTAGGTAGGTAGGGTAGGTAGGTAGGGTAGGTAGGTAGGTAGGTAGGTAGGGTAGGTAGGCAGGGTAGGTAGGTAGGGTAGGTAGGTAGGGCAGGTAGGGTAGGTAGGTAGGTAGGGTAGGCAGGTAGGTAGGGTAGGTCGGTAGGGTATGTAGGTAGGGTAGGTAGGTAGGGTGGGTAGGTAGGTAGAGTAGGTAGGTAGGGTAGGGTAGGGTAGGTAGGGTAGATAAATAATGTGTACAGGACGTCTATTGGGTCAGCTAGTACTACTATAATAATAACTCAACTGCACCTATAACCCGGTCAGATTAGTCATTCAAGGTTACATTTTTTTTTATTGTATATACCGTGATGCACCAACAATAAAATTAGTAAACTCTACGTCTTGAGACTGTTCAGCCACCACTTGTAAGAAAAAACTAGAGCCCTTTTAAAACTATCATACGAAGACACAAAAACTCTTGTATTTCGAAATGGAGACTTATTTTCTAAACTGACAAGTTCTAGGAAGTGTTCATAACAATGTATACAATAATTCCATAAACTATTTATAAGTGGCCACTGTGGGCCAGGATTGTTCTAGGAAATGGGCATTGTCTTTTAGTTAACACCCACAATGTGATTAATAAACTGTCTCCGACATATATAATTATAGCACAGAACACACATTACTTTACTTTCGGAAGTCGGTGGCACTACATAACAACAAACACAAAGCCACCGCCACCGACTTCCGAAAGTAAAGTAATGTGTGGTCTGTGCTAAAGTTATTTATCACTTTTTAGTTTTTGAAGGCGGTTTCTATTTTTTTGAAAAAACTTTTTATTTTTCGCTTTTTAGTGTTGCCTTAACATCCAAATCCATTAGGAAATGGTGACACACTTAAAAGAGATTGTAAGTCCTCCAAAGATTGAAGAAACTAAAACGTCGTCTTAGTATTTTTTTTTTGGGAATTTGTTGATTTTCTCAAAAAGGGCTGTAACAATTTTAGTAAAATTTATATGGGACCATTTCGGAACAAACTCCTTTCGAACAAAGAAAGAATTTTGCAAATCCGTCTATATGACAGAGTTATGCCCGAACATACATAAAAAAAATATATATATATATAAACATTCGAATTGACAATGCTGCGACATTTCATGTCGTAGCATTGTGCTGAAACAGGAGCCTTTTTGGTCTCGTACAGGTTTTATAAGTCTTTTTTTTTATGTTGTATTATTTGTTTAACCCTTATATGTTTCGGTTTACCTGTACGAGGTTTCAAATAAACAATTTTTCTTTCTTTCTTTTTCTTTAATTGATAACCTCCTCCTTTTTGAAGTCGGTTAAAAAATGTTACGATATAAACTATTTGTCTTCGTGCGCAGGCCTCGTACATTTTGGTAATATATATTAACCATTTTCGAGCCACACAATAACTACATGGGTCATTCCATAGTTTCGTGCAAAAAGCATTTCCAGGCTACCAACTCGTAAATTTATGATTTATTGATAATTATTTATATCGCTAAAATTAGTAAAATAGGAATTTTATAGGGAGTATCGTTTATATTACAGGATTATTAAATAGATTTTTCAGGAAAATAAAAAAACTGCGTAAAAATTCATTCCCATCCTTTTCCAAGCAAGGACCTTGGCAGGCATGTTACTATTTACTTACGTGCATTTGAATGAACTGTTTTATTAATACATAATTCAAATTCAAATTCAAATTCATTTATTTGTCCGAATATGGTACATATGATCTTAAATTTATTAAACAGTCTCATCACATTCTGCCACGTGGGGCGCGCAAATATTAGGGTACATTGGTAAGTATATAAAATTATTACAAGTAAATTAAAAATAAGTACTAATTATATAGTGTAAGGCATGTCAGATAAAAGCATACTATTATATCTAGATTTTTGTCAAAATATTATTACAATGTCAAACTATCAAAGAGTCAGAGTATAAAAGATTACAATTAAATTAGGATGTCAAATTATCATTCAAAAAGTCATTTAAATTATAATATCATTTTTTACATAGCAATTCTTTAAGTTCCTTCTTAAAACCATTTAAATTTAACTTTTTCATTTGCTTTGGGAGTTTGTTAAAGACTTGCGGGGCTATACAGAATATGCTCTTCCACATTAATGCGGTTTTGGCTCTACGTCCGCGTAACATATCATTCCGCCTGTTACGTTTAACTGTATCCGATAGGTTGGGAAACAGGTGTGCATTCAGCTTAACAAATAAGGCAGTTTCGTAAATATACATGGACGGTAGTGTTAAAATTTTGTACCTTTTGAAAAATGGTTCACAGCTGTCCGTTACCTGTAGTCTGAACATGGCTCTGATGGATCGCTTTTGTGCTTTAAAAGCTGCTTCCCTATTGGTAGAGTTACCCCAGAATATAATTCCATATCTTAATACAGATGCTACAAGACCCTGATATGCTGTTAGTAGTGCATCTGTATTAACTGTTGGGGCAAGTTTGTATAAGGCATAGGATGAACTACTAATTTTCTTACATAGCCCTTCAATGTGATCCTTCCAATTGAGCTGCCTGTCAATTATCAAACCTAGAAATTTAGCACTATCTACGTCATTAATTTTGTTTTTTTGGTATTGGACCTCCATTTTCGAACTGGGTTTTTTTTGACCAAAGTGCATTATTTGTGTTTTGCCAAGATTAATTCTTAGATTATTATTATTAAGCCAAGAGATTATTGAAGTTACCGCGTTGTTGACATCATCTTCATAGGACTCAGGATTATCATACGCTATTATTATTGTACTATCGTCAGCAAAGAGTGTTATTGGGAAGTCTATCGCTTTGGGTAGGTCGTTAATATAAATTAGGAACAGTAAAGGACCCAATACACTGCCCTGGGGAACACCAAAGTATACTGTGCGTTCTTTAGACAGGTATGTTATTTCCTCTTTAGTCTTTAAGTTTAAGTTAGTTATAGCAGTCAATTGTTTTCTTTTTGAAAGGTAAGAGGTTAATAAGTCCAGAACGTTACCTCTTATACCATAGGTGTCAAGTTTGTTTCTTAAGATAGTATGGTCAACGCAATCAAAAGCTTGTGTCATATCACAATACACAGCACAGACAGGTGTCTTATTATCAATATTACTCATAATTCTATTTAGAAAATCATAAATAGCCATGTTTATTGTCGTGTTCTTCCGGAAACCCTTTTGTTCGTTGCAGAGAATATTTTGCTTTTCTAAATATGTATAAAGTTCATTATAAATATATTTCTCGAAAATTTTGGAAAATATTGGCAAAAGCGCAATAGGTCTATAATTTTGCATTTGTTGCTTATTACCTTTTTTTAATATTGGTTTTACTATAGATACCTTAAGACGGTCCGGAAAAACACCGTGGCTGATACACAAGTTCATAATATGGCTCAAATGTTTGGAGATTAAGTCGGCAACATGTTTTATAATTTTAGTAGAAATATCATCATACCCTACGCTATTAGTGTTTTTAATACATTTTACAATGTTAAATATTTCTATGGGTTGACATGGGGGCATGAACATTGATTTTGGTTTATTTGTGATGTACGCATTCGATCTCCTACCTGCTCCGGGTATTGGCATTATGTTTTCAATGAAATAGTTGTTGAACTGTTCAGCAATTAATTGTGGTTTGTTGATAGTTTTATTTTCAATTTGTATAGTATTTATTGAGTCATTAGGTAGATTAAATTTAGAGTTCTTTATTATTTTCCAGGTCATTTTGCATTTATTGTCAGATGTTTTAATATTGTGGTCATTTTGTGATCGTTTAGTCAGATTAATTATTTTTTTAAATATCTTTGTGTAATTTGAATATTTTGATTTATTTATTTGAGTAGGCTTAAGTCTAGACGTCCATAATAACTGCCTTTTTTTTAAGCTACATAGTTTAATTCCTCGCGATATCCATTTTGGTTTTTGACTAGATGATATCTTAATACGTCTACGGGGGAAGCATAGGTCATAAAATAATTTAAATTGTTCAAAAAATAAGTTGAATGTATCATTTGGATCATCATTGTCATAGATTTCAGAAAATGATAGATTTTCCAGGCAGGTTCTAAATTTAGTAATATTCTCTTGACTAAAGTCCCGTTGTGACTTATACCAATATTTCAGAATACAGTTCAAACGTATGGGACATTTCAGCAATTGCGCAGTGTGATCCGATAGGGAAAATTCTATCACTTCCGTTTTGCATTTCTTATTAAAATTGTGGGCAATGTTATCAATGCAGGTCTGGCTTGCCATCCTGGTTGGTTTTTCTATGGCTAATGTCATGTTAAAGCTTGTTAAGAGATATTTTAGTTCTGAGGTCCTATTATTATTTTTCAATGTGTCAATATTTATATCGCCTGCTATAATAATATTCCTACAATTTCTTCTTGTTAGTAACATTAACACTTGCTCTAATTTGCTAAAAAATACATTTAAATTATCTGCATTTGGTACTCTATAAATACATACTATAACTACCTTATAGCTTGTTAGTTCAATTGCACAGCATTCTATTACATTCGATATTGAAAGTTCTGAAACCTCCAGTAACTCCCTCCACAAATGTCCAGAGCGGACCAGAACACAAGATCCACCTCTCTTACTATTTTGTCTGCTGAAACATGCAGCCAATGTATAATTTGGAACGACAAGGTGGTCCTCGTGACCTGACATCATAAAATGTTCCGTTACGCATAGTACATCGACAGGTTGGCCTTTTTCTGATAGTTCATTAAGACATATAGAAAGTGCGTCTGCTTTGTTAAGCAGGCCCGCTATATTTTGGTGTAGAACATACAGGTGTTTATTCACGAAAAAGATCACTACAAACGGTATTATTCTCGAAATGCTGAATATTTTTACTAGATGACTTATTAGTACATACCTTTTCTTGGAAGTTTTCGGTCTCACTTTTATTTATATTATAATATGTAATGTTAGTTTGAACAGATTTATCAACAACATTGTTATTATACTTATGTTGCATATCTTTGTTGCTACATCTAGATTTCAATTGTGAAGTAACTAATTTCTGGTAGTTTATGTTGTCGATTTCTATATTTATTTTAAAACACATAAAGCGCTTCGATACAAAGTTATAGTTATTAGCACTTACCATGACATCAGATGTGTCAATAAATTGGCAGTTGGGATAGTTTTTCACAATCAGTTTTATGTGTTTATTTAATAGGTTAGTATTTAGAAAGCGATTATTTAGAACATTTAGGATGAACACTTTGTTATTTTTTACTTTATGAAGTGAAGAACATAGCTCTGTTAAAAATAAGTAGGGATTTTTATCGTTACTTCCAATACCTAATACAATAATGTCGTCACTTTTTAGTCTTTCTGATAATTTGTCGAAGTTGGACAGGACTTGTGTACTCGTTGCATATGGTTTTGAGATTCCCGATACCGAGTATATGTTGTTCCATTTATTATTATTTCTTTGTGCTGCTATTTCTTGAGCGAATTCCCGTACTTGTTGGTCACCTAAAACTAATATCTTTGGAGAAGATACGTTGCGGCTCAGTTCTTCTACTTTTTCTGAATTAAAGGAAGAAATGATTAAGTCTTCATGTCGAGTATCTTGGGTCGCTTTGGGTGGATACTTAATAGGTGCGCTTGGACTATTATTTTGGTCTATAGATTGCGCTAAATGTTGAGTCGTGCTGTTCATGATGTCGCACTTAGTTAGTGGGGGATGAAGAGTTTTGATCTCATGGTTTACTGGATCGAAATCTTGGGTCTTTAGGGGTGTAGAATGAGTAGATGTACTAGTCTTTCTAATAGGAATTAGAGGTGTAGAATGAGTTGACGTACTGGTCGTTCTAATTAAATTTCGTTTACGTGAGGACGTCGGTGTCATGTTTTTCATGTCGGCTGATATATTTTTTTTGTATGTATCAATAATTTTCTGACCTTCGCCTATATCCATTTTTAGTCGGAAGTTTTCGCTGTTCAAGTTTTCAATCTCCTGATGTGCTGATTGAAGTTCTTTTGTTAATCGTCTAATTGTTTCGTTGAGGTTGGTTATAGTGTCGCTATCAGTTATGGACGTGCTTGGCAAGCTCTTCATGGTGGTATCGAGTAGTGTCGAATTACTTGTAAACAAATCATCAAGTGAGTTTGCCCGTCGCGGCTTTCTAATTGTTATGTTCTCTAATTCCATTTCAAAGGAGTTCATTTTGATAATATATTATATTAAGTTATGTTTGTTTGCAAATTAATAAAACAAACAATAAAACAATAATGAGTAAGAAAATAAAAACAAAATAAGATAAAATCCAAAAAGCTTTCGTCGTTGTCCAACTGTGATTTGAACCCGCACTTGCGAGACTCGACGTACGGTGCTAGCCTCCGCGCCACGAAACTACTAATTAAGTGGTCTCAAAATATTAAGCTATTTGCTAAGGCAGTAAGTCCAGTGGATGGTCCGTCGTCCTGCGTGACCATATAAGGTAACGAATCGCTCCGCACACACTTCTGATGAATCACTTTGGGTCACGTTCACAGCACATGTCTTTTGTATGCTGATCACTTTTTGAATAGTTTTTTTAATGTATAGGGTGCACTGTTCATTATTTCACTATTTTAACATGAGATTATTATCACTTGTACTTTTTGCTACTGATTTGTATGAGTTTAGACGAATTTTGTGAGTATTTAATATTTAAAAAGTAATAATAACACGGAGCTTCAAATATTTGCATGCGCTTCGTACCATGACGCGCGCTCGAGTCATAATATTAAAGTTGTACTTCTGAGCTATTGAATAAATAATTTCACAAACAATTCATGCAGTAATATCAGAAAAAAAGCTCATTTTCAAATTGTCACACGAAAAAATTCATCACCATCCGTGTTCAGATTTTTTAAAATTACGTAGGTCTGTATGTTCGCGATCTCTAATTTGGCTCGTTTGCTATGCGCTTATAACCGTCAGTGGTCCGCGACATCGGAGCGGGAAGGACTTGCGCCCATCACTGTCGCAATTACATTCATTCTTCACAACGATTTCAGTGCTTCGTCCGCAAAGTGACTCATTACATTCCCTTGATTTAAAAAATAACTGCAGTAAGTAGATAATTTTAATTGCTTGATCTAATTAACCCTAAAACTAATTTTGACCTTCAATTAATATTGAACATGTACTGTAGTTGATAACAATTATATCCTAGAAAATGTTTGATTTCTTCATTCATCTCCACTTCATTACCGTCTTTTCCCTCCAATTTTTTGAGGGATGGTAATGAACGGATTTTGGAAAGAAATGAATAATTTAAATCTTAATTAATTACGATTTTTATGTTTATGTTTACGATGTTTTGAGTCTATTAATGGTATATATGTTCATGTTTTTGCATTTATTTTTTGAGTGAAGTTATACAATCATTATATTTATTTTACATTTTTCAGAATCAACATGGGGAAACCTCGTAAAAAGTTAACAAGAGAAGAAAAGCTAGCAAAATATAGGTTCCGTAAACGTGAAAAATATGCACAAATAAAAGAAAATCCTGAGTTATATTCTGAACAAAAAGAAAAAGAAAGAAGCAGATATTTAGCGAGGAAAGAGAAGAAAAAGATATGCATCATTAAAAACATGACTCCTAGGTCACAACGAGAACAAAGAAGCGGCAAAGAAGCGGTGGCGGAAAAAATCACTAAAATACATAGAAAGAAAAACAGAAAAAAAGAAATTAGAGATGATATTGATGGAAAACTCACCGCCTCAGAGTGACTCGGGTGAATTTGAAAATCTAGAACCTTTGGTGCTTACTGAACCAGGTCAAAGTCAAAATATACCTGATCAATTATTTATTTCGAAGAACAAAATTAGGCGTTTACGTTATAGTTACTAAAAACCATAAAAAAACTAAAAGATAGAATTAGTAATCTAGAAAGAGAAAAGGATGTTTTACGTAAACGAAGAAATGAAACACAAAAAGTGTGTGACTCTGTTGAAAAAAAAGATTTCTTTGTTTTCAGATTTCTTTGTTTTGATAACTGTGACGAGGATGAGATTAATCTATCTGTTCTTCAATGTGACCAGAATGGAGTTACATGTGCCAATGACAATGAGTCTATATTAAGCATAGATACGTCCACTATTTTAAATAACATATATGATTCAGATGTTTTAAAAAACTTACAACCACTAGCAGGTCCAATTGATTTACAGCTATCACCGCTGGTAAATGTAGCTGCATCTATGACTGAGGTCAAATCGGCTAAAGTTAAGATTTTATCTGACGTAAAATTAACTTGGGAAAATCGTAAATTTTATAGGAAAGTAAACGAAAATCTGGTTACAAAAAGTTTGAATCCTGCATTAAACTCTGAACATCAACGGCAATTCGAATCATTTATTAATTTGAATAAGACTGGTAAATCAAACAAAGATGAGAATAAATACTATGAGGAATCAGATGACAGTGATGATTATAATATTTTTTAAGAAACGCTTATGAGTCCTGATTTTATTTAGATTGTTACCAGATGATAGTAAACTTCTCAAGTTTAAATTTATATTATTTTGATAATTCTGTGGCCCAAAAGGATCTATGTTATTATGTTATATAATATAATGGGAATTATACCCCTTTTCCCTAGGGCCAGAATTTTACTAACATTTATTTAGAAAATTATTAAAATTAGAAGTCTGTACCTTCTTGGTTAATATTATTAATCGTAGATTTTGACTTTTAGCAGAGTTTTAGTTTGATGATTGTTTTGTTAGTTTTTATAAAAGTATTTTTAATCTTGTTGTTTTTTTAGATTTTAATGATTCTCAAGTAAAGTGATCATTGTGATTTTGCATCTAAATCCAAAAAAATATAGTTCCTATTATATCTTATTTTTTGTAAACACCAGTGACTTTTAGTAAACACAAATGATTAAACTACACTTAGTCATTTGTTTTTATCATGACTGTTTTTTTTTAAACTGTGATTAACCTATCGTTTTTTTAAATTGATTGAACGGAAACCAAAGTTTGAATAGAAATAAATGTTGATTATTAATATTATATTGGTTTTATTCGCATTCAAATTTATTTTCACAGTTATTTTGCAGTAGGTATTTCATTACCATCCGCTTTAAAAATTACCATCGCCGCTCAATTCATTACGTTCCTTCCTCTTTTCATTACCATCCAATCATGAAATTTCAGTTATCATTTTCTCCGTAACTAAACAAGATAAAAGAGTGCCTTCGAGTTTTTATAAATCTGTAAACGACCAGAATTCGATTTTTTACAAAAAAAATGCGGAATATTTAAAAAGTTTTTGATTCTTCAAAACGGTGTTTTTTGCACGAAACGGTGGTACGACCCACATAACCGATTGTTTTAATAAGTCTAAATATGATGAATACATTCAGAAAATACCAACAATAACGTAATAGAATGCAGGTAGTAAGTAAAAAAGTATAGTAAAGTTCTAAGCACAGCAGTGCACAACGATTTATGACACACGAGTTTGAAAAGACTACGACTAATGAGTTGCGATAAGGAACAATAGAAAAGTTGTACGGTTGAATAGGCTTATCTATACAAGCAAGGTGCTTAAAAATATGTCCTAAGAAGAATGTAATTAGATCCATAATGGCATACCTGTGAACAACCACCTCATAATTCCACAAATGAATTTTAAGTTTAACACGGAGCGACACATTAACTTTTGGAATACACTAGTAGCACTACGAATGATATGGCTCTTAATCTTTTTTTCACATAATTTGGTTTAACACGAACCGAAACAGACTTAATGAAATTAGGAACACTATTTATTTTATTTTTATGAGGTCCTTTTCTGTTTTCAACATCATCAAAGAATACTACTTTTATTTAATTTTTTCGACGCAATTTTGAGAGTTTTGGATTCTTTCAAAAGTAAAAAAAAGGCGTATACTAAAAGATAGATAATAAAATCGTATGTAAGATGGTGTAAGTTTCGTTTAATTATACCTGGTAGATTTTGTGTGATTGTCAATGTTTTGTCCGCGTCAGACACAACTTCACGTGTTAATTAAACTATATAATATGAATATAATTAAAAATATTCACTTACTAAATGATTAAGAGAATGTTCTAGTTTAACATATATTTTTTTCAAATCATTTACACTGCATATTTAGACGTGATTGTCAGATTAAAATCTGTAAAAGTCGTTAAATAGCCCCTTAACGTAGCGATTCAAGAAAGACACAATTATGGGCTTCGCATGATCTTTTTCTCGCGTTGGGACTCTCGCAATAAAGTTAATCTGCGCTTTCAAAACTGGGTAATCAATTTTTGAGCCGATTGGTTGGTTTGAGGAACGCCTTTAATTTCGATGTTATTTAATCTAGTCCACTGCTTCTTAGCATTAGACTCCGCTTCTAATTTTTCTAATCGAACCTGGATAAGATCTACATGCTCCTGTACCTTCTCGACGCGCATAAGACGAGTTTCTAAGTCTTTAATTCTTCCATTAAACTCCTTCAGCTCTCGGTTGGTGTCACAGAGAGATGACTTGAAACCAGCTAACTCGGTGCGCAGTTTAGCAATCTCATCTTTTAGGCATTCTAATGGGGCCAGTTTGTCCGTCAGTAATCTTATTTCTTTTAGTATGAGTGATTCTGTTTCTGTCTCGGGCCTTGGAGATGCTGGGGCTTGGGTGGAGCTTGATAACTTGCATTTGCTGCAGCGCCATGTTAGTTTCCTATCACCCAATTTCCTGTGACCGGCTACCGTTATGCCCGCACAATGAAAGTGCAAAAACATAAGAAATACATACCAAAGCTTTTACTAAACTGTTTTATTTATTGGCTTTTTGTTAGATGAGCCTAACCAACACCTATAGCTAAACGAATTTATACTTTAAAAAAAAATACCTTCTTTTTGCTAATACAAATGTTATTACATTTTTAACACTTTTTTATTTTCTCTAACGAAATAAAATTAAAAAGAAATACTTAAAAAAATATGGTTAAGTGCCAACTATACTTTAAATCTTTAAATGTGAACAGTTTACTATAGCGCCAAACAGTTCAAAAGAACAGTAATGAATAATAGCTAACAGACAGTTGAACAAAAAAAATCAAAAATTTAAAATTGCTAATGTAACAATGTCATCCGAATTACAAAAAAGATAAAATGCTAATTATGCTGTCGTGAAGAGAATATTGAACGAAAAAACGTTCTAAAGGGCCTTTGTCCTAAAAAAAGGGGTTGCTATAGCGACGTTTGTTCAAAAAACACCGGAAAATCGTCGCTTTAGATCTTTTAGAAGACTGTTTTTCCTCGCGCGTGACTTTGCGAATACCAATGACTACAAGTACTGTTGGACAGCTGGCGGCAAGATCTTCATCCGTGCACCAATACACAATCTGATTTAAGGCGAGGTTTTCCTACCGCATACTATTTTGAAGGGGGTGAAGCAGAGGAAGTAACGGCTGCGTAAAGGGGAGCGCCCCGCAATGGCATAGAATAGGTAAGCGCTGCAAGCGTTGTACAGCGCGCTGTACTCAGCGTAAAAGCGGCATGCAGCGGCGCGCGGGCGCTGGGCGCTGCGTCGAGGTATATTTTGTAGTAACGAAAAACAAATTTATTTGTTGCATTGACCAACACTATTTTGGATAATTATTACGTTATAGTAATGTGTCGTTCTTTTCTTAGACTAGTTCTTTTCTTATTACTAAACGTGCTCGCTAATAAATAAATAATAAATACATAATACATACATAATAATTAAAAAATAAATAAATAAATACATAATAAATAAATAAAAAATAAATAAGTAAGTACCTAATAAATAAATAATAAATAAAAAATAAATAATAAATAATAAATAATAAATAATAAATAATAAATAATAAATAATAAATAATAAATAATAAATAATAAATAATAAATAATAAATAATAAATAATAAATAATAAATAATAAATAATAAATAATAAATAATAAATAATAAATAATAAATAATAAATAATAAATAATAAATAATAAATAATAAATAATAAATAATAAATAATAAATAATAAATAATAAATAATAAATAATAAATAATAAATAATAAATAATAAATAATAAATAATAAATAATAAATAATAAATAATAAATAATAAATAATAAATAATAAATAATAAATAATAAATAATAAATAATAAATAATAAATAATAAATAATAAATAATAAATAATAAATAATAAATAATAAATAATAAATAATAAATAATAAATAATAAATAATAAATAATAAATAATAAATAATAAATAATAAATAATAAATAATAAATAATAAATAATAAATAATAAATAATACATAATAAATAATAAATAATAAATAATAAATAATAAATAATACATAATACATAATACATAATACATAATACATAATACATAATAAATAAATAAATAATAAATAAATAATAAATAAATAATAAATAAATAATAAATAAATAATAAATAAATAATAAATAAATAATAAATAAATAATAAATAAATAATAAATAAATAATAAATAAATAATAAATAAATAAATGTCAACGCTACAATATTTTGTAGGCGCTATAACTTGTTATAATTACACCTAGGTACATATAATTAGGTAGGTAGGTAGGTATATAAGCTTACTTTTTAATTTTGCCTTTATTCAGATAAATTTGAAATAATGTGTAGGTAAAAAGGGAACACAACCACAACACACATCAAAGGAAAGGTAGGTACAGAGGCCAGCATATCAAGCTACAACAATGTCAAATTACTTTGATAGATTTTCAACGTTATTACAAAAGAATAAGGTTCATATTCATTTGGGAAAATTGTACAGTTTGGTATGGGTTATTTATTTATTTATTTTAATCTTACCTACATCTATCATTACAGATTTGGGATCCAATGCGATAGAGTGGCCTTACATGCTAAATCCTTAATCTACATCCAATAAAAATTACACAATATATTCTAAATCTTAACCTAAATTGAAATAACATATTATATACAATGTAGCTGTTGCGAGTTCACTCAAGTTGCACCACAACAAATCAACCCTCTCGTGAACCTCGTTCACCACACGCATGGCTCTGGTGAGAGGAGTCCTCGCCAATAGGTTGGTTCTGGCTGCAGGCACAGCAAGCAGGGGCGGGCGTCGCCGCCTCCACACGTACCTGTCTGGCACGCAGAGTTCCAGGTGCCGCAGCACTCCCGGGTTATGCGCCTCACCACGCAGTAGCTTTACTACATACGCTGCGAGTGCAAAGTCCCGTCGCACCTTTAACGTGTTGTACCCTACCATACCTAGTACAAATAGTGTAGGGTACATCAATGGGTACAATGGATATACCCCATGCAACTTGAAGTACAGGTGTCTTGTGAACTTATTTTGGACACGTTCCAACATGACACTATATTTCGCCTCATAAGGAGCCCATATGACTGCACTATGTTCAAGGTGACTCCTGACTAGTGCGTCATACAACACCCTGAGTGTCGTGATGTTGGTAAACCCCTGAGCCTGCCTGAGTACGAAACCTAGGTTACGGTATGCCTTCTTACAAATTTTATTTATATGCTCACGGAAGGTTAGCTCCTGAGTGAAGATTACCCCTAAGTCTCGTACCTGAGACACTCGTTGCATCGGCGCATCCTCTACTTTGTATTGATAATACAAAGGAGTCCGGGCGCGAGTGAAAGACATCACCGAGCATTTGGCTACATTAAAATAAAGTTTGTTGTCGATGCTCCACTCGACCACTCAGTTGATGTCGTCCTGCAGGCGTTCACAATCCGTCTGATCCCTAACCTTGAGCAGCAATTTCAGGTCATCTGCAAACAATAAACACGTCCCATGTCTGACGACTTCCGGTAAGTCATTTATCATTATAATAAACTCGAGAGGCCCTACATTGCTACCCTGGCTCACGCCAGACCTTGTATAATACAGTCGAGATTCGCAGCCATTGTAATCTACATATTGCTTACGATCCTTCATATAGCTTGCGAAGAACTGCAGCAGAGGCAGTGTACATCCAATTTTTGCAAGCTTTCTTAATAAGACGTCATTATCGACCGTATCGAACGCCTTTTTAAAATCAAAGTACGCAGCATCTACCTGTACTCCAGAGTCTACAGACGGTACCACCTGCACCATAAAGTTGAGTAGGTTAGTGGCAGTGCTGCATCCCGGCCGGAACCCGTGTTGCGCATCTGATAGACGCGCGCGCACTTGTCCCTGCATGGAACGCTGAATGGCTGACTCCAGTACTTTAGCAGGCGTCGATAGTACAGCTACCGGTCTATAATTACAGATATCCGGACCAGATTTTCCTTTAGGAACCGGAATAACGCGCGTGATCTTCTACCTAGGAGGGAACGTCACTTGTTCTAAACATGCATTAAAAATGTGAAGTAATGGTTCCGCCAGTACCCTCCCACAGTCTCGGAACAGAAACGCTGGTATACCGTCTGGGCCAGACGAACGTTTTGGCTTGAGACTTCTAAGCGCCTGCTGAACTTCCGAAAGACTCAGCGCCTCAATATGCACACGCGCACTAGTCGCGCCGACCCCCGCCGCCGCCGCGCCCGCGTCCAGTAGGGGTGGCTCTTTGCTGTACACAGACTCAAAAAAGTCTGCGAACTGCCCAGCACACTCTTCATCCGTTAAATGTTGACCGTCTTTTATAATACTGTACTTATTGGTGTTTTTTTGTTTTGACCTAATATAATCCCAAAACGATTTCGGATCCTTAACTAATTGACACTGAATTTTATGTTTATGTTCTATATGCGCTATTTCTATTGATTTTTTTATACAGGTTCTACACTCTGCAAATTTGTGATAATCGCTACTCAACTTTGTTTTTTTGAATATTTTATGAAGTCTGGCTTTAATTTGTATATTTTTTATTATTTCGCTTGTATACCATACTGGGTATACGTACCGCGAATTTCCACTACTACGTTTTTTCCGCGGCACGCACCCATCTATCGTATAATTAATGTTATCATAAAAGAAGTTCAACATCTCTTCCAAATCACGTATTTCATACAATTTACTCCAGTCAATGGAAACTAGTCTAAAATATAACAATTGAAAATCGGCCTTATTCCAATTCCACTGTGGTCTAATATAGCGAGCACTAGTACCGCAGGCGCCGGCGGGGGCCGTATGCGGGGCGGGGGCGGGGCGCACGCTGACCGCTAGCGGCGGGTGGTGCGCGTCGACAGGCACCAGCGCCTCGTCCGCCGCCACCACCGTCACTCCTCCGCTAATGCCTGCACTCAGAACCAAATCCAACTGACGACCTAAACAATAGGGTACTGTGTTACTCTGAGTGAACTCGCAATATGACAAAAAACAATCGTAATAGTTATTAATATTAACAGGACATGAATACAAGTTAAAATCACCGATTACAATAACTTCTCCATAACTATCACACATTCTTTCTTTTATTCTAAATAACAACAAATAATCATTTTCCGAGCTACCTGGCGGAATGTAGATAACACAACACATAAACCAAATTGACCTTGCATGAGTGTAATCGCATTTGCTTGAGAGTCTAGGCGGGCCGTAATATCCACCCGGAGCTGCTTTAGTTCATCCAGTAACACGGAATCCACGTCTCTTAAAATTATCGGCAAGGACTGGGCTTGGCTCCCTCGCTTGGTGTTCACATTATCAGGTATAGTGGTTATGTGTAATTTAGTGGTATCCATTCTGACAGGTGTATCTATATTTCCGCGTTTTGGATTTAAGCAAACACACTCCGGACATACCCATTTCTTCTTATATGCTAGGGTAAATGTCTTAAAAGCATCTAGTGTAATTTTGAGACAATTTAAATCATACCCTCTCCTGCATTTGTCATTTGAGCATTCCATAAAGAAGCTATCTGTAATACTTGAATTGCAAGCGCTGCACTGCTTCGCCATTATTTTGCAGTTATAAATCTAAAATACGTCTATATGTGAGTGCAACGCCAAGCGCTCCACGTCTCGCTGCAGTGCGACAAGGACGAATTATTTGTCGCGCGCAGCCTGTCTCTTTCCCCCGAGGTGAGGAAGAGCTTACCTCAGCCTTGCTAGCGCGCACGATATTGTACTCGCGAATTAAAACAGCGAAAAAGTTCACTCCACTTTTGTACTTAGTTCACTTGTTGCACGAAAACATTACGAGTCAATATTCCATGAATTACAACACCATTTTTATGGGTAAAATTACGAATAAATTGCGAATAAAGCGTCCGCATTCGACCGCGTCTACGTGATATCCTGGTTGATGTACTGGCGTCTATACCTTCCGTTCTAGTTGGTTCCTCGTAACAAAAAGTACAAAGACGGAACAGGATAGGATTTTATTTCATAGTAGTATACCTACCTACTTAGCGAATGAACAGTAAATTGAATTTATAACAAATAAGTAAATAGGTACTTACTTGCAAAATTGCCTATGAGATTTTATGCTGGCACTTCACATGGCGTATTTGTGCAAATATTCGCCTTATTTGGATAATACAAAATCGACTTTATAGCAATAACAATAGGGTACATTTCATTGCATCGCAAAATTGCCTATGAGTTTTTATGCTGCCACTTCACATGGCGTATTTGTACAAATATTCGCCTTATTTGGATAATACAAAATTCACCTTATAGTAATTGAAATAAAGTCGATTTTGTATTATCCAAATAAGGCGAATTTTTGCACAAATACGCCATGAGAAGTGCCAGCATTATACGAGACGGTATGGTTGGCGTAGTGGTTAATAAGTGATTATTTTGCTTCTCGCGCTGTGGTGTATCGTGGTTTTGGTCCCCGCATGGAACAAATATTATTTTGTTTTGTTCTTGATCTGAGTGTACGTGCATGAGACATAGTATGTTTGTACCTACACATTATTTCAAATTTATCTGAATAAAGGCAAAATTAAAAAGTAAGTAGTTATACCTACTTACCTACCTAATATATGTACCTAGGTGTATTATAACTAGTTATAGCACCTACAAAATATTGTAGCGTTGATATTTATTTATTATTTATTTATTATTTCTTTATTATTTATTTAATATGTTTTTATTATTTATTTATTATTTATTTATTACTTATTTACTTTATATTTATTTATTATTTATTTATTTCTTATTTATTTATTTATTATTTATTTATTGCTATTATTATAATTATATATACCTAACTATGGGAAATGTTAGTAATCTAATTATGTATTTTAAAAGTAAAGCGAGTAAGCAGGCACTTACCTACCAACCATTTTTTTTTGTAACATAAATCGGTGTTCCTTTAATTTTAATTTTATAAATCTTCTTCCATTTATTTTATTGCCCATTTTAATAAATACCTAATCACGGGGACGAACTTTGACTAAAATATTATACGTATTATTTTTGTACAAAACAGCGATACAACCTTCCGCTCCGGTGTCTCGACGGGTACTGGTCGACGGTCGGGGCCGTCAGAGGGAACGCGACCGCCCGTTAGATTTAGGAATTACGTAGGTTATTATTTATTTGTGGGAAAATTATAGCTTAAAAGAAAAAAAGTTTTTTTCCGATATTTTAAATAATAACAAGCTACTTCTATTGGTATAACTTTCATATCATTTAGTGATGCGATCTCGGAGTAATCGACGTTTTAAGTTTTAAATTAGGGTCATCTTTATATTTTTTTTCTAACGAGTAAATTGTTATTAATTATGTTTCTGTCTTTCCGAAAGACTAGATAATATGTTATATTTTGATAAAATACCAATTTCATAATTCTAGGTTTTTCTTAAAAATAAATACAGACGTTCAAAAATTAACAAAAATTGCTAATATTCGGAATACCTCGCCTTAAATAAGTTAAAAGCTGAGCTCAAAATGTGACTAGTTATTTTACTCATAATTGCCTTTATTGTTTTCGTTTTAAGGTCTAGTATTTTTTTGATTTTGTTCTTTAAAACAAAGGACAATGCCAAGAATTGGCCGCCAGCGGACACCTTTTGAAAGATAATCAAAAAATATAACTTTTTAAAATAGGAATTATCCGATTAATGCTACCTGTCCAAATAAGTCTACGTAATCACAACAAACAAATAAGTCATTTAACTTATTATCAACACGACAGCCATTTTAACATGTAGTTTAGTGTTGCCATTATATGGTCAATTTATGTCAATTCATTTATTTAATAAGTCTAATCGATTACGGATTAATTAATAATAATATAATATTGGTTTAAAACAAAAAATAGGTTCTGGAAATCTAAAACCCGACAGTAAAAAGAAATACAACGGCATAAAATACACTACTTGAGTATTATATGACTGTAACTTCAGGAAGCGCTTATAATATTGGTAAATACGTTAGAGTTTTTTTAAAACTGATTTTATGTATTACTATGGTTAGCAAAAAGTTTTTCTGCTGTCATGGACATTTAAGTTTCTGAACGAAACCTACTCGACTTTACACTTTATTCGACAAAAATTATGTTAATAAACACCTCAGCCTATCCAATAGTTTACACATACATAAACATAGAATGGTAAAATCACTGTATTCTTTATAGCTTTAACGTAGTTTGAAAAAAATAAAAAATAATCGAGACTAAAAATCGATACAACTAATCGATTATTTTTCAAAATATGGCAACATTATCCTTTGACGGATGATGTAATGTTTAATATGTATAATTGTGTATGTATTTGATTTGACAATCTGCTCAATAAGCGCGCTCACTATAATAGTGAGTCATTGAGACAGGCACCTGAAAATGCAATTGATTATTATTTCATATTAATGTCACTGTAAATGGTGAGAAAGAATGACATGGGTAGCATAAAAGTCAACAGATTTTGTTAGTTTGTGTAGATGTCGAAAATTCTACCAGTGTCAAAGTGAAAACAAACATGGAAATGAAAAGTGCAAATTATAATTTATAATTCGGCATTGCTTACCATTAAATAAAAATACGATGAATTGTACAGCAAAGCAATGGGTTCTTTCACAACAGGTAAGCTTACTCATCTACATTAATCCTTTAGAAAACCATGATAACATAGGTAACAACATATACAACCTTGCCCTTAATATGACCCACTGATCCTTTAGTAATTAAAAAAAGTAATTTCACATAAGCATTATGAAACATTTTCATACAAGACTTAGTAAAAATATTTTTTATAAATATTTCGAGAAACTAACAAAATCTGTTGACTTTTATGCTACCCACTTCATTCTTTCTCACCATTTACAGTGAAATTAATATGAAATAATAATCAATTGCATTTTCAGGTGCCTGTCTCAATAACTTGGTCACTTTTTTTTTGTTTTGGACTGCAGTATAGAATGAAATAAGACATGCAGCAGAAAGTCTCACTTTCTACTGCTTGACTCATTTGTGTTAGCTGTGGTCGCTCACTACATAGACAAAGAAATCACCTGCTGTCTCAAGATTCTCCAGAAGAAAACCAAATAAGAAAAAACATTTCTAGACAAATTGCTCCATGTCAGGTAGGTACTTAAGGTTTCAAATAAATAGTTTTTATATTTCAGTTTATGGTGTGAAATATTTAGATTTATAATATTATTCAATCACACTGAAGCAAATGAGTCAACACAAAATTCATCACAACGGCAAGAGATATTTTTACCAAATTATGTAAGCTTAGCGCTGCTGCTTTGTTCCTAGATCTTCAAGTTCTGATCACCTTACTGCTCCAGCATCACTAAGAGTAACACTTTTCTGTGAATCTTAAATATTATGTACCCGTACAATGCAGAATTTGCAATTATCATCTAACAAGCAACTCATTGGACTTGTTCGGAGACTTTACAGAAAACCCAATACTAATTTTAGTTCATCCCACATCAAAGAGTTTGCTTCTTTGCTGCAGCAGAATATGTATAAACATTTAGATATGTATAAAAAATATGTATAGATATATATGTATAAATAAAAAATAGTTAGATACCTATGTATAAATATTTAATAAATATTTAGTATACCTAAATATGTATTTTATTTTATATTTAGTATAAATAGGATAAACATATCAATTAAAACATGCCAGGTCTTAATATGGAGAGCACATTAGATTAAATGGATGTTATCGTATTGAGGTTTCTTATGATAGGAGAACCAGTATTTTGGAAGGTTCACTTTTTGAAAATGATTGCTCGTTATTAAGGGCCCGAGTCCAAAGCAGGCATATTAGCCGAAAGACATACTTTGTCTATATTTTTACATGGAATAATGCCACTGGAAGTGCAGCCATTTATCAGTAGGTACTGCTGTAATTGTATTGTAGGCCGCAGAACTGTAGGATGTGTCTGTTGTCTGGTATCTTGGATGGGCATGGCACCAAACCAATATAGTCCCTCCAGCACAGTTTTAAGACGGTGTGTTGGTATATGATGCTGATGATGATAGTACAGGTAGGTAGGGTAGGTAGGTAGGATAGTTCCGTGCTGAAATGATAGTGCTTAAGCGTTTATATCTTAATCCGTCAGAAAATCTTTTAATCGCGAGTTTCTCATTTATAGGTCTCAGTATCTCGCATGCCTTTTCGTTACCATCTGCTTGCGCAATAGTGAGATCAATAAATAATTCTGAGAGTTTATTTCCATATTCACTAATAGACATATTATTTTGATTTAAATTATTCAATTGACAAAGTATTGAATTTGCTGACTTTTTCGTTAGTAAATAAGTTTTGATGTCTTGTATAAGGCTCGCTATGTCATCATAGCTGCTGTTTAATTTTAATTTAGCAGTTTTAGTTAGTCTTGTTTTCAAAACAAAAGAAATTAACATTTTTTCCTGATCAGGATCCTTAAGGCAACTGTTATATAATTCTACAGTGTCTATGATTTTTTCTGTCGTATTTTCTGAACCATCCATAACGGGTATTAAAGCGCTCCGTATTTATAAATAGTTTTTATACAGTTTTTACAAACTTTCGGTTCAGTGTTGGTGATAAGTTTGTTTTTGGACATACATACTATTTGTGAGTTGAAGAAATTAGACATAAACATTACAAATAAGACTTATCTTTAAAATAATAAGTGAACTTTTTGTTAAAATACCCAACTGCACTGAGCTTTGACGCGAGCGCGTAAGCGACGCCGTTTTCCGCACACTTAAGACCTTTTGGTCGCGAACTCCGAGTCACTTGCTCGTTGCGGGCATATATTAGTGTGCGCTTTCAACAGCTAGCGACATAATTTTTAGTAGTGGGCCTTTGTTCGTGTGCACTTTTTTTGGAAGTCATTATATTAGTCGTGCGTTAGCGACAGCAATACTATCAATATTAGGTTGCATTCTGACACTCAGTACAGGTCGCTGCTAATTAGCTAATTAGTAGATTGTTTATTTGCTCCACTTTGGCATACGCTTTTTGAATATCTTCTGTTATTAATTCATCTACGACTGTTAAGAAGTATGGCAAGCGTACTTCGATCACCACCCAGAAGTCATGCTTCTAATCCAGACATATCATCACTTGCTGACGCCGAGAGCAACGTTTCTATTAGGAAACGTAAGAAGCCGGAGTGCGAACATAGTGATTTGCTTGCCTCTATTCAAAGGGACCTAAAGAAAACGCTCGATGAGTGGAAAACAAGCTTAGATTCCAAGCTGGTTAACATAAATGATAGTATAAAATCCATCAAAACAGACTTAGAAACATATGTTACTGAAACTAAAAAAGAATTGGATTTTCTTCGAAAGGAAAACACATCACTTAAGCAACGTGTCGCCGAATTGTCAGTGGAGGTCAGTGAAGCGACTACTTCAACCGATTTTATTTCCAAACAGTATGATGACTTCGTGAAAAAAATTGATAATTTAAAAGACCGCACAGTGAGTCAGAATGCTATATTGGCCCTTGAAGCGAAAGTTGATGGTTTAGAACAACAAGCCCGGCATTGTAACCTGGAAATCTCCAACATTCCGGAAAAGCGTGGAGAAAATCTTATTAATATACTGAACGATATTGGCAAGCACATTGACTGCTCAATCCCACGAGAGGATGTGATCTCAGTGCATCGTGTTCCACATGCTTTGTCCAGCACAAGACCTAAAAATATAATTGCAAAATTAAAAACACGTATCTTGCGAGACAACCTTACAGAAGATTCCTTAATAAATCAAAAGTCTAGCTATAATGTTAGTAAAAAATAAATTAAAAAAGTATGCTAAACTGAATAAAATTATTAAAAACTGTCGTAAATTCAAAAAACAACAAAAACACAATTCCAAAAATATTCAACTTAGGAAAGAACGTGTTGCTCTTATTAATAAATTGAATAATTATCAAATAAAATTAGAAGATAGTAAGAACATTTATGAAATAGACACTCAGCGCTTACAATCAGAAATAAAGGTTCTGGATGACTCACTAAAGTCTCTTTATAGTAAATATGTAATATCTGAAAACCAAATAAAGAAACACATTCTGGCCGCTAATGAGTTGGTGGATTTGTGTAACTATAATGCAGACAGAATAGACTCGCTGACTCTCAGCAACAGCCAGTGTTCTTGTCAGAGGGAGGACCCATCTCAAGCTGTGAGTACACAGGGCTGTATCCCCAACCAAGAAGGCCTAAATAGTGTAAATGAAGTGCCACACCCAGTATCTAGTACTTGTTCCCTTAATAGTAGTCAAGCTAGTATTTCAGTGATGTTTTCAGATAGCATAGGAAGAGGTATAGGGAAATTGATTAGTAATAACCTCACCTATTACACTTTAAACCACTGTACACCTGGGTCATCGTACAAACATATAATGTCATCAATAAATAAATATGAATATAATCCTTCTACCAATATTTCTGTATTTATAGGTAACAGTTTAAGGGTCAAAAAGGAGGATATTACTGACAGTGTTACAGAGATTTTGAATATTAATTGTAATAAAATAATTTTATGTGCATTCCCATATTTTGAACATTTAAGTAACAGACAAAACAGTTATATATACTGCTTATTTAACATTAAATAAGCATGTGCATTTTTTAGTAAGTCAACATAGTGACAAACTTTTGTTTTTTTGACACCAACATTTTTGTTGGAAAATTAAAATCGACTAGGGATACTGTGTATCTACCCATTAGGTTTAGACATCAAATAGCGCGGCTATTAGCTTATAATATTATCTCAGACATAAGTAGTATGTCGAAGTCTTGTATTATTAACTCCACAACAATTAGTAATGATACTAATAATGAGGTGGTGACCCTAAATAATTGTAGCTCTCATGCTATAAATAATTATACAAACTGTACGAAAGAGGGTCCATGTGTCATTATGGACCAGCCATCTATTGATGTGACTTTCACTCCGGATAATCATTTAAACTAGTTTGTAAGACAATAGAAGGTAGTAATATAGCTATACCTACAAACAACAAGGTCCCTTCTTGCTCTCAAAAAGTTAAGATGCAAAAACAGCAGAATACCTTGAAATTATTTCATCAAAATATTCAAGGTATTTCATCCAAATTATTAGAAATTGAATTGTTTTTAGAAAAAACCATGTTTGACATTGTTTGTTTTACTGAACATTGGTTGAAGGATTACCAAATGCTAATTAACTATGAAAACTATACTGTGGGCAGTTGTTTTAATCGTAAAGCTAAGTCACGTGGAGGCTCATTAATCTTAATAAAAAATTGTTTAAAATATAAACAAAGGAATGACATTGTTGGCCTATCGGTTGAACATTGCATTGAACTATCCTGTGTCGAGCTGGATAAGCATATTATAGTGTGCGCGTACAGACCCCCAAGTTACCAAAACTATTCCTTATTTGAGTCGGTAATGGAAGATGTCCTAGCGAAACTCGCACCGTGTAGCAAATCCATAATTATTTTAATTTTTTTTAAAATAATTTGAATAGTAGTCAATTATTAAGCCTTTTTAAGTCATTCAATTTGTCAAATGTATTTATGGAACCTACTAGAGTAACTTCAACTACTGCTACCTGCATCGATAATATTTTTTGCGATTGTGACTATTTGGATAAAGCTATTGTTAATTATCTGCCATCGGATCATAGCGGACAAACGGTAACTTTTATGTTTAAAATGTCTATGACAAAAGTGCAAATACAATTTAGACCATTTACAACTGGTAAATTAAATAGATTCAATAGTTCCCTAAATGATAAGTTAAGTGCTCTGGACCATAATAATAACAATGCAAATAAATTATATGATGATTTCTTTTCTGTGGTGGAGACTGAATTTAATAATACTTTCGAAAAAAAGGTAAAACATATTAGCCCTAAGTTTATATTTAGTGACTGGGCAACTAGGGGGATTAGAAAAAGTAGGGAAAGATTGTTTGAGCTGTATGACCTTAAGCCTTATATTAATACAGATACTTTCAACAAGTATGTTACTACTTATTCTAAAACTTTTAGAAATACTTGCATGGTAGCTAAAGCCCTATACATTAGCAATAAGATTAAATCGGCAGACGATAAAATAAAGACAGTTTGGAAAGTTATAAATAACGAGACTAACAAGAAAAAAGTTCGTAACACTGAATATACATTGGAGACATCACATGGTCCCATAAGCTCTAACCTAGAAGTAGCTCATGAATTTGTTAATTTCTTTACTAGCATACCAGCTAAAACCACGGAAGCTTTAAATTCCTCACCTGACGTCTCAATTGCGTTATTAAAAGAGAACGTTCCAGGCTGCCCGGTAGAATTTCAATTTAAACATATAAACCCCGTAACAGTCTTAAAAGCATTTCGGCAAATCAAAATAAAATTAACTGAAGATTTGTGGGGCATGTCTATTAAAGTTTGCACATCTATAATTGAAACAATAGCGCCTTATTTGGCTATAATATTTAATATGTGCGTAGACCAGGGAGTTTTCCCAGATCTAATGAAATTTAGTAAGGTCATACCACTTTTCAAATCCGGGGACAGTAAAGATACCAATAATTATAGACCCGTGTCCGTGTTGCCGGTTTTCAGCAAGGTATTTGAAAAGATAATGCTAAATCAGATGCTTGTTCATTTTAACACAAATGACATTTTACACGAGCATCAGTATGGTTTCACCAAAGGACGTTGTACGACTGACGCCGGCGTCACTTTATTAAAACATATATTTACCGCGTGGGAAGAGCCGCAAGATGCCATAGGAATTTTTTGTGACCTCTCCAAGGCATTTGATTGCGTAAATCACGACACGTTACTTTTGAAACTTGAGCATTATGGACTGGGTAAACTTGCGCTTAGTTTAATAAAATCTTATCTGTATGACAGACAGCAGCAAGTTCAAATAAATGGAGTGAATTCATGTGGTTTACAAGTAGAAATGGGAGTCCCACAAGGGTCAATATTAGGTCCTTTCCTCTTTTTAGTTTATATTAATGATCTTCCCCGTTTATTTAAAAACCAACCACAAATGGTGTTATTTGCCGATGACACCTCTTTAATTTTTAAGATAAATAGACGGGCTAATAATCTCGACAATGTAAATAACACCTTACTTCAGGTCAAAAATTGGTTCACAGCCAATAACTTAGTATTAAATGGAAAAAAAAAACGAAATGCATCAGATTTGCTTTACCTAATGTCAAAAGCACTGATTGCGATATAGTATTGAATAAAGAGAAACTGGAATTCGTTGATGAAACTGTTTTCCTGGGAATCACGCTCGACTCAAGGCTACAATGGGGTCCTCATTTAACATCTCTCGCAGGACGACTAAGTTCGGCAGCATATGCTGTCAGAAAGATCCGGCAATTTACTGATGTGGATACCGCGAGACTGGTCTATTTTAGTTACTTTCATAGTATTATGTCTTACGGTATTTTACTTTGGGGGCGAGCTGCAGACATCGAGTCTATCTTTATTCTGCAGAAAAGAGCAATCAGAGCCATTTACAATCTACGTATGCGCGATTCTCTAAGGGAACTGTTTAAGGAAATTAACATAATGACGGTACCTTGTCAATACATTTATGAAAACATTATGTACGCTAGAAAAAATCTGCATCTTTTTGGTAAAAGAAGTGACAGACATAACTATAGTACTAGAAACAGGGACCAACTAGTTCAACCAGGTTTCAGGCTGGCTAAAGTAGATTCGTCTTTCATGGGGTTCTGTCTAAAGTGTTACAATAAAATACCTCCCCACATTGTTCAACTTAATGAGACAAAATTTAAGTCCTATTTTAAACGCACACTATGCAGCCGAGCATATTATAAATTGGATGATTACATCACTGATAAAAATGCTTGGCTGGATGCTGGTCTAGCTCCACAGCCATAAGGGTTCATAGATTTATTGATTAGCATTGGTGACTATTTTTTGGAGCTGCTGAAGATGTAGAACTACATTATCTTTGCATTGTATAAACTCAAACTATTAGTATTATATAATTTTGCATAGCACATACATGTGAGCACTATGTACTTTAAAGCCACCATTTACGAGATGTCTTTCGTTGACTTGAATATGCCCTGGCGGTTGAGTGTTTGTCATGCTCACTTGAATGTCTCGCTGATGGTGGCGCATGTGTTGGATCATTTGGTTCCCTTCAAAATGGTTGAACTAAATGGTGCCGATCCGTGCGTCATGTTCGTGAACGGGCGCCGTCAGTTGAGACTGGTCATCTCTTAGCTGCCTCGGTTATTTTAAATTTATTTTGAATTGTCTAATTTCATTGCCACTAGACCTCTTTTAACGTGCACAACTTGTTACATTGTTCTCACATTGTACCTCTAGATTCAACATGAATGATGTAACCTAAATTTGTATATTCTATTGATTTTAAAAGACTGTTCATGGAGTTTTTTGCTCGTTCTTCTCCATAGAAACCTACTGTTTGGAACGAGCAACTAGCTGCAACTTTTTGACTGACTGACTCCTTGACAATTCAAAAGTGCCTGTAAATGGTTTATTTGAAATAAATGATTTGAGTTTGAGTTTGACAACGTCATATGTGCGTGTCGACTGAAAAAAGGACTTAGCTCTACTCAACTGGGCATTCCAGGCGTATCTCATTCTATCTTCATCAATGAACACCTGACTCTCAAAAATAAGCAACTTCTGAGAGAAACACGCGAAGCGGCTAAGAAGCACGGCTATAGGTTTGTGTGGGTCAAACACTCCACAATTCTCGTTAAGCATTCAGAAAATTCTGCAACATTATCTATTAAATGTACCAACGATTTGGATAAGATCAAAAGTGTTAGTACTAACCCTCAATATTTTTTTACACTACTCGGTAGTTTAACCTTACTTACTTACTCGTAATATCTACCATGGCTAATAATTGTATGAATAAGAACGATATAAGTATTTACTACCAGAATTGTAGAGGTATACGTACAAAACTCAATACTCTATACATGAACATCCTATCAAATTGTTATGACGTGATCGTATTAACCGAGACCTGGCTTACTCCTTCGATATTCGACAGCGAGTTTTTAGACAATCGTTACGTGGTTTTTAGATGTGACCGTAACCGTGCTGCCACTGATAAATCTGACGGAGGGGGTGTACTTATCGCAGTATTACGTGAGTTGAGCCCCGTTTGTGTCTCATTGTCCCAATTTAATACCTTAGACCTAAGTAAATTTTATGAACATATAATAGTCACCATTCCTAGCTCTAATAATACGAAACAAAACCTGATTAGTGCCGCCTATATTCCTAGCAGTTCACCGAGTGCTGCATACAAAGTTCACTTTGAAACACTAAATAATATGATCAATTCATTAAGTATTAACAACTTACTACTACTAGGTGATTACAATATACCGGATGCTAACTGGTTAAATCTAAACTCTTCTGATAGTTATCTGACTTGCTCAGGTCAGACAACTACTTGTAACCTACTACGGGACTTTATGACCATACACGATGTCAAGCAATTTAACCACCTCAATAATATTAACAATCGCATACTTGACCTCCTTATTTCCAACACTATCTGCTATGTTTACCCACCTCATCAGAACTCACTACAAGTGGACACCCACCACCCTCCATTTTACACTATCGTGTCAATTTCGATAAGATTCACCCAAATGAAATGTCTTGACACACCTAGATATAGTTATCATAAAGCGGATTACAATTTAATTAATAAAGACATTAAAGAGGTTGAATGGAAGTTAACGTTGGACAATGAACCGACTGAAACCTCTATTGAAATATTCTACAATATCATATATGGCATAATAAAAACCGTATCCCACTGTCAAAACCTAAGAACGCAAAATTCCCTATCTGGTTTTCACCTGCCCTTATTCACATATTTAAATATAAAAAAAAAATCTGGACCAAATGGAAAAAATATGGAAACATTTCAGATTACGAGGTATTTTCTTTATATCGCACCCGTTTTAGTGTTGAGTGTTGCAAATGCTACTGTAAGTATATAAATACTGTCGAAGACAGCATCCCCAAAAATATTAAATATTTTTGGACTTACATAGCTAACCGACAAAGCAAGTCTGGAATTCCATCCCAAATGTATTACAGTAGTCAGTCGTCTAACGATCCACAAACAATATGCAATTTTTTCTCATCATTTTTTCAATCAGTGTACGAAACCTCGACACTCAATAATAGCTGGCGTCCTGCACTTGATCAAATTCATGACAATAATGTTGCTTTAGATAGTATATACTTCAGCCTCTCATTAGTCCTCAACCAATTAAAGTTATTGGATACTACTAAAGGACAGGGCCCAGACGGTATACCTCCTAGTTTTCTTAAAAATACAGCTGAGACAATTTGCGTGCCACTTCACTTAATCTTCAACAAGAGTATTAGCACTGGTATATTTCCCACAATCTGGAAAAAAGCTAACTTAATACCAGTTTATAAGAACGGCTCCAGGCAGAAAGTTGAGAATTATCGGCCTATCTCAATATTATCTGCAATTGCTAAACTCTTTGAAAAACTTATTCACCTCAAACTCTATCCTTTCATTCAACAAAACTTAATATCAGAACAACACGGTTTCGTTAAACAAAAATCAACCATTACGAATTTAGTGATTTTTACTAACTTTTTATTTAATAACATGGATAAACAGACACAAACGGATGCAATTTATACAGACTTTAAAAAGGTGTTTGATAGGGTGGACCATGAAATATTATTAAATAAAATAGCTTTCAACGGGATTAGAGGTAATTTATTGCGCTGGTTCCATTCTTATATAAACAACCGTATTCAAACAGTAGTAACCCATGGATATCACTCGGATACATTTATCGCTACCTCTGGCGTACCACAAGGATCGATTCTTGGGCCTATGTTATTTATTATCTACATTAACGATATTGGCAACTGTTTCCATAATAGTAATTTCTTATTATATGCTGATGGAGTGGTCGATCGACTTCTAGTGAGAACGGTCGCGTCACACACGCTCATGCACAAGTCCGCGCTCGTGCAAAAGTGTTGATGCAGCAGCCTATTCCGACGCGTTTTGACGACACGGTCGTCGCGATGACCTACATTCCACCGTAAGTGAATCATGTATAATTGTGCAAATAAATGGTAAGTTATAGTTTTTAAAATTATAACTTGTACTCTATTATGACCTCACCAAACAAAGTAGTCCTCGTAACTGAGCTCGAGCATCAGTTGTTCACTCGGTTCAAAGAGGAACAGAATGAGCGCATACAACTGCAACAGCTAGTAAAAGACCTCAGTAGTCAGATAGAAGCGCTACAACACCAACTGAAAGTCATTCAGGAGCAAAACAATGTTACCTCAGAGAGGGAACATTCAACGATCGATAAACCTCAGAGTGCAGTCGAATATGGAACTGACGAAGAGGAACTTGCCAGAGAAACAGAGTGGGTACGGCAAAAAAGTAGGAAAAAAAGGAAGTTAAAGGCTTCACTGTCTCCTCTTTCTCAGGGAGGAATCTTGAATGAATCTCAGGCCAGTACAAAGCCCGAGAAAACCAAAGAAAAAAGAGTACCGCAACCTCCACCAGTCATAGTCGAAAATATTAAGAACTACCAGCAGTTCTACGACCTTCTTTTGGCTAGCTTAATTAGACACTGCGGTTGTCTATTCGGGGAGGTCTTGGAGTGATGTTAAAACCGCTTCTGAACTGGGCCTCACAAAAATAGCCAGATGGCTCAGAAATAACCTCTTAACCCTCAACACTAATAAAAGCAACTTTATCTGCTTTTCTCCAAGTCAAAGGTCTCAGCCTGGAACCGATTTTGGAGTCAGGATACATGTGGGTAAAAATAACTGTTGTGTACATTGTGACTGTCAATACATCCAACAAGTGAGCTCCACAAAATATTTGGGAATAATCATTGACCAAAGATTGTCGTGGCACCCGTACATTGAGTCACTTATGAAAAGAGTCAGGAAGTTTATTTGGATGTTCAAAACTTTGCGTCATCTGATGTCCACCAAACATCTTAACAGGATCTATACTTCTCTGGTACAATCAGTAATAACGTACTGTATTCCAGTATGGGGTGGAACCTCAAAAACGAAATTTCTCGATCTTGAAAGAGCCCAGCGATCCCTCATTAAAGTGATGTATTTTAAATCCTTTGAGTTTCCAACAACCGATCTCTATAGACTTAGTAACCTGCTATCAGTCCGAAAATTATATATTTTAAACGTAACCTTGACCTTACATAAAGCCATCCCTTTTGACCCAGCAACTCAAACTAAAAGACGTAAAGACATTGTTGCTCACTCCCCAGGAGTGCGATCAGTTTTTGCCAGGCGCCAATATGTAACACAATCGGCTTACATATACAATAAAATAAACTTCCAACTACATATATACCCTCTTTCGTCGTATGACTGCAAAAAGACTTTAGTTAAATGGCTAAATACTTTAACTTATGATGCAACTGAAGAAATTCTGGTTAGAATAGGCTAAACATACATACATACACACACACACACACATAAACACACTCTCACATATACACACACGCACACACACACTGTCAGACATACATTCACTCACAGCAAACACACATTCATACACGCACACGCGCACTCGTACACACAAATGCACCAACCCGTGCAGTCCCACACGTGTACCACATTTTTAATTTTAGTTAATTAATTTCTTTTTGTTTTATTTTTATTTTTCTTGTTTTCTTTTTTAGTTTAATCTTATCTGTTTTTTTTTGTTTTTTTTTGGTTGGTAAACAGTCTCAACATTGTGATTAGGTATAGATTTGTAAGGGGAGAAGCGAGACAGCCCCAACACAAGTACTTATGTTACTTACTGGGGCTGCCACAATTTATGCTGTAAATGCAATGTAATAATAATAAAAAACCTTTTTATTTTATTTTTATTTTTTTAATTTGATACTTAAGAGACTGCTATAGCTAGCTAATGTATTCAGCGGCTTATTCTGTAACCTACTATCTCACTGTGCTTTCGTGTTCTGAGTTCATGCATAGTTTTCTCTGGCATTATAGGTAACGAAGATGAAACATCATGCCAGAGTACATCCCAGGAAGGCTGCGAGGACGCTGCCGCATCAGGAACGGCCGTGTTAGCGGAATCTCCCTCCGTGGTAACCGAAGCTGAGGCAGTGGAAACGTCCCCGCGCACCGAGCAGATATAAGGCGATGCAGCGCGTGCGCCGGCCTCTTTTTACGGCGTGCTCTCTACCGACAACATCTCCAATATCGTACATCACGTATTTTTATTTATTTTAAGGAGTTCTGTGTAATTTGTATTTTTCGATTATTTTTGTTCTAACTTCTGATTAAAATATTTGGCACTAATATTATTTTTTTTATTTTAAAATTGGTGTCGAATATAAAAATGTATTAATAGCTCATAATTTGGGATATAATGGCTTCTACATAAAAGGTATATAATATATGCTGTCGTGGAATTTAATTTAGAACTTTTTAAGGCAAACAATCCCACGATACATTTTCTTCGTGTAACTCCAACGGTATAGGCAGCGCACGCCAAGATAGCTCTCAGAGGGCAGATATGTTTCCGACTTACTTGATACTTATCGTAATATTATGGCCATATTACACAAAATCTTTATAAATTGTAGCCCATGTGTTATTCTGATGTGTAAACTATATTTCTGTAAAGTTTTATCAAAATCATGCCGTTTTTGCGTTTTGAAAGTGGAACAAACATCCATCCATCCTCACAAACTTTCGCATTTATAATATTAAGTAGGAAGTAGGATAGTAGGATAATAAAGTATGACTATAATAATAGTATGGGAGTATGGATTAAATTTTCGCCAACTGCCACGGAACTGAACACGTGTATCTGGTAACACTGCGGCCGGCAGATGCCAATCGCTGCGACTGGCATCCGAATGTGTGCGGAGTGTAGCGATCAGTCGCTGCGTCAAGCTTCCGAAAAGCGACTCAGTCGCCGCGTTTGACATTTTTATTAAGTGTGCAGTATGGGATGCTTAGTCGCTGCATTTAGCTTCTAAAAGCGACCCAATCGCCGATCGCCGATTCTAAAAGTAGCGTATGTGCTTTGGCCCTTAGAGTTTACAAAAATAATTTTCAAGTTTTTAGTTTTCATTTCGTTAGTTAATAAATTAATATTCCTCATTCCCTTTCAATATAGTATGCATTATCTTACTAGTCAAGCCCTTTCATTTGATACCCATATTGAGGGAGTTTTGAAAAAATAATGTAATTCGCCATTTTGTGGTGCCAGTCATCTTAAATTTGAAATTTATCATAGTGTAAAGTATTCTACTATTGAAGCCCTTTCATTTGATACCCATATTAAAGAAGTTGTGAAAAATTATGTGATTAGCCATTTTGCAGCGGCGGCCATCTTGGACCGATTTTCATCAAACATAACTAAGAACACTCCCGACAAAAACACCTTTCAATTAAAAAAAACAAATTCAAAATCAGTTCATCCGTTCGGGAGCTACGATGCCACACACAGACACACACACACACATACACACACATAGACACGTCAAACTTATAACACCCCGTCGATTTTTCGTCGGGGGTTAAAAAGTGCTAATGATAACATTTTGCATTATTTAATGTTGCAACTATCGGCCAACGCCAGTGTTACCACAATGTTTGTCTTGTCTATGCCGCTGGCGTTGTGACAGTGACAAACAAAGGGACGTCGACGCCGCCTCAAATTGACAACAAATAAAACTATAAAACGTGTAATAATAATAATTATAATAAGTATTTTATTTCTCTCCACAATAAACGTTGCAGACATTGTTACAATTTCTAGTTATGGATATAGTTTAGTTTACCGTGGGAGACTGGTGCCTAAGCTAGGCTTTAAGGGCCTGTGGTTCAGGTCATCAGGTCTTCACCCTCTAGCAGTTAGATATATTTCGGTATTTAAACAAGTGCTAAACAATTTAGATTTACTTATGTGATATAACAACTTTAAGAGTCTGTTGCTCAACATGTAATAAGTTTAAATTTTGAGTTTAAAAATAATAAACAAGAGTTAAATTAAATAAAAAACAAAACAAAGTGAGGAAAAAAAGAACTAGTATGTATGGTTTGGTATTGTGTTAGTATTGGTAGTAAATATTTGTAGTGAGAGTGTAAGTAGATGCGGTTCGTGTGTGTATGTGTGGGAGTGCGTGTGTGGTAGTGTGTGGGTGAGGATTAGATAGTATTAGGTGTACATTAGGTCACGATGGCAAATAGTATTTCAGTGTCATCATAGTTGAGTCCCAGGAGCCACGCGGTAAGCTTCTTTTTGGATAGTCCCTTAGTGAGGTTAAAAATGGGTTGGATTGTATTAATTTTGTTCTGGACTCCAACTCCATAAACGCACATAAAGACCGATAGCGACATCTGGCGGCAATTAACGACACAATGCTCCACGTCATACCTATGTCTCGACCGTGATTGGTTTTTTCAAAATATTGTGCCCACTCCCCCTTCCTTGAATTGTGTAAAAAAGACCTTTACAGATTTTGTTCGTTAAACCAACGCATCGTTTTCTTATTTAAATTCCTCAACATTATCTACATCACAAAGTTTTCATAAACCTCACCGCTGCTGCTACATTTTGGACCTTCGAACCGAACATTTTATGGGTCATTCATACCTACAAGATCGCCGAGTGACCTTTGGTTGGTGACCCCTTGCACGTGGCGGATTGAGAAGAAAACGCAAAAGGATTCATCATAAATAATACGCAATCGGTGGGGCCATTCCTTATTCCTTTCCATCATATCCTGAGCTCTATTTGGTGCTATAGTGTGTCAGTGTTCTTATTTCAGAGTCGCATAGTATTCTCGGATTATCGGATTTCCAGTCAATTACCAAGCTGGTGACGTTGCTAGCATCAGTGCCATGTGTGATTGAGCTGACGATTATAAAACCGTGAGTACTCCTGTTTTCACTGACCACCAAAATGCCTATTGACTCAGCTAAATCCCGTGACAAATCTCCTAATTTGCTAAGTGTAGAGAGTAGTGAGTTAGTTCGTGATTTAGTTAGGAAACGTGGTATAATTAAGGGCAGGCTTACCAAATTTAATAATTATTTAGAGTCTTTAAAAGATTGTGATCATGACTTTCCCAATCAAAAACGCATTGATTTAAAGTTGAGGATTCAAGGATGCACTACCTTATTTTCTGAATTTAACGACATTCAAACTAAAATCGAAGAAAGAGTTTCTGATAGTGAATTAGGCGAACAATTAAATCAAAGAGAACAGTTTGAAGATAGTTACTATAGTTTAATATCACTTGCTGAATTTATGCTGAACGCTGATGAGGTTGCTGACTGCTCCAAGTCATGTCATAGTCATAATAACAATCACACAAATTCTGTGAAATTACCCGTTATCTCCATGCCTACATTTGATGGTTCGTATGAGCACTGGCTGGAATTCAGAGACACATTCACCTCACTAGTTCATAATTCAAAAGATATTGCCAATATACAAAAGTTTCACTATCTCAAATCGTCCCTAAAAGGCAGCGCAGAACTAGTTATACATTCCATAGAATTTTCTTCTGATAATTATCAGGTTGCATGGGACTTGTTGCTCAACCGATATAATAACTGCGGACTTTTAGTTGATCACCATATCAAATCTTTGTTAAATGTAACTGCATTAACTAAAGAATCACCTTCTTCGATTAGAAAATTAATAGACACTATTTTGAAAAATTTACGCGCACTTAAGATCCTAGGTGAGCCTACAGAGTACTGGGATAGTTTAATTATTAATATCATGGTGTCGAAGTTAGATAAAATTACTGAACGAGAATGGGGGTCTCATAAGTGCACATTGTTCCCCAACCCGAACGATAACAATTCTAAACGTTTATCAGTGGATGTTTTAATTAACTTTTTGCGCAACAAAGCAGACATGCTGGAGGCGTTGCAGCGTTCACATAGCAAAGAAGCTCAAAGCACTGACAACAAAAAACAACATTCAAAATGTCATAATACGTCAAACTGTAATGTTTCCAGCGGGCCGAGTAAATCGAGTAAACAACGCGGTAAGGTAACATGCGCAAAATGTAACGCGAATCATCCACTGTATACGTGTAAAGAGTTTATCGGATGCGACTTAGACACTAAGCTAAAACTTGTACGCGAGCACAGCTTATGTGAGAACTGTTTATATTCGAAACACTCAGTAGATAATTGCAAGTTTGGGCCTTGTCGACACTGCAATCAAAAACATAACTCATTATTGCACAATGATAACGCTAACAGTTCTGTTGCTTTGCATTCTACAACAAACACTGAGGCGTCGCGTGCTAATGCGAGTGAAGCGCCAGCGCTGCTCCCCGCGGCCGCACCAGCCTCCTCGGACTCCGCAGTCCCTATTCAAGTAAACAAGGCACACATGCATACGCAAAGGATTAAGTCTATAGGTGTGCAGTCCGTGTTATTGTCAACAGCTATTGTTGAGGTAGCAGATGTACACGGTACATACCATAAAGCGCGGGCGCTCCTTGATAATGGAAGCCAGCGTTGTTTCGTTTCTAAATCATTATGTGAACTATTAAATTTACCATTAATACAGTCCACTAACGAGGTTCGAGGCGTGGGTGATTCGGTAGTACATTGTTCACAAGCTTGTAATATCTTTATTAAATCCTGCGTCGATAATTCATACACTACGCGCATTAATTGTTATGTGCTGTCTAGGATCACGGCTTCGATGCCGGCCGTGTGTAAATTAAGCGCGCAAGTCTGTATTCCAGACAACATACGGTTAGCCGATCCGGAGTTCTTAGACTATAAAAATATTGACATTTTAATTGGCGCAGATAGGTTTTGGGATCTGTTAGAACACGGTAAGATTCGTTTGTCTAGTGGTCCGTTTCTACAGAATACCAAACTTGGCTGGATTATTTCCGGACCTATAATTAATTATACGCGAAAAAATGTGCCAATTCATTGCAATATTACTAATTCTTTAGATACGCAACTTCGATTGTTCTGGGAGATTGAGGAACCATCTAAGGTCAGAGACGCACAGACTGAGGAAGAACGTGCATGCGAAGATCACTTTGTTCGCACTACTACTCGCAATAGCGAGGGGAGATTCTGCATGCACATTCCACTCCATCAGTCACCTGATACCTTGGGGGATTCTTATATACAAGCAGAACGTCGATTTCTTGCGCTAGAAAAACGTCTGCAGCGTTCGCCTGATTATAAAACTCTTTATTCTAACTTTTTGCAGGAGTACCTCAGTTTAGGCCATATGACACAGGTAGATTCCTATGAATCCCCGTGTTATTTCATGCCGCATCATGGCGTGTTCCGCGAGCTCAGCACCACCACCAAGTTGCGCGTGGTGTTTGACGCAAGCGCACCATCGAGCTCTGGTAAGTCACTGAATGATTTGCAACTAGTTGGCCCTCCTATACAGGGTGATCTCATTGCCATTCTTCTCCGCTTTCGGCAGCACAAGTACGTAGCGTGCGCCGACGTGGAGAAGATGTACCGGCAGTGCCTGGTAGATGAGAGTCAGCGCAGCTTGCAAATGATTCTGTGGCGTGACCATCCTTCAAAGCCGTTAGGTATATTTAAATTAAACACCGTAACGTATGGAACCGCCTCCGCGCCTTTTTTAAGTGTTAGGTGCCTGAAACAATTAGCCCTTGAATCCACTGATCCTGAGGTTGCTCGAGCTATAAAAGAGGATTTTTATGTCGACGATTACATTACGGGCTTAGATGATAAAATAAAATTATTAGATCTGTGCGACAAAACTCAGAAGACGCTGCAGTCGGGCTGTTTTCCACTTAGGAAGTGGATATTTAATTTTAAACACGATTATGACCGTCAATCGTCTAGTCAGTTTAAATCTTTAACTTTAGATGAAAATGTTAGTTCTAAAACCTTAGGGTTAGGCTGGCATAACGCAAGCGACCACTTTTATTTCAATTCTCATGTTAATATTAAAAATAACAAGCCTATTACAAAGAGAACTATTTTATCAAACGTTTCGCAAATATTTGATCCTCTTGGCTTGTTAAGTCCTGTCATAATTGTTGTCAAAGTTCTTTTACAACAATTATGGCTATTAAAAATAGATTGGGATGATAACGTTCCAGATGACACAGCGCGCGTGTGGAACCGGTTTGTTATCTCATTGCAAGCGCTAAACACTGTACATATTCCTCGCCACGCTATAGGTACACAGCCTATGTATATTGAGTTACATATTTTTAGCGACGCATCTCAGACAGCGTACGGTGCGTGTATTTATGTTCGTACAGTTAACAAGGATTTAACCGTGTCCGTTAGATTACTGTTTTCAAAAACAAAGGTCGCACCTTTAAAACCTATTAGTATCTCACGTCTCGAACTGTGTGGGGCGTTATTAGGTGCTCGTATGTATGACAAGGTACGACACTCATTGCGTTGTGAGTTTAGTAGCGTAGTATTTTGGACTGATTCCACGATTGTCTTAGGCTGGCTGCATATGAGGCCGAACCAACTTAAGACATTCGTTCAAAATAGGGTCGCAGAAATCCATGACCTTACACTAGACGTCCCGTGGCGTCACGTAAGAAGTGGTGATAATCCCGCCGATCTAGCATCACGTGGTGCTCGATTGGAGGAACTTTCTTCGTCTACCTTGTGGTGGGCGGGTCCTGAATTTCTTCGTAGTCCTAGTTTTTCGATAGACGATCACAAAAGTCCGGATTCGTTCAGACATCGCGAGCTACCTGAGGTCAAGTCATGCGTCACTGCCGTTGTAGCTCAGGAAGGTAGTGAATTATCTTTGTTTCCCTTCTCACGGTTCTCTCAATTTAAACGTATGAGGCGTGCGGCTGCCTTTATGTTACGTTTTATCAATAACAGTCGATGTAAACATAATAAGCGCACAGGCAGCCTTAGTGTAGACGAGTTAAACCATGCAGATAAAACATTAGCTCGACTTTGTCAAATGGAATCTTATCCAGTTGAACGTATTTGACGTTCAAAAGTGCCTTATAATGGTCTAATTGAAATAAATGATTTGACTTTGACTTTGACTTTGACTTTGAATACAAAGCATTGTTTAATAATGAGCCTATTAAAAATAAAGGTTGTTTATCTAAATTAAATTTATTTTTAGATGATTACAAATTAATGCGCGTAGGTGGTCGTTTAGTTAATTCTGATGAATTTATTTACGGTAAAAAACATCCGATTGTAATTCATAGTAAACATTATTTCACTACTTTATTATTTCGTCATGAGCACATTCAGCTTCTCCACGCAGCTCCGCAGGCGTTACTTTCTAATTTACGCGAAGCTTGGTGGCCTGTCGGTGGTAGGAGTTTAGCTCGCCAGGTAGTGCATAGTTGTGTTACCTGTACTCGCATTAGAGGTAAGACGCTTACTCCTATGATGGGTAACTTGCCTAGAGAGCGAGTTACACCTAGTCTTCCATTCGTTCGGTGTGGGGTGGATTATGCTGGGCCAGTGCTCATTCTGAACCGCAAAGGTAGGGGTGCTAGGCTTATCAAAGGCTACATTTGCCTATTTGTTTGTTTCGTGACACGTGCTATACACTTGGAGTTAGTCAGTGATCTCTCTAGTGAGGCGTATTTACTAACTTTAAAAAGATTTATTTCACGCCGGGGTAAGCCTGCAGATATCTACTCTGATAATGGTCGCAACTTCGTAGGAGTTATGAACGACTTTTCAAAATTTTTAAGCAATGCTACTAGTGATATTTTAGAGTTTGCAAATAGTCAAAAAATAAAATTTCATTTTATCCCCCCTTATTCTCTGCATTTCGGTGGTCTGTGGGAGGCAGGAGTACGGTCGTGTAAGTACCATCTTCGTAGAGTGATAGGTAACGCGCATCTGACGTTCGAAGAGTACAGCACAGTACTGGCTCAAATAGAAGCCGTGCTAAATTCCCGACCTCTGTCTCCTCTTTCCCCCGATCCTCACGACTTTTCCGCGCTCACTCCTGGTCATTTCCTTGTTGGCCGACCACTGACTGCGCCAGCCGTTGATGACTTACGCGATATTCCTGCTAGTCGTCTTCAGCGATACCAGAGGGTAGAACAACTTCGCCAACACTTCTGGAACCGATGGGCGAAGGAATACATCTCCGAGCTGCAGGTGCGGACAAAATGGACGGCGAATAAGGACGAGCTCAAACCAAACTCCTTAGTAGTTATTAAGGACAATAACCTCCCACCTTTAAAGTGGCATTTGGGTCGTGTCCTCCGCACTATCCAAGGAAAGGATGGAATATCCCGGGTGGCTGATATACAGACGTGATCGGGGGTGGTGAGGCGCGCATTCACCAAAATTTGTCCTCTACTACAGGATGTGATCGACACTGATGCAGTGACTGAAGACCATTGAAAGCCACTGCTTCCAAGGCCGGGGGCATGTTCTGGACTCCAACTCCATAAACGCACATAAAGACCGATAGCGACATCTGGCGGCAATTAACGACACAATACTCCACGTCATACCTATGTCTCGACCGTGATTGGTTTTTTCAAAATATTGTGCCCACTCCCCCTTCCTTGAATTGTGTAAAAAAGACCTTTACAGATTTTGTTCGTTAAACCAACGCATCGTTTTCTTATTTAAATTCCTCAACATTATCTACATCACAAAGTTTTCATAAACCTCACCGCTGCTGCTACAATTTTGTTGTACAAAAATCGGCCTAAGAAGCAAAAGCAGCGGTTAGAACAGTCGAAAGAGGCGAATCAGTGCGGCTTACGGGATTAAATCGTCTCTTACCATGTGCCATTGAGGGGTGATAAGTAAGTAATGAATGTTGTTTTAGCAGAGTGTTCAGGATAAATAATTGGCGAACTGTTAGAGTTTTTGATTGCTTGTAGAGAAGTTCTGTAGGAAAGCGGTAAGGAAGGAAATTAGATACTTTTAGGATAACCCTCTGGGCTCTCTCGAGTTCAAGCATAGTGGTTTTTGGGGCACCACCCCAAATAGTTATACAGTAACTTATCAATGACTGTACGAGGGCAAAGTAGACTGATCTCTTTAGTTTGTCACCCGCCACACGCCTCAGGGTTTTAAAAACATATATCAATTTACGTAGCCTAGTAATGAGTGAGTCTATGTGTTCTTGAAATCTAAGGGTGTTATCAACTATTACCCCCAGATATTTCACGGATTCGACTTTAGAAAGGTGGAAACAAGTACAGGTATCATCTTGCGGTGTTGGGCATGTGTGAACTTTAATGGTGTCTGGCGCTGTAGGTAAATTTAGTGTTAGTACGATACTACGAAGACATTTTGTTACAGTATTAAAACCCGCCTGAGCGTACGAGTACACTTCGCGCCAGGAATCTGCACTAAACAGGAGGGCTGTGTCATCAGCAAAACTTATAATTCTGCCCATAGGGAGGGTGAGCATACCCAGGTCGTTAATATAGATGAGGAAAAGTGTCGGGCCAAGCACGCTGCCCTGAGGCACACCGTAAGTAACTTTAAATCATCTATCTTAACGCACTGAGTACGCTCACTTAAGTAGTCTTTAAAGAGCTGAAGTTGAACCCCTCTAACTCCCAAGTTCTCCATCTTTTCAGTCAGTATAGGAACAGAAACCGTGTCGAATGCCTTAGCTAGATCTAAAAATATGCCAAGGACTTTTTGCCCTCTGTCTAGGTTTGTAACTATATAGTTCGTCAATTCATGGACGGCATCCGAAGTTAACTTGCTGGTGCGAAAACCAAACTGGGACGAGGACAGGAGATTATGCTTTTCCAGGTAGCTGACAAGTCTGTTTCTAATCTAGCTGCAATGGCCGGAACTTGTCCATAGTATGTTCGAAATAAAATTCATCGCTCTGGCTCCCACTCTCCATGGAGCCCGCAACTGGGAACGTCGCACTTAAAAGAAGTTTGATCGTTAGGATTACCAGAGAGATATAGGGGCACAAGGCTGGCTTACAGTGCGACATCGGGTGCTTGATCGGGTTGGCGTCATAGAGCGAGTTGGCCAACCCCAGACGAGCTGATAACCCTCACTTACACCGTCAGCATGACCTTTACCTACCGCTACAGCCGTCCGAGGACGACCGTAGCGGACCTCACGCACCTCGCCTGTGACCCTCTGACGGGACACACTGGCTATTTCCCTACCCCTGGCTAGAGGGTAAGGCTACCGTTTTGCTTGAAATCCAGACTAAAGCGTGCGTGTTGCCTCACGGACACATAAACACCAGCGCCGATCGGCTCAACCCCCCAGGACTCCTTCATCCATGCATACGGCGCTCAACTGCGCAGGTCCTTTTTTTTTTTTTTTGGTACGGGGTGGAAAATTCTCATGGATGTCCTCCGCCCTGGGGCGGGCGGAGGGGTCTGTCAGACTCTTACTGACTAAAAACCACCCCGGTGTTCCATCTCACACCCACGTCGGGGGTCGCGGGAACTGGAGATACTTCCGCAACCCCCGGCAGGTCCCGCTACGGCGGGCCACATCTCGGGTCAGGGGGGGGAGTGAGGTGTTAGACTCCCCCCCGGACGTCTAAGAGGGGCGCACGTGGAACACTACGCGCCGCCGCCTCGGGTCCTAATGTATGTGGGAGGCGACAGACATCCCCGAGTCTGCCGCCCCTGGACCCATTTAGGGGGGCCGGAAGAGGGCGTTGTCCGCCCTCCGCCGACGCCCGGTGCGCCTGCTGCGGGCAGGGTGGGAGGTTGAGATCTCCCTCTTCCTTTCCGCAGCCTCCTTCTGCGACAGTTTCGCAGTAGGAAACCACCGCGTCCCAGGACTCTGCGCTGTCGACCATCGACTCGACCACGGCCGACAGCGACAGGTCACTGCCTACTTCTGAGACGAGAGCACGGCGCGGCTCCTCCCAAGCGGCACAATCTGCCAGCGTATGCCGCGCCGTGTCCTCCCGGCAGTCGACGCAGTGGTGACACCGGGCGTCCGGCTCCCTGTTTATGCGACACAGGTACTTCTCGAAGCAACCATGCCCCGAGAGCACCTGCGTCACCCGAAACGACAGGGAGCCGTGCCTTTCCCGAGCCAGCGCTCGAGCACTGGCCGGACCGCCTCGATGATGGCGAGGCCGGCGGGCGGTAGGGTGCGAAAGTCTGTCCCGCCATTCCACCACCAGGACCTCGCGAAGCTGAGACCGACGCAGCTCCATGTGTCAACTGCGCAGGTCCTAGCGCAGGTGACTAATTTCCCCTACTCGCCAACACTCTTGGAGCGAGCTTGCGGCCACCTAGTCACAAGGGGCCGCGATTATTGGGCTATATATGTATAAAGCAATACTGTAGCTATATACTATATATAATTTATACAAATGCGCTGGGTGTTTTTTATTTGAGCCTATTTAACTCCCGACGAAAAAACGACGGGGTGTTATAAGTTTGACGTGTCTGTGTGTGTGTGTGTGTGTGTGTCTGTCTGTGGCATCGCAGCTTCCGAACGGATGAACCGATTTTTTTTTGTTTTTTTTTGTTTGAAAGGTGAATTAGTCGGGAGTGTTTTTAGCTATATTTGATGAAAATCGGTTCAAGATCGCCGCCGCTACAAAATGGCTAATCACATATTTTTTCACAACTCCTTCAATATGGGTATCAAATGAAAGGGCTTCACTAGTAGAATACTTTACGCTATAACAAATTGCAAATCCAAGATGACCGGCACCACAAAATGGCGAATTACATTTATTTTTCACAACTCCCTCAATATGGGTATCGAATAAAAGGGCTTGACTAGTAGAATAATGCATACTATATTGAAAGGAAATGAGGAATATTAATTTATTAACTAACGAAATGAAAACTAAAATATTGAACATTATTTTTGTAAACTCTAAGGGCCAAAGCACAGGTTCCCTATCCATTTGCATACAATTTTAAGACCTAGTATTACGTAGCATACTTTTGTTTCTCCTAATTAAATTTTCGCATAACATTATTTACGTATAACAGCTTACGTATAATTTTCTTAAGCATAACTTCTCTAGTCATAATAATAATTACGCATAACATTCTAAAGCAGAAATTTATTTACATAATGATATTAAAACTTATTTTTACCATGCATGCAGCAAGCATGCAAGCATGTAAACAAACATGCACCATGCATGCAACAAGCATGCAACGTGCACACAAGCATGCAGTATGCACACAAGCATGCAGCAAGCATGCAACATGCAAGCAAGCATGCAGCAAACAGGCAGCATGCAAGCAATAAATGCAAGCAAAATTTGACGCAATACTGTGATACACGTTTAGACGACGAGCACGCCACTCCTATCTCTCTCTCTCTAAGGGAATACCTATGTATTCCTTACAGTTTCACTAACATAACAATTGGCACAACCGTACTCTGGCACAATCGTACCCAGTCTACTTATGTTTAAACAGCAATGTAATTAAAGGAAGGCTATTCAATTAGACCACTATAGTTTTTTTTTAATTTCTGACCTATGTTACTGCTACAGTTAAAAAGATAAAAAAATTGATTGAATTGATTGATATAAAAAAATTATGTTTTTTTATTGTTGTTGATTGATTTTGAATTGATTTGATTGATTGAATTAATTTCAGCTGTAATGTTGCTGATCGAAACGCAGAGAGTCACCAAAACGCAATGCATCATCGGAGCAGTCGCTAAAACGCGCGATTCCGATACCGCTTCCGAACGCAGAGAGTCGCTAAAACGCGATGCAGCATCGATACAGTCGCATAATCGTCGATCGCCGATGCTAAAAGTAGCTCGTCTTCTAAGGCCCTTACACAAAACTAAACTAAATTACGTTTAAAAAATTTAAAATAAAAATTAAATTAAAAATTTAAAAAACCCCCAACGCAAAACATAAAGGCGAATATTTAAAAAGTAAAAAATAATATCTTTTGTTGAGCCATGAAATGTTTGTTCGTTGAAATGGTGCTATAATGTCGCGGCGGGGTACCGCGTAAGTCAGACCCTTCATTTCATTGACTATCTCTTAATTTACCAGCATTTCCGACCAACTTGCTACGATGCGATAAAATTTTTGTTGCAAATCTCGTTGCAAATCTAGTTACCATGAGTTCGCTATTTTAACTATTTAGTTATTGCTAACTTAGCGGTACCCCGCCGCGACATTATAGCGCCATTTCAACGAACAAACATTTGATGGCTCAACAAAAGATATTATTTTTTACTTTTTAAATAATCGCCTTTATGTTTTGCGTAGGGGGTTTTTTAAATTTTAAATTTATTTTTTTTTCCTAATGAACTAGACCCAGTAATAGGGCTGGTAACCTCGAGAAGGCTAGTCCGCCGAACTTGCCTTGGGGATCTTTGCGACCAACTTGTCACTCTCCCCCAAGACCAACGCCCCCCTATCACCTCTGAGGGAGGTGATAGGGTGGACCTGCATCTATGCTAACATGTTATGCATGCCGTAAGGGAACCGCTGAAGCATAGACCCAGACCCGCCCCAAAATTAAGGAATAACCAGTCCTTATATTTTGACCCTGTGGCCAAAATGAATCTCGTCCGATACAAATGGACCTTAGTCGTCTATTACGATATGTCACCCTATTGGGAGGGAAAAACTATTAACTCATTTAGATAACACGTGTACTAATATAAACAGCGTAGTTTGTAACATGATAGTGCTACAACTACTAATGACGCAACAATTCATCGCACACTCCAGACAGCGCCGTGGGCTTATCAATGGGTTAGGTTACGCGGCGAATTATCTCTTCGGCGTATTGGATGAGCGTTTCGCTGAACAATACACTAAGGACATAGAATTCATAAAGCAAAATCAAAACCATTTGGCTAAATTATGGAAAAATCAAACATCTGTTGTAGAGTCGGAATACAACATTTTGAAACGAACTGAAAGGATTATCCATAAGCAACATAAAACAATAAATCAACATATAGATACATTGGAAAGATTAACAAATGGAGTACAACAAGCAATGAGTAACATGAGTGTAGTACCTACAAGGACAGATCGTAACTGCATTCACTGCAAATACTTTGCTCCAAACACTTTATTCCGAACGGGGTAGAGATGAGAATCTGGGAAGGGTTGGGATACAGTGAGGACGAGATTACTTCACATAATTGAGGATCGGATGTCACTAGGTAAGTTAATCCGATCTATTTAATTATGTTCCGTAATCTCGTCCTCATTTAGTACTATATGTAGATGTTCAAAGAAGAAAGTTGTGTTAAATGATCAACATGTTTATTTAATAAAACATAAAGTAGATAGTTTAGTCCTCTCATCATTACAGAATAATCAGTCTCATTGGTTGCTAATTAATTATTGCAGCATCAGTCATGACTAATTGTCTATGTATAAACTTAACTAATTCGAATATCTTACAAAGAATTATCCGTTGAACACACTACTTGAGCAAAAGCATTTGGATCACTAACAATTGGTCTGTTATAGAAACGAGCGAATGTAGAAGATCTTTGTGTCCAACCTGCAGTTTATCTTATTACCTCAATATTTATGCCTCCTTCTGAGGCCTTTGAGGTGGAGGCATGTCTTGTGCTGTGAGCTGTTAACTTAGTCGTATCCAGGCCACTGTCATTTAAAACTTGCTTTATCCACCTACTTATAGATGTAGTAGAGGCAGCATGGTAAGGTTTTCTAAGTGTAATGATCAAAGTACTACATTCTTGTCTTATAATTTTAATACTATCCAGATAACAAAGTAAAGTATTGGCCGGGCAGATGCTCATATTTTCTCTGAAGAATGGCAATATTAAATTAGGTTGAAGTTTGTTTGGTCCAGATGTTTTAATTGTTTCTGGGATTTTAATGTCAATATTATCATCATTAATAGTGATATTATTTATGTTAATAAGTGATAAAGTCTGGATCCTGTGTACAGTTACAAGAGCTAGCAATGTTACAAGTTTTCTAGTAAGCAATTCCAAAGTAAGGTCTTGATTAGGGAATAGGTTTGAAAGGTAACTTAAGACAATGTTGGGATCCCATACAATGTCGTATTTAGGTTTCTTGGGCCTTAGTCTGTAGATACCTCTAAAAAACCTAGTCACTCTATCATCTGTTCCCAAGTGAGAGCCTAAGATTAAGGAAATTGCCGACCTTATAGTGTTCAGTGAGCTATATGAAAGTCCTTGCTCAAACTTAGATGTTAAGATCGAAATTACCATCGGTACTGAGTCCGACAAGGGATGCGCATCTTGACTCCTGCAGAAGATTGTCCACTGATTCAGTGCCGATTCGTACTGTTTTCTGGTTTTGTTAGACAAGGAAGCTAACATTATGTCCATTGAGGAAGGAGGTATTCCTCTCTTCAGGAACGCGCTCCTGATAATGTGGCGGAAATCAGTTTGAGGCTCTTGTGTAAAGGATGCGGATCCCTGGAAGGAGACAGTAATAAATTATAACGGGGTTCTAATACAATCATCTCTGATATAACCATGGAGCTGAACATTGAATACCATGGCTGCCCAGGCCACCATGGAACTACCACAATGCCTGTTGCCTTATCAGTCATTATTTTCTGCAACATTTTACTTATGAGGTTAAATGGTGGAAATGCATAGAAAAATATTCTGTTCCATTTAATGGTAAAAGCATCTATGGAGTATGCATTGGGGTCAGGTAGCCAAGATACATATTTTCTACACTTATTGTTATATCTGTTTGCAAACAGATCAATTTGGGGTTCTCCCAATTTAGTAGTAATTGTTTCATATGCCATGTCACATAGAGCCCATTCAATTTCAGAATGAGGACGTCTTGATTCTCTATCTGCAATGGAGTTGTCTTTTGAGCTAATGTAGGATGCATACACCCATAGTTGCCTTTCTTCACACCACTGCCATAACTCTCGTGCTAGTGTATTTAAATGTTGATAACGGGTGCCCCCCATTCTATTGATATAGGCTATAGCAGTGGTGTTGTCTATTCTAAGAAGAATTTCACAACACCTTAATTCAGATGCATATGTTTTTAATCCTTTAAATGCTGCTAGCAGTTCTAGGTAATTTAAATGAAAATATTTATCTGCAACTGTCCAATGACCATGAGTTGTAACACCGTTACAGACTAAACCCCAGCCTGTTCCAGAAGCATCTGAGAATATTTCCAAAGAAAAATTAAATTGTTTTATTTTATAATGATTTGTCCGGATATGGGATAACCACCATTCCAGATCTAATCTGATTTCATTGGATACAGAAAGGTATGCCTCATAATTGTCATTATTATATCTTAAGGCCATTGTTTTATGGCTTTCCATAACTTTAGTATAAAGCCAGCCATATTCTACAGCTGGACAAGCAGCTACAAGGGTACCTAAGAGTTGAGAGAATTCAATTATTTTGCATCTTTGTTTAGACTTGACTCTTCTTAAAGTTTTACAAATAGATATTATCTTTTTCTGTGGAAGTGTTATGGAGAACTGATCAGAATTTAATATAAACCCTAGATACTGGCAGTATTGTTTAGGCTGGAGGCAGCTTTTGTCTATGTTAATAATAAATCCCAAACTTTCTAATAATTTCCTAGTTGTAGACACATTTTGTAAACAATTTTTATAAGAGTGAGCAAGACACAGAATGTCATCGAGGACCCCTAATGACCTCAAGTGACACATAACAGGTTTCATAACTTTAGTAAAGACATATGGTGCTGTACTAAGACCAAAGGGCAGGCATTTAAATTCATACAATCTGTTTTGAAATAGGAAACGCAGATATTTCCTATCAGATTCCTTTATTGATATAATAATAATATGTGGGGACATTTTCACACACGGCCATCTGACCACAAACTAGGGAGACCCTGTACTATGGGTGTCAGACAGCTGATATACATACATAAATACATTTTTTTTTGTAAATACATACATATATAGATAAACAACACCCAGACACAAGGCAAACACAAGTGCTCATCACACAAAGGTTTACCATGGGCGGGAATCGAACCCGCAACACGCTGCGCAGCAGTCGATCGCTCAGCCACTGCGCCAACCGTGTCGTCAAAGATATCAAGATATCAAATAATATGCATTCTTTAGATCATAAAGCATCCAGGGGTCATAAGTTTTGTTGCTGTTCTTAAGTCTTCTAATTTAAAGTGAGTAGAAGAGACAAATTTATTGAACTTTTCCAGATTCAATATGAATCTCCAGGAACCATCTGATTTAGGATGTAAAAATATACTGGACAAAAACTGGCCGCCTATACTTGAACACCTTTGTATAGCACCTAATTGTAACAATTAGTCTATTTCTATAGAAATAAGATTGGTTTCTTTTTCTGTAAACCTATTGTTATGTGGTACCATAGTTTGCATAGGGTCATTGGTTAAAGGTATGGAATAGCCTCTGATCCATTTGTGTATAGTGGGGTTAGCAGTGATACTATTCCAGTGGTCAGAAAAATATTTAAGTCTGCCGGTTTGTACCTGATCTAGCGGCCGTGGCGATCCTGGCCCTGGTGGCATGGATGTTGATATTTTCGTGGAGAGCGTCTCCCTCGTGTCGGCTGGTTGTTGGCATGGTATGTCTGCTGATATGCTCTCCGCTTCGGTCTGGGTTTCTGCCCACTCGGACGTGACACTTGATGTCGTTGTGGGCCCCTGTAGTTTAAATTATTCCTCTTAGGAACATTTTGCTTAGCAGGTGTGTTTTTCAGCTCTAACCCTGATTTTTTTTACTGCTTTGACAGCATTGACCTTGTCCTGTAGTTTGTCGCCAAACAAGTATTCACCTATGGGGGTACTTTCCATTAAATCTTTTAGATCTTTGTTTAGCCCTGGTAGTATTAGAGATCTTCGTGTGGTAGAAGTCTCATGGAACGAGTCACATAGCAGGCGAGCAGCATCACTTAGATTTTCGATATACTGTTCATTCTCATGAGTGGCAATCATACTGTTTAGTACCTTGTAAATCGTAGTGATGGCTGCCGATAATACAATTTGATTTCCAGTAATCCTCTTGTCTCTTTTAACACCATTTTCATTCATTGCCGCTGCTACCTGTTCATTTAGTAGCGGTGGAACTAACAGGCTACAGTTCTTTGGGGCGTTATGTTTTAATAATATATTAGCCTTAGTTTCGGTTTCAAGGCCGTTTTGAAGAATGGCCGTCCAACGCTTTGATAAGCTCTCATGTAATTCAATGGAATCATTGACCGAGGGGGTGCCTTCCGTACCCAGGAGCCCCTCGATGTGGGCTGGTATAGCGCTTTCTACCGGCACCACCTCAGGGCTGGCCATTGGGAGGTGAGATGTCTCTTCCAAGTCTGCCCCCCCCTTTCCCTTTGTTTGAGCGTCATCTCTAGATGAAATACTAGGACGGCTGTATTCAGTATCCGGTGAGGAAGATGGTAATCTACAACGTCGAGGCCTGTGTCGGCTTGGCTCGTGTGACGAACGGCTTCTTGAACGCGCTTGACTGGAGCGATTTTCATAGTCATCTAGGCAACAAACGCATCGTGTTAAGCTTGAAACTGATAAATCCATAGCTGACCTCTCGTGAAAGCTTTTAGGATACAGTCAAGTAGTTTTTCAATTTACGACAATGTCATCGGCTAACCTCTCGTGAAAGCTCGTAAGATGCAGTCAGAATTAAATATGGAGGTACCTAATTAGTGAACCTGATATTCAGGTACATATGTACCTACATTAATTCGAATTAATTTCAGTGTTACGTACGTACCACGGCTAACCTCACGTGAAAGCTCAATAGTGGTGTCTTCTTAAGGGGCTATTAAACGACTTTTACAGATTTTAAACTGACAATCACGTCAAAATGTGCAGTGTAAATGATTTGAAAAAAATATACGTTAAACTAGAACATTCTCTTAATCATATAGAAAGTAAATATTTTTGATTAAGTTCATATTAAATAGTTTAATTAACTCGTGAAGTTGTGTCTGACGCGGACAAAACATTGACAATCACACAAAATCTACCGGGTATAATTAAACGAAACTTACACCATCTTACACCTACAACGCCTTACAACCTTACAACGCATGGGTCGAATCGAGGTCACACCCACTAATTAGCTACTGGTCACCTACTAATTAAGCGCCGTCTTCTCACGGACATCACCGCCCTCGTTAATGACATTGGTCAAATACCTGCGCGTGTGTTTCCTGGAAGCCTACTTAGCTACGCCCTCCTACCTGCGATAGATTGTTTACCAGTGAAGTTCGATCTTTTCATATCCGCCCTTGTATCTTCTATCTAATAAGATGTCAATGAATAAATCACTCTCGGAACCAGACGTCAGTCCAATGGGCCTAACAACTACTCCCCCTAATTACATCTCTGTTCGTAATAAGAGGATGAGAGAGGAAGATTTGCCCGGAGAATTCTGCAAATTCAAAGAGGAAATGAAGGACCTATTCACTAATTTTATGAAAACTCAGCATGCTGAGCTGAAAGGAATAACTGCAAACCTTAAAGACATTCAGCAAACCAATAGTAATATCGAAAACTCCATCATTAATTTGACAACCCAAAATGAGGAATTCCGGAAGAAAATTGATCAGCTTGAGCTGCAGGCGAGAAAAGATCGCGAATATATTACCGTTCTTGAAGATAAGATCGAGGACCTGCAAAGGGATACTAGAAAAACATGCATTGAAATAAAAAATGTACCGAGATCGACTCAAGAAACCAGAGAAGACTTAATTAATATGGTTATGAATTTATCTAGAAACATTGACCTAGAGATTATCCAACGAGATATTAAGGATATCTTCAGACTACCAGGAAGAAAGGAGGGGGTCAACCATACCCCCATCATTGTGGACCTGGGCTCCGCTATCTTAAGATCTGATTTACTAAAGAAAACGAAGTCTTTTAATATAAGAAACAAGACCAAACTACAGGCGATGCACCTTGGACTCACTAAAAACGAGGACGTTCCAGTTTTCTTGTCGGAACAACTGACTGCTAAGGGCGCTCGCCTATTCTTTTTAGCTTGAGACTTGGCAAAAACTAAGCAGTACAAATATTGCTGGACAGCTTTTGGGCTGCAGGACAGTCTTTGTGAAACAGGATGAGAACTCAGGGGCTATTCTCATAAAGACCGAATCACAGGTACACCATTTACTACAATCAGCATGACTCTCAACAACTAGTGCATTTTTCTTAAAACTTTCATATTTGCATTACTTTTTATTTTTTATATGTCTCAGATATGAGATTGGAAGTTTAAAATTATTGTAAAGCTTAATAGTTACACCTACACTTAGTACATACACACACCTTAGACTTATTGTATCAGTTATAATAAACATATACTACATACTTACCGCACAAATACACACAATCACATAAAGAAAGCTTTTTGTACAACAAAAACATTATACATACTACAAGTACAGCCATACTCACTACACCCGTACACAAATAAATTCTACTCTGAATTTAACATACTCACTACTGGGAACACCCAAATATTCCGAAATATTTTATTCCGAATTTCGATATTCTGATTTTTAAAAGTCCGAATTTCATAATACCTAAAAATTATAATCTCTATTATTTAAAATCACGAAAGTTATTTTACCGAATGTCGTAAATCCGATTTGTTTGTTTTCCGATTTTCATATGTCTAGAAAATGTTTCATATAATATTTGGTTCTTGTATTTTTATTTCGACTATTATTGTTTCAAAGACTATTTACTTGAATGAAACATATTTCACAGAAACACAATTCAAAGAATTTTTAATCAAATTTTTTGTTTAACAAACTTATCAAACAGTAGAATTACTTTTTAATAAATATTGTTTATTCGGTGTATTTTTCTATGGAATTTATTTCAACAAAAATATATAGGTATAAAAAGAAAGACAATAACAAAAATAATCTTAAAAAGTCAATATGTTGTGCTACAAAAGTTAATGACAGAAATGAATTGCTGTGAAACCGACTCCACGTAGTCTTGTCTGCCCTACCCCTAGAGTGTAATTTAAATTCACGTAGGCGCGGAGGGGCGAGGCGGCCAGCGAGCTGAGGAGCAGGTGGTTTTAACGCCCGCTGCCGCGGCTGAGGCTGGCCGGCAAAGCCGGCCAGTAAGCCGAAGCTGCGGTGGTGAGCGTGAATACCATCTGCGGCGATAAGCTCGCGTGGTACCGCCGGAGCCCCGCAACACCGTAGCCGTGACAGAAACCATGCCTGCTGCGTGTTGCATGTTCGCTTGCATGCTCGCTTGCATGATGCATGCTTGCTTGCTTGCATGCTGCATGCTTGCTTGCACGCTGCATGCTTGCTTGCATGCTGCATGCTTGCTTGCACGATAAACGATTGCACGATAACGATAAAGATAATCGGAATTTTAATAATCGGAATTTTAATAATCGGAATTCGTATTTTTGATGTTCGGAATTTTCATTATGTCGGACTTTTTGTTATTCGATCTTTTGAAACTCGGTATTTTGAGAATAGTAATTATAAACATTCGGAATTTTGAAATTTTAGTATTATAAAAATAGGATGAATGATAAATCGGAGTTGCCATATTAGGAATTTTGAACTATTCGGAATTATGAAAATCGGTATTTTGAAATTCGTATTTCTGACTTTCGGAATAAAGTTTTTCGTATTTATGTAGTGTACCCCTCACAACTACATCAACTCGACCCAACTCATCCAAATGATTTCTCCCATTTACCTATAATACACCCATCTCACAACCCACCATACACCCACCCATCTGATCACGTACTAAAGTTGATTTTCACGAACGCTGACTTTAAGAAACGCCTTTCACTCACTTCCTATGACAATGGATAGCAACCTAAACACATTACAGGACTTGGACAATGAAGAAATCGCAAATTCTGCCGTTCTTAACGTTGAACACTTATCCTCATACCTGCAACACCAAAATTCCAATTTTACAGTATTGACGCAAAATATAAGAAGTATTTATAGTAATTTAGACGACCTTCAGATAACATTGTCTCAAATAAATTTTGATGTGGATATATTAATCTTGACTGAGTGTAGACTAAATTATAATAAACCTTTGCCTCTACTAAAAAATTATACTTCTATCTTTACGTTAAATAAATTAAACCAAAATGACGGTGTAGTGGCGTATATTAAAAACACATTTATTCCTTGTGTAACCGAAATAAACCTAACACATGCGTCAGCTCTTCATATACTTACCCCTAACTTCACCATTATTGGTATATACCGGTCTCCTTCGAATGCCCAGATTGATGCCTTCTTAAACTCCGCCAGTACGCCCGCGGGCCTCGCCAGAGATGGCCGCGCGCCGTTGTCCGCGCCGCACCCCGCGCCTGCCCCGCCGTCGCCGCGCGCTTCCACCAGCGCTGCCGCACCGGACACCGCGTCCCGCGCGACCCGCAATGCGCCGCGCACCACCAACACCGCTCCCGTGGCCCGCGCGCCGCCGTCGAGCGACGACGAACATAATACGTCGCCTACCCACGCTCGGCAAATTATCAACGCTCCGGCGGCACGGACGCCGCCGTCGAGCTTCTCGTGCGCGCCCCTCCGGCCGGTAGTGTACGGACCGGTCGCGGATGTGGCTGCCTCGCCCCCCGCGCCCCGCGGATCGGCGCCGTCGTCCCCGGTCTCCCGGTCGATGTACTCGTCGTACGTCGGCTCGGACGTGTCATTCGGGTCGGTACGATCGGCGATGAGTGCATCGAGCGACGACGAAGAAGAAGACAGAAGCAGCCAACCAAAAAAGACCCGGCCCAGTCAGGAACCTAGGAAGGTGCCGTCCATGCCGGAGCTGCACCCCCGCGACCCCAGGAGGCCCCAGGTTAGTAGTAGTGCTTTCGTACCTACGTACACACCTACACTGGACAACTACCCCCACCCCCCTCGCGCCGCACAGCGCAGACAGCGCAGCCCCGACGAGGCCGAGGAGGAGGCGAAGCGCCCGTGCGTGGACGCACCACCGACACACACACACTCGCACACATTCGCGGAGGTAGCGCAACGCAAGTCGCCTACCCCGCCAATGACAACCGGCGCCGAGGCAGCCCCCGAAATCCCTGCCCCTCCTGGCAGGACGACCGGGGACGAGCAGCGGCCGAAGAAGCTCCGCTACCCCCCGCTGGTAGTCGAGAAGCTTCCGCAATGGGCGCGCCACTTCCGCGCCCTCAAGGAAAGGCTGGGCCGTGCACCCAACGCGCGCCCATTCGGGAGCGAGGTGAAGTTTACCCCCCAGTCGGACGCAGAATTCCGTCAGGTACAGTCGTACCTGACCAACCTAGAGAAGGAGGAAAACATTTCCTGGTTGTCATACTCCCTACCAGCGGAGAAGAGTTTGAAGGTGGCCATCAGGGGGCTACCCGTCGACACGGCGCCGGAGGATATAGAGGAGGATCTCCGCGCCCTGGGCTTCCAGCCGGAGTACGTCCGCCACATCAAGGCCAGACAAGGACGACCCGGCTGCATCTTCCACGCCGTCCTGAAAAAGACTCCAGAAACTATCCCGGGCATCTACGAGGTGCAAGAGCTATTGTGTATGCCCGGGGTGAAAATAGAGGCATGGCGTGGGAAGAAGGGACCTGCGCAGTGCCATCGCTGCCAACAGTTTCGGCACTCATCTGCGCAGTGTCATCGCCCGCTCGCATGCGTGAGATGTGGCGGTGCTCATGCTGCACGAGACTGCCCGAGACCAAGGGAGGAGCCCGCCACATGCGCAAACTGCGGGGGGGAACACCCCGCTAACCATTCAAAATGCCCCGTGTTGCGAAAGGAGGTTCGCAACCGACGAGCGGGCACGGTCGCCATTACCGGCAGCGCACGCCGGCCAGAAGCGGCAACTGAAGGGCTGCAGCCAACCCCTACAGGGGAAGCGCAGACTGCAACCCTAATGGCGGCCGCCAACGAAGCCCAACAACGCGGAGCGGCCACCACCTCCTCCGGGCGGAGGAAAGACAGACGCGGCGGGAGGGGAAACAGGCGCCGCCGCAATCAAAATAAAAATAAAAATGAAGCTGAAAATATAATAACATTAAATAAAAAACACAATGAAGAAACGCAGCCAACTACCAACGGAGGCCTCCCGCCAGGCCCCGCCCACCCGGCGAATCAGACGCGCCGGAGGGCGGAGCCTATTTCATCTCGAAACGCATTGGCCGCCTTCCCTCACCCGGCGACCAGTGAGAGCGCGCGCGCGCCGCACGTGCCGGCCACGCGCACACCTGTGGCACCTGAGAATGCGACAGGTGTCGCAGATAAGAAAATAAATAAGAATCCATTCAAAAAGACAAAAGAAGTCATTAGCGCCGCGCACGCGCCGAGCGCGCGCGCACCTGCCACCGCACCTGAGAATGTGACGACAGGTGGCAGAGATAAGGAAATTTATTATAGAAACTTTAACGTACATTGCGCCGCCGGCGATAGAAGTGAGACGGCGCAATGTAATTATAGGTCGTCGGGCGTGCCCGGGGAGGTTAACACCAATGTCCCCGGGACCCACAATGACACAATTGAGGTCGCGCTTCGGGTCCTGCAGGACATCCTGTTGGCAATAAGCACAGGACGGGACCCGATGCAAGCTATCCTCAGCGGCATGACGCAGTTACTAATGCACCGAAATGCATAAGCCGCTGAGGATAATAAACTGGAATGCTCGCGGCCTCACTGGGAAGGCCGCCCTCCTCCGCCCGCTACTGCAGGGACAAGACATAGACGTGGCGCTCATAAACGAGACTTGGCTGGGACCTGCAGACCAAATCCGATTCCCGGGATACCTCGTCTACAGGATGGATGGGCAACTGGCCACAAACGGCCGATACTACCGCGGTCTGGCAGTACTGGTGAGGCGTAGAGTCGTACACCAGGAGCTGCCACGCCTTCAACTCAACAGCATGTACGCGCTGGGTGTTCAGGTGCACGTCGCCGGCGACCACCTGTGCGTGTACGCTGCGTACAAACCGCCGGGCACCGTACTCGACACAGCGGACATCCACGCGATTTTCCAAGCGTCGCCACACCCTACTATCATCGCCGGCGACCTTAATTGCAAACACCCAGCCTGGAACTCAGGTACCACGAACGTGGCAGGTAGACGACTCTTCGCCGACGCTGAGGCCAGAGGATACGACGTGTCCGGCCCCGAGGCGCCCACCCACTACCCCGACTGTAACACACTCACACCCGACGTACTGGACATCGTCGTACACAGCGGCCTAACATGCCAGATCGCGCAGGACGTACTGGACGATGAACTACGGTCTGACCACCAGCCCGTACTAGTCGTCCTCCAGCAGGAGCTAACACGCGTTGCCCATCCAGCGCCACGTCGCCACACGGACTGGACAGCCTTCGCGGCAGAACTGGAGACCACCACCCCCACACGGCCTATCACCAACGTCACGGACGTGAATGAGCTGGCGGACGAGCTCACCGCTTGCATGCAACGCGCCTTGGAAGCGGCGACATGCACTACCCCCGCGACACAGGGGCGTTTTTCTACCCTCCCCGCACACATCGCAACAATGATCGCCGACAAGAGGCGCCTTCGCAAGCGGTGGCAACAAACAAGATGCCCTACACTCAAGACCCAGCTCAACCATCTCACGGACAAGGTGAAGGCCGAGCTACTGGCGCACTCCACCGAGAGGTGGGAGGACTACATACACTCTGCGGACAGCGACTGGACGTCGGTACACCGCCTATGCCGACGCTTCAAGAATACCCCACCTCCGGTGCGCCCGCTACTCAACAGCGACGGGGCGCTACGTTATACAGCGGCAGACCGGGCCGAGATCTTCGCGTCCCACCTGGAGCGTCAGTTCACCCCGAACCCGACCACAGCCCAGGAACACGTCACAGCAGTCGAGCAACACCTTGGAGAGTACTTCAACACGCCGGTAGCCTCCGATGAAGAACCTATATTTTTCTCCCCGGGCCAAGTACTCAGGGCCATAAAGCGCACGAAGCCTAGGAAGGCGCCCGGTGCGGACGGCATCACGAACACCGCACTCCGACACCTGCCACCCAGAACGGTGGCGACACTAGCACGCCTTTTTACGGGTATAGTCCGCACCGGCACCTTCCCCACACAATGGAAGGAAGGGAAGGTGATTATGCTGCCCAAGCCCGGGAAGAACATACTGAAACCTGAGAGCTACCGGCCGATTACTCTCCTGCCCACAACCTTCAAGGTGTTCGAAGCGCTCCTGCTGCGACACCTCTCACCGCACCTCACACCAAGACCGGAACAATTCGGGTTTCGGAGTGAGCATAGCACGACGCTCCAGCTGTCGAGGGTACTTCACCTGCTGACGGCGGCCGTGAACAAGAGAGAATACGCCGCCGTCGTACTCCTCGACATGGAAAAGGCCTTCGACAGGGTATGGCACTCCGGTCTGCTATACAAGCTCACCCTCACCTCAGCGCCCCGCAGCTTGATACAGGTGGTCTCCTCCTTTCTCCAGGACAGGACATTCAAGGTTTCGGTGGAGAACCAACTCTCCAGCGCGCGCCCTATCGCCGCCGGAGTACCCCAGGGAAGCTGCGTCTCGCCTGTGTTGTACTCTGTTTACACCGACGACATTCCCGCCACGCACACCTCCACGCTCGCGCTGTACGCGGATGACGCCGCGTACATTACAACATCCCTCTCGGCCGACCACGCGGCCATCAAGATGCAGCGCGTGCTCGACGATCTTCCCGACTGGCTAAGCAAGTGGAGACTGTCGGTGAACGTGGGTAAGACACAGGCGATGATTGTGACGGCCCGCGGCCGCCTTCACCCACCGAACCTTACGCTCATGGGGACCGACATCACGTGGAAGAGGTCGGCCAAATACCTTGGCGTCACGCTGGATAGTCGGCTCTCCATGAGCCAGCACGTCAGCGAAACCGTCGCGCGGGTCAAGACGACCCGCCATCTGCTCCGGCCGGTGCTCTCGTCGCGCCTTCCGCTACGATTCAAGCTGGGGGTGTACAAGGCGTACATCCGTCCCCAGCTCACCTACGCCGCCCCGGCCTGGCTCGCCCTCACGGCCGAGACACACAGGAAGAAGCTCCAGACGTAGCAAAACACCGTGCTGCGTCAAATCGTAAAGGCTCCTCGGTTCGTGAGGAATGACGTCATCAGTAGAGACTTGCGTGTCGAGAGCATCGAGGAATTCTGTACCAGCATGGGCTACAACCCCGACACCGACTCCTCGTGCCCCCCATATAGGAGGCGCAGCTATTTTGCCCTGGCTGGAGGCCCTAAAAATAATAATTTTTAAGGCACCACAGGAAAGTCCGGTTAAGCAGCCGACAACCTCCTAGGTTGACCTGCGAGATGCCAATCCGAAAAAAATAATAATAATAATAATAATCAATTCATTCACTTAGCGACCTGATTAGACAGATAGCCACCTGCAGTCATCTAATCAAGTCGAAGGTTCACAGAGTCCGGCAGCCAACTCTGGAGACCAGTTGAGGTTACGAGTGCGATAGCCACCTGCAGTCCACTCTTCCACCTCTAGCGTAGTCCCCTATAAACGACTAATTGTTCAATACTGTACTTGTATAACCTTTGTAACAATATAAGTCATCATACCTGATCGGCGTTTCACTCCTACCCCCTACATTCTGGCGCCCAACGAAAAATATTTTACCAACCTACAGTCTACCTACGACACAAAAAAAAAAAAAAACAAACCAAATTATTCATATAAAGGTAGTGCGGGTAGAAGAAGAAAATTATGACGGCGATACAATTAACTCAAGAAAAATTCAGTCAATTGCTGAGTCAAATACCGACAACAAGCACCATGGCAAATAAAAACTTTACGCGTTGTACTTTGCGCTTTGACGGACAACGGGACCACAACAAGGTTGAGGAATTTGTTTGTGCTGTGGAAATATATAAAAGCATAGAACACATCTCGGACGAGGAAGCCTTGTTGGGTTTGCCGTTGCTTCTCAAGGATACCGCAAGTATTTGGTGGCAGGGTGTCCGGTCCGAAATAAAAACCTGGTCAGCGGCTATTAAAAATATAAGGTCAGCATTTGCACCGAAGCGTCAGGCCCATGATATTTATTTGGAATTGTTCGCAACACCACAAGGTCCGAATGAAAGTATTGATTCCTTTCTGTGTAGGAAACGTGCCCTAATTGGTCAGTTACCAAAACGCCTCAAAGAAGAGGATCATATTGACTTTGTGTGTGGATTGCTAAGGTTAGAATACAAAAAAAAAATTGCAAGGTCTGACATAAAAACTTTTACGGACTTACTAGAATTGGCGCGCCATCAAGAAGCATTGGAAAAAGAGGAAGTAAAACCTACTTCAATAAACAAAACCACGCAGGTAACTAATAAAGGAACCATTAAGAGATGCCTATTTTGCAGTCGAAAGGGGCATGTAATAGATGAGTGTCGCAAACGATTGGCAGGATTGGTTATAGCTGAACCAAAATTGGAGAAGCCGACTGAAGAAAAACCAACGGTCACTTGTTATGGTTGCGGTGCTCCAGGCGTATTTCGTAGTAATTGTGATACGTGTAAAAACAAAGAAACACCGCCGAAACCAGTAGCATTTTACACTGTTCAAACCACGTTGGAGGATCACGTCAAGATACCTACCATTGAAGTGAACGTAAACGGATATCTTGGTTACGCCTACATCGACACAGCAGCAAGAACTAGTATAGCAGGCACAACCTTATATAAAATACTCCTAGACATGGGTACGACATTCACCGAGCGAGACGCAGATGTAAGTCTAGCAGACGGCACAGTGACATCGCACAAGTTACTCACCACAACAGTCGAAGTAACCTTGGGTAATCGCTCCTGCCCACTAGCAATTACTGTCATGCCGAGTGCTACCGATAACAGGACGTTGCTTGGCATAGATTTCTTGGAATCCGCTGGAATTGTCCTAGATTTAGCACAGAGAGTTTGGTACTTTCACAATAGCCCGAACAAACTATTTCCTTTCCTGCAACTCAAGACTGAGACAGTCCCAATTCTCAAGGCGAAGAAAAACATAAGTTTCGAAGAAAATGAAGATGAGTCATTACCAGATTTTCTACGATGGGCGAACGAACTAAAATTAATTTCACCTATACCCCAGACTCCGTCGCCGGTTGACAGTGAATATTGTTCATCACCAAAGAAGAGAGTCCGATGGCAACTCCAGAAAATAGACACACCACCACGACCATCTCGGCCACGAGAACCAGCTGACGAGAATAATAAAATAGATCCACGTGTCGAATATATACCAATAAATACCATGATCTTGTACTCAGTTGGTATTTTATTAAACCCTGACGAAGGACTAACATTATCAATTACTCAAAGGGAACAATTAAATGAAATACTTGTAGAATTTAAAGATATATTTGAACAACCTATTGAACCAACATCGTTAGCTGAACATAGAATAGATACTAGTAGTCACCACCCCATTGCAGTAAAACCATACAGGTTGTCCCCCATTAGACAACAACAACTTAGAACCAAATTAGACGAAATGATTAGTAACGATATCATAGAGGAGTGTGACTCACCGTGGGCTTCACCTGTGGTATTGGTTCCTAAGGGTGAAAATGATGTACGCGTATGTATAGACTACAGGAAATTTAATGAAATTACTATACCAGACCGATACCCATTACCTCGTATAGATGATTTGTTACACCAGGCAAAAGCAATGCCATATATGACCACTATTGACCTACAATCAGGTTACTGGCAAATTAAAGTACAAACAGATGATCAAGATAAAACTGCCTTTATTTCACCATTTGGAATGTATAAATTTAAGCGTATGCCGTTTGGATTACGCAACGCACCAGCAACATTTCAACGAATGATGGATAAATTTATAAATGAACTACGTGCTCAATGCGTTTTATGTTATCTAGATGACGTCATCATAAGGTCACCTACATTTGAACAGCACATACAAGACCTAAGAGAAGTATTCCAAAAGATCAGAATTTACAAATTAAAAGCTAATCGAAAAAAATGCAAATTCGTGTGTACAGATATTAATTACCTTGGACATCTTATTGTTCCACAAGGAATCAAAACTAATCCAGAGAAAGTTAATGCCATACTAAATAGACCAGAACCAAAAAATCTAAAGCAGTTAATAAAGCTGTTCTTCAAACAGCTGCTTGGTATAGAAGGTTCATACAAAATTATGCTGAAATCGCAAGACCATTAACAAATCTAACAAAGAAAAGCATTGCATGGCAATGGAAAGAAGAACAACAAAAATCCTATGAAACTATAAAAGAAGCACTAACTACATCACCGATATTAAAACAAGCAGATTTTGAAGCGCCATTTATTATAAAAACTGATGCTAGCAATTACTCAATAGGAGCAGCTTTAATGCAGGGGGAGGGTACTAACGAACATCCTTTCGAATATGCAAGTCGACTATTAACTCCTGCAGAACGAAACTACACAGTTACTGAAAAAGAAGCCTTAGCAATAGTATGGGCCGTATCACGATTTAGAGGATACATAGAAGGCACGACATTTCTTACAATAACCGATCATCAACCTCTAAGATGGTTATTGAATTTAAAATCACCGACGGGGCGTTTGGCTCGTTGGGCATTACAATTACAGCCTTACCATTTCGAAATCAAATATTGTCCAGGAAAAACAAACGTTTTGGCAGATACTCTGTCACGACCTCCTTGCGAGAATCATACGGACACATGTGAAATTTGTCAAATAGAAATAGATTTACCTAAAAGAAACGAAAGCAACATCCGCGCAGAACAAATCAAAGACGAGGAAATAAATAACATTATAAAGGCATTAGAAGAAGAAAATCATGAATCAGAAGACTATGTACAGTGGTCAAAAAGAGGTTATCTTATGCATAATGGAATCCTTTACCGATTTACTGCAGACCAGGAGGATGAAAATGCAAAACTACAGTAGTTGTACCAAAACATGAGGTACAAAACATACTTAAATCCTTCCATGACTCGACAACAGCCGGACATTTAGGAGTCGATAGATCTGTAAAACGAATAGAGAATAATTTCTTTTGGAAAAATCTTCGTAAAGATGTAATCAAGTTTGTAAAAAGCTGTATTGAATGTCAAAGATATAAACCGGCGAATAAAAAACCAACAGGTTTATTCCAATCAACACCAAATAATAAAAGATTTGAAGTGTTATCCATTGATTTATTCGGACCACTACCTAAAGGTCAGAAGGGAGAAAAATGGATTTTTATAGTCGAAGATACAGCATCTCGCTGGGTCGAATTATTCGCCCTAAATGAAGCAACAGCTCAACAATGTGCTTTAACCTTACTAAACGAAGTCTTCTTAAGAAATGGTTTACCTCGTAGAATAACGAGTGACAATGGAGTCCAGTTTATATCTGCAGTAATGCAACAACTCACATTCTGTTTAGATATACAACAATTCTTAAGCCCTGTATACCATCCTGAACCCAACATTGTCGAACGGAAAAATAGAGATTCGAAGAGTCAAATCGCTATAGCAGTACAAAATAAACATAATCGATGGCCTTAAGATTTGCGATGAACTCGGCATTTAATCAAAGCACAGGATTCTCACCAGCATACCTAACATTTGGGAGGGAAATGAGAACTCCTTTAGAAATCACGCATAATTTCAGCGAAATCATACAAACAGAAAATGTCATACCTGAAATAACTCCATATCTTCAACGTTTTAGTGAAGATTTAGTTATGGCTAAAACAAATGTGGAAATAATGCAGGATAAGAACAGAATCAGAGCAAATATGAAACGACGTCCTGATCCAGGATATAATATTGGAGATTTGGTTATGGTAGAAACACATCCTATAAGCAACCAAGAAAGACAATTTTCAGCAAAGTTCGCACCTCGACGAGACGGACCATATACGATAATAAAGAAACATGGCAGTTCGATCTATGAGGTAGCTAATATAAACGACAATGGAAAACCAATTGGAAGATATCACACATCTGCAATTGTGAAGTTTGAAAGGAGACATGAGGAAACTCCGACTCCAGTTCTTCCCATTCGACGACGAGGAAGACCAAGAAAGAATCCAGCAATTTAGTCCTGGTACTCTTACGGGACGTTGGCGAGCACCAGAGGGGGAGAATGTAACACGACGATCATACGCTCCATGTTGTTCCACGTTCTCGCTCGCACACGCACTATCTGGCCTGCTCAACGATACGTCATCGAGTAAACACCGCATGGGAGCGGGGCGGCTCGCTATATAAGACGCGACCGTACAATAATCAATTCATGGACAGAACCTTCGCTCGACGCTCGCCGCGCACGGACGTGTCGCCGCTTCGCTCCACGCTCTGCCGCTACGCTCGTCACCTGCTCTCGCTGCGCCCGCCGCAACGATTCCTGTAGTCAGCCGACTGCAACCAACTGTTCAAAAGTTGCCTTTTTCAAGGCGACGGCTGAAATTCTTATTCCTTTAAACAGAGTCAGTCGTGTAGCTTCACTAGGCCCCTTCAGGGCAAAACCACAGTTTCGTGGTACTCGGTGGATACCTTACGGTGCCAACGAAGCCGAGTGGGTGTTGCCCCAATCACACCCGCCAAACCCCTTCAGGGCGAGGCAGTCAATTGGAGTCGGGAGCTAGTGTTTCGGCCTTGGGGGGTCTCCTAGTCGAACCTAGTCTCTGGTTTCCTTCCACAGCTACACACCTAGTGTCGGTTGGGCGTGTCTACACCCTTCGCACTAGACTGGCTAGGGCCCCGTTCGCACAATAAGACTGGCGACGGGTTTACAAGCTTAGGGCTCACCAATAGGTACTCACCTCCCTGTCTACACCCGACAGGGAGGGTTACACATCCCCGGGCCACTCCACCCGGGGAGTTAGAGTTAGGTGTTAGGTTTAATTTAGGCTTCCCTGAGAGTTAAAAATTCCCTCCCCAACTTTCCCTCCGACCATGACGGACGCTGAAATATTAGCGTACGTCAAGGCCCGTTTATCTAAAAGCGCCCTGTTCCAAGCCGATCTAGCGATATGGCTAGAGAACTCCGCGTCCGCGTCCCGTAAAGCAGCCGAAACAAGCGTCGCTGACTTCAGTGACGTATTTGATAGCCCCTTTTCCCCGGATAACGCCGACGAAGGCACACCTGTGGCGGCATCCTCTATGCCACCACAAATCGCGACCATTGTTCCCACGCAGCTGCGCTCTGCATCGCCATGTTTCTCAGAAACAATGGATACCTCTGTCCCTGTCTCTGAGCCATCTCACTCCGACTCTGAGGAAGCCCACTCTGCCTCCGCGTCCTCGGACGACGACTACCAAGTTGTCGGTCCGGGAGGCAAGAGAAAGAAGGGTAAGAGTCCCTCTCAGGCCACCAAGGCCAAGAAAGCCGTAGCCGCGCCCACCCCCTCCTCCACCCCCTCGGTTTCGGCCCCCTCCGTCTCAGCTACCTCTCGTCCAGAGGGCAGCCGTCCCGCTAGCCCCATGTCCACTGCTGCCCCCAATCCTTCGGTTTCAAAAAAGAAACTACCCGCCCCGCCTCCCTTGTTCATCCAGGACAAGGCGAAGTGGACCGACGTGTCCAAATTGTGTAATGATCGTAAGATCAAATACACAAACGCGCGCTCGACCCAACAGGGTATCAAAGTCCAAGTTCCCACGGTGAACGACCACAGGGAACTTACCTCCTTGTTAAAAGTGAGGAACATTTCGTTCCACACATAATCCCTGCCCGATGACAAACCCAGCCGTGTGGTAATCCGAGGCGTCCCTAAAGAAATCTCAACGGAAGAGATTCTCGCCGACCTTCAGTCGCAAAATGTCCCAGTATCCGCTGTGCATCGTCTGCACAAAGCTAGGGGTGCGATTGCATACGACTCGGTTCTTGTCGTGTGCGATCACACCGACGGCCACCATCCGATCTTTAAAGTAAAGTCGGTATGTTACTTGTCGGGCATCTCGATCGAGAGGCCTTATAAATCCGATACGGTCGGACAGTGTCACCGCTGCCAACTTTACGGTCACGCCCAACGCAATTGCTACGCGACCCCTAGATGCGTCAAGTGTCTGGGTGAGCACGCAACTGCTGACTGTCCCCGTCCGAAAGACCGCAATAATGATAATAATAACAATAATAATATGTGGGGACATTTTCACACACGGCCATCTGACCCCAAACTAGGGAGACCCTGTACTATGGGTGTCAGACAGCTGATATACATACACAAATACATTTTTTTTTTGTAAATACATACATATATAGATAAACAACACCCAGACACAAGGCAAACACAAGTGCTCATCACACAAATGTTTACCCTGGGCGGGAATCGAACCCGCAACACGCTGCGCAGCAGTCGATCGCTTAGCCACTGCGCCAACCGTGTCGTCCAATCTCCATCGTCCAATCTGTGCACAGAACCTCCCAGCTGTGTGCTATGCGGACAATCAGGTCACCCCGCCAATCACCGCGGCTGCCCCAAAGCCCCAAAATCCTCTTCTCCCAAATTGACCAAGCGTGCGAACGCTCGTCAACAAAGGGAAAGCCCCTCTGTTAAGATTCCCTCCTCAGAGATGCCCGAGCGTCTCAGCCCTCAGAGGCCCTCCCCATGGAACTCGCTGAATTATCAGAGAGCGTTCCCTGCATTGAGGCCCTCCCAATCTCTGCCCATACCAGCGCTGATGGATTCGCCAGTCCCCGCGCCGAACCTAGCCTCCGCGACCACGCCCCCCCTACCTAAGGTCGTCTCCGCCGCTCCTAAGGCCGCCCCCGCCCCGTCTAAGGCCGCCCCCGCCGTTTCAACCGCGCCCTCAGCCTCCCGCGTACCTGCATCTCTCCCTACCGAGAGGATAGGCGTAGTCATCAACCTCGCCTACCAAATTTACCGCAACCCCGCTGCTGAAGCTATGGCTAGGGATATACTCGCGTGCAAAGCTAATATTAGCGACATCCTTAAGGTGTTCAAAGCGTATCCGGAGATTACGCAAGCCCTAGATAAACTTCACCCTAACTAATGCGTCCTGTGCGGGCTAATAAATGCTTTTTCTTTCTTTTCTTTCCAATGGCATTATTAACCAACGTGATGAGATCGCCAATTTCCTCCGCGACCATCAACTTGATATCCTCCTCATACAGGAGACCTTTCTTAAGCCCCATCATCGTGACCCAAATATTGCCAACTACCGTATAGTTCGCAATGATAGGTCTCGTTGTCACAAGGGCGGTACCCTAATATACTATAGAAAGGCTCTGTACTGCATTCCTATGGACCCTCCTCCCCTCGCTCGCCTCGAGGTCTCTGTCTGTCGGCTCGGCATGACCGGTCATCAGCCGTTAACTATTATATCAGCATACGTCCCTCCATCACCATCGGAGGATGATCCTATCCTCCTCAAGGATGACCTTTCTGCTCTTCTTGGCCTGGGTGACTCCGTCTTACTGGCGGGCGATCTCAATGCCAAACATCCCTCCTGGAATAGTAACAGGACCTCTTCCAGAGGTAGGATCGTGTTTAACCTCTGTTCCCAACTGAACTTCGACGTCATCGCCCCGATGACTCCCACTCATTTCCCCCACGATCCCAACCATCTTCCCGACATCCTCGATATAGCGCTGCTCAAGAATGTGAACCTCCGTTTGCAATCTATAGAGACGCTACACGAGCTTAATTCCGACCATCGTCCAGTGATATTAGAACTAGCTCCCCGTTCAGGTCCCTCTGACCCTAGCCAGCCCCCTCCGACCCAAATTATTACCGACTGGAGGAAAGTAAGCGAAAGCCTACAATCCACCACGTCGCCTCACTTGGACGCTATCCCCGACCACTTGGTGACAGTCGCAGACACGACGGGCGCGATCGACTCGTTTACAAATCATGTACAATCTGTCTTGAACGATTGTTCAAGGGAGGTTCCGGCGATGAGCTATCATCGCTGGAAACTGCCTGACGATGTGCGTGATCTGTTGACCGAGAAGAACGCGGCCGTCCGTGCGTACAGTGCCTTCCCCTGCGATGCGAACAAGGCTCACATGCGCTCCTTACAGCGTGCTGTAAAGAAACGCATCGAGGAGCTGCGCGACACTTAGCGAACTCGAGCCCACCCACCTAGCCTTCTGGGAACTCCAGAGGAAGCTCCGTTCTTCTAACGAGGCCTCCATGCCCCCTCTCATTCGTCCCGACAGTAGCGTCGCCTTCGACAACGATGAAAAGGCTGAATGTCTAGCCGACAGCCTAGAGTCTCAATGCACCCCCAGCTCTCAACCAGTAGACGAAGCTCACCTTTCTGAGGTCGACGCCGAAGTCGAACGTAGAGCCTCTCTCCCACCCGTTGAAGACCCTGATTATCCTCTGCCTCCTGTCACTCCCGACGAAGTGCACGATATTATCAAGAGGCTCAAACCCCGGAAAGCCCCCGGCTCTGACGGTATCACCAATAAGGTGTTCAAACTCCTCCCCGCCCATCTCATAATGCTAATGACCGCCATCTTCAATGGCGCTCTAAGCAACAACATTTTTCCTCAGGCATGGAAAGAGGCCACCGTTATCGGCATTCCGAAACCAGGCAAACCCAAGTCTGATCCCACCAGTTACCGTCCCATTAGTCTACTCAATGTTCTAGGCAAAATCTACGAGAGGCTTATTTATAAGCGGCTCAAAGACTTTGCCGAAGCAAAGAGTCTCATTCCCGACGAGCAGTTTGGCTTTCGAACCGAACACAGCTGCGTCCAACAAGTCCACCGCATCGTCGAGCACATAAGCGCTGGTTTTCAGCGTGGCTTGTTGACGGGTGCGCTCTTCTTTGACATAGCGAAAGCATTCGACAAAGTCTGGCACAACGGCTTACTATACAAGCTTTACCAACTCGGAGTGCCAGATCGTCTCGTGCTCATCTTGCGTGACTTTTTGTCAAATCGCACCTTTCGCTATCGCATCGAGGGTGCGCTCTCTTCACCCCACCCGATACGCGCTGGCGTCCCTCAGGGCTCCGTAGTATCCCCCCTCATTTTCACGCTGTTCACCAGCGACATCCCCAAAGATAAAAAGGCCCAGTTGGCTCTATTCGCTGACGACACGGCCATCTATTACTCGGGTCGCAACCCCGACTGCATAGCTCGTACCCTCCAATCCGCGGCATAAGCCTTAGGCGCTTATTTCCGGAAATGGAGAATCGAGGTAAACCCCATCAAGAGTCAGGCAGTACTCTTTTCCAAACCGCGTTCGTCCCCCTCTCTGCCCAGTCCGATAACCATGTTCGGTAAGCCTATCCCTTGGGAGAAGCAAGCCAAATACCTAGGTGTGATTCTGGACCACCATCTTACTTTCGGAGAGCACATAAAGACGGTGCGTTCGCGAGCCGCTTTCGCTCTCGGTAGGCTATAATAATAATAATAATAATAATAAAGCTTTATTTATTTCCACACAAAAAAATAATGAATAAAGTTTTACAGATACTTAATCTCAAAGAATTACACATGCGAAATACATCAATAGAAAATAAAAAAAAATAAAAAATAAAATAAAAATTAATAGATTACGGATTTGATTAAAATAGTACATTGCTATACGTTAAAATTAATAAGAAATTATAAATTTGATCACATTCATTTTAAATAAAGTTTAAAATCAAACATTAGATAATTACCTGCATTAATTAATTAAAAAATAAAAATTATAAACAAATTCAATATCATTTCATTTGAAAATTATAAATAAATAGAGAATAAAATCAATAAATTACAAATTAGATTAAAGCATGCACATTCATTATAATTGAATTTAATCTTGTGTGGACCCCCTAAGGGTAAAAGCCTCCTCCAAGCACCTCCATCTTTCTTTGTTTTTGGCAGTGTCTATCCATCTTCTACCTGCTATCGCTACTATCTCATCAACCCACCTGCCACTTGGCCTGCCTATCGCTCTGCGGCCATGTGGCCCGGACCATTGCACTGCTCTTATTGTCCACCTGTCCTCATTATATCTTGCAATATGACCCGCCCATTTTCATTTGCATGCTAGCGAGAAAGTTAAGGCATCTTTTACTTTTGTATTTTTGCGGATCTCTACATTCTTCACCTTGTCTTTTAATTTAATTCCTAGGCAACTTCTTTCCATTCTGACCTGAGTGGTTCGGATTTTGTTTCTGATCTTGAGATCACATGTCCAGGTTTGGCAGCCGTAGGTGAGACATGTGAGTATTTCTGAATCCATTACTACTTTCTTTATCGATAGCGGGAGCTGCGACTTAAATATTTCTTTATGGGCCCAGAACTTTCTCCAGGTGATCGCAATTCTGCGGTCTACTTCATCTGAATTTCTTCCTTTGTTAAATGAGATCTGTTTGCCTAAGTATACGTAGTTTTCCACATACTCCAGTGGGATGTTGTTGACCGAGATGGGAGCCATGTGGTGATTAGTCATGACTTTCGTTTTGTCGAGATTCATTTCTAGACCAACCAGTATGCTAGCTTGATGCAGATCGTTTATCATGCCATTTAACTGTTGTGAAGTCTCCGAGAATAAGATGATATCATCGGCAAACCTGAGATAGCTTAGAAATTTACCGTTTATGTTGATCCCTTGCTTTGCCCATGGTAGGTTCTTCATTATATTTTGTAGGACCGCTATGAAAAGTTTTGGAGAGAGCGGATCACCTTGTCTTACGCCTCTATTTATATTAATTTCTGTACCTTCTCTATCTAGTCTGACTTTGCTCGTACTCTTTGCGTAGATGTTTTTTAGAATATTTATATATGTTTCTTTTAGATTTTGTGTTTTTAATGCGTTCCAGATGCTGACGTGAGATATAGAGTCAAAGGCTTTTTTATAGTCGATGAAAGTTACATATAACGGCCTGCGAAATTCTAAATATTTCTCTATAACCTGGTCGACTACTTGGATGTGATCCACTGTGCTGAAACCGCTTCTGAATCCAGCTTGTTCAATCGGCTGGTGTACATCAATGTCTGAGGATATTCTTTCAAGGAGACAGGAGGCAAATAATTTATAAAGGCAGGGCATGAGACTTATGGGGCGATAGTTTCCTATGTCAGCTGGGTCGCCTTTTTTGTATAATAAGATTATCTCAGATTTTGTCCATGATTGTGGTATGTCTTCTTCGTCTAGAATCTTGTTCCATAAGAACGTGATAGGAGCCAGTAGTGGAGCCTTGGCAAATTTAATGGATTCATTTGTGATTCCATCTGGTCCTGGGCTTTTTTCTGATTTGAGCTTTATTATCTGCTGCAAGATTTCAGGCCCTGTGAATAATTCAGCGGGGGACGTATTGCATTGGTTGACAGTTGTTATTTGTTGTGGTTGGCTATATAATTTTCTATAGAAGTCTGTAGCTATATTTATTACATCCATTCGGGACTTACTCGCACAATTAGTAGAGCCGGACTGAAGTGATGAAATCCATTTCTTTGATCTGTTCAGTTCTCTATACGCTTTTTTAGTAGATTTAGAGTTTTTAATGTGTCTTTGTATGGTATTTATTCTGTAGGTGTCATAGCATCTTCTTATTTCCTTGTTTGTACTTTTATATAGTTGTTTCAGATTTTCTTTATCAGTCTTGTTTAGTTTTGATTTGTTTTGCAGTTCATTTCTGTTTTTCATGAGTTTCAGTGCCTCATCTGACAAGATTTTGTTTTTTCCTATACTTTTTGTACCTTTTAGACATTCAAGTATAGAATGCGTTATTTTTTCGCAGTATTCCTCAGCCATATAATTTTCGTGTGACGTTATTAGTTCAGGTATGTAGCATTTCAACTTCTCGAGATATTTTTCACGATCATTTGGTGTTTTTAATGTTACTAGGGCGTGAGAGAAGTTTCGCCTACTCCTTTTTGTTGGTTTTAGTTGGATTGTTGCTCTCAGTAATCTATGGTCAGATCCAAAGGGGAATGATGACAGTACTTCGTACTTAGAAAATAAGTGGGGATTTGCGGTCATAATATAATCAATTTCATTTTTTGTATTTTTGTCTGGAGAGATCCATGTCCATCTGTTTTTATCTCGTAACTTGAACATGGTATTTAAAATTTTTAGATTATATTCATAAGCATATTGAATAAGTCTCTCCCCGCGAATGCTCCTTTTTCCATAGCCATAGTTACCGGTAACTGAATTCTCGTGTTTGTTAGGTAATCCTAATTGTGCGTTAAAATCTCCCATTGATATGATATATTTCGTAGAGATAGAGCGGTGCGCTGTCGCCAGGTCTTCATAAAAGATGTTTATGTCTTCTTGAGATGAGTTTTCGGTAGGTGCGTACGCCTGTATTATTGCAAAATGTAGGTTTTCTAGTTCTATTTCTAGTAGACAGACTCTTTCCGATATTCCAGTAATGTTTTAATATTTTGTTTGTATTTTTTCTTGACCAGGAAGCCCACACCATATAGGCCTTTGGTTTGGCCTATGTAGTACATGATATAATCATCGTCCTCAATAATACTCTCACCTAACCGGCGGACTTCACTCAGCCCCAGAATATCGTGATTAATGTTTTGTAACGCTGCCTTTAATTCGATAAGTTTTGTTTCTGATGCTAGTGATTTAATATTAAAGGTACATATGTTCAAATTTATGGGTTTTCTTGGAGGGTATTGGTCGAGCTCTCCCGCGGGGACTAGCCGTACTGGGAGATTATAAGGTAGAGGGTCCATCAGTGATTGCTATTCTTCGCAGGGGTATGTGGTTTCTGCTAGATTTTTAGTGGTATCTGTTTGAGTAGATATTAGTTTTGGTTTTTGTATTATGTAATCTTTCATGTTGGATGTTTTATTTTTCTTTGGTGGTTGTTTTTTAACTTGGTGATTTTTTTTCTGTTGTTGGACTGCTAGTGTGAGATATCTCTGGTGATTCGGACAAGTTTCTTTTATTATTATTCTGTTTGTGAGAAATGTGTTTATCGTTGCTCGAGACTATGAGTTTGTCATATTTAATAAAGGCTTTATTGCCTGCCTCTTTTTCTTTTTGCAGTTGAATTTGCAGTTCTTTTCGTTTATTCAGGACCTTTATGGAGTAATCTTCCTGTAAGGCGTATGGGGTGTCCTTTAAACAACGTTTGTTTTTCAGGATGTTTACTTTAAAACCCATTGTAGTGAACGAAACCACAACTGGTCTGATTTTATCACCTGTCTTACCCAGTCTTCTAACAGCTTCAATGTTGTTATTACTACACGAAACTTTTAAGTAAGTGTTTATTATATATATAACTGTTTCTTCCAGTTCATGATAGGATGTTTCTCCTTCTTTTACTCCGAACAAAACTATGTTTTTGCGTCTAATTTGTCTTTCCAAGTTATTTATTTCTCTGCTTTGTTCTTCTATTTTGTTCTCCAACATTTCATTTTTTAATTCTAAGTTAATAAATTTTTCGTTAATGTTTGTGTTTATTGTATTTTTTATTTCTTCTTTCATTTCTAACATGTCCTGTTTATGCTGCTTTATGTCTTGTTGCATGCTTAGTAACATTTTCTTTATTTCTTCCATATTGTGTTTTGATGTAGTCAGCGACCTCTATGAGCTGTATTTGTAATGTTGTAGTTTATTGGCGTAGTCTCGTGTAGATCGATGAAAACGAATGAATGCGATACGTATGCTAGTACGCGGTATCTACATCTGTCGCCAGATGGCAGTTGCAGCTCTTTTCGATACTACAGGCAATAGAGAGATGGCGTTGCAGAGCTGTTACTTATACACAATTTATTGCTAATTTTTGCACTTATATGGTTATGCTCGATTTTTTTTTTTTCTTTAATAAGCACTCGCAGCAATACCATAAACCACTGTTTATATTAGAAGTAAGTCTTTTTCTGCCCTACACTTTTTTCCACTGATTTGATTGTTTCTAATGTGTTCCTTACATTGTAGATATGAAGCTATGCACTGCTTTTAAGATTCTGCACTTTTTCTTAATTGTATGCACTAGATTATTTTTAAAGTTTATTTAAATAGATCAGTGTCAACAGCGGCACTGTGGCGCCCTCTCCTTTAATTTTTCATTTCATCTACTTCATGTTATTTCGGCGAGCAGGCAGCTTTATTTGTATGCTCTCGACCAATTATTGGCTGTTAACTTCTTATTATTATATATATTGAATTTGATGTATGGTTTCTACGAATTTTTTATCGATTTTTGATGTCAGATTTCTGGTACTTATTCATAATTACTTTTTATACCTCTACCGTCTCTGTTAATTTATAAATAAAGTTTATGCACTTATTACGTTAAAACACAGTAGATAACGATTGTTACACATTCATTTTTGTATATTTTTCGCACTGCAATAGCTTTTTAGAGAAAATTAAAGTCTAACACTGATTTATTTGACAGTTTGAATATGAGTGTTTATGCACTATTTTTGACGAGGTTTTTGGGCACTTTTCTTGAGTATTATGTTTAGATAACACTTGCACTTGTTTATTAGTCTATTTTTTACATATTTCACTATTTACTAGCGGCATAACTTTGTTAATATTATTTTAAAGCAAATAAAAAGCGCGGAGCTGATGTAAAGCGTGGCACTAGCGCCACCTCCCTCCTATACTTCATGTTGAATGCACGCAGCAAATTGTCACTCAAGTGCAAATTGCGCATTTACACGGCGTGCATTCGTCTCATCATGACGTACGCCTGTGCTGTATTCGCACACGCGAAACCATACCGTCTCCATAGGATGCAGACCCTCCAAAACCGTTTCTTGCGAAGAATCACAGGAGCCCCCTTTTACCTTCGCAACGAGAACCTCCATCTCGATCTAAAAATACCTACCATCCAGCAGTTCATGAAACGCTCCGCCAAGCGCTTCTTCAACACTGCTGAGAAGCACTCTAACCCGTTAATCGTATCGGCCGCCCGGTACACTCCCTCCCGTATTAGTAAGACTCGACGACCGAGACATACTCTGACCGACCCTGACGATGCTATTACTCTCCTCCAGGAGAGCAATAAGGCCACCAGTACAGTTAAGAAACACAGACACAGACCGCCGTCATTCCGTCCTCGCCGCCGAGGCCCGCCGCGGCGACCCCGTACGTCCTCTCCCCGACCCTTGCTCGTGCCTGCCCGCGCCGCTGAGCCTGTAGCTTTAAATTCGTCCCTAAATAATGGAAATCCGATCCAGCCTGTCCCTTTGCTGTCCTCTCCCAGCGACGCCCTAAGCCGAGGCTCGTACCCCACAGGGGGTGCCATTAGCGTGTAGTCGCTTAGTTTGTAAGCTCTTTTGCCCTGGCTGGAGGCCCTAAAAATAATATTTTTTAAGGCACCACAGGAAAGTCCGGTTAAGCAGCCGACAACCTCCTAGGTTGACCTGCGAGATGCCAATCCGAAAAAAAAAAAAAAAAAAAAAAAAGACAATTTATTCACTTAGCGACCTGATTAGACAGATAAACTCAAACTCAAACTCAAACTCAAAATCATTTATTTCAATTAAACCATTTACAGGTACTTTTGAATTGTCAGAGTCAGTCAGTCAGAAAGTTGAAGCTAGTTGCTCGTTCCAAACAGTAGGTTTCTATGGAGAAGAACGAGCAAGAAACTCCATGAACACTCTTTTAAAATCAGTTAAATTTTACAAATTTAGGTTACATCATTCATGTTGAATCTAAGGGTACAATGTGAGAACAATGTAACACGTCTTGCATGTTAAAAGAGGTCTAGAGAAAAATATAGTTATAATAACAATTCAAACCAAAATTTAAAATAACCGAGGCAGCTAAGAGATGACCAGTCCCAACCGACGGCGTCCGTTCACGAACATGACGCATGGATCGGCACCATTTAGCTCAACCATTTTGAAGGGAACCGAATGATCCAACACATGCGCCACCGGCAGCGAGACATTCAAGTGAGCATGACTCTCCCAACCGCCAGGGCATATTCAAGTCAATGAGAGGTATACCTCGTAAATGGTAGCTTTAAAGAACATAGTGCTCACATGTATGTGCTACGAAAAATTATATAATACTAACACATTGAGTTTATACAATGCAAAGATAATATAGATCTACATCTTCAGCAGCTCCAAAAATTGTTACAAATGCTAATCAATTAATCTATGAACCCTTATGGCTGTGGAGCTAGACCAGCATCCAGCCAAGCATTTTTATCAGTGATGTAATCACTCAACTTATAATATGCTCGGTTGCATAGCGTGCGTTTAATACAAGACTTAAATTTTGTCTCATTTAGTTGAACAATGTGGGGAGGTATTTTATTGTAACACTTTAAACAGTACCCCATGAAAGACGAATCTACTTTAGCCAGTCTGAAACCTGGTTGAACTAGTTGGTCCCTATTTCTAGTATTATAATTATGTCTGTCACCTCTTTTATCAAAAAGATGCAGATTTTTTCTAGCGTACATGATGTTTTCATAGATGTATTGACAAGGCACCGTCATTATGTTAATTTCCTTAAACAGTTCCCTTAGAGAATCGCGCATACGCAGATTGTAAATGGCTCTGATGGCTCTTTTCTGCAGAATAAAAATAGAATCGATGTCTGCAGCTCTTCCCCACAATAAAATACCGTAAGACATAATACTATGAAAGTAACTAAAATAGACCAGTCTCGCGGTATCCACATCAGTAAATTGCCGAATCTTTCTGACAGCATATGCTGCCGAACTTAGCCGTCCTGCGAGAGATGTTAAATGAGGACCCCATTGTAGCCTTGAGTCGAGCGTCAATCCCAGAAAAACGGTTTTATCGACGAATTCCAGTTTCTCTTTATTCAATACTATGTCACACTCACTATTTTTGACATTTGGCAAAGCAAATCTGATGCACTTAGTTTTATTTCCATTTAATACTAAATTGTTAGCCGTGAACCACTTTTGTACCTCCAGTAAGGCGTTATTTACGATGTCAAGATTTTGAGCCCGTCTATTTATTTAAAAAATTAATGACGTGTCATCGGCAAATAACACCATTTGTGGCTGGTTTTTGAATAACCGGGTAAGATCATTAATATAAACTAAAAAGAGGAAAGGACCTAAAATTGAGCCTTGTGGAACTCCCATTTGTACTTTTAAACCATGTGAATTCACCCCGTTTATTTGAACTTGCTGCTGTCTATCATTTAAATAAGATTTCACTAAACTAAGCGCAAGTTTACCTAGTCCGTAATGCTCAAGTTTCAGAATTAATGTCTCGTGATTTACGCAATCACGAGATAGCCACGTGCAGTCATCTAATCAAGTCGAAGGTTCACAGAGTCCGGCAGCCACCTGCAGCCAACTCTGGAGACCAGTTGAGGTTACGAGTGCGATAGCCACCTGCAGTCCACTCTTCCACCTCTAGCGTAGTCCCCTATAAACGACTAATTGTTCAATACTGTACTTGTATAACCTTTGTAACAATATAAGTCATCATACCTGATCGGCGTTTCACTCCTACCCCCTACAGTACCGAATAAACCTTATTGTTTTGTTATCACTAAATCACGCATTTTTTATTCTCAACCCTTTATTGCAATAACAATATTAAAAATATACCATCAACTAGGTAAATATTATTGTTGCAAACAAAACTAAAAACATTGACAAAAAGCGTCATCGCGAGATTTGAACTTGAGCCTAGTGCGTTTCATTCCAACGCTTGACACTGACCGCTATCGAGACATAGAATCTATTTGCGAATTTAAGCAACCTATGAATGGACCAAGCAAAGTCATGCATTTGTTGTGTGTATAGCAAAAGCGACGGAAATATATTTTTGTTTCGTGGATTGCGACACGACGACAGTGTGGGAGGAACTCTGTGCGAACCCTGTGGTGTGCGTACTGTAATGAGACCACTTACACATACAGACGCACGGACTGCGCCGCGCCGCCGCGCGTTCATAGCAATATAATCCGTAGCGGGGTTATGAACTTATGAACGCTTACTGTACATGGAAAAACAACAAAACAAAAATGAATAAAACAAGAAGATAAAAAAAAGAGAATACAAAATTAAAATAAATCTGAGGGCAAATATAGTTTTACGTTAAGTTGGAGGTGTGTAAGTGTAGGTGCCCATGCGAAGCCGGGTCGGGTTGCTAGTACATAAATATAAAACAAATTAAAATATCAAAAGCTTATTCGAAGTGGTCTCCATTGGCTGCAATACAGTCCTTTAAACGTTGAGGCCAGTTATCAATAGAAGCACGCACTCTTTCCATGGGAAAATTCTTCACTGCCAATCGTATGGATTTTTTTAGGGACTCCAAATTATCATGGCGTTTAGAGCAAGCCGTACTCTCTAAAACTGACCATAAATCATTATCCAGCGGATTAAGATCGGGACTAGACGACGGCCAGTCTTCAGCTCTGATGAAGTCCGAAACGTTCACTTCCAACCAAGACTGCGTGGACCGAGCTTCATGACCCGGCGCCGAGTCTTGTTGGAAGGACCATACTTGGTTATTGAACATGGTTTTGTTAAGGGGCTTAACTACCTTCTCAAGAATGGTATCTTGATACTCTTGTGCCGATGTTTTGATACCTTTTTCACAAAAATATGGCTCAGTCACTCCTTCATAGCTAACACCCCACCAAACCATCACTGAAGTCGGATAATGCCCACTTTGCACTCTGTCGACTAATTGGGAAGCTTCCTTAGAGCTTTGAGCATAAATACGGTCATTTTGTTTGTTAAAATGTTGCTCAATTGTAAAGATTTTCTCATCCGTAAACAAAATTTTTCTGTGACCTCCCTTTGCGTACCGCTTCAGTAGTTGTTCCGATTTTACCACCGTATTCTTTTTTAAATTATCAGTAAAAAAATTACCAGTGCGTCTCTTATAGGCTGCAAGTCCTAAGTCATCTTTTAAAATACGCGATATGGTTCTGGGTGCTATCTTCATCTCCCGAGATAAAATCTTTTGCTTTCGGACAGGATTTCTTCGAATTCTTTCCCTTACTGCTTTGACCACCTTTTTCGTAAGAACACTACGTGGACAGCCACATCTTTTTTTGTCACAAACAGAGGAGGTCTCATTGTACCTATTAATAGCCCGGAACACAAACATTTGACTAATACCAAGCGTATGCAGAGTTTTAAAAATTGAATTTGGCTCCATACCAACTTTGTGTAATGCAATCACAGCGATTCGGTTCTCTTTCTCACCCCACTCCATTTTAATATCGCAAAATATTGTTCAATGCATTGGCGCCAAAATTAGAAAACTCAATGAACAATCGTATAAAAATTACAGATTCCAAATTCAAATGTAATATCTTTCTTATTTTTAATTGCAACAGTATTTACGGCCAGACTAAGTATAAAAATAAATAAAGTGTCTGTGTGTAATGTCAAAATAACAGCTTTTTACTAATTGCATATGAAAGTAAGTACGTTTTTTGTCTGTCTGTCTGTTTGTTCCGTCTAATCTCTGAAACGGCTGGACTGATTTTGACGGAATTTTTACTGGCAGATAGCTGATGTTATTAGGAGTAACTTAGGTTTAGAATTTTATTTTAGAAAACAAAATAGATTTCCGTACAAAAGAAAATGAAAACCCTGCAAATAACAATCTACATGCATCTATACAAATAAATATCATTGAATTGTCTGTTTGTTATGTCAAAATAACAGCTTTTTACTAAATACATATCGTCAGTGGAAAGCGTATAATGCTAAAGCGCCATTTTGGCCAAAATCAGTTATATAATTATATCGTTGGATTGGATTTTTTTTTTCAGCGTCGATCTGTCTAGGTTTCATGACAATAGGAGCCAATTTTTGGCGCGTTAGCATTTGTGAAAACGTAGATATTTATCGGATTAAAATAATAATAATAATAATAATTTGTTTATTTTCTCATTATCACAGTACAGTACATAGCCACGATAGATTACACTACATAGAGACTGGTGTCTGTTGTAGGTAAAACCTGTATTATAGATCACCAGGCTTCCCTCCGTCGGACAAATACTTGCGATTCGTTGTACAATAAAATGCTAGTCAATAACAAATAATATTATTACTGGTACAGTCTGTTGTCAACATTATCTAACCCACCCTAAAAACAAATGAATTTGGACCCTCTGCATGTAACATTAAGGTTTATTCAAGTTATATGAGCTTATCAGACAAGTGCTCGAGGATTTGATGAACAAATACAATAATAATACAGACACGCAAATTTGATCTTTAAAACGTTAGCATTAGGTTATATTTTATAACTATTTGTTATAATATGATAAGTGTAATAGCTTATTTTAATGATTGAGTTCAAGTAATTCTGGTCTCGTGGTCCGTGTATAAGGCTGTAAACAAGTTTCGAGATCAAATCCTGCGACAAAGATATTGTTTTGCTTTCAATATAGAATTTATATTCCAAAACTATTTCTTGTATTATTGTAAAGAACTACAGACTATACATAAACTTTTTAAAATGGTAATATTTTCACATAACTTGTAATAAGTGGGTAGTTGAAAAATAAATATTCGTATTCATTATAAAGCTGGTATTCAAATACTACTATGGAGTGATTATTTAAAATACAAAATAATTTGCACGAGGAGAAGATGGCTGCTCGTGCTGTGCAAGAATAAACTTTATGATAGTATACTATATGGTTCAAATTTTTTAGAATATTGCGTCTAGCATTACAACTAAGATCAAATTTCAATGCGGTTTATAAGATTTGTGTTGGTCTTGTGGTCACTAAGGTAGTGCGATGTTCATCGTTGTCTACGTTCGAAACCAAGTTTAACCTAAATTTAGATATTTTATTACACTTTTTTACATTTCTTTAATAGACGACGTAGGGTATTGTCTTTTTAAACGGGCAGTTTGTATAGAAATAAAACAAAAAAATTGAAAGTTTAAAATGTTTATTATTTCATTAAAACACTTAAGTAAGATAAAATAAGTAAATGCTCATATATTTCCAAATTAATATACTTTTTATATTAGTAAGCCATATAAACATTAAAAAAGGCAAAATAAAGTAATCTGTGAAATGCTTTACAAATTTATAGCTGCCTATATTGTAACGTTGTATCGTTACTTCATCTGAAAACAATTGAAATCACAACCAAATATCAACAATTAACCTCACCATAACAAATAAATGTCAAATCACACAACAGATTATTATTATTTAGAGTCGTCCTAAGTTACTATTAGCTATAGTACTAGTGAAGCCCGCCTAATTGTTGTATCCGAACGTGTGAAATGAGGAATGTTATCTATGCCAATTACCGTATTTAAGCCACGACGAAGGACATACATGACAGCCCTTTTTTCGAATTCCGGCATCGGCAAAGATAGACAGAGGTACACCTGTTACCCATTAAATGTTCTTCGCCATTTTCTTGCCAGCCAGTTTAAATTGACTAATAATAGTCTAAAGTATTAAACTCAGTGAATTCGTAACCCCATATTGGGTAAGTGTTGAACAGCTAACTATATTTTACATTTCGTGTTCCTACCTTATAGATTATGTTAGGGCGTGCACCTATGTAATCGTTTAGGCAGGCTAGTTTCTTCTTATTGCAGCTTAATACGCCTTACGCGTTATTTCTAATGCAGATGCAACCTATTTGCTCCTAGCTCAGTGCATTTTGTTACACGTAGGTATCTATTTACCACGCGGTTCGAATCTGCAAATCATGTTTTGTTTCTTTGTTAAAGTCAAGTCATCCATTGTTCATTGTAAACTCCGTACTGATTGTGACAACCACACACACCTTCATTAGCGCACTAGTACATCTCACTTTGCTTACGCTTTGATGTCACAATCAGCGGAGATGACCTTCGGCCATCTTGTGACACGCTGGACGTTGCATTCCAGGGTCCAAAGTTCCGGCTGAACACCCGGATATTTTTCTAAATCCACGGACATCAAGTGCATCCCAACGTTGGGTGCCGCACCACCGCTCGTCCACACCGCCGGACATCAAGCTCCGCGCCCCCGGGTCCCTATTTATCCCGCGTGGCCGCGTCGAGCTCACTTCGGGTCTGGCAACACCACCTGCCGACCGTCACCACACCTGGCGTCTCCAGCGTGGCACACCGCTGTGATCGTCGTGCCCAAGGATGAGCCAGGAGAGTACTGTGTGTGACGATCGAGGATGTTATGTTTACCTAGTATAATACGAACAGTGTCGGGCACTGTGACCCGAATAAACAGTTTGTCGCTAACCACCGCCTTTTATTGACGTCTCATTGGCTACGAGGATGGAATCTGGCGCGGGCGCCAGCCGCGCGCCTCGGGCGCAGGCGCAGGCGCAAGCGGCGGAGGCGCGAAGCCCACGAGCTCGCGCGCGCCATTTTGCTGGCGCTGCGGCAAGGCGCACATGGCTGATAGATGTAGATTTAGAAACTATAATTGTGACGAGTGCAATCAAAAAGGTCACTTAAAGGTGATGTGTAAACAGGCACGCGGCAAAGGTACTCGGCAGAATTACGTAAGCGAAGAGGAGTCGGATGACGGTATGTTTAACATCGAAGTTGCGGCCCGAGGTAACAAACCATATTTTATTAATTTAACGATAGATAACATTAACATTAAGTGTGAAGTGGATACAGGTAGCCGTATATCGGCTATAAGTGAAGAAATGTACAAACAGATGTTTTCGCATAAAAAAATTGTCACGGACAATCTATTGTTACGTTGTTATTCGGGCACACAGATTGAGTCATTAGGTTACGTTGAAGTAGATGTCTGTTTAGGACAAATAACGGGGAAATCATTGCGTCTTTACGTTATAAAGGGTGGCGCACGACCTTTATTGGGACGAGAGTGGATGCGGGTTTTGAAAATAACTCAAATTACGCTCAATGAAATGATGGACGACAACTTAGTGACGCAACTACGTAATGAATTCCCCGAAGTGTTTTGTGACAAGTTAGGGACTTGTAAACAGCCGATTCGACTACAGCTTACTGATAACGAACCGCTTTACGTGCGAGCGAGACCGATGCCGCTGGCGCTACGCGCACGAGTTGAAAGGGAATTGGAACGGTTAGAGAAAGATGGCACCGTTTACCGAGTAGATTACTCTGATTATGGGACTCCAATCGTGCCTGTCGTCAAAGCAAATGGGGATATACGTATTTGTGGTGACTACAAGGTCACTATTAATCCCAAATTAAAACGGGATTATTATCCTTTACCGCGGATTGAAGAATTATTTGCAAATCTCAGCGGTGGGGAACTGTTTTCAAAAATAGATCTAAGACATGCCTATGAACAATGTTTTTTATCTGAGGATTCCCAACCATATACGGCGATTACAACGCACATGGGTACATATGTTTATAAACGCACACCGTACGGTTTATCTTGTATCCCCGAAAAATTTCAAAAGATCATGGAGGAAACCCTGCGCGGGGTACCCGGATGTGTAGTGTTTTTAGATGATATATGTGTGACAGCCTCAAATAAATTAGAACATTTAAAGAATCTGCGAGCCGTAATCAAAAGATTACGTAATATGGGACTTACGGTCAAGCTAAGTAAATGTCGATTTTTACAAGACAGCGTAAAATATTTGGGTTTCATTATTAATAAAAATTGCTTGCGGCCAGATCCGGAAAAAATTGAGGCCATTTCCAGCGCACCGAGACCGGAGAACGTAACCGAATTAAAAAGTTTTCTAGGAATGCTCAACTACTATGGGCGATTCATTCAAAATTTGAGTACATCATTGCAACCGTTGCACAATTTATTAAAAAAGGAGGTCCGCTGGAACTGGGACTCGAAGTGTGAAAAGGCTTTTTTGGAAACAAAACGTACCCTCCTGAGTGAACGAGTACTGGCACACTATGAGGAGGGGCGCGAACTCGTGTTATCGGTGGACAGTAGCGCGTACGGACTGGGCGCAGTGCTGGCTCACCGGTACGAGGATGGTAGCGAGCGGCCCGTCAGCTGTGTCTCGCGAACACTTAGTGCGCCCGAGCGTAACTACAGTCAACTAGACAAGGAGGCACTTGCCATTTTGTTCGGTGTCACAAAACACCATCAGTACTTGTTTGGTAGGCGATTTACATTGCGCACTGATCACCAGCCGCTGACGTATATTTTTGGTGAAAAGGGAGGAATTCCACAAACGGCTGCCAGTCGTCTGCAAAGGTGGGCGGCGCGACTGGCCGCATATGATTTCCGTATAGAATTTGTGAGATCGGCGGACAACGGACCGGCCAATGCCTTGTCACGATTACCGTTACCTCAGGAGGGTCGTTCTGCCGATAACGAAACCGTGGATTATTTAAATCTAGTGGAAGCGACACTGCCTATTTGTTATAAGGATGTTGCAAAAGAAACAGAGCGCGATACATTACTAAGTAAGATTAAAGGTTATGTACTTTTTGGCTGGCCGTCGGCGCCGAGCTGCGATGCGGAAAAGGCTTATTTTGATAGAAAGCAAGATTTCGTGGTAGACCAGGGGTGTGTAATTTTTAAATATAGAATTGTAGTGCCTCATGCCTTACAAAAAAAAATCTTGGATGAAGTGCACGAAGGTCACTTAGGTATAAATAAAATGAAAAGTTTAGCACGAAACTATATTTATTGGGCGAATTTAGATAAGGATATAGAGGAATTGTGTAGATCATGCGCGGCGTGCCGTATAGTCCGCGACGCGCCGGCGCATACCCAGTTACATCCGTGGGAATTTCCGCTGTACCCTTGGCAGCGCATACATGCCGACTTCGCAGATTGTGGAGGCGTTAGGTATTTAGTTATAGTAGACGCACACTCGAAGTGGATTGAAGCGTTACCAATGAAAACTACAAATGCAGTATCAACAATCAAAGTTTTGCGAAGTGTTTTCGCGCGTTTTGGTTTGCCGTCGCAGCTCGTTACCGATAACGGACCACCATTTGCGTCTCATGAATTTAAAGTTTATTGTGAAAATAACTGCATAAAGCATACAACGTCGGCTCCTTATAGGCCGCAAGGAAATGGCGCGGCAGAAAACGCTGTTAAAACAGTAAAGAAGGCTATCAAAAGAGCGTTGTACGAAAAAGAGGACGTAAATGCGGCTCTCTGTAAATTTTTATTTCAATATCGCAACTGTGAACACGCGACGACAGGGGTATCACCTGCAGTGGCGCTGCAAGGGCGGCGACTCAGGAGTCGACTGGACGCGCTGCGCCCGGACGTAGCGGCCACGGTGCGCGCCAAGCAGGAGCGCCAAGTCGCGCGAGTCTCGGGCAGCGACAGGAATTTTGGCGTTGGGGACCCGATGTTAGCTCGTGACTATACAGCAAGGGGGGAAAAATGGGCTGAAGCTACGGTGGTTAAAAAGACTGGTCCCGTATCATACAAAGTCAAAGTGGGTAACGGGGTAGAATGGCGGCGTCACGCGGACCAAATGATTTCAATTAACGGTACTAAAAACAGGTACTCTCTATCTCGAATGAGCGGGGTAGGCGGAGACAAGGAAGGTAAGAGTCCTAATTCAGAACCTTCGGTCGGTAAAGGAGCCGACGATGATGTGTTTGAGGATGCATCTGGCGGTGACAGTGAGGTTGCGAATGCGCCGTCAGAAACAATACCGATACCAAAAGCTGAGGCAGAAAAGCAGTCGCCTATACCGAAACCGACACCGCCTGGTGTATCGGCTCGAGCACAGCGTGCTTACAATCGAGCTAAACGTCTTAACAATTCTGATTAGACTAGATTAGATAAGTTTAATTAAGCGTACTTTACTGTTACTTACTTTAATTTAGTTTACATCTCTTATACTGTGTATCATTAGTTTAGAATAACTGTCTTGTAAGCTTAGTGAGGAGAGATGTGACGATCGAGGATGTTATGTTTACCTAGTATAATACGAACAGTGTCGGGCACTGTGACCCGAATAAACAGTTTGTCGCTAACCACCGCCTTTTATTGACGTCTCACTGTGCAACTCCCAGGGGAGGTTGAAAAGGAATTAGTGACCGTAAACCTACCCACACCTTTTCTCTATAATATATTTTTATGTTGACCGGTTACGTTGGGTTTTCTTTTATATCCCCCGCGTAACCCCTACGTCACAATATGTAGTAGTGAATAAACTTGTTATTTAAATAGAAAAAATCTATTTATAACAATAACATCACCACATAATCTGCAGCATTTTAATGGTTTAACAATCAACCCATTGAGCATTTACTTACATGGTGTGTTTAAATATACCTACTAGATGAACTAGTAGCGGAGTGGCGCACCGTCCCCTGCTATAACTTGTTGTAAGCGGCTACGCATACCGCGCACCATGTTCCAACACAAATCTTTGCCTCTCATGTGCTCCCAAGTCGATGTCACGACCTCAGCCAAGTTGTGTTTGTTTCGCACTTCCGTTGTGTCCCAATTTAAAACCATTTGACCCCATAGATTTTCTATAGGGTTCAAATCAGGACTTTTAGATGGCCAATTAATAACTGTCACACCTTCTTGACCAGCTAACCATTCCCGCACAATGCCTGCACGGTGGATGGAGTAGTTATCGTGCATGAAATAAATATGTGACGTTGAATAGGCAATTCGCACAGTCGGCAGCATGACCTCACGCAGAATCTCCAAATACAAACTGCTATTAAACCTACCACCAACTTCCACCAATTCACCAGGTCCCATAGACGACATCCAGCCCCAGTAGCCCAGGGTTAATCTACCGCTGGTTCTACAAGGTAGCAAGCACTTCTCGTTGTAACGTTCTCCTTTCCTCCGCCATAAGATTTTACGTCCATCTTTGTCCGATTTAAATGATTTTTCGTCAGTGAAGATCACAACATTTTCTTCCCAATTAAAATTTAAATATTCCTGGGCAAAACGGACTCTTTCTGCACGATGAGCAGGTGTCAATGCAATTTTCTGTGCCGGTTTATAATTCTTTATCCCAGCAGCGTGTTAATGCCTTCTCACTGTTTCCACTGAAATATTGTGGTTTATGGCGGTTGCACGAATGGGCAAAAATGGATTTTCAACGTGGCTTGAAACAATAGCCCGGTGGCGTTCGAATTCGGGACTATACTTAATGGCTTTTGCTCCTGGACGAATCCGCTGAATATTTCCATTGTCTCCATAACGTCTTAGCCATAGCCTGACCGTATTTCTCTAAAACAAAAATAAACATTTTTGGAACCGTGTATGTAACTTGTAAGGAGTGAATGTAATGGTAAAATAGCCAACTACGCGTTCATTAATCACAATCAATAAAATAGGTATAAAAAACACTTACTGCTATATTTAATCGGCGACCAATCTCTCTAATTCCAACATTCTGCTCATGTAAAAATATTATTTTATGTTTGGTATAGTCGTCAAGTTGCGACATGATGCTTTATTACAGCAAATTGCTTAAAAATACTTAACGAGTTAAACGATTTACAAATGTGTGTGCGCAGTCACTGCTATTAGGTGTAGTGTAACTTTTGTTACTTAGATGAATTTATGATCTACCTCACGAAGTAAATATGTTTTACTTCATATTCAACCATTCTTGGTAAATATACATTCTGTGAACTTAAAGTTTTTTAAATTACCCACCCGTTTACAAGATAAGTAATTATTAGGCGAAAATCATATTGGTCGTTCTTTAATATTGCAAGCAATATTGTAGAAATGAAAACAAATTAAAAAAGAAACTGATTTATAGGTGGACTGTGTTTTCGAAACCACATGCTGCTTGTCGTCAATCCAGCATCAAACCGCTAAGCCACAAGAACTTGTTGGGAATGCGCGAAATTAAAGATTGGGTTGTAATTACGTAGTGTGACTTAAAAGCTTTTCAACTTTAATGTTAACGAGATAATGATTAAAATAGCTTAACAAAAACATATATAATGCCGGTGGCTCCGACTATGTTGGGTGGGTTTACCTTAACGTTACGTGTTATAGATCAAATTTGCGTGTCTGTGTTATTATTGTATTTTTGTTCACCGAGTCCTCGAGCACTTGTCTGATAAGCTCATATAAATTAAATAAACCTTAATGTTACAGGCAGAGGGTCCAAAGTTGTTTGATTTTAGGGTGGGTTAGATAATGTTGACAACAGACTGTACATGGAACAACAACAAAACAAAAATGAATAAAACAAGAAGAAAAAAAAAAGAGAATACAAAACTAAAATCTGAGGGCAACTATAGTTTTACGTTGAGTTGGAGGTGTGTAAGTGTAGGTGTGAGTGAATGTGTTGGTGTGAAGAGTATGTGCGTGTTTATTATATATCGTTATCTTTTGATACTTAACCTTACTTTAAGGGTCTTAATAAACATTCTGTGGCTTCGTAATCTAGATCTTGAAGCCATGAACAAACCTTTTTTTTTGCATTCTGTCCTAGTAAGAGGTTACATTGATAATTTCTTATTTATGTTAATATATAGTAAGAACCAAGGAAACCGTAAAAGTTATGTGCTAGGCCGTACTTGTAACTGGTTGTCGCACAGACATTGGTGGTTCTTCTTTTACCCGAGATAATTTTGGGATCGTAAAATAGTTCCGAGTGCTTTATAGTAACTGTCACTAAAATAAAAAGTTGTCGAACAGTCAGTACCTTACAGCGTTGGTATAAATCAAACGTGGGGTATCCTATCGGAAGGAATGAACTTACTTTCAATATAACTCTTTGGGCTCTTTCTAGTTTCAGTAGGTAAGTTTTAGCGGCACCACCCCAAGAGGTCATACAATAAGACAGTAGGGATTGGCACATTGCTAGGTAAACGGTCTTGATTATTGAGGTGTCGGCAATATGAGGAAGAGATTTAAAAACATAAATTAACTTACGAAACCTAGGGACCAAGGCGTCAATGTGGTGCTGAAAATTACGCCGGTTGTCGATAATAACACCCAGTGTGGTGTACTAGTGGTGTAAGGTGTATTAGTTTTATTATTTATAAGCTCTTATGCCAATGATTTACCAACACCCGCAAAAAATTAATTTATTATTTACAGAAGTGGATGGATCGTCAGGGGATATTAATGGAGTTGGGTTGTCCTTTTTCTTCGAGGTGTATGTAATATTTTTGATGGTTTCCCACAATCGTTTGTTATTTTTTCCGGCTTTCCTAATCATGTCTTTTTCATAATGAATCTTAGCTGTCTTTAAAATTTTATTGCTAAAATTCCTGTATCTCCGATATGTGCATTGAAATATTTCATTTCCAGGATTTTTCGTTGACTTTATGTAAAGTTTATCGCGGTTTCGAATACATCTTAAAAGACGTTTTGTTATCCATGGCTTAAGAATTATTTTACGACCGGAGCTTGTTATTATCTTCGTGTTTTTATTTATGGCTTGAAAGAGCGACTCTGTGAAGAAATCTGTAGCCAGGTTAACATCGGTTAATATTTATCACACTTTCATTTAGACTTGCGAAATCGATGCGACTATAAGTTTTTTTATTTAGTTGCTTGGATTTAATGTCCAGGAATAGAATAACGGACTCATGATCGGTGATAGATGTCTGCGCAACATAGCAATGGGCAGTCAACTTTGTCTTTAGAAAAATATGGTCTAAACACGTGCGACTGTGGGTAGGTATCGTGTGAGCGGGAAGGAAACCATGAAATAATAATAATAATATGTGGGGACATTTCCACACACGGCCATCTGACCCCAAACTAGGGAGACCCTGTACTATGGGTGCCAGACAGCTGATTTACATACACAAATACATTTTTTTTGTAAATACATACATATATAGATAAACAACACCCAGACACAAGGCAAACACAAGTGCTCATCACACAAATGTTTACCCTGGGCGGGAATCGAACCCGCAACACGATGCGCAGCAGTCGATTGCTCAGCCACTGCGCCAACCGTATCGTCAAATGCAGTCAAATCAAGATACGTGTTGGATCTTTGGTCTTGGGTACCAGGTGCGATGTCAATATTGATGTCACCCACGATAATTAAATTCTTGAATGACGAATATTTACGAAGACATTCATTAAGTGAAACTAAGAATTTGTCTCTATTTTTATAGCTTGGCGGACGGTAAATGGCAATTAAAATGATGTCTACATTCATTTTTAGTACAAGAATGTTCTCATCTGAAAACTCTGGTTCCTCGAAAGTAGACATGATAAAGTTTTTACAGTAAATCACCACACCTTCATTTTGCGTTTTGTTGTTGGTTGTAGAACAAGACTTGTAGCCGTCAATAATAGGAATGTCAGGATTACGCGTCAACCAACATTCAGTCAGTACAATAATATCCCATTCAATATCAGATCCTGCTAGTAACGTTTGCAAACTCGATAAGTTACGGTGTATACTGCGTATGTTTTGAGTAATAATCTTAAGTGTAGTTTCTGAATTTTGCAATAGGTCCTTACAGTCGTTTATTTCACATGACGCTGATTGTGCAACAGCAACAGAGTCTAAATCATTATTAAAATTCATATTAAATTCAGCCATAATTCGATGTAAGGCAAATCAAAGTGCACATAAGTCGCCAGTACATAAATGTAGGTATCCTGAGGTAAGTTTTGCTTACAAACATCACAGGAACAGTTAAATTCAACATGAAACGATATAAACGATAACGGTGTTTATTACAGTAAATTATGTTATGTATGTTTTTCGTGTTTTTGTAAATGAATGAGTGTTTTAAGTAATTATTGTGTGAATTGTGTTGCTCAAAGACGCATCTCTCAGGCCAAACCAACGTAAATAATTGTTTAAAATATAAAAGACAATGCCCATTTCCTAGAACAATCCTGGCCCACTGTGGCCACTTATAAATAGTTTATGGAATTAGAAAATATGGATTAGAATTAGAATTAGAAGAAAATATGGAAGTATACATTGTTATGAACACTTCCTAGAACTTGTCAGTTTAGAAAATAAGTCTCCATTTGGAAATACAAGAGTTTTTGTGTCTTCGTATGATAGTTTTTAAAGGGCTCTAGTTTTTTCTTACAAGTGGTGGCTGAACAGTCTCAAGACGTAGAGTTTACTAATTTTATTGTTGGTGCATCACGGTATATACAATAAAAAAAATGTAAGCTTGAATGACTAATCTGACCGGGTTATAGGTGCAGTTGAGTTATTATTTTAGTAGTACTAGCGGACCCAATAGACGTCCTGTACACATTATTTATCTACCCCTACCCTACCTACCTACTCTACCTTCTTGACCTACCTACCTACCTACCTACCTACCTACCCTACCTGCCCTACCTACCTACCCAACCTACCTACCCTACCGACCTACCCTACCTACCTACCTACCCTACCTGCCCTACCTACCTACCCTACCTACCTACCCTGCCTACCTACCTACCTACTCTACCTACCTACCTATTATACCTACCTACCCTACCTACCTACCTACCCTACCTACCTACCTACCCTACCTACCTACCCTACCTACCTACCCTACCTACCTACCCTACCTACCTACCCTACCTACCTACCCTACCTACCTACCCTACCTACCTACCCTACCTACCTACCCTACCTACCTACCCTACCTACCTACCTACCCTACCTACCTACCCTACCTACCTACCCTACCTACCCTACCTACCTACCCTACCTACCTACCCTACCTACCTACCCTACCTACCTACCCTACCTACCTACCCTACCTACCTACCCTACCTACCTACCTACCCTACCTACCTACCCTACCTACCTACCCTACCTACCTACCCTACCTACCTACCCTACCTACCTACCCTTCCTACCACCCTACCTACCTACCCTACCTACCTACCTACCCTACCTACCTACCCTACCTACCTACCTACCTACCCTACCTACCTACCCTACCTACCTACCCTACCTACCCACCCTACCTACCTACCCTACCTACGTACCCTACCTACCTACCCTACCTACCTACTGTAGTGTGATAAGTATGTAACCATGTGTAGTCTAAGTATATTAATCCATGTATTAGTCTTAAGAGTTCAGTTGGAATAAATCACTCGTGGCGTACACTCGTATTTCTTTTATCGACTCCCCGCAACCCGCACACTTCATGGCGACTCTGCCATGCGCGAGCGCCGCTGCGTGGGAACCTACGTATCGTTGCCGCCAGGTATCGCGTTACGGGCGAAAACTGCATCTCAGCGGATTCCTGTGTGCCTCAGTGCACTGAGTTAGAACGGTTTAATTATTCAAGTTATAAAAATGGACACAATTGGAAAAACATCGAGCATAAGTGGTCTCGCACATTGGCAAAAATAAAAAGAAAGAAAAAAAAAATGGGCAAGTCATACTCAAAAACAGAAGACAAGGAGATAATAATAGCACAAAATGCATCGGAAGGAAGCAACTCTGCAGTAGAATCCCATATTCAAATAAACAATATATTACTGGCATCGGCCTTGACAATTTTCGCTATCGCAGCATGCATAATATTGTGGAAAAAGCTGGTGGCCAGGCAGAAGAAATGGATCGGGAAACATGTAGAGTCTGAATTCATAAGAAGAATGCGGTTGCGGTTATCGGGAAGGCGAGAACGTGAAGAACGTGAAGGAAACGAAAATGTGTGAAAGTGTTAGTGCGCCCTAGTGAAAAATAAAATAAAATAGATAAAAATAAATAACTATAAATACAAATAAAATAAAGCGTAAAACGTCTAAGTAAACCGTCTCGTAAGCGTAAAGTAATTAGTAAGTGAATAAAATAATCCAGCAGTGTGACATCATCCAATAACAATATTATAGAGACTTTAGTGGTTCCGATTAAAAAGAACTTTAATATTACACTATAATGTGCCTATGTAATTATAACCTTTAACATAATTTTGTGTTGTGTTATCTTACAGCAACTTACAGCCTAAGTATAACGGAATGTCACATGGAATAAATATTGGGCATAATAAAAAAAAAAAAAAAAAAATACCTACGTCCAAATGCGTGTCGTGTCACCCTACTAGGTCATCTCACATCTCTTTTAATGTAAGTATGTTTTAATTTCATATTCTATGGAAAAGGACTTAGAAATAATTTTAAGTGAATTATCAGATATTCAAATTAGTTTGAGAAAGTTAGGCCCAAATAGAAGGTTACAATATAAAGACAAGGTCAAAGAAAAAATAATAAAAGCTAAAGAGTTATACTCATCGTATAAAACCATTATCAGTATATTTTCCGAGCAAAAAAGCTCGTTAGAATTAGCTGAATATATATACGAAGTGTTGAAGGAGAAGATAGATGTTATTTACGATAAGATTTTGTCATATAATTCTCAAGGTGAAGTAGAAGCAATTATTTTAAACATGGAGAAGTTTGAAATAAAAACTGCAACATCCTTAATACCCGTTATGGATGGTTCAGAAAATACGACAGAAAAAATCATAGACACTGTAGAATTATATAACAGTTGCCTTAAGGATCCTGATCAGGAAAAAATGTTAATTTCTTTTGTTTTGAAAACAAGACTAACTAAAACTGCTAAATTAAAATTAAACAGCAGCTACGATGACATAGCGAGCCTTATACAAGACATCAAAACTTATTTACTAACGAAAAAGTCAGCAAATTCAATACTTTGTCAATTGAATAATTTAAATCAAAATAATATGTCTATTAGTGAGGAAATAAACTCTCAGAATTATTTATTGATCTCACTATTGCGCAAGCAGATGGTAACGAAAAGGCATGCGAGATACTGAGACCTATAAATGAGAAACTCGCGATTAAATGAGAAACTTGGCTTATTATTAATGAAAATAAACAAAATACTCCTAAGAATAACATTAATAAAATTCGTATCAACGATACAATTGTCTCAGATCCTAAACAAATTGCAAACATGTTTAATGATTTTTTTATTGACAAAATAAAACCAATTACCGCAGGGGCAACTAGCACTAACCATAATATCCTGAATAGAAAGGATTCGATGTTTATGGCTCCGAGCTTGCCTACAGACTTATTAAAAATCATTTTAGCTCTCAGAAACACGAAGAGTGTAGGTTATGATGGTGTTAGTACTGAGATTATCAAAACTGTCGCTGACATTGTGTGTGGTCCACTGTGTCACATAATGAACTTGTGTATTAGTGAAGGAATGTTTCCTAATGCTTTAAAAAAATCTATAGTAAAGCCATTACATAAGAAGCAAGAGAAAGACTTGATGCAAAATTACAGACCAATATTATTAATATCCATTTTCTCTAAAATATTTGAAAAATATATTTCTCGTGAACTAAGCACTTATATAGATAAAAATAATATACTTTGTAGCGAGCAATACGGTTTTAGAAAAAGTAAAACAATCAATAAGGCGGTTTACGACTTTCTATACAAAATCATGATAAATATTGATAAAAATACACCCATCTGTGCAATTTACTGCGATATGACGCAGGCATTTGATCATGTTCAGCATGATATTCTATTAAAAAAGCTTGAAGCGTATGGGGCAAGGGCGTCGCCAAGGGGGGGCGGTAGGGGCAGCTGCCCCCCCCCTAGAGATTCCAAAAGGTTCATGTGCCTTCGACTGTATTTAAAATTCATACTTTTCCTATCCACCAAATATCAATTTGCCCCCCCCTAGGCCATCAGCTGGTGAGTCCTGGCGACGCCCTTGGTATGGGGTAAGGGGAAATGTGCAAAAGCTCTTACAATCATATTTACAGGACAGGAAGCAAACAACAGAAATAACGACGATTAATGCGAGCACTAAACGTGAAGTAATTTTTACATCTGGAGAGCGTAACGTCAACGATGGCGTACCGCAAGGAAGCGTAATAGGACCACCGCTTTTTACCCTTTACATAAACGATTTTCCTAAATGTATAGATCACAGTATGACACTTTTTGCAGATGACAGCACGATAACCATTCCTTGTGATAATAAGCATATGTATGAAACGGATATAAATAATACTATAAACAAAGCTATCCTATGGTTACAAAATAATAACCTCAATATCAACTTAAATAAAACAGTTATAATGCATTTTAGTCAAAGACAGTTAAAATTTCCAAATTTTAAAATTAAATATAATAATAACTTGATTGACGCAGTAAATTCCACTAAGTTTTTAGGATTAACAATAGATCGTAATTTAAATTGGAAGACTCATATAGAGGTAATTAGCAAAAAACTAAGTAACAGTGCATTCGCATTATATAAACTATCGCGGATACTTACTACTGATGCACTATTAACCGCCTATTATGGTATAGCGGAGTCCATTATCAGATACGGCATTATTTTTTGGGGACTCTCTACAGATAGAGATATCGCATTTAAAGCCCAAAAAAAATGCCTTAGATCCATATTTAAATTAAAAATGACTGATAGCTGCAAACCGTTTTTCATACGCCACAACATCTTGACCTTACCATCAATTTATATTTTTGAAATCGTGATATTTGTCAAAACAAATCCTAATCTATTTCCCCGTATGGCAGACCTGTTTCCTAGAAATAGACGTGATAACAGTCAACTCTGTCAACATAGGTCTCGGACTGCACTTATGCGCAAGAGTGTTTTTTGTATGGCTCCCATTATTTACAATAAGCTTCCCAATAGCTGGAAAGAGCTGAGCGTAGAAGCATTTAAAAGGAAAGTTAAATCTCTTTTAGCTAAAAAAGCATACTATGATGTGAATGAATTTTTAAGGGAATCATTTTAAATTGACATGCTCTTTTATACTTAAATTAAAACCTAATCTGAAATGTATGGAATGTAATAGTGATAATATTTTGGACCTAAGTTGACGTTATATTATAATATTATTATGTTTTTTATTTTTTTTTAATAATTTAATATGTATTCCCTAATAAATAATTCCCTAGTAAATCTAATTTAATTGATTTTATTATGTAAGCATTGTCAATGTACAAAAATTTTGAAATTATTATTTTATGTTTTCTTTAATTTAAACTTGAAATATTAATATTTGCACACCATGTCAATATGGTAAACATGTTAGCACAACTCCATGTACCCATAACACCATGCATGCATATTTTCTCGTTTATATTGTATGTACACTCATGTTTGAGCAAATAAAGGAATCTGAATCTGAATCTGAAAAAGATTTTCTGACGGATTAAGATATAAACGCTTAAGCACTATCATTTCAGCACGGAACTATCCTACCTACCTACCCTACCTACCTACCCTACCTACCTTCCCTACCTACCTACCCTACCTACCTACCCTACCTACCTACCCTACCTACCTACCCTACCTACCTACCCTACCTACCTACCCTACCTACCTACCCTACCTACCTACCCTACCTACCTACCCTACCTACCTACCCTACCTACCTACCCTACCTACCTACCCTACCTACCTACCCTACCTACCTACCCTACCTACCTACCCAACCTACCTACCCTACCTACCTACCCTACCTACCTACCCTACCTACCTACCCTACCTACCTACCCTACCTACCTACCCTACCTACCTACCCTACCTACCTACCCTACCTACCTACCCTACCTACCTACCCTACCTACCTACCCTACCTACCTACCCTACCTACCTACCCTACCTACCTACCCTACCTACCTACCCTACCTACCTACCCTACCTACCTACCCTACCTACCTACCCTACCTACCTACCCTACCTACCTACCCTACCTACCTACCTACCCTACCTACCTACCCTACCTACCTACCCTACCTACCTACCCTACCTACCTACCTACCCTACCTACCTACCCTACTTACCTACCCTACCTACCTACCCTACCTACCTACCCTACCTACCTACCCTACCTACCTACCCTACCTACCTACCCTACCTACCTACCCTACCTACCTACCCTACCTACCTACCCTACCTACCTACCCTACCTACCTACCCTACCTACCTACCCTACCTACCTACCCTACCTACCTACCCTACCTACCTACCCTACCTACCTACCCTACCTACCTACCCTACCTACCTACCCTACCTACCTACCCTACCTACCTACCCTACCTACCTACCCTACCTACCTACCCTACCTACCTACCCTACCTACCTACCCTACCTACCTACCCTACCTACCTACCCTACCTACCTACCCTACCTACCTACCCTACCTACCTACCCTACCTACCTACCCTACCTACCTACCCTACCTACCTACCCTACCTACCTACCCTACCTACCTACCCTACCTACCTACCCTACCTACCTACCCTACCTACCTACCCTACCTACCTACCCTACCTACCTACCCTACCTACCTACCCTACCTACCTACCCTACCTACCTACCCTACCTACCTACCCTACCTACCTACCCTACCTACCTACCCTACCTACCTACCCTACCTACCTACCCTACCTACCTACCCTACCTACCTACCCTACCTACCTACCCTACCTACCTACCCTACCTACCTACCCTACCTACCTACCCTACCTACCTACCCTACCTACCTACCCTACCTACCTACCCTACCTACCTACCCTACCTACCTACCCTACCTACCTACCCTACCTACCTACCCTACCTACCTACCCTACCTACCTACCCTACCTACCTACCCTACCTACCTACCCTACCTACCTACCCTACCTACCTACCCTACCTACCTACCCTACCTACCTACCCTACCTACCTACCCTACCTACCTACCCTACCTACCTACCCTACCTACCTACCCTACCTACCTACCCTACCTACCTACCCTACCTACCTACCCTACCTACCTACCCTACCTACCTACCCTACCTACCTACCCTACCTACCTACCCTACCTACCTACCCTACCTACCTACCCTACCTACCTACCCTACCTACCTACCCTACCTACCTACCCTACCTACCTACCCTACCTACCTACCCTACCTACCTACCCTACCTACCTACCCTACCTACCTACCCTACCTACCTACCCTACCTACCTACCCTACCTACCTACCCTACCTACCTACCCTACCTACCTACCCTACCTACCTACCCTACCTACCTACCCTACCTACCTACCCTACCTACCTACCCTACCTACCTACCCTACCTACCTACCCTACCTACCTACCCTACCTACCTGTACTATCATCAGCATCATATACCAACACACCGTCTTAAAACTGTGCTGGAGGGACTATATTGGTTTGGTGCCATGCCCATCCAGACAACAGACACATCCTACAGTTCTGCGGCCTACAATACAATTACAGCAGTACCTACTGATAAATGGCTGCACTTCCAGTGGCATTATTCCATGTATAAATATAGACAAAGTATGTCTTTCGGCTAATATGCCTGCTTTGGACTCGGGCCCTTAATAACGAGCAATCATTTTCAAAAAGTGAACCTTCCAAAATACTGGTTCTCCTATCATAAGAAACCTCAATACGATAACATCCATTTAATCTAATGTGCTCTCCATATTAAGACCTGGCATGTTTTAATTGATATGTTTATCCTATTTATACTAAATATAAAATAAAATACATATTTAGGTATACTAAATATTTATTAAATATTTATACATATCTAACTATTTTTTATTTATACATATATATCTATACATATTTTTTATACATATCTAAATGTTTATACATATTCTGCTGCAGCAAAGAAGCAAACTCTTTGATGTGGGATGAACTAAAATTAGTATTGGGTTTTCTGTAAAGTCTCCGAACAAGTCCAATGAGTTGCTTGTTAGATGATAATTGCAAATTCTGCATTGTACGGGTACATAATATTTAAGATTCACAGAAAAGTGTTACTCTTAGTGATGCTGGAGCAGTAAGGTGATCAGAACTTGAAGATCTAGGAACAAAGCAGCAGCGCTAAGCTTACATAATTTGGTAAAAATATCTCTTGCCGTTGTGATGAATTTTGTGTTGACTCATTTGCTTCAGTGTGATTGAATAATATTATAAATCTAAATATTTCACACCATAAACTGAAATATAAAAACTATTTATTTGAAACCTTAAGTACCTACCTGACATGGAGCAATTTGTCTAGAAATGTTTTTTCTTATTTGGTTTTCTTGTGGAGAATCTTGAGACAGCAGGTGATTTCTTTGTCTATGTAGTGAGCGACCACAGCTAACACAAATGAGTCAAGCAGTAGAAAGTGAGACTTTCTGCTGCATGTCTTATTTCATTCTATACTGCAGTCCAAAACAAAAAAAAAGTGACCAAGTTATTGAGACAGGCACCTGAAAATGCAATTGATTATTATTTCATATTAATTTCACTGTAAATGGTGAGAAAGAATGAAGTGGGTAGCATAAAAGTCAACAGATTTTGTTAGTTTCTCGAAATATTTATAAAAAATGTTTTTACTAAGTCTTGTATGAAAATGTTTCATAATGCTTATGTGAAATTACTTTTTTTAATTACTAAAGGGTCAGTGGGTCATATTAAGGGCAAGGTTGTATATGTTGTTACCTATGTTATCATGGTTTTCTAAAGGATTAATGTAAATGAGTAAGCTTACCTGTTGTGAAAGAACCCATTGCTTTGCTGTACAATTCATCGTATTTTTATTTAATGGTAAGCAATGCCGAATTATAAATTATAATTTGCACTTTTCATTTCCATGTTTGTTTTCACTTTGATACTGGTAGAATTTTCGACATCTACACAAACTAACAAAATCTGTTGACTTTTATGCTACCCATTTCATTCTTTCTCACCATTTACAGTGACATTAATATGAAATAATAATCAATTGCATTTTCAGGTGCCTGTCTCAATGACTCACTATTATAGTGAGCGCGCTTATTGAGCAGATTGTCAAATCAAATACATACACAATTATACATATTAATTATTAAACATTACATCATCCGTCAAAGGATAATGTTGCCATATTTTGAAAAATAATCGATTAGTTGTATCGATTTTTAGTCTCGATTATTTTTTATTTTTTTCAAACTACGTTAAAGCTATAAAGAATACAGTGATTTTACCATTCTATGTTTATGTATGTGTAAACTATTGGATAGTCTGAGGTGTTTATTAACATAATTTTTGTCGAATAAAGTGTAAAATCGAGTAGGTTTCGTTCAGAAACTTAAATGTCCATGACAGCAGAAAAACTTTTTGCTAACCATAGTAATACATAAAATCAGTTTAAAAAAAACTCTAACGTATTTAGCAATATTATAAGCGCTTCCTGAAGTTACAGTCATATAATACTCAAGTAGTGTATTTTATGCCGTTGTACTTCTTTTTAAAGTCGGGTTTTAGATTTCCAGAACCTATTTTTTTTTGTTATTTTTTGTTTTAAACCAATATTATATTATTATTAATTAATCCGTAATCGATTAGACTTATTAAATAAATGAATTGACATAAATTGACCATATAATGGCAACACTAAACTACATGTTAAAATGGCTGTCGTGTTGATAATAAGTTAAATGACTTATTTGTTTGTTGTGATTACGTAGACTTATTTGGACAGGTAGCATTAATCGGATAATTCCTATTTTAAAAAGTTATATTTTTTGATTATCTTTCAAAAGGTGTCCGCTGGCGGCCAATTCTTGGCATTGTCCTTTGTTTTAAAGAACAAAATCAAAAAAATACTAGACCTTAAAACGAAAACAATAAAGGCAATTGTTAGCTTTATATTTCTAACGTCACTAAATAATACTGTTGGTCTGTGCAATTATGTTTTGTTTCGTTATTTGAATATTGAAAAGTTGATGCAACTGACTTCCGGTACCATAAACATCGTTTTTAGTAAACGGAAGCCGGTTGCAAACTTGATTATTATAATATTTAAATCTTTACATCCGGAAGTAGCTTTGAACGCCACCTGTCGGCAAATTTAGAATTAATAGAAAGGTATAAAAGCACGTGTTAGCACATTTTTTAGTTAGTTCGGTATAGAATAAAGAGCGATAACGTTACTCTGCTCATTTTATTTCCCAAACCTACTCTGATTTCCCATATCAGAAGTGGGATCGTGCTTAAAGTGTAAGTGACTAATTTGTTACTATTTTAATCTTGTTTTTTTTTTCTTTTTTTTTGAGTGTTAAATACTGACATTATTATACGCTGTACGGTGTGTTTGTGCGGTAAACCTAAGTATGCCGAAACGTAGTCGTGATGTGCTTAGTGAATCTTCATCAAGTGAAATAAGTGATTGTTCCTATCGTGAGAAACATTCAAAACGCCGAAAGAACAAAACGCCTTCACACCGTAGCAGTCGCACACGTACCCATGAAAGGAAAAATAAATCCAAAAAAACGCGCCCAACGAGGGAAGGAAGTAAAAGACCGACAAGAGCAGAGGCTGGTTTGGAAGCTGTTGAAGATTGCTGTTTCGTTCGTGATCCAGGACACGCAGAAGAAAATAGAAACTGTGCTGAGGATGCGGTTCAAGAGGCAGTGCCAGGATCTTCAGGAGTTGCAAATGGAGATAAGGGAAGTGACCCCATTAATTTGAATTTGCCAGTCAATTTGCATGATTTAGTAAATTTTATTTCTTCTTGTGTAAAACCCGATCATTCTTCATTAAAATGTGATAAAAACATAATTCCGGAATTCGACCCATCCGTTAAAAATCAAAAAATAGATAGCTGGTTAACTAAAGTCAACGAATGTGCTCATATTTATGGTTGGTCTGATCAGCAAACGACCCATTTTGCGTTGCCACGATTAGTAGGTCATGCCAAAAAATGGTATGAGGGGCTTAAAACTATAAAATTTACATGGTCAGAATGGCAACATAATTTAAAACGCGCGTTTCCTTCTGACACTAATTATGGTGCTCTGTTATTTGAAATGCTTGAGAAGAAATATACAGTAGGTGATTCGCTCGATGAATACTATTATGATAAAATGATTCTGGTAAATGCATGTGATATAACAGGCAAGAAAGCGGTAGATTGTATCATTTACGGTCTTGAAGACCGCACTATTAGAGCAGGTGCATCTTCAGCCCGGTTTGTTCAACCTGAAGATTTATTAAAATACCTTAAGGACATGTGTCGTGATCAAAGTGACGTAATGCCTAAAAATAAGTCTGAAACTCCGTTGTCAAATAGTTATATTTGTAATATATGGTCATGGACGGGCCTGTTGGTCTAGTGGTCACTGACCCTGACTGCTAAGCCGGAGGTCGTGGGTTCGATTCCCACCCAGGACAAACTTTGTGTGATGAGCATGATTGTTTGTTCTGTGTCTGGGTGTTTATCTATAATATGTATGTATTTATAAATGATATAAGTATGTATATCAGTTGTCTGGTTACCATAACACAAGCTCTGCTTAGCTTGGGACCAGATGACCGTGTGTGAGTTGTCCCAAGATATTTATTATTTTATTTTTATTTATTTATCGCGCAAACCAGTGCAGGCAGTCTAATAATAATGCTTCAGTGTGCTTCAACTGTAAACAAGCTGGCCATAGAGTTTTACAATGTACAAAACCCATAATTAAATGTGAAAGCTGTCAAAAATATGGGCATAAAACTGAAGACTGTTTTTCCAACAAAAATAAAAACTAATCAAGATAAACGAATTTTGATGACCGCTACTGCTGGCTTAGAAAGTGTACAACATAAATATGGCAAAAGTGCCCTTATTAATAATAGTTCTAACCCGGTCCAATGTGTTATTGACTTTGGGAGTCAATGCACACTTATTAAATGTATGTACTAATGGGTAAAACTGAATATATATGTTATTGACTGGAAGCTTTGATCACGATTTATGTTGTTGCAGCTGAACAGTTACGTGTAGGTACCTTTGTTAGATTTTACCAAATTACCAAATACTTTAGTTATAAAGACCAGTATAAGTCTTGGTATTTTAAAACGTGATAATTTCTGTACTGGGCTCTTGCCTGAAATTGGACATGAATATAGTAGCATTATTAAACTTTACGTTTGTTTCGATTGTACTTTTGCTGGTACTGGTTTAATTAAATGTTACACATCTACAGATGAGTACTCCACGATATTTTCTTTTTAGGTAGCTATCGTAATTTTGACAGGTGTCAATATTGATTTAAGGAAGGTAAAATAATCGGGAGTTGTTGTGATATTCATATAATAATTCAGAACGACACAACGTTGTATTTGAAAAACGGACTTTCTTTTAGTTAAAGCTAGAAAAAAATAGTTTTCATTAAAATTTCAAGGAATTAAGTTGTTTTAGTGTATAATCAGATCTTAGTCCAATTAAAACTTGTGAGAATAATATTAGTTCCGATTTACCAAAAGAAGAAATTGCTAAGGTAGGTACATAGTTTAATATCAAAATATTATAAGACATGTTTTGCTCAATCTTTCGGAATTAGGTTGCACTAATCTTGGTGAATTGGAAATTAAATTAAATGATAACACTCCGGTAGTATATAGACAATATGGATTGAGTTATAAGGTGAGAGCTAGTATAGGAAATGGTAAAGGAATTGTTAGTACATGACATTATCCAGGAGTCTTCATCTTGCTACGCTAGTACAATCATACTTGTATAAAAGAAAACTAGGGGACTTAGTAAAAATTCAAAAACTGAAAACTCGTAATGAAAGTCAAAGTAAAAAGCTATTGCCTTTATATTCAGGTCCTTACAAAATTTCAAAAGGTTTAGATAATGATAGGTATGAACTCTTAAGCATATCAGGAACTAACATGGCAAAAAGCAGTATTGTAATATTTGGGCTGTAGAACAGATACAACCATGGATTAGCACAAGTGTAAATGAATTAAGTTCAGAATCTGATTCTGAAAAAGAATGATTAAGGTGATTAAATTGATGAAAAATAAAAGAAAATAATAATAATATTAAAATGTATGAAATTGATCATAGGAAAATTGTAATCATTAGAACTAGAATTGTGTAAAAGTTGATGATTTACATTTCTTCGTTCATACAGTATAACTGAAATAAATAAAATTACAAACTAACCAAAATAAATGGTAATAATAAATAATAATTGATTGATGCGATTTATAAATTAAGTTTTTGCTTGAAGGTATAGAGGAAATGTGAATTAGATATGATATTATCGATACAATTTATGATAACAATATTGGATATGCAATGAAAGAAATATTTATCGAAAATATGTTGTGTGGTGGTTGGCTCGATATTTAATGATGGCAAAGCTCATGTGGAGTGGTCAACCGCAGGCGAAGTCCTATGATGCATCTCTCACCTTAAGCACAGGCCATGTATTGGAAGTCGTACAGTGGCTGACAAGTGAGAGTGCTTGATCAGTGAAGCTTGCGGTGCAATTAGTGGCATGTGCAGAAGGTTACTGATTGTTGTCCATAGTTAGGAGTCGCTCATTGGAAGCCGTACAGTGGCTGACAAGTGAGAGTGCTTGATCAGTGAAGCTTGCGGTGCAACGAGTGGCATGTGCAGAAGGTTACTGATTGTTGTCTATAGTCAGGAGTCGCTCATTGGAAGTCGTACAGTGGCTGACAAGTGAGCGTGCTTGATCAGTGAAGCTTGCGGTGCAATGAGTGGCATGTGCAGAAGATTACTGATTGTTGTCTATAGTCAGGAGTCGCTTATTGGAAGTCGTACAGTGGCTGACAAGTGAGAGTGCTTGATCAGTGAAGCTTGCGGTGCAATGAGTGGCATGTGCAGAAGGTTACTGATTGTTGTCCATAGTTAGGAGTCGTTCATTGGAAGTCGTACAGTGGCTGACAAGTGAGAGTGCTTGAACAGTGAAGCTTGCGGTGCAATGAGTGGCATGTGCAGAAGGTTACTGATTGTTGTCCATAGTTAGGAGTCGGTCATTGGTAGTCGTACAGTGGCTGACAAGTGAGAGAGCTTGATCAGTGAAGCTTGCGGTGCAATGAGTGGCATGTGCAGAAGGTTACTGATTGTTGTCCATAGTTAGGAGTCAGTCATTGGTAGTCGTACAGTGGCTGACAAGTGAGAGAGCTTGATCAGTGAAGCTTGCGGTGCAATGAGTGGCATGTGCAGAAGGTTACTGATTGTTGTCCATAGTTAGGAGTCGCTCATTGGAAGACGTACAGTGGCTGACAAGTGAGAGCGCTTGATCAGTGAAGCTTGCGGTGCAATGACTGGCATGTGCAGAAAGTTACTGATTGTTTTCAATAGTTAAGATTCGATCATTGGAAGTCTTAGTGGCTGACAAGAGAGAGTGCTTGATTAGTGAAGCTTACGGTGCAATGAGTGATAGATGTAAATTAGTTTAAAAAAATGTTAATTAGATAGTTAAGGTCACAATTGTCTTACCTGTTTAAGTGTTTCGTTTCGGAGAATTTTTTGCTAATTGATGTTAGATGTTAGAATTGATTTTAGATGTACAGTTTGAGGACAAACGTAATGTCAGGAAGGCCGAATGTTAGCTTTATATTTCTAACGTCACTAAATAATACTGTTGGTCTGTGCAATTATGTTTTGTTTCGTTATTTGAATATTGAAAAGTTGATGCAACTGACTTCCGGTACCATAAACATCGTTTTTAGTAAACGGAAGTCGGTTGCAAACTTGATTATTATAATATTTAAATCTTTACATCCGGAAGTAGCTTTGAACGCCACCTGTCGGCAAATTTAGAATTAATAGAAAGGTATAAAAGCACGTGTTAGCACATTTTTTAGTTAGTTCGGTATAGAATAAAGAGCGATAACGTTACTCTGCTCATTTTATTTCCCAAACCTACTCTGATTTCCCATACAATTATGAGTAAAATAACTAGTCACATTTTGAGCTCAGTTTTTAACTTATTTAAGGCGAGGTATTCCGAATATTAGCAATTTTTGTTAATTTTTGAACGTCTGTATTTATTTTAAAGAAAAACCTGGAATTATGAAATTGGTATTTTATCAAAATATAACATATTATCTAGTCTTTCGGAAAGACAGAAACATAATTAATAACAATTTACTCGTTAGAAAAAAAATATAAAGATGACCCTAATTTAAAACTTAAAACGTCGATTACTCCGAGATCGCATCACTAAATGATATGAAAGTTATACCAATAGAAGTAGCTTGTTATTATTTAAAATATCGGAAAAAAACTTTTTTTCTTTTAAGCTATAATTTTCCCACAAATAAATAATAACCTACGTAATTCCTAAATCTAACGGGCGGTCGCGTTCCCTCCGACGGCCCCGACCGTCGACCAGTACCCGTCGAGACACCGGAGCGGAAGGTTGTATCGCTGTTTTGTACAAAAATAATACGTATAATATTTTAGTCAAAGTTCGTCCCCGTGATTAGGTATTTATTAAAATAGGCAATAAAATAAATGGAAGAAGATTTATAAAATTAAAATTAAAGGAACACCGATTTATGTTACAAAAAAAAATGGTTGGTAGGTAAGTGCCTGCTTACTCGCTTTACTTTTATAATACATAATTAGATTACTAACATTTCCCATAGTTAGGTATATATAATTTTCCTATAATTATAATAATAGCAATAAATAAATAATAAATAAATAATAAATAAATAAATAAGAAATAAATAAATAATAAATAAATATAAAGTAAATAAGTAATAAATAAATAATAAAGAAATAATAAATAAATAATAAATAAATATCAACGCTACAATATTTTGTAGGTGCTATAACTAGTTATAATACACCTAGGTACATATATTAGGTAGGTAAGTAGGTATAACTACTTACTTTTTAATTTTGCCTTTATTCAGATAAATTTGAAATAATGTGTAGGTACAAACATACTATGTCTCATGCACGTACACTCAGATCAAGAACAAAACAAAATAATATTTGTTCCATGCGGGGACCAAAACCACGATACACCACAGCGCGAGAAGCAAAATAATCACTTATTAACCACTACGCCAACCATACCGTCTCGTATAATGCTGGCACTTCTCATGGCGTATTTGTGCAAAAATTCGCCTTATTTGGATAATACAAAATCGACTTTATTTCAATTACTATAAGGTGAATTTTGTATTATCCAAATAAGGCGAATATTTGTACAAATACGCCATGTGAAGTGGCAGCATAAAAACTCATAGGCAATTTTGCGATGCAATGAAATGTACCCTATTGTTATTGCTATAAAGTCGATTTTGTATTATCCAAATAAGGCGAATATTTGCACAAATACGCCATGTGAAGTGCCAGCATAAAATCTCATAGGCAATTTTGCAAGTAAGTACCTATTTACTTATTTGTTATAAATTCAATTTACTGTTCATTCGCTAAGTAGGTAGGTATACTACTATGAAATAAAATCCTATCCTGTTCCGTCTTTGTACTTTTTGTTACGAGGAACCAACTAGAACGGAAGGTATAGACGCCAGTACATCAACCAGGATATCACGTAGACGCGGTCGAATGCGGACGCTTTATTCGCAATTTATTCGTAATTTTACCCATAAAAATGGTGTTGTAATTCATGGAATATTGACTCGTAATGTTTTCGTGCAACAAGTGAACTAAGTACAAAAGTGGAGTGAACTTTTTCGCTGTTTTAATTCGCGAGTACAATATCGTGCGCGCTAGCAAGGCTGAGGTAAGCTCTTCCTCACCTCGGGGGAAAGAGACAGGCTGCGCGCGACAAATAATTCGTCCTTGTCGCACTGCAGCGAGACGTGAAGCGCTTGGCGTTGCACTCACATATAGACGTATTTTAGATTTATAACTGCAAAATAATGGCGAAGCAGTGCAGCGCTTGCAATTCAAGTATTACAGATAGCTTCTTTATGGAATGCTCAAATGACAAATGCAGGAGAGGGTATGATTTAAATTGTCTCAAAATTACACTAGATGCTTTTAAGACATTTACCCTAGCATATAAGAAGAAATGGGTATGTCCGGAGTGTGTTTGCTTAAATCCAAAACGCGGAAATATAGATACACCTGTCAGAATGGATACCACTAAATTACACATAACCACTATACCTGATAATGTGAACACCAAGCGAGGGAGCCAAGCCCAGTCCTCGCCGATAATTTTAAGAGACGTGGATTCCGTGTTACTGGATGAACTAAAGCAGCTCCGGGTGGATATTACGGCCCGCCTAGACTTTCAAGCAAATGCGATTACACTCATGCAAGGTCAATTTGGTTTATGTGTTGTGTTATCTACATTCCGCCAGGTAGCTCGGAAAATGATTATTTGTTGTTATTTAGAATAAAAGAAAGAATGTGTGATAGTTATGGAGAAGTTATTGTAATCGGTGATTTTAACTTGTATTCATGTCCTGTTAATATTAATAACTATTACGATTGTTTTTTGTCATATTGCGAGTTCACTCAGAGTAACACAGTACCCTATTGTTTAGGTCGTCAGTTGGATTTGGTTCTGAGTGCAGGCATTAGCGGAGGAGTGACGGTGGTGGCGGCGGACGAGGCGCTGGTGCCTGTCGACGCGCACCACCCGCCGCTAGCGGTCAGCGTGCGCCCCGCCCCCGCCCCGCATACGGCCCCCGCCGGCGCCTGCGGTACTAGTGCTCGCTATATTAGACCACAGTGGAATTGGAATAAGGCCGATTTTCAATTGTTATATTTTAGACTAGTTTCCATTGACTGGAGTAAATTGTATGAAATACGTGATTTGGAAGAGATGTTGAACTTCTTTTATGATAACATTAATTATACGATAGATGGGTGCGTGCCGCGGAAAAAACGTAGTAGTGGAAATTCGCGGTACGTATACCCAGTATGGTATACAAGCGAAATAATAAAAAATATACAAATTAAAGCCAGACTTCATAAAATATTCAAAAAAACAAAGTTGAGTAGCGATTATCACAAATTTGCAGAGTGTAGAACCTATATAAAAAAATCAATAGAAATAGCGCATATAGAACATAAACATAAAATTCAGTGTCAATTAGTTAAGGATCCGAAATCGTTTTGGGATTATATTAGGTCAAAACAAAAAAACACCAATAAGTACAGTATTATAAAAGACGGTCAACATTTAACGGATGAAGAGTGTGCTGGGCAGTTCGCAGACTTTTTTGAGTCTGTGTACAGCAAAGAGCCACCCCTACTGGACGCGGGCGCGGCGGCGGCGGGGGTCGGCGCGACTAGTGCGCGTGTGCATATTGAGGCGCTGAGTCTTTCGGAAGTTCAGCAGGCGCTTAGAAGTCTCAAGCCAAAACGTTCGTCTGGCCCAGACGGTATACCAGCGTTTCTGTTCCGAGACTGTGGGAGGGTACTGGCGGAACCATTACTTCACATTTTTAATGCATGTTTAGAACAAGTGACGTTCCCTCCTAGGTAGAAGATCACGCGCGTTATTCCGGTTCCTAAAGGAAAATCTGGTCCGGATATCTGTAATTATAGACCGGTAGCTGTACTATCGACGCCTGCTAAAGTACTGGAGTCAGCCATTCAGCGTTCCATGCAGGGACAAGTGCGCGCGCGTCTATCAGATGCGCAACACGGGTTCCGGCCGGGATGCAGCACTGCCACTAACCTACTCAACTTTATGGTGCAGGTGGTACCGTCTGTAGACTCTGGAGTACAGGTAGATGCTGCGTACTTCGATTTTAAAAAGGCGTTCGATACGGTCGATAATGACGTCTTATTAAGAAAGCTTGCAAAAATTGGATATACACTGCCTCTGCTGCAGTTCTTCGCAAGCTATATGAAGGATCGTAAGCAATATGTAGATTACAATGGCTGCGAATCTCGACTGTATTATACAAGGTCTGGCGTGAGCCAGGGTAGCAATGTAGGGCCTCTCGAGTTTATTATAATGATAAATGACTTACCGGAAGTCGTCAGACATGGGACGTGTTTATTGTTTGCAGATGACCTGAAATTGCTGCTCAAGGTTAGGGATCAGACGGATTGTGAACGCCTGCAGGACGACATCAACCGAGTGGTCGAGTGGAGCATCGACAACAAACTTTATTTTAATGTAGCCAAATGCTCGGTGATGTCTTTCACTCGCGCCCGGACTCCTTTGTATTATCAATACAAAGTAGAGGATGCGCCGATGCAACGAGTGTCTCAGGTACGAGACTTAGGGGTAATCTTCACTCCGGAGCTAACCTTCCGTGAGCATATAAATAAAATTTGTAAGAAGGCATACCGTAACCTAGGTTTCGTACTCAGGCAGGCTCAGGGGTTTACCAACATCACGACACTCAGGGTGTTGTATGACGCACTAGTCAGGAGTCACCTTGAACATAGTGCAGTCATATGGGCTCCTTATGAGGCGAAATATAGTGTCATGTTGGAACGTGTCCAAAATAAGTTCACAAGACACCTGTACTTCAAGTTGCATGGGGTATATCCATTGTACCCATTGATGTACCCTACACTATTTGTACTAGGTATGGTAGGGTACAACACGTTAAAGGTGCGACGATTATTTATTATTTATTATTTATTATTTATTATTTACTATTTATTATTTATTATTTATTATTTATTATTTATTATTTATTATTTATTATTTATTATTTATTATTTATTATTTATTATTTATTATTTATTATTTATTATTTATTATTTATTATTTATTATTTATTATTTATTATTTATTATTTATTATTTATTATTTATTATTTATTATTTATTATTTATTATTTATTATTTATTATTTATTATTTATTATTTATTATTTATTATTTATTATTTATTATTTATTATTTATTATTTATTATTTATTATTTATTATTTATTATTTATTATTTATTATTTATTATTTATTATTTATTATTTATTATTTATTATTTATTATTTATTATTTATTATTTATTATTTATTATTTATTATTTATTATTTATTATTTATTATTTATTATTTATTATTTATTATTTATTATTTATTATTTATTATTTATTATTTATTATTTATTATTTATTATTTAATTACGTTTGCTGCGATCGGAGGATCGAAAAAAAACCGAAATGATTTTAAATTAATTTAATTACTGATTAAATATTACAAAATTAATCCTATGAATGACGATTCCAAGTCGAGGTGGGACAATAGAATGGTCATTCTTACAATTTATTGAGCAAACAACAGTTTGCGAAATCGATTGACGTCATAGGTGAATTGGCAATAATAAAATAATAAGTATCGGTGCGGATGCAACATCAGCGATCTTCATCTGGTAGCGCTATGTAATTCCTCCCCCCTTAGAACGGCGACTATTTTAGCACGTTGAGTGAAAATGTTGCCGGGAGTTCGCCAGGACTTCCATTCCCTTCTGGGGTTGTGGCTGGTGGTTGCTGTTTCTTTTCCCTAGTGTTCGTGCGTCTGCGTAGGTAGCGCCGGGTTATTACGATGATAACGAGTACGCTTGCAATCGATAGTACTCCATAGAACGGGATTGTAGTGTGATAAAGTCCGTCGGTGAGCACGTTTTCACGTTGAACGGGTTTCTGGACCATGAGGTTGTCCTGGATTCCGTGTAGTCCTTGGAGATCAATAGAGTTCAGATTGACGTGGGTAGCTGTGGTGGCCTGCTTCTCAGCGTCATAGGGTATCTTCATTAACTTTAAGGGTTGGCCGTTAATTTCGTCGTAAACGTTCGCGATTGTGAACTCTTCAGTTTTCAAATAGCACCCAGTAGGAATCGTTGCAAGGTAACTACCCTGAAGCGATGTGTAGTCTTTCTGGTTACAGGTTAGTTGTATCTTCGTTTCTTGAGGAAAGGACAGGACGTAATGTTGGTCGTCGAGCTTCTCCATGGCTTCTCTCATCAAGGTGACTGTGGTAAACCTGCAGGAGTCTTGTAGAACTTGGTTGGTGATTAACTCCTGGACGCAGTCAGCTTTGGTGCGTATCTGGTGGGTAATATCTTTCTCACAGAGGTACCAGTCTTTCGACTTCGGGCATTCAGCCTCTATGTACACATGTGACATCTCGTCAGTTGCAAGGAAAGGGAAGGGTGGAATAAGTGCCTGTGCGTGTTTATTAGGTACCACAGAGAGTCTATAGATATCGTAACTATTTCTAGAAAAGATTGGGAATTTAAATACGAATACTATCTGCTTATCTACGTAATATGATCCTGGTTTTATAATATCATAGTAATCTCTAAGTTCTAGGTCTAAAACTTGCTCTTCGGCGTAAATAGTCTTAAGTTTTCTTACCATTGACTCTAATATTTCTATGTCTATCATGGAGTGATGGGTACTACTCGCACGAATGAAAGCTAAACTATTTTCTATCCTGATTAATTCCTGAAATAAATCCTCTACATTATCGCTTATAATTTCTAGTAGTTGGGCAAAATGGGCATATTTTATTAAACTTTTCTCACTTAATGCATTGCTTTGTAATATAGTCTCTAAGGTGACATTAATTTTATTCTGGTTTTGTACTATCTGTGTGATTATGCTATTATGTTTAGACATCCACTCCTTACTCATACTGATGTGATCATTAAATTCGGTCGCTAATTTATTTTGGTTGCGTTCTAAGATTTTAATTGCCTGATTATATTTTAGTGCATCCTCGTGATCTAGGTTCCCGGTTAGGCTTTTGATTATTGAACCTAGTCCATTTACAAGACCTCTTTTGGCTCTATTGGGTTCTAAAGATCGTAATTGTTTTAAGACATTGCCAAGTTTGTTAGCAAGATATTCCAACTGAATTTCGTATAGTGCGTAAGTATCATTAGTCATTTGGTTTTGACAGTTCCTTAGTTGGGTTTGTAGGGAGTTAACATTGTTTTCGATATTACTTAGTTGTATGTACTGAATAAAGGTATGATGATGAGTCGTGATTTTCATTTGTCCGAGTTTAAAGGGTAGAAGTCCGGGTCCTTCGTCGAGGCTTTCAAGTCTTATCTCCTGAGGTCGCGTCATTGGGAGCATTGTTACCAGTAGGATCCTGTAACAATTTTGCTGATTTAGGTATACGCTTAAGTCTTGACTTCGCTATGGGGCCGCGTTTTTTTGAGGTATAAATGTGAATCGGCAGGTCTGCTAAAACTGTGTCTTGTGTATATCGTGGGGCAGTCTTTTGTCGACTTGCAAGTGGGTTTGTTATAAATACTTGTTGTTGGGGGGCGTATTCTATCTCGGGTTCACGGGTTTCATTTCTTTTCCCAGTTATCGCGGTACGGTTAGCCAGTGATGTCGAATTAATGATGTCATAGACATGTTTCATTTTGTCTCTATGGGCTTGCGTGTACTGTTGTAATAGATGCTGTGTATGGTCAATGTCTTTACAGTCTCGGGGGTCGAAATGACCAGTCAGTAAGTCGAAGGGTCGGCATCTTGTGAAGCTATGTATAGAGCTATTATAAGCTATTAAAGCATAGGGCACAAGATTGATTATTGGTTCGTCTTTAAACCGTAATTTAAGGAGTCTAAGATGTTCTAGAAGGGTTGAGTGCAGTCGTTCGATATTTCCGTTGTCGTTGGGTGAGTGAGCTAGTATTCTATGATGGTTGATGTTATGGAGCCTTGTGAATTCCATGAACAATTGGTTTGTGAACTCAGTCCCATTGTCTGTGATAATAGTTATAGGGACGCCATGGTGGGTACAGTACTGCAGAAGGGCTTGTAATATGCTAATAGCCGTTCCGTCACGTAGGTAATAGGCTTGACCGTACTTTGTAAACACGTCGATAAATGTTACGTATTTTTCACCCTGTACGGTGAATAGATCCATATGGATTGTCTCGAACGGTTTGGTGGCCGGTGGTACAATGTTAAATTGGGGTCTTATTGGGTTTCTGTCGTATTTGGCCTGACCGCAAATCGTACATTCATTAATAAATTTGGTTATCTGGTCCTTCATCTTCGGCCAGTAATATTTACGAGATAAGGCTAGATGACACTCGGTAATTCCGCGATGGTTAGTTTTACCATCATGATAGTGTCGTATTATCTCCTGTTGTCGAAGATAATCTTTGACATTTTCTAATTCGGATTTAGCTAAAACGAGATTTAAGGATGAACTTTTGAACTTATCCTGTATAATCGGTATAATTGAGTACATGGCTAGAGGTGGGTTAATTAAAATAGCTGTCTTAACCTTGGGGTTAACGTACTCCTTTACGGCACAGGTCACATCTTCCTCTAAGTTGTTTTCGGATAGCTGGATACTTATACGTGTATGGGTGTCAAATGGCCTAGTAACTACGGGTCGTTTTTTAACGTCGTTTACAATGGTTAAGCATATTTGCCTGTTAAACTTATTTAATGGCTCGTCAGTTATGGGAATTTCTAGGATGGGGTTCTCAACGCTTGTATGTACTGTTTCGGTTGAGGAGTTTGTTTTGGCCAGGATAGTTTCTGATGGATTACCCAACAAGGAGTTGAGTTCATCAATTTCCTCTATTAGGGACTTGGCTTCTTTGGTGTGAATTTCAATGCGAGAGAGGGCGTCAGCATTTGTATTAGATTTCCCTTTCTTGTAAATAACTGTAAAATCATATTCACTAAGTCTAAGTCTCCATCTCGTCAGACGGGAATTTGGTTCCTTCATGTTCATCATCCATTGTAAAGGCTTATGGTCGGTGTAAATTTTGAATTTGCGTCCAAATAGGTAGGGTCTGAAGTATTTTGTAGCCCAAACTATAGCGAGTAATTCCTTCTCTATGGTACTATAGTTCATCTCGCTTTCGTTTAAGGTTCGGGATGCATAACAGATAGGTTTGTCCGAGTTTATAGGTCCTTGGGATAAGACAGCGCCGATGGCTACGTTCGAAGCGTCTGTTGTCAGGTTAAAGTCTTTACTGAAGTCTGGATACTGAAGGATGGGGTCATTAGTCAGGAGAGTCTTGCATCTTTCGAAACAATTCACATATTCGGAGTCAAGGGAGATTTTTCGTCCTTTTTTCAAGCATTGAGTAAGCGGTTTTGTAGTTCGGGCAAAGTCAGGAATGAATTTTCGATAATAACCGAGAAGGCCCAGGAATTGTTTGATTTCTTTCGGTGTTTTTGGGATGGGATACCTCCTAATTGCAGATATTTTATCGGGATTTGGCTTGATGCCGTCCTTGCTTATGATATGACCTAGATAAGCTGTTTCAAGTTTCAGGAATTCGGACTTGTCCATCTGGATTTTAAAGTTGGACTCTTGGAGCCTCTGGAATACTTTTCCGAGGTTAATTACATGTTCCTGAAGGGATGTGCTGAAGATAATGATGTCATCTAAGTAGACAAGACATATCTCGTTTTGGAGTCCTCTGAGGACATTATCCATCACACGTTGAAACGTGGACGGCGAATTTTTTAGGCCCATCGGCATTCTGAGAAATTCAAAATGACCGTGTTCTACGTTGAATGCGGTTTTTTCTACGTCCTGAGGGTCCATCTCCACCTGATAGAATCCACTTGCCAAATCAAGGGTCGTGAAGTAGTGGCACTTGCCTAACTTGTCGAGAACGTCATTGATGTTGGGTATAGGATACTTATCGTCTAGAGTCTTCTCGTTCAACTTACGGAAGTCGACTACGAGACGCCATTTTTGTTTTCCTGAGGCATCTATCTTCTTTGGAACCACCCAGATAGGCGAGCTCCATGCGGACTCTGATGGTCGTATGATACCTTGATCAAGCATCTTAGTTATTTGGTCCCTAACTTCTTGGCGGTGTACGAATGGATACCGGTAGCTTTTAGCGTGCACCGGAACGTCGTCGGTAGCTCTTATTCGATGCTTTATCTTGTTTGTAAAAGTTAGTCCCTCACCTTCAATGTAAAAAACGTCCGAGTAACGGGAACAGAGGGCTATCAGGTTAGCCTTTTCCTCCGGGTTTAGGTGATCGGTTCTTAAACGCGATACTACTTCCTGAGCGCGTGTCGATGTTTGTTGGGTACTACTACACTCAATATTAAGTAATTCCGCGCGCGCTGGGCGATCAATTGAGAATATTACGTCATTTAGTGTCGGATTTTCGATTTCCAGGTAGCCACGATTACGGCTTGCGGTAGTAATGCATTCATGAATTATGCAATTGCAAAGGATTTGTTCCCGAATTAAAACGTCGCCTTCTGGCACATCAATGGGAATACGGATAACCTTGGTGCTCCCGGCTGGTATAATATCTTCGTATAAATTTACGTTACACGAGTTATACATTACAATAGGGTTTACTGCGGATCGAGTCACTAACACGTTTTCTTTCAAATCTATGCGGGCTTCCCAATCATTTAACAAATCTAAACCGATGAGACCATCGAAGTAATCATGAAACCGATAGATGAACAACTTCATGGTTTTGGCGTCGTTAAACTCCGCAAAACATGGTAAAGTTATAGAATAGTCGTTCCTGCTTGTTGCGTGTATGTTGGTTACCTCAAAAGGGTCGAAATTCAAGGGATATTCGGCGAAATATTTTTCGATAGCTTCGGGGCTAATAAAGGATTGATTGGCGCCCGTGTCTATTAAAAATTTTAAAGGTGGGTCTCTGGTTTGTATATAGGGGAGTTGCCTCTGTGTTTGAAGGTTTAATTCTATTTTGGTTTTTGCGACGTCGGAGCCTCCTGAAAATCCTGTTGAGCATGGTTAGTTACACCTGTTTGCAATTCATCAAATACTTGGTCGTTCATCGGCACGTTATAATGAGTCGAGTCAGCGGCGAGACTACTCGGGTCGGTGACACTGTCATTGTAGTCGGTATAGTAATTGTACACCGGTTCGAAGTAATAATTGTAATATGAGTCGTCATACGTCATGCACTCGTTCATATTCATTTCTCGGGCTTTAAAATAATTCGAAGGTGGTGGGTTTCCAAACCTATTCCAATCATGGGCTGCTGGCTGGTTTGTTGGAGGTAGGGGTTTGGGAGTGAATCGTTGAACACCACTCATTGGCTGAGGGCTTTGAGGTGCGTTATTTCGGGGTGTTAGTCTAAACAGATTACTACGGGGGTTGTAGTTAGGAGGTGCCGCACTGAACATCCTTTGCGTGCTCGTTGGCATGCGTTGTTGGTGTTGTGCTGGTGCAGGGAATTTAAAAGGCTGAGGTGCGGGCCCCGCTGGGCGCTGGCCCATGGGTAATGGCCAATTAGGTATTGGTGTCGGGAAGTTATGAGGTCGTGGGGTAAACGCTACTGGTGTTAGAGTGGGATAAGCGACTTTAGGAGGAGCTTGGGCTTTTGGGGTCTCACGTTGTTGTAAGTACATTACATTGAGTTCTTCTTGAACGAACTCGAGCGCCTTCTCTATTGTTGGCGGGCGCATGCAACGTATGCGGGATCCTAAAGGTTCTTTTAGCCCTCGGACGTATGCCTGCATGGTCACCTTTTTATACAAGTCGCGTTTCGCTTCTACGGTCGTCGGTACAGTCTCATGTAAGGTCACGTAAGTCATGATCGTACTAAACAACGTTTGGCAATGATCATAGAATTCTTGTGGCGTTTTATTACCCTGTGTGGCTAAAGAGAGGTCATTGTACAATGCGGTTTCATCACGCTGATCCGAGAAATTGTTAATCAAGGCAGTTCGAATGCCTAGCCAGCTCTCTGGTATGCCATTGGCATTAATAGTACATGCCGCGGTCCCAGTTATTTTATTAAGTATCCCGTTTATTAAGCATAAGTTGGAAAATTCACTGCCAGGCGTATTACTCAAGTACTGCGTAGCTAACGAATCACAGATTCTAATGAAACGGGTAAGGATGTTCGGGTTGCCGTCGAACTCTGGAATAAGGCGAAGAGCCTTGTAGATAGTATCTGGGTTATTCTGAGCCTGAGTCATATTGTCTAATTCCAAGCTGCCTAAAGTTATATCTCTATTTATATCTACTGTACGTTGGCGAGCCTGTCGTGATTCAGGCTCCCGCGCACTGGAGGCCCTTGGATGATAAATCTTGAGGTTTAAGATTCAAAGGGATGCAACACGAGAATGTTTCAAGTGTACTTACAGGTATCTCATCTCTGGTTCCTCTCCGTGAATCGATGGCTGGATTCTCCTTCTGGTCTGCAGCAGGTCCGTAGGTTCAGGATACTCGTGACGTGACTTGATAGCCGCCCGGGTGACTCGCGAACGTGGAGATTGATATGGAATTGACTCTAACGCGATTCGCGAACCGGCCCGCGAGTATCCTACCGACTGCGCCAATTACGTTTGCTGCGATCGGAGGATCGAAAAAAAACCGAAATGATTTTAAATTAATTTAATTACTGATTAAATATTACAAAATTAATCCTATGAATGACGATTCCAAGTCGAGGTGGGACAATAGAATGGTCATTCTTACAATTTATTGAGCAAACAACAGTTTGCGAAATCGATTGACGTCATAGGTGAATTGGCAATAATAAAATAATAAGTATCGGTGCGGATGCAACATCAGCGATCTTCATCTGGTAGCGCTATGTAAATTTATTTATTATTTATTATTTATTATTTATTATTTATTATTTATTATTTATTATTTATTATTTATTATTTATTATTTATTATTTATTATTTATTATTTATTATTTATTATTTATTATTTATTATTTATTATTTATTATTTATTATTTATTATTTATTATTTATTATTTATTATTTATTATTTATTATTTATTATTTATTATTTATTATTTATTATTTATTATTTATTATTTATTATTTATTATTTATTATTTATTATTTATTATTTATTATTTATTATTTATTATTTATTATTTATTATTTATTATTTATTATTTATTATTTATTATTTATTATTTATTATTTATTATTTATTATTTATTATTTATTATTTATTATTTATTATTTATTATTTATTATTTATTATTTATTATTTATTATTTATTATTTATTATTTATTATTTATTATTTATTATTTGGTGGTCGCTCACAATGGGCCTCATCAGAAGGCTTAAAGTCACCCAAAGGGCAATGGAGAGGGCTATGCTCAGAGTTTCCTTGCGTGATAAAATCAGAAATGAGGATATCCGCAAGAGAACCAAGGTTACCGACGTAGCCCGAAGAATTGCCAAACTTAAGTGGCAGTGGGCAGGGCACATTGCTCGCAGAACAGATTTTTTTTTTTTCTGTATGGCATCTCGCAGTTCAACCTGAGGGTTGGTTACTGCTTAACCGGACAATCCTGTGGTGCCTTAAAAGTGACTTTTAGGGCCTCCAGCCAGGGCAAAAACTTATAAACTAAGTGACTACGCTAAGGGCACCCCCTGTGGGGTACGAGCCTCGGCTTAGGTCGCCACTGAGAGAGGGCAGCAAAGGGACAGGCTGGATCGGGTCTCCATTAATTAGGGGCTATTTTAAAGCTAAGAGCTCAGCGACGCGGGCTGGCGCTAGCAAGGGTCGGGGGGGGGGGGCGTTACGGGGTCGTCGCGAGGGACCTCGGCGGCGAGGTCGGAATGACGGTAATTTGTGTCTGTGTTTAACTAATGTGCTAGTGGCCCTATTTCTTTCCTGAAGGAGGGTAATAGCGTCATCTGGATCGGACAGGGTATGACGTGGACGACGGGTCCTGCTAATACGGGAAGGGGTATATCGGGCGGCCGCTACGACGAGCGGGTTGCGGTGTTTCTCCGCTTGATCGAAGAAGCGCTTACAAGCGCGCTTCATGAACTGACGGATGGTCGGGAGTTTGAGATCGAGATGAAGGTTCTCGTTGCGAACATAGAACGGGGCTCGCAGAACAGATGGCCGATGGGGTCGAAAAGTTCTAGAGTGGCGACCGCGAACCGGAAGACGTTGCGTTGGAAGGCCTCATAAAGTCATAAAGTCATAAAGTCATTTATTTCTTAACAATAGTACATTGTGTCGAAAATTATGTAAGAACAAACCCATAATAAAAATAATCCAAAACCATTAATAATAAGAATAATAAATTAATACATACATTCGATTTTTAATTAATGTCATAAAAATAATAATAATAAAATATGTAATTACTCAGTCACAGCCTTTTGTCATTTTCAAATTCATTAATACTATAGTAGCCCTAGATCGGAGTGGGTAAGCCCTAATGGTGGTGATAGGACGAAAACGCGGTGCTAATTTGTATTACAGGACTATATTTAAAACATCGAAGAAACAAACGGTTGACAGTTAGAATAATGGATTAACGCGAAAGGGTGAAGCGCGCGCTTAGTACGGCGGTGAATGACGCAGTGTCAGCTGATCCGGCCGGTGCGCGCTCGCAGCTCGAGCGCCCCCCCTGCACCCGCTGCTCCGCCCGCGGCCGCCCGGCGTGTAGTGATGTCGGCGGGAGCTAGTGATGTCTTAACATGCTCCCGGCGTTGAAGACTAGTCTTCAAGAGTTATGCTGGAAGAGGACAGATGGTATTGTAAGCTCGTCTGACTATTCCTTTCTTCGTCTTGACGTCTGCGACTCTGCTTATTCCGTCTCTCCCAGCTATGAGACGTACGATACGGCCGAGTGGCCACATCAGTGGTGGTGCAAGCTTCTCCTTGAGTACCACCATGGTTCCCTCTTCGAGCATCCCATCGGAGTCCGTCCACTTGGTTCTCTGTTGGAGGTAAAAGATATACTCGTTAGAGAATCTATTCCAGAACTGTTGCTTCAAGTGTTCTATGCGCTGGTAACGTTTCAGGCTGGAGACGTTCTGGTTGCTGACTTGTGGATGCGGCAAGGATGTGAGAGATCTCCCAATAAGGAAATGGGCAGGAGTTAGAGGGTATAGGTCTGATGGATCAGTGGAAAGAGGAGTGAGAGGGCGAGAGTTTAGAATTGCCTCAACCTGAATCAGACAAGTAGACATCTCTTCGTACGTGAGATGTGCTAAGCCTAGTATACGTCGAAGGTGATGTTTGATAGACTTCACGGCAGATTCCCATAAGCCCCCAAAATGTGGGGTGTATGCGGGGATGAAATTGAAGTTGATACCTGAATTTGCCATTTCTGAAGAGAGGTCCTGTTTTAATATGTCGGCTATTTCGTTACAGGTGCCAACAAAGGTAGTACCGTTGTCGGAGTAAATTGTTCTAGGCTTACCACGACGAGCAATAAACCTGTTCAGAGCTGCAATAAAGGCATGTTTTGTAAGATCAGAGACAAGCTCCAAATGAACTGCCCTTGTGGCTAGACACACAAAAACACATATGTATGATTTTATTAATCTACATCCTCTACCCTTGCGGTCGGCTATGAGGATCGGTCCGGCATAGTCTGTACCAGTCTCTAGGAAAGGGAATTCCAGCTGAACCCGTTCCTTAGGCAGATTGCCCATGATGGGTTGAACGGTTCTGCCGGCGAATCGTTGGCACTTCACGCACTTATGGACAGTTGTTTTGGCAAGGTTTCTACCACCCAAAGGCCAATACTCATGTCTAATCGTAGCTAAGAGTAACTGTGGACCAGCATGAAATAGACGTAAATGGAAGAAATTAAAAATGAGTTTAGAGAAGTTATGTTTGCTGCATATAATGATGGGGTGTCTGACATTATAGTCGTAACAGGAATTGTCTAATCTGCCTCCGACTCGTATAATGCCAGATTCAATGAAAGGTGACAATTTCTTAAGACGATTTTTGTTTGGCAGTGGTTTACCTGATGAAAGCAGTTCGTACTCCTCAGGAAACATTTCCCTCTGAACTGTTTTGACCATAAACTCAGCGCTGTAAGTTAGCTCTGAGCAAGTAAGGGTAGGACTGTGGTTATGCTCTCTTTTAGACCGGTTAATAAATCTAAATACGTATGCTAGTAGGCGTTGTACACGTAAGTAATTAGATGAGTTATTAATTAAAGTATGAAATGAATTTTCTGTGTTTGTATTAAGATTAGTGTTGGTAATAGGTAATGATTGACTGTTAATGTTCGTAAAATGTGATTTTAAGAGCTCCGGTAGCACTGCGTCAGCTTCCGAGTTAGGCATTAAAGGCCAAAGAGCCGAGTCTGTCAACAAGAATGAAGGTCCTGACCACCACATGGTAGATTGACCTATCAGGTCAGCGCCTAAACCACGGGAAACCAGATCTGCAGGGTTGTCCTTAGACGGCACATATCGCCAGGTGTAATCACCAAAACCTTCCCGTATCTCCGAAACTCGATGCCTAACGAACGGTTTAAGTGTACTAGGTGAAGCAGACAACCAACCTAGAACAATCATTGAGTCACACCAGAATATGCATTTGTCGGGTTTAAGTGTTAACGACTCTAGTACCTTCGCACACAACCTTGTCCCTAATAAGGCACCACAGAGTTCTAGCCTTGGGATTGTGGTCGACTTGATCGGTGCTACCTTACTTTTAGACGTAAGCAGATGAGTATGAACGGTGCCGCTTCTAGCTACAGAACGAATGTATATGCAAGCTCCGTATGCCTTTTCTGACGCATCTGTAAAAATATGCATTTCAACAGAGGTAGGGCTATCTGATACCACCCAGCGTGGTATGCTGAGATGATTAAGCTGTGGTAATGTTTGTGTGAACTTCAGCCACAACCTTTTAATGTCCTCATTAACCTCGTCGTCCCATGCGCACTTGTCTATCCATAGTTTTTGCAAGATTATCTTAATTTCGATAATACATGGAGAGACAAGACCCAGAGGATCGAACACTTGCGCTATTGTGGAAAGGATGTGTCGTTTTGTGATTAAAGTAACTGTGTGTTCCGGTACATGAATGGAGAATGTAAGGCAGTCAGTATGACAATGCCAATTAAGACCGAGTGTCTTACTTGGTTCGTCAATACTTAAGCTGACTGTGCTAGGTGTATCTGTATGTGATGTGGATGTGGGTTGAGTGGGTGAAGGGTGTGCGATGCTTGTAGTGACTGCCTGAAGTATTTGTGAATTGTTAGACTGCCACTTTCGAAGATTGAGTTGTGCAGTCTTAAGTGTGCTGATGACATCTCTACATAGCGCTATAGTACTCTCTATAGAGTCACTTCCTGACAGGTAATCATCCACGTAAAAGTCGTGTTGTATAGACTGTTGCGTACGTGTGTGCGTGGCTTCCTTCGCCAATTGTGACAAACATCGTGTACTAATGAACGGAGCAGATGCTGTTCCGTAAGTGACGGTGTTTAGCGTGTAAGTTTTGAGAGGAAGTGATGGGTCGGAACGCCACAATATCTGTTGTAGAGGTCGCTGCGATTCGTCCACTTCAATTTGTCGAAAGAACTTTTCGATGTCTGACGATATGACGTATTTATGCTGACGGAACCTTAGTAGTATGGATATTAAGTCGTCCTGAACTCTAGGTCCTATGCCTTGGATGTCGTTAAACGACTTGCCCGACGTTGTGACGGCTGAAGCGTCGAAGACAACTCGAAGCTTTGTCGTTGTACTGGACTCTCTGAAAACACCATGATGTGGAAGGAAGTATGAATGAGATGAAGAAGGCTGAGAGGCTTCGCTCATATGACCTAATGCTTCATACTCCTGCAAGAACTCTACATAGCGACGCTTGAATGTTGGGTCTCTATCAAGTCTACGCTCCAACGACAGAAAGCGACGTTTAGCCATCTCAAAGGAGTTACCTAACGCTTCGGGAGACTCCTTTAAAGGAATGGTGACAACAAAACGTCCATCTGCGTTACGTCTAGTAGTGGTCTTGTAATTTTGTTCACATGCTCGCTCTTCGGATGTATAATTGAACTTAGGCGAGATGGAATCAAGTTCCCAGAATCTTGATAGATCCATGGGCGCTTGTACGTGTGTGGTGTGCCTGTCATGGGCGACCATACATAATGATGAGTGGGTTGAGTTAGGTTGAGGTATGGCGCCTGATATGAGCCATCCGAGCTTTGTCTCGAATAGCGTTGGCATATGTCTACCTAACTGTATACGGTTACGACCAATCACACCCCAAAATATGTCGGCTCCAACAAGTATGTCGATGGTGGAAGGGACATTGAAAGATGGATCGGCCAGACTTACTCCTGCCGGTAGCTGCAAGTCCGTTAAGTCTATGTATGTATGAGGTATATGAGTGGTTATGTTGGGCAAGACAAAACAATCAATGTCAATGTTGTATGACCCATCGCACGATTGTAGATGTACAGTACATGATTGTGTTATGGTGGACACTTGACTGTTAATGCCTGCAACGTGTGAGCTTACACTACGAATAGGTAAATGTAGCTTACCACAAAGGTCCTTGGTAACAAAGTTTGCCGTGCTTCCATTGTCAAGTAAGACTCTGGCGCTGTGCGGCGTCCCGGAATTGTCCGTGACTCTTACCAAAGCTGTGGAAAGTAAAACATGACGAGATGAAAAATCATAGTTAGTACCAGCTAAAGTTATATGCTCCTTGCTAGAGCTAGGATTATCATCGTGAGAATGCAACATTGTATTGTGCCTATTCTTGCAGTATTTACAGTGCCCGAGTGGACAAGTAGCCTCAAAATGACCTGGGCGTAAACAATTCAAACAAAGTTTGAATTCCTTCGCTTTAGATAAGCGTGCAGCGACTGCAAGTGCCTTGAACTGATCACAAGTAAATATGTAGTGCTTCTGTTTACACAGGGGACAAGAAATATCAGATTTACCCTTACTTGTTAATACAGAGAAGCTTTTAGGCTTACTGTGCGATGACTCCGGCTTTGATTTTATGCTCTTAGCTTCCTCAAGTGTTTCTAAAAGATTGCAACGGTTAGAAATAAATTTAATAAATTCGTCTAAAGATGGATACTCAGTTAATGAGTTCCTATGTTCTTCCCACTGCCTGCTGGTGACAGTGTCTAACTTTGATGCCATTAAATGTATCACCATGTCATCCCAATGTTGTACGGACCTACCCAGGGTTGCCAATGACCGAAGATTTTTCCTGGTCACGTCGACAATTTCACGTAAGCCCTGACTACTCTCTTTCTGAAGTGGTTCCACGTTGAATAAAGCGTGAACATGATTATTCACTAATAACTGCTTGTTATCGTACCTCTCACATAACAATTGCCATGCATTATCGTAGTTGTCCCCTCTAAAATCTAAACTTTTAATTACTAGTGCTGCGCTGCCATTAAGTGATGATCGTAAGTAGTGAAACTTGTTTATATTGTCTATAGATTTCTCTTCATGAATCAGTGACACGTAAATATCTTTAAACTCTAACCAATCCCTATAACCGCCGCTAAAGTGAGGTAAATTAATCTTAGGAAGTCTAACATTATTATGTCTAGTAACCACTGACAGTTGCTCATTGGAGCCTACCTTAGATCCCAGTTGCGCACGATGCCGTGACAGAAGCGCGCGGGCAGCTGCTAGTTGCCTGTAGTAGATGCTCTCGAATTGCTCACGTTCAGTAAATTGCTCGTCGGGTCTAGCGGACAGGAACTCCAGTTGACTCTGTAACTGATCATAGGTGGCATATACGGTAACTATTTTCTCAATTCTGATGTCTAGCTCGACAAGTTGTTCCTCACTAAGCTGTTCGCAAGACTTAGCGGTAGCTAAAAAGTTTGTAAATTGCGTAAGCTGAGATTTAATTGAGGCACGTTTCCTCGTAAGCTCTTTAACCGTTACTTCTTCAGTCATGGCTAAACAGGAGTATAGCTTTAAGTGCTAGAAAAAAGAAGAAAAAAAAGGGAAGTAAGAAAAAACCAGAATAAGAATTAATGCTAAAGGCACTGAAACAAACTAGAATATGCGCCTGTTGCAAAACAAAGGCGAACAGCTGACCGATGAAGCGATGCTATATAATACCGTTAGGCGTTTAGAAAAAAAAATCAATTCAAACAGAAAAGTCAAAAAAAGCGGGTACCTTAAAAAAAAATATTTTTTTCCGAATATTTTTACTAGATGATTATGATTATTATATTAAGCACTTATTACTAATAATGATTAAATAATGGGGTTCTACTTTGATGGGAAAGGAAAATCTACTTGTGCATGAATGTGTTGAGTATTGAAATAATAATGATTATGACAGAATGTAGTTTAAATGTATGATTGTATTGGACAAAACAAGCTACTGTAATTAACGTAGGATGATACTACTCACTGAGACGAATACTAATGAATGATTCTCTGGTCTAATGCACTATCTAACACTCTGGTGGAATGATATTATGTTAGTATATGATTGTGTACAAATGTTAGTAAGAATATGGAAAGATCTCACAAAATCCGTTGACTGCGTGTCCGAACTAAACGTCTTCTTGCTTGTGATGGATGGCGATGCTCTTGGGCTCTGCTCGGGCTGCTACGCTGCGATGACCCTGCTATGATGACCACTGAAGAACTTGCTCGCTCCACAAAATGCGCTTCTTCACAAAGGCGCCGAAGATGATGACCGAAGACAGGAACAAAGCTCGCGCGAAGGGCGGGATGTCGTCTTGATCTCGAAGTCCAGTTTTACTAACGGCCGTTTTCAAATTTTGAAAAACCGCTTGTCACTCTTCGTTACTGGCTTGTTTACTCGCCGAAAACCTCGAAGGACCATAGATCGGAGTGGGTAAGCCCTAATGGTGGTGATAGGACGAAAACGCGGTGCTAATTTGTATTACAGGACTATATTTAAAACATCGAAGAAACAAACGGTTGACAGTTAGAATAATGGATTAACGCGAAAGGGTGAAGCGCGCGCTTAGTACGGCGGTGAATGACGCAGTGTCAGCTGATCCGGCCGGTGCGCGCTCGCAGCTCGAGCGCCCCCCCTGCACCCGCTGCTCCGCCCGCGGCCGCCCGGCGTGTAGTGATGTCGGCGGGAGCTAGTGATGTCTTAACAAGCCCTTCTTCAACAAATATGTCCTTAATTTGTTCTTAAAAACATTTTTACTATGTATGCATTTAAACTCTATAGGCAACCTATTGTACAAACGAATTGATTGTACCCTTGTACTATGGTCTACCACATTCAGTTTCGGTTGTATTGTGGTAGGTAAGTCTTTCCTACGTGTGTTTTCTCTAGCCTTTCTTTCCACATCAGTTTCAAATTTGTTTAAATTCTTGACAAGGTTGGTCAACAGTACTAGAATATAGAGGCATGGTACCGTTAAAATGTTACATGAAATAAAGTGGTCCCTACATGATTCTGTCTGTTTCAGCCGTAGCATTGTCCTTAAGGCTCTTTTTTGTATGACAAATGCCGAGTGAATATTATACTTGTAACTATTACCCCAAAATTCAATGCTATATCTGAGTTTAGACTCAACCAAGGCAAAGTATACCATCCTTAGTTGGGCCAAAGTGAGTTCTTCCCTCAGACTTCTAATTGCATAACATGCAGAACTAATAGACTTCGTTATAGATAACATCTCAGCCTTCCAGTTCAACAAAGCGTCAATATGTAGGACACCTCCCACTAGGTGGACCGATGACCTGGTAAAGGTTGCGGGGATCCGCTGGATGCGAGTCGCACGGGACCGGTCAATGTGGCGCCACTTGGGGGAGGCCTATGTCCAGCAGTGGACGTCTTTCGGCTGAAATGATGATGATGATGATGATTTATTATTTATTATTTATTATTTATTATTTATTATTTATTATTTATTATTTATTATTTATTATTTATTATTTATTATTTATTATTTATTATTTATTATTTATTATTTATTATTTATTATTTATTATTTATTATTTATTATTTATTATTTATTATTTATTATTTATTATTTATTATTTATTATTTATTATTTATTATTTATTATTTATTATTTATTATTTATTATTTATTATTTATTATTTATTATTTATTATTTATTATTTATTATTTATTATTTATTATTTATTATTTATTATTTATTATTTATTATTTATTATTTATTATTTATTATTTATTATTTATTATTTATTATTTATTATTTATTATTTATTATTTATTATTTATTATTTATTATTTATTATTTATTATTTATTATTTATTATTTATTATTTATTATTTATTATTTATTATTTATTATTTATTATTTATTATTTATTATTTATTATTTATTATTTATTATTTATTATTTATTATTTATTATTTATTATTTATTATTTATTATTTATTATTTATTTATTTATTATTTATTTATTTATTATTTATTATTTATTTATTTATTATTTATTATTTATTACTTATTTATTTATTATTTATTATTTATTACTTATTTATTATTTATTTATTAGGTACTTACTTATTTATTTTTTATTTATTTATTATGTATTTATTATTTATTTATTATATATTTATTTATTTATTTTTTAATTATTATGTATGTATTATGTATTTATTATTTATTTATTAGCGAGCACGTTTAGTAATAAGAAAAGAACTAGTCTAAGAAAAGAACGACACATTACTATAACGTAATAATTATCTAAAATAGTGTTGGTCAATGCAACAAATAAATTTGTTTTTCGTTACTACAAAATATACCTCGACGCAGCGCCCAGCGCCCGCGCGCCGCTGCGTGCCGCTTTTACGCTGAGTACAGCGCGCTGTACAACGCTTGCAGCGCTTACCTATTCTATGCCATTGCGGGGCGCTCCCCTTTACGCAGCCGTTACTTCCTCTGCTTCACCCCCTTTAAAATAGTATGCGGTAGGAAAACCTCGCCTTAAATCAGATTGTGTATTGGTGCACGGATGAAGATCTTGCCGCCAGCTGTCCAACAGTACTTGTAGTCATTGGTATTCGCAAAGTCACGCGCGAGGAAAAACAGTCTTCTAAAAGATCTAAAGCGACGATTTTCCGGTGTTTTTTGAACAAACGTCGCTATAGCAACCCCTTTTTTAGGACAAAGGCCCTTTAGAACGTTTTTTCGTTCAATATTCTCTTCACGACAGCATAATTAGCATTTTATCTTTTTTGTAATTCGGATGACATTGTTACATTAGCAATTTTAAATTTTTGATTTTTTTTGTTCAACTGTCTGTTAGCTATTATTCATTACTGTTCTTTTGAACTGTTTGGCGCTATAGTAAACTGTTCACATTTAAAGATTTAAAGTATAGTTGGCACTTAACCATATTTTTTTAAGTATTTCTTTTTAATTTTATTTCGTTAGAGAAAATAAAAAAGTGTTAAAAATGTAATAACATTTGTATTAGCAAAAAGAAGGTATTTTTTTTAAAGTATAAATTCTTTTAGCTATAGGTGTTGGTTAGGCTCATCTAACAAAAAGCCAATAAATAAAACAGTTTAGTAAAAGCTTTGGTATGTATTTCTTATGTTTTTGCACTTTCATTGTGCGGGCATAACGGTAGCCGGTCACAGGAAATTGGGTGATAGGAAACTAACATGGCGCTGCAGCAAATGCAAGTTATCAAGCTCCACCCAAGCCCCAGCATCTCCAAGGCCCGAGACAGAAACAGAATCACTCATACTAAAAGAAATAAGATTACTGACGGACAAACTGGCCCCATTAGAATGCCTAAAAGATGAGATTGCTAAACTGCGCACCGAGTTAGCTGGTTTCAAGTCATCTCTCTGTGACACCAACCGAGAGCTGAAGGAGTTTAATGGAAGAATTAAAGACTTAGAAACTCGTCTTATGCGCGTCGAGAAGGTACAGGAGCATGTAGATCTTATCCAGGTTCGATTAGAAAAATTAGAAGCGGAGTCTAATGCTAAGAAGCAGTGGACTAGATTAAATAACATCGAAATTAAAGGCGTTCCTCAAACCAACCAATCGGCTCAAAAATTGATTACCCAGTTTTGAAAGCGCAGATTAACTTTATTGCGAGAGTCCCAACGCGAGAAAAAGATCATGCGAAGCCCATAATTGTGTCTTTCTTGAATCGCTACGTTAAGGGGCTATTTAACGACTTTTACAGATTTTAATCTGACAATCACGTCTAAATATGCAGTGTAAATGATTTGAAAAAAATATATGTTAAACTAGAACATTCTCTTAATCATTTAGTAAGTGAATATTTTTAATTATATTCATATTATATAGTTTAATTAACACGTGAAGTTGTGTCTGACGCGGACAAAACATTGACAATCACACAAAATCTACCAGGTATAATTAAACGAAACTTACACCATCTTACATACGATTTTATTATCTATCTTTTAGTATACGCCTTTTTTTTACTTTTGAAAGAATCCAAAACTCTCAAAATTGCGTCGAAAAAATTAAATAAAAGTAGTATTCTTTGATGATGTTGAAAACAGAAAAGGACCTCATAAAAATAAAATAAATAGTGTTCCTAATTTCATTAAGTCTGTTTCGGTTCGTGTTAAACCAAATTATGTGAAAAAAAGATTAAGAGCCATATCATTCGTAGTGCTACTAGTGTATTCCAAAAGTTAATGTGTCGCTCCGTGTTAAACTTAAAATTCATTTGTGGAATTATGAGGTGGTTGTTCACAGGTATGCCATTATGGATCTAATTACATTCTTCTTAGGACATATTTTTAAGCACCTTGCTTGTTTAGATAAGCCTATTCAACCGTACAACTTTTCTATTGTTCCTTATCGCAACTCATTAGTCGTAGTCTTTTCAAACTCGTGTGTCATAAATCGTTGTGCACTGCTGTGCTTAGAACTTTACTATACTTTTTTACTTACTACCTGCATTCTATTACGTTATTGTTGGTATTTTCTGAATATATTCATCATATTTAGACTTATTAAAACAATCGGTTATGTGGGTCGTTCCACCGTTTCGTGCAAAAAACACCGTTTTGAAGAATCAAAAACTTTTTAAATATTCCGCATTTTTTTTGTAAAAAATCGAATTCTGGTCGTTTACAGATTTATAAAAACTCGAAGGCACTCTTTTATCTTGTTTAGTTACGGAGAAAATGATAACTGAAATTTCATGATTGGATGGTAATGAAAAGAGGAAGGAACGTAATGAATTGAGCGGCGATGGTAATTTTTAAAGCGGATGGTAATGAAATACCTACTGCAAAATAACTGTGAAAATAAATTTGAATGCGAATAAAACCAATATAATATTAATAATCAACATTTATTTCTATTCAAACTTTGGTTTCCGTTCAATCAATTTAAAAAAACGATAGGTTAATCACAGTTTAAAAAAAAACAGTCATGATAAAAACAAATGACTAAGTGTAGTTTAATCATTTGTGTTTACTAAAAGTCACTGGTGTTTACAAAAAATAAGATATAATAGGAACTATATTTTTTTGGATTTAGATGCAAAATCACAATGATCACTTTACTTGAGAATCATTAAAATCTAAAAAAACAACAAGATTAAAAATACTTTTATAAAAACTAACAAAACAATCATCAAACTAAAACTCTGCTAAAAGTCAAAATCTACGATTAATAATATTAACCAAGAAGGTACAGACTTCTAATTTTAATAATTTTCTAAATAAATGTTAGTAAAATTCTGGCCCTAGGGAAAAGGGGTATAATTCCCATTATATTATATAACATAATAACATAGATCCTTTTGGGCCACAGAATTATCAAAATAATATAAATTTAAACTTGAGAAGTTTACTATCATCTGGTAACAATCTAAATAAAATCAGGACTCATAAGCGTTTCTTAAAAAATATTATAATCATCACTGTCATCTGATTCCTCATAGTATTTATTCTCATCTTTGTTTGATTTACCAGTCTTATTCAAATTAATAAATGACTCGAATTGCCGTTGATGTTCAGAGTTTAATGCAGGATTCAAACTTTTTGTAACCAGATTTTCGTTTACTTTCCTATAAAATTTACGATTTTCCCAAGTTAATTTTACGTCAGATAAAATCTTAACTTTAGCCGATTTGACCTCAGTCATAGATGCAGCTACATTTACCAGCGGTGATAGCTGTAAATCAATTGGACCTGCTAGTGGTTGTAAGTTTTTTAAAACATCTGAATCATATATGTTATTTAAAATAGTGGACGTATCTATGCTTAATATAGACTCATTGTCATTGGCACATGTAACTCCATTCTGGTCACATTGAAGAACAGATAGATTAATCTCATCCTCGTCACAGTTATCAAAACAAAGAAATCTGAAAACAAAGAAATCTTTTTTTTCAACAGAGTCACACACTTTTTGTGTTTCATTTCTTCGTTTACGTAAAACATCCTTTTCTCTTTCTAGATTACTAATTCTATCTTTTAGTTTTTTTATGGTTTTTAGTAACTATAACGTAAACGCCTAATTTTGTTCTTCGAAATAAATAATTGATCAGGTATATTTTGACTTTGACCTGGTTCAGTAAGCACCAAAGGTTCTAGATTTTCAAATTCACCCGAGTCACTCTGAGGCGGTGAGTTTTCCATCAATATCATCTCTAATTTCTTTTTTTCTGTTTTTCTTTCTATGTATTTTAGTGATTTTTTCCGCCACCGCTTCTTTGCCGCTTCTTTGTTCTCGTTGTGACCTAGGAGTCATGTTTTTAATGATGCATATCTTTTTCTTCTCTTTCCTCGCTAAATATCTGCTTCTTTCTTTTTCTTTTTGTTCAGAATATAACTCAGGATTTTCTTTTATTTGTGCATATTTTTCACGTTTACGGAACCTATATTTTGCTAGCTTTTCTTCTCTTGTTAACTTTTTACGAGGTTTCCCCATGTTGATTCTGAAAAATGTAAAATAAATATAATGATTGTATAACTTCACTCAAAAAATAAATGCAAAAACATGAACATATATACCATTAATAGACTCAAAACATCGTAAACATAAACATAAAAATCGTAATTAATTAAGATTTAAATTATTCATTTCTTTCCAAAATCCGTTCATTACCATCCCTCAAAAAATTGGAGGGAAAAGACGGTAATGAAGTGGAGATGAATGAAGAAATCAAACATTTTCTAGGATATAATTGTTATCAACTACAGTACATGTTCAATATTAATTGAAGGTCAAAATTAGTTTTAGGGTTAATTAGATCAAGCAATTAAAATTATCTACTTACTGCAGTTATTTTTTAAATCAAGGGAATGTAATGAGTCACTTTGCGGACGAAGCACTGAAATCGTTGTGAAGAATGAATGTAATTGCGACAGTGATGGGCGCAAGTCCTTCCCGCTCCGATGTCGCGGACCACTGACGGTTATAAGCGCATAGCAAACGAGCCAAATTAGAGATCGCGAACATACAGACCTACGTAATTTTAAAAAATCTGAACACGGATGGTGATGAATTTTTTCGTGTGACAATTTGAAAATGAGCTTTTTTTCTGATATTACTGCATGAATTGTTTGTGAAATTATTTATTCAATAGCTCAGAAGTACAACTTTAATATTATGACTCGAGCGCGCGTCATGGTACGAAGCGCATGCAAATATTTGAAGCTCCGTGTTATTATTACTTTTTAAATATTAAATACTCACAAAATTCGTCTAAACTCATACAAATCAGTAGCAAAAAGTACAAGTGATAATAATCTCATGTTAAAATAGTGAAATAATGAACAGTGCACCCTATACATTAAAAAAACTATTCAAAAAGTGATCAGCATACAAAAGACATGTGCTGTGAACGTGACCCAAAGTGATTCATCAAAAGTGTGTGCGGAGCGATTCGTTACCTTATATGGTCACGCAGGACGACGGACCATCCACTGGACTTACTGCCTTAGCAAATAGCTTAATATTTTGAGACCACTTAATTAGTAGTTTCGTGGCGCGGAGGCTAGCACCGTACGTCGAGTCTCGCAAGTGCGGGTTCAAATCACAGTTGGACAACGACGAAAGCTTTTTGGATTTTATCTTATTTTGTTTTTATTTTCTTACTCATTATTGTTTTATTGTTTGTTTTATTAATTTGCAAACAAACATAACTTAATATAATATATTATCAAAATGAACTCCTTTGAAATGGAATTAGAGAACATAACAATTAGAAAGCCGCGACGGGCAAACTCACTTGATGATTTGTTTACAAGTAATTCGACACTACTCGATACCACCATGAAGAGCTTGCCAAGCACGTCCATAACTGATAGCGACACTATAACCAACCTCAACGAAACAATTAGACGATTAACAAAAGAACTTCAATCAGCACATCAGGAGATTGAAAACTTGAACAGCGAAAACTTCCGACTAAAAATGGATATAGGCGAAGGTCAGAAAATTATTGATACATACAAAAAAAATATATCAGCCGACATGAAAAACATGACACCGACGTCCTCACGTAAACGAAATTTAATTAGAACGACCAGTACGTCAACTCATTCTACACCTCTAATTCCTATTAGAAAGACTAGTACATCTACTCATTCTACACCCCTAAAGACCCAAGATTTCGATCCAGTAAACCATGAGATCAAAACTCTTCATCCCCCACTAACTAAGTGCGACATCATGAACAGCACGACTCAACATTTAGCGCAATCTATAGACCAAAATAATAGTCCAAGCGCACCTATTAAGTATCCACCCAAAGCGACCCAAGATACTCGACATGAAGACTTAATCATTTCTTCCTTTAATTCAGAAAAAGTAGAAGAACTGAGCCGCAACGTATCTTCTCCAAAGATATTAGTTTTAGGTGACCAACAAGTACGGGAATTCGCTCAAGAAATAGCAGCACAAAGAAATAATAATAAATGGAACAACATATACTCGGTATCGGGAATCTCAAAACCATATGCAACGAGTACACAAGTCCTGTCCAACTTCGACAAATTATCAGAAAGACTAAAAAGTGACGACATTATTGTATTAGGTATTGGAAGTAACGATAAAAATCCCTACTTATTTTTAACAGAGCTATGTTCTTCACTTCATAAAGTAAAAAATAACAAAGTGTTCATCCTAAATGTTCTAAATAATCGCTTTCTAAATACTAACCTATTAAATAAACACATAAAACTGATTGTGAAAAACTATCCCAACTGCCAATTTATTGACACATCTGATGTCATGGTAAGTGCTAATAACTATAACTTTGTATCGAAGCGCTTTATGTGTTTTAAAATAAATATAGAAATCGACAACATAAACTACCAGAAATTAGTTACTTCACAATTGAAATCTAGATGTAGCAACAAAGATATGCAACATAAGTATAATAACAATGTTGTTGATAAATCTGTTCAAACTAACATTACATATTATAATATAAATAAAAGTGAGACCGAAAACTTCCAAGAAAAGGTATGTACTAATAAGTCATCTAGTAAAAATATTCAGCATTTCGAGAATAATACCGTTTGTAGTGATCTTTTTCGTGAATAAACACCTGTATGTTCTACACCAAAATATAGCGGGCCTGCTTAACAAAGCAGACGCACTTTCTATATGTCTTAATGAACTATCAGAAAAAGGCCAACCTGTCGATGTACTATGCGTAACGGAACATTTTATGATGTCAGGTCACGAGGACCACCTTGTCGTTCCAAATTATACATTGGCTGCATGTTTCAGCAGACAAAATAGTAAGAGAGGTGGATCTTGTGTTCTGGTCCGCTCTGGACATTTGTGGAGGGAGTTACTGGAGGTTTCAGAACTTTCAATATCGAATGTAATAGAATGCTGTGCAATTGAACTAACAAGCTATAAGGTAGTTATAGTATGTATTTATAGAGTACCAAATGCAGATAATTTAAATGTATTTTTTAGCAAATTAGAGCAAGTGTTAATGTTACTAACAAGAAGAAATTGTAGGAATATTATTATAGCAGGCGATATAAATATTGACACATTGAAAAATAATAATAGGACCTCAGAACTAAAATATCTCTTAACAAGCTTTAACATGACATTAGCCATAGAAAAACCAACCAGGATGGCAAGCCAGACCTGCATTGATAACATTGCCCACAATTTTAATAAGAAATGCAAAACGGAAGTGATAGAATTTTCCCTATCGGATCACACTGCGCAATTGCTGAAATGTCCCATACGTTTGAACTGTATTCTGAAATATTGGTATAAGTCACAACGGGACTTTAGTCAAGAGAATATTACTAAATTTAGAACCTGCCTGGAAAATCTATCATTTTCTGAAATCTATGACAATGATGATCCAAATGATACATTCAACTTATTTTTTGAACAATTTAAATTATTTTATGACCTATGCTTCCCCCGTAGACGTATTAAGATATCATCTAGTCAAAAACCAAAATGGATATCGCGAGGAATTAAACTATGTAGCTTAAAAAAAAGGCAGTTATTATGGACGTCTAGACTTAAGCCTACTCAAATAAATAAATCAAAATATTCAAATTACACAAAGATATTTAAAAAAATAATTAATCTGACTAAACGATCACAAAATGACCACAATATTAAAACATCTGACAATAAATGCAAAATGACCTGGAAAATAATAAAGAACTCTAAATTTAATCTACCTAATGACTCAATAAATACTATACAAATTGAAAATAAAACTATCAACAAACCACAATTAATTGCTGAACAGTTCAACAACTATTTCATTGAAAAAATAATGCCAATACCCGGAGCAGGTAGGAGATCGAATGCGTACATCACAAATAAACCAAAATCAATGTTCATGCCCCCATGTCAACCCATAGAAATATTTAACATTGTAAAATGTATTAAAAACACTAATAGCGTAGGGTATGATGATATTTCTACTAAAATTATAAAACATGTTGCCGACTTAATCTCCAAACATTTGAGCCATATTATGAACTTGTGTATCAGCCACGGTGTTTTTCCGGACCGTCTTAAGGTATCTATAGTAAAACCAATATTAAAAAAAGGTAATAAGCAACAAATGCAAAATTATAGACCTATTGCGCTTTTGCCAATATTTTCCAAAATTTTCGAGAAATATATTTATAATGAACTTTATACATATTTAGAAAAGCAAAATATTCTCTGCAACGAACAAAAGGGTTTCCGGAAGAACACGACAATAAACATGGCTATTTATGATTTTCTAAATAGAATTATGAGTAATATTGATAATAAGACACCTGTCTGTGCTGTGTATTGTGATATGACACAAGCTTTTGATTGCGTTGACCATAGTAGCTTAAGAAACAAACTTGACACCTATGGTATAAGAGGTAACGTTCTGGACTTATTAACCTCTTACCTTTCAAAAAGAAAACAATTGACTGCTATAACTAACTTAAACTTAAAGACTAAAGAGGAAATAACATACCTGTCTAAAGAACGCACAGTATACTTTGGTGTTCCCCAGGGCAGTGTATTGGGTCCTTTACTGTTCCTAATTTATATTAACGACCTACCCAAAGCGATAGACTTCCCAATAACACTCTTTGCTGACGATAGTACAATAATAATAGCGTATGATAATCCTGAGTCCTATGAAGATGATGTCAACAACGCGGTAACTTCAATAATCTCTTGGCTTAATAATAATAATCTAAGAATTAATCTTGGCAAAACACAAATAATGCACTTTGGTCAAAAAAAACCCAGTTCGAAAATGGAGGTCCAATACCAAAAAAACAAAATTAATGACGTAGATAGTGCTAAATTTCTAGGTTTGATAATTGACAGGCAGCTCAATTGGAAGGATCACATTGAAGGGCTATGTAAGAAAATTAGTAGTTCATCCTATGCCTTATACAAACTTGCCCCAACAGTTAATACAGATGCACTACTAACAGCATATCAGGGTCTTGTAGCATCTGTATTAAGATATGGAATTATATTCTGGGGTAACTCTACCAATAGGGAAGCAGCTTTTAAAGCACAAAAGCGATCCATCAGAGCCATGTTCAGACTACAGGTAACGGACAGCTGTGAACCATTTTTCAAAAGGTACAAAATTTTAACACTACCGTCCATGTATATTTACGAAACTGCCTTATTTGTTAAGCTGAATGCACACCTGTTTCCCAACCTATCGGATACAGTTAAACGTAACAGGCGGAATGATATGTTACGCGGACGTAGAGCCAAAACCGCATTAATGTGGAAGAGCATATTCTGTATAGCCCCGCAAGTCTTTAACAAACTCCCAAAGCAAATGAAAAAGTTAAATTTAAATGGTTTTAAGAAGGAACTTAAAGAATTGCTATGTAAAAAATGTTATTATAATTTAAATGACTTTTTGAATGATAATTTGACATCCTAATTTAATTGTAATCTTTTATACTCTGACTCTTTGATAGTTTGACATTGTAATAATATTTTGACAAAAATCTAGATATAATAGTATGCTTTTATCTGACATGCCTTACACTATATAATTAGTACTTATTTTTAATTTACTTGTAATAATTTTATATACTTACCAATGTACCCTAATATTTGCGCGCCCCACGTGGCAGAATGTGATGAGACTGTTTAATAAATTTAAGATCATATGTACCATATTCGGACAAATAAATGAATTTGAATTTGAATTTGAATTATGTATTAATAAAACAGTTCATTCAAATGCACGTAAGTAAATAGTAACATGCCTGCCAAGGTCCTTGCTTGGAAAAGGATGGGAATGAATTTTTACGCAGTTTTTTTATTTTCCTGAAAAATCTATTTAATAATCCTGTAATATAAACGATACTCCCTATAAAATTCCTATTTTACTAATTTTAGCGATATAAATAATTATCAATAAATCATAAATTTACGAGTTGGTAGCCTGGAAATGCTTTTTGCACGAAACTATGGAATGACCCATGTAGTTATTGTGTGGCTCGAAAATGGTTAATATATATTACCAAAATGTACGAGGCCTGCGCACGAAGACAAATAGTTTATATCGTAACATTTTTTAACCGACTTCAAAAAGGAGGAGGTTATCAATTAAAGAAAAAGAAAGAAAGAAAAATTGTTTATTTGAAACCTCGTACAGGTAAACCGAAACATATAAGGGTTAAACAAATAATACAACATAAAAAAAAAGACTTATAAAACCTGTACGAGACCAAAAAGGCTCCTGTTTCAGCACAATGCTACGACATGAAATGTCGCAGCATTGTCAATTCGAATGTTTATATATATATATATATTTTTTATGTATGTTCGGGCATAACTCTGTCATATAGACGGATTTGCAAAATTCTTTCTTTGTTCGAAAGGAGTTTGTTCCGAAATGGTCCCATATAAATTTTACTAAAATTGTTACAGCCCTTTTTGAGAAAATCAACAAATTCCCAAAAAAAAATACTAAGACGACGTTTTAGTTTCTTCAATCTTTGGAGGACTTACAATCTCTTTTAAGTGTGTCACCATTTCCTAATGGATTTGGATGTTAAGGCAACACTAAAAAGCGAAAAATAAAAAGTTTTTTCAAAAAAATAGAAACCGCCTTCAAAAACTAAAAAGTGATAAATAACTTTAGCACAGACCACACATTACTTTACTTTCGGAAGTCGGTGGCGGTGGCTTTGTGTTTGTTGTTATGTAGTGCCACCGACTTCCGAAAGTAAAGTAATGTGTGTTCTGTGCTATAATTATATATGTCGGAGACAGTTTATTAATCACATTGTGGGTGTTAACTAAATTTGTTATGATTTGTGTTTCTTATTGTTAATTTATGTGATTTTACTATCAATTATTGTCTATTAATTCGAAACATGATTAATTGTGTGTGCACACTGATTTGTGGTTACTTTATTTCGATAATTATTATCGATGGTTTTATTCAAAACAATTGTTGACACGTTACTTTGAATGTGAAACGAATTACTTTATGAAATCACTATTGTTTATTCATGACAATTATCATTGTGTTATTTGATTACAGATCTTATTAGATTCAGCACATTTTAGTGTTTTGTATCAAGTAAACGCGTGACGCACTTCCGTGCGCATGGACAGACTTGTATGGAGAGGTTGCAAGGTGGGGGGCATCGCCTTATAAAAGAGCGTGCACTCCGTAAGTATGGTAAGTATGGCAACCTCCCCGACCCTTGCTCGTGCCAGCCCGCGCCGCTGAGCCTGTAGTTTTAAATTCGTCCCTAAATAATGGAAATCCGATCCAGCCTGTCCCTTTGCTGTCCTCTCCCAGCGACGCCCTAAGCCGAGGCTCGTACCCCACAGGGGGTGCCCTTAGCGTGTAGTCGCTTAGTTTGTAAGCTTTTATGCCCTGGCTGGAGGCCCTAAAAATAATAATTTTTAAGGCACCACAGGAAAGTCCGGTTAAGCAGCCGACAACCTCCTAGGTTGACCTGCGAGATGCCAATCCGAAAAAAAAAAAAAAAAAAAAAATAAGTATGGCAGTCGATCCTCGGATTCGACTCAGTAAAGAGTTCCTGCTCCCGACAATACTGTCGGTTTACCTGGTACAGCGCTGCTGTATATTCACATAGCTGTATAGGCTTTCTGCTAGCGAGCGATACACTTTGTATTTGGGTGGCTTATGCTACTGTACGAACTATAGACCTTTAGGGTTTGTTCGTTTATCATTGGGTGGCTTAGGCTGCTGTACGAACTGTAAACCTTAAGGGTTTGTTCGTTTATCATTGGGTGGCTTGGCCACTGTACGAACTGTGGGACCTTAATGGTCTGTTCGATTAACTGTATTGTTGCTGTACCTTTAACTTACTTTATTCTTGTTACTGATTACCATTTGTATTATGTTTTCTTTACTAATAGTGTGTAATTGTTTTTACAGGTCTTGTTTATCGATAATGGGATAATGGGAACGCCTATAGTCCTGACGATGTACTATACCGCTCGGCGCTCCTCCTCGATCGCTCACTGACGATCCGACATATATAATAAGGAAAAAACAGTTACCCAAATCCAAATCATTAGAACTAATGGATATTTCTCTTTCAGGTCCTTGGATTCTTCAATGTCATATAATGCTCTTGGTAAAAGCCTGGACTTGTCACCGACCATGCTTTCAAGCGGCATGGAGGAGATGAAAATGGAAATAACTGCTTTAAAATCAAATCTGGAAAGCACACAACACGAATTGGACAATTTAGTCCTTGAGAATATGGGACTTAAGAAACAAATTACCCAAGTTTCCCAAGAAATTGTTATCATAAAGCAAATATGTACTAGTCCGAAAAAATCCCTCAATCATATGTCGCATTCTAAAAGATCTATTTCTTCTAGCAGGAAAAATAGTGTTAAGCGACGACTAACAGAGACTTTTCAGTCAAGTCCTACCAATAATACCACTGAAAGATTTCCTCGGGCATGAACGGTGGACAACATAAAAATTCTAACTGATTTTACTCAAAACCTGGAAGAACAACTAACACGTGCCAGAAATGAAATAATAAATCTTAATAAGCAAATAAGCACCCTACAATATGCACTGCAAACAAAAGTAACTTCTGAAAGCAACGCAATTACTACTTCTACTTCTATAGTCCACACCGGCAGGAAAGAGAGGAAATTGTGTATCCTGACAAACAGCAAGTCATATGGTACAGCGCAAGTCTTGGAGGAAATACTTGGTGATCAATTGAATTATTGCCGTTATGTGATGCCAAATTATAGCATAAAAATGCTGCTAAAAAATATTGATAGTAAATTAGTAAATTACGATATGAATGACTACTGTGTTATCATAATAGGAGAAGATGACTTTAAAACCACGAGTAACTACATCGACTTAAGGGGCTATTAAACGACTTTTACAGATTTTAAATTGACAATCACGTCAAAATGTGCAGTGTAAATGATTTGAAAAAAATATATGTTAAACTAGAACATTCTCTTAATCATATAGAAAGTGAATATTTTTGATTAAGTTCATATTAAATAGTTTAATTAACTCGTGAAGTTGTGTCTGACGCGGACAAAACATTGACAATCACACAAAGAATACTACTTTTATTTAATTTTTTCGACTAAATTTTGAGAGTTTTGGACGCAAAACTGATGCAGAACGGACGCAGTCTGCGTTCAAAACTTTCAAAATTTAGTCGAAAAAATTAAATAAAAGTAGTATTCTTTCAAAATTAAAAAAAAGGCGTATACTTAAAGATAGATAATACAATTGTCTGTAAGATGGTGTAAGTTTTGTTTAATTATACCTGGTAGATTTTGTGTGATTATCAATGTTTTGTCCGCGTTAGACACCACTTCACGTATTAATTAAACTATATAATATGAATATAATTAAAAATATTCACTTACTAAGTGATTAAGAGAATGTTCTAGTTTAACATATATTTTTTTCAAATCATTTACACTGCACATTTTGACGTGATTGTCAGTTTAAAATCTGTAAAAGTCGTTTAATAGCCCCTTAATACAGACAATTAGAAAATCTTTAGAAAATGTGACATATACTAATGTAATAATATGTACCCCCACGTATATATGCGGTGCTCTAATTTATAATTATAGAGTTGAATTATTTAAAAAATTTTTTATGTAGAGACTTGCATAGTAATAGTTATGCATATTTTTTGGATTCAAACTGTAACCTTTCTTTAGACATGTTCTCTAATAAAACAGGGCCTAATAATCTATGATATTACTCTACTCGGAACTTGTGTTATCTATGATCGTGTATAGCAGATAGCTTCACTTCCTCTCACCGGCTCCGTGACCGTGTCGTTTTGTTTAAACTATATTTCTGTTAAATATAATAAATACAGTTTATTATAACAGTCAAGTGCTTTATTTATACACAACAGGTTATGGGCCGTCCCTGCCTGATAAAAGTTAAAAAAAAATAAGCAGTAATAAAAATATAAGTTCAGTAACAAGTGTGGCATAACCTCAAATTCCGCGTTATTCAAATTTTTTTTTCCAGCCGCGTGTCCGAAACGCTATATTTTTTTGTACAGTTTAGCTTTATCCCTTGCTAGGACAAATAATATTTTTTAAATAATTGCAGTCAAAGTACACAATAAAAATATTTGAAGGTGGTTCTTCTGATTCATATATCGCGTCCGTTTGCCATTTTCCGGAACAAAATGGTCGATGTTGCATTTTCCCTTTGATACATCAATATCAATTATAATTATATCGAAAGGAAATGAGTCGTCCTCTTACAAAAAACATATGTATTAGTTACAACTACCTTAGTGTGTTTATAAATGAGTAAATAAGAAGCGTCCGGTGTAAAATACTGATTAATGTGGCGTAAGCTGCGCTTGACCGTACTTGGTCGGGTAATAATAATGAGAGTCTGGCTTCCCATGCGGGGGGAAGTCAGTCTTGCAACGAACCATCTAGAAGGCGGACCTGCGGCTGTTGGCTTAGATCCCGGTGTTACGAAGGTAAACATCTGATTCATCTGTGTTTGGTTCAGGTGGCACCCTGATTACAATGCTTATGTTATAAAATTAATTTTATTGTTTTAAAACTTCAATCTGTGTTTCATGTGATGCTTTTGGGTTATAGATTCGTGTAGAAAAATGACAATAATGAAGTCTGTATATATGATGAGTTATGCATTATTGTAGGCAAAATCTTGATTCATCTGTGCCTGATTCGTATGGTCAAAACCCCATATAAATCATAAAATAAATTAGTTTTCCCCATCTCCAGCACGAAATGAACGCTTTTGTTGCGTAATTCTCCTTGTCCAATTTTTGACCGTGTACAAGTAAGTTGTTCTATTATATATTAGCTATAACTTTATAAAAAATCACAGGAGTATAAACTTGTTCTAAATAGGACATTTTCGATATGTCTTAGTCTTAGTTAAGAATTTAAAATAATTATTTAATTCGGAAACAGCCCTACAAGACCTGGCCCTTCCCGACGATGACAGCTTTTGGATGGGGACTTCGTCAATCGAAAAAAAAAATATATAAAATTCATCAGAGATATCCTATCGACCCTTCATCAGAAAAGAGTGGATGATCCCTCAAATTCTGACGATGAGGATATTTTTGTGTTTAAAAAGCCTTAATATGATAAACGGACAAAAGAGTCACACGCCATTAGTGAAGATAATTATGGTGAGGAATTGAGGATGATATTGAAAGCAGCTCGGTTCCTTGTAAAGTGCCAAGGAAATATTTCTTTTAGTTCCTACTTAACTTTGACTAACTATATTACTTATAGTTAACCATACTTAGGATAAATGTTTGAAAGTTAATAATGAAGATAATTGTCAAAATGCCATTTAATGTTTGAAAGTTCATAATGAAGATAATTATCAAAATGCCATTTAATTAAAGTTGATCTCGTTTTTGTTACTTTATTGTTAGTAATAAATACACTAATGTGATTGGTAATTCCAATTAATAATTAAGACTGCTTAACTAAGACTGATGTCAAAACTACCATTATTAGAATAAGTTAGTACTCCTGTGATCTTTTAATTATGAAGGGTTATAAGTGTAATAAATAGGACTAGTGAGTTGTACACGGAAAAAACAATAACAGACAAAATAATACATTATAATAACTTTCTGGTAACCAACAGAATTTATTGTATTATTACAAATACCTATTAGCCAGAGTTAAAATTTCTGTTATAATATAACAGAAATTTACCATATTATACAATTATATACTGGAGTTACAAAAAGGATTTACAAGAATTATTTTTGAATTCACCAAATTTTTTCCGTAATAATTATGATCACTGATAATTATTTTCATAAAAAAATATTATTGTTGTTGTAAAAATATGATTCGTTACATAAAGATTTTCAAATTCTGATTCATCTGGGCACAAAATATTCGAACGTCGATATCTTCAAAACTACTTTATAAAAACGAGTCCCTCATTCAAATATATGTTATTTGGCATACCTATTTTCATAAGAACATGTGTTACTGAGCTGAAAGTGAAATTAAATTTTGACCATATGGATCAGTCAAAGAATCAAATTTCGAAGAAATACCTATTATCTATACAGAAATTAACTGGAAGAGACAATTTCTCAACATGGAAATTTGCGATGGAGGCATATTTGGAACATGAGGAACTGTGGGAATGTATTAAGTCAGATGCCTGTGATTCTAAAAAGGACATTAAAGCCAGAACAAAAATAATTTTAATGATAGATCCACAGTTGTACGTACATGTTCAGGATGCAAAAACAGCAAAGCAGGTATGGGACAATTTAATAAAAGCATTTGAAGACAGTGGTCTGCTCCGTAAAGTGGGGCTCCTTAAAGATTTAATTACGACCAACCTAGAATCTAGTACAAATATAGAAGAATATATAAAAAAATTGATGTCAACAGCACACAAATTGAGAGGAATAGGATTCAATGTGGATGATGAGTGGCTCGGGACTCTAATGTTGGCAGGGTTATCAGATGAATATAAGCCTAAGATTATGGGCATTGAAAGCTCTGGCATAAAAATTAGTGCAGATATGATAAAAACGAAGCTATTGCAAGAAGTCAAAACAAAATCAGAAAGTACTACCGCTTTTTATGCAAAGTCAAAGAAAACCATAAACAAAACTCAACATAAAGACAGTCACTCAGGAAAACCAAAAGGCCCCCGTTGCTTCAACTGTAATAAATATGGGCATATGGGCAAGCAATGTTGGTTTAAAAATAAGAACAAGGAAGACAAAGATACTAAAAATGGATTTGTCGCAGCTTTTTCAGCAACATCAGTTTTGGGGAACACGCGTAGAAGATGCTCGTTCCCCCTTGTTAAAAGATTGCGGCACGAGGACGAATAAAACTTGCACGAATAATTGTTATACGATAGTTTAATACACATTTGTCACTGTACGTAATTACACATATAACACAAGGATGCGGACTTATACGTGAACTTGTGAAATCCTGTACAAAAGGCTCACGACTCTCCGTCTGGACCTCTCTGCCATGTTTTTTTCACCGTCCGTGGAAAAAACGCTCACCATAGAGTTCGTCCGTATTCTTTGGTGTTGCCAGCGCTTACGGGTGCGTTCATAAACGCCACACCACCCCCCCACGGAGAAGGACGAGCCGATTACTCGAAATCGGAGAGATCCTTAAATTTAACTCGTCTACCGGACCGCGTGGTATACGGCAGTTTTGGGGCCGTGTCTGTGTATTTTGCAGGCCCTGTGGGTCTTTTTGGGAGGTTTTGGGTCGTGTGTGTCGCAGGTTCTGTGGGCCTGTTTGGGAGGTCATGGCTGGTATGAATTGTGTGATCCATGTGTGCTGGTTTGATGCGATCTACACTAACAGTCACGGTTTTGCGGTTGATGTCCAAAGTCATAGTTTTGCCATCACTGGCACGATCTACAACTTGGTACGGACCGGAATATGGTGGCTGTAAAGGCCGTCTGACGGAATCATCCCGTAGAAATACGTGCGTTGCTGACGAAAGATCCTTAAAGATAAAGGCAGATGGCTGCGTATGCCGAGATGCCGGGATAGGTCGTACAGTCGACATTTTACGCCGAAGCTGTACAACAAAATCTGCCGGGTCATCTAAACTATGTGGTCCGTCGCCCGCGACAAGCAATTCACCGGGCAACCGAAGAGGTTCCCCGTACACCATTTCGGCAGCAGTGGATTTCAAGTCTTCCTTGAAAGCTGATCGCATGCCAAGGAGGACAAGGGGCAGTGCGCGGACCCACGAGTCCTGGTGGCACATGAGCGCAGCTTTAAGCTGGCGGTGGACGCGCTCAATCATGCCGTTAGCGCAGGGATGGTAAGCTGTTGTCCTAGTTTTAGTGGTGGCGAAGTGTGTCATAAGTCGGCGGAACAGATCAGACTCAAACTGAGTTCCTTGGTCTGTTGTAATGACTGATGGCACGCCGAAACGAGCAATCCACTCCCGTGTCAGGGTTTCTGCTACCTCTTCTGCGGTGATGGATCGCATTGGCCATACCTCAGGCCATTTAGTGACTCTGTCAATGGCAGTCAAGCAGTACCGATAGTCGTTACAGATCGGCAAGGGGCCGACGATGTCGATATGGACGTGTCTGAAACGGCCAGGTGGTAGGTCGAAATTGCCTAGAGGGGAAGAATTATGGCGAGATACTTTAGCGCGCTGACACGCTAAGCATGTTCGTGCCCACTTTTTGCAGTCCCTATTGACAGAGGGCCAAACGTAGCGATCGGTTATGAGACGGGTGGTAGCTCGAGCACCGGGGTGGCTTAAATTATGCAGCTTGTCGAACGTTGTTTTTCGGAAGGAAGGGGTCAAGTAAGGGCGAGGCTTGCCTGTAGACGTATCACAGGTGACAAGGATGTTAGTCCCAGGAATGTTTATGTTGGTTAATTGAAGGCTGGAGCCTTGCTGCTGTAAGTTTGTTAACTCCTGGTCTGTTTCCTGTGATTTGGCAAGTGCTTGCCAATCCTGATCCAGAGCGATGGCGTCTACACGTGACATGGTGTCAGCGACCACATTGTCCTCTCCCTTAATATATTTTATATCAGTTGTAAATTGGCTGATAAAAGACAATTGATTCAATTGTGCAGGGGGGAGCTTTTCCCGGCGCTGTACGAAAGCATAGAGTAGCGGCTTGTGGTCCGTATAAATGGTAACGTGTTGGACCTCCAGAATGTGGCGAAAATGTTGTACGCTTTCATACACCGCCAGTAATTCGCGATAATAAGCAGGCCACTGCGTTTGCCGATCAGTCAGCTTTTTGCTGTAGAAAGCAAGAGGTACCCACTCGCCTTCTATGTGTTGTTGTAGGCAGGAGCCGATGTGAACGCTGGAAGCATCGGTAAACAGTCCAAGAGGGGCGCCGTTGATCGGGTAATGCAGCAGAGTGGCAGTCGCTAAACTCTTTTTGCAGGCTTCTAATTGTTTGAGGAGCTCAGGTGACCATATAAATGGTTTTGCACCCTTGCCTTTGGTATCAACAACAGCTTTGATTAATGGAGCCTGGAACAATGCAGCGTTAGGTAGGAAACGGCGGTAGTAGTTTAGCATGCCGAGAAAACGACGTACTCCCTGGACAGTTTTGGGGGGTGGGAAATCGAGGATGGTTTGAACACGATCCTGAGGAGGCCTAGTGCCCTTGGGGCTGATGTGGTAGCCTAAGAATGTGACTTCCCGTGCGCCAAATACACACTTGGAAGGATTTATAACCACCCCATAGTCACGTAGGCGTCTGAAGAGGATGCGCAGATGCTCGCCGTGGAGGGCCTCGTCTGTAGAATGGACGAGGATGTCATCCACGTAAGGAAAGCAGAAATCAAGACCCCGAGTGACCTCATCGATAAACCGCTGGAAGGTCTGGCCAGCGTTACGAAGACCGAATGTCATAAAAGGAAACTCGAAGAGGCCAAACGGAGTAATGATGGCGGTCTTCGGAATGTCCTCTTCAGACACCGGGATCTGATGGTATGCCTTCACAAGGTCAATGGTGCTGAAGATTTTAGCACCAGTGAGGTTGTGGGCAAAGTCGTTTATGTGCCGGACTGGGTATCTGTCTGGTACAGTTCGGGCGTTGAGCGCACGGTAGTCGCCGCAGGGACGCCAAGTGTTGTCCTTCTTTAGGGTCATGTGCAACGGAGACGACCACGAACTTTTGGATGGTCGTGCTGTGCCAGACTGAACCATTTCCTCAAATTCCTTTTTAGCCGACACCAGCTTTTGAGGAGCTAGACGGCGAGGACGGCAAGAAATAGGGGGCCCGTCCGTTGTCTTGATGAAATGCACAGTATCGTGTTTCATAATCCTGGGAAGGCCAGGTGGACGAGTTATTTCAGGGAACTCTGCTAGCACTTGTGCGAAAGCAGAATTCGATGGGGCTACGGCCTTGACACTTGGTTGCTCTGACGTCGCGGTAGAGGCAATTGCTGAGAGATTGGTGACGCCATCTATCAACCGCTTGGTGCGGCAGTCTGGCAGCAGGTGATAATAAGCCAGAAAGTCCGAACCAATGATCGCATTATTGACGTCGGCGACGACGAACGTCCAGGTGAAATTGCGACGGAGACGAAAGTTGAGCGTCAAGGTAATTGTGCCGAAAGTCTTTATGGTGCTACCGTTAGCAGCGCAGAGGTCATAATCGGTAGGCTTTCTTCGATCAGAAAGCCAGCGATGAGGGTAGCAGCAAAGGTCCGAACCAGTGTCTATTAAAAATTGCCGTTTAGTGACTTGGTCGGTTATAAAAAGGCGACGGCTGCGGGATTGGTTGTTTTCACAATCAGTCGCCGTCGCTACTGACTGCTCCCTGGGTTTTCCGCCAGCCATTTGCATGGTGTAATGCACTTTTTTGCCTTAATACCATATTTTTGATGGTACCAACAGAGTTTTGCAGTCCGGTCCGGGGTGGCGCTACGCGAGGAACGTCTGCTACTGTTCCGAGATCGGGAGCGTTCGGTTGTCAAAGCAGCAACCTGACTGCTCAACTTTTCTATCCGCTCAATCAGACTGGTAAGCGTAGGGGCACTTGCTGCAGCAAAAACATTTGTATGACTTGGCTGGGCCTCAACAATCTTGTCAGCAATGTCAGCTATCCTGTCCAAACTAAGGTCGGCTTGGGCTGCCAAGATACCTTGTACATGCTGAGGCAAGCGGCGAAGCCACAGCTGGCGCAGGATGTTGTCGTCGGACAATGTATTTCCTGCTAGGGACCGGAGGTGACGGAGGAACTGGGATGGTTTTCTGTCCCCGAGTTCCTCATCACTGAGCAGCCGTCTTACTCTCTGCTCTTCAGACGTGGAGAATCGTTTAATCAAGGTGTCCTTGAGAATTACATATTTTCCCTCTGCGGGTGGGTTGGTAACAATGTCTTCTATTTCGCCAGCTACTTTATGGTCAATCTGGCTGAGAACATAACTGTATTTAGTCACATCCGTATTAATGCCAGCCAAAAGAAATTGAGCTTCCGCTTGTGCAAACCACACCGCTACCCGATCCGGCCAAAACGGTGGCAGCTTCACGGCCACTCTGCATATGGCAGCTGCTATCTCAGGCTTAGGTTGAGCATTAGCTTGTTCATGCTGGGCCCGAAGGGCAATATTCTCAGCTTCAAGCATATTTAAGCGTGCTTGAAGTTCATCGGCCATGGTAAGAAGGCTTTAAAATGTTATTGTAACAAAGAAATCAAGCGACCACACAAAACCCCAAACCTTAGTAGTAGTTATCTTAATTGTGGGTGAGTGGTGAGGCAAGCTCATAAATATGACCATATAAATACAAGTTATTATACACAATTGCAGAGAACAGAAAAAAAATTAAATAAAAATTAACGGAATAAACACACAAAAAAAAACAATTTAAATGGACACAAAAGGGCCAATAAAACCAGTAAACACACAGATATCAATTAAATAGTAATTATAAAAAAAAAATATTAAAACAGTTACTTAGGCAGCTAAAGAATGTCCATAGAATAATACTAGTTTTATTATTATACGTATGTGTAAGTCTTGTATGAACTTGAAACAAGATTTGAAACCTTTAACTTTGCAAAATCAGTATTATTGATGGTGAGTCTACAAGTTACAAAAAAGAAAATGTACACACCTACTTCACAAAAATATTTAACTAAAAAGATATTAATAACGTACTCGGATATTCTGCAGCAAAACAATAGAGCAGAAAGAGAAAAAATAAAAAAAAAAAAAACTAAATAAAGGAAATAATAATAATTAATGTGACTGCGTTAAGTTTTTGTTAATATTAAAATATAATATATTTACAAAAGTTACGGCAAGGTGGTAAAAGTAAAAGTCGGTAACATAATAATAACACAAGAATTGTCCAAATAAAGTGGTTTAACATGCGGTACTTGCGTGAACTGGAACGTCAGTTGATGACAGCTCTGATAGTCGTCACTGGAACGTCGAAATGTCGTCGTCGCTTTAACGATAGGGGGCGTTCGATGCGCCCATAAATCGACTTATACGAGTTTGAACCTTTCGAAACTACCTAATCGAAACTGATTCGCACTTCGAAATGAGTACACATGCACTTTTTATGGATGTATAATCGCACTGGTAGGTAATTACGATCGCCAGGCGCACTGATAACTATAAGCACTGGTATACACGGCCGGGAAGCGGGAACTAATACCACGATGGCTGATGCAATATAATGTGCCGAAGTCTCGTGGTCGATAGGTCAGCTCGTGTTGTCAGCGGCAGTGTCCGTATTATGGAGGTACGGTACAATTCGTGTTACGAGTTACGACGACCTGTAACTCGCGCCGTCCGAAACAGGAACTCGCCTCGCGTTGACGCAATGACGCAATCTTTATATCACGTCGGGGTCACCACTTTGGGGAACACGCGTAGAAGATGCTCGTTCCCCCTTGTTAAAAGATTGCGGCACGAGGACGAATAAAACTTGCACGAATAATTGTTATACGATAGTTTAATACACATTTGTCACTGTACGTAATTACACATATAACACAAGGATGCGGACTTATACGTGAACTTGTGAAATCCTGTACAAAAGGCTCACGACTCTCCGTCTGGACCTCTCTGCCATGTTTTTTTCACCGTCCGTGGAAAAAACGCTCACCATAGAGTTCGTCCGTATTCTTTGGTGTTGCCAGCGCTTACGGGTGCGTTCATAAACGCCACACAGTGAATGATGCCAATAGTTGGTATGTGGACTCCGGAGCTTCAGCCCACATGACAATGAACCATGATTGGCTAGAAAATGAAACAGCACCGCCTGTACAAAGTATCAGGATCGCAGACAACAAAGTTCTAACTGTGCAAAGCTGTGGCACTGTAAATATCCAGGTACCAAATAAAATTACAGGAAAACCTGACAGTATTAAGGTAAAAAATGTATTATTTATTCCAACTCTATCTGTTTAAGACGGAATTATTTGTAAAGCTTCCAGCGCGCTCGATAGATGGCGTTGGCGTCGATTTAGAAGTCGCTATGGTTTCGTTACCGTGGTTAGGCTAAATAGGCAAATATATTTTTAATAAATGGTGAGCTATCAAGTCAGATCAGTACACAGTAGTTTTATTTACAATTCTCACTAGTGTACCTTCAGGTCAACCTCCCCAAATACCATCAGGTATTTAACATTGGTCCATACGAGCCGGGTCAATTGGACAGTTTTTTTTTATACAAGTGGAGCCACCGTTGGCCCCCTTCTCCGCCCCGTGTACTTGCAGTGGATCGCTGCAGAAAGGTACACGGTCCTCCGCACTAGCGGCGAAAGCTTCGCCCAGTATTAGCGGTGAGCTGAGTCAGCATAGGCGGTTTAGTTCAAGGAGTGGCCATAGAGGGCGCCACTCTAAGATCAACACGTCATCGGAAGACGGCAAGGTGACGCAGGCGCAGCCATCACGAGACGTCACAGGTGACATCACACGCAGTGCACATAGCAGCCACAGAGGGCGCCACTTGCAGGTTGAAATCGGTGTTTGTGTGAAGTGCAATTTTGTGAGTACATTAATTATTTATTAAATCTTGTCCACGAATTGGACAAACAGGTCGAGTCAAACAATTTTGAACTCTATTCCAACGAGAAGTTAAACTTAAGAAAATATGTAGTGAAGAACTTTCGACTTTCGACGAAAATTAATTAGCAATCTTGGACTTGTAAAATTTTAAGAACATTTTTAGACTTAGAAAACTTTCATTAGTTTATTAATAATTTGTGTGCATGTTAGAATTAGAACTTAGAATAATTTATAGAAAACGGGGGAACGGGGAAGCTATACCCGATTTCCACCAGATTTTGTGTGTTTCCAAAACACTTGTAAAATTTTAAGTAGTGATTTTGGACTTGTATTATTTTTAACAGTGTACAACTTAGAAAATTTTAGTCGGCTGTTATAACTTAGTTCACTGCATAGTTTTACAACACAGAAAATTTACATGTTTTATCTCTTTTGAGAAAGTTGCAATTAATACGTCATACTCCTATAACTGATGCCAATTATGTTCAATGCTGGACTCAGTTACAGAAGCGGTATAGCAATAAGAAATACTTAACAAATTGTATTCTTAGGAGGTTGTTCGGTCAGAAACGTATGCAGGTGGAATCAGCAACAGCTTTGAAAGAGTTGCTTGATACCACGTGCGATTGTCTTAATGCGTTGAGTAATTTGGATATAAACGTGAGTACATGGGATGTCATTATAATAAGGGTTCAGTTGCTCATACTCCAAAGGCAATGTTGGCTACGAGTTCATCAATACAATGTGAGTTCTGCTCAGAAGGTCACAAACTTTGTTTCTGCAAGAAATTCTCAAAGGAAGCAGTTGATGTTAGACGTGATTTTGTTGCAAAACATAACATTTGCTTCAACTGTTTAGGCGGAAATCACATTGTTTCTGAATGTAGAAAACCTACCACATGTAAGGTTTGTCAAAAACGCCATCATTCGCTGTTGCATTTAGGTCAGGAGTCTGACAAAAAAGACCAACCTTCGACATCATCGGCTATCGACAGTGTTAGTTTACCTAATACTGATCCGATTGTTTCCTGTCTGTCGACAGGTAACATTCCCATGCCCAGACAGGTTTTATTAGCCACAGCGCTAATAAAAGCCGAGTCACGCTCTGGTGAATTTCAGACAGTCCGAGCCTTGCTCGATCAGGGTTCGCAGGCATGTTTTGTAACAGAGGCCGTAGTTCAGCTACTCAACCTGAAGAAAAACCCTATTCAAGGAACGATTTCAGGCCTTGGTGGTAATAGTTCAACCATGGCAAGATACATGGTACATTTGAATATCCAATCTCGGGTAGATTCAAATTATAATCTTAAAGTTAAGGCTTACGTACTAAACAAAATTACATCGTACTTACCTGAGTGTAGAGTCAATACTACGTTAGATTGGTTAAGCGTTAACACACTGCAGCTCGCAGATCCAGAGTTCAACACACCCAATAAAATAGATATTTTACTGGGCGCTGATGTTTACAGCTGCATTATTAAGGCAGGCATAGCTAAGAGTCCGTCAGGCACTCTAATTGCTCAGAGTACTACCTTAGGGTGGGTCCTATCCGGTGCAGTTAGTAGGGACACATCTAGAAGTTCACCTAAAATTAATGTGTTGCATGCACAAGCTAATGAAGACGAAATATTAAGAAAAGTTTGGGAAATTTAAGAGCAAAGTAGTTCAAAGAAGCTACAAGCACCTAAAGAAAAAAGGTGCAAAGAGTTATATACTAAAACTACAGTAAGCGATGGCAGTGGAAGGTACATAATGAGACTACCGTTCCGCTATGAAATCCCTTCTTGTAAACCTGGATGCTCTCGTGCTGAAAAAAGAGTTAAGCCATTAGAAAAAAGGTTAGAAAGAAATACAGATCTAAAGGAAAATTACAAGCAGGAAGTGAATAGTAATACATTGAAAGGACAAATAGATCAAATTAGGACAAAGCATAATATGGAAAAGGACAACATCAACAAGGACAACATGAACAAGGACAACATGAACAAGGACAACATGAACAAGGACAACATGAAAAAGGACAACATAAACAAGAACAACACAAATAAGTACAAAATCATACAGGACATAAAACAAGCAATAGACTACAACAAACCAAAGAAACTAGAACACAAAGAAAAGGAAGTAGAAATAAAATTAGATAGTACAATCAAAATTCTAGAACTTACCTGGAACCGCAACGCAGACACCTTCCAGCACATGGTGAACCTCCCACCGCCAACGACAGCACCTCTGTCTAAAAGATCCATTATTTCTATGATAGCACGACTTTTTTATCCATTAGGCTGGTTAGCCCCTAGTGTGGATTTCACGAAAGTATTCATCCAGAAATTATGGCTTGCAGGTGTTGGTTGGGATGAGGAGCTAACCAACGATCTAATAAATGAATGGAGGTCATATAGAGAGGAATTGTTACTACTCACCAAGGTCCGGAATCCTCGTTGGCTTGGCATCAAGTCGAATGACTATCTGGAACGTCACGGTTTTAGTGACGCCTCCGAAACAGCGTACTTAGCTGTGATTTACTTGCGGATTGCAAACGCAGACGGCAATGTTCAAGTGTCGTTGCTGCACAGTTGCAGTACAGATTTAAAAGAGATCATTCTAAACTGTTCCTTCTTCGATCAATTTTGTCAGTTACGAAGATTGGTTAGGTTCATTGCATACTACCAAAGATTTTTAAAAGAGTACAAAACATACAGGAAAGTATATTTACAAAACACAGAATTAGACGCTGCACTCGAATGTAGTATTAGGAAAATACAAGAAGAACTATTTACAACAGAATATACGGAACTGAAGGACAAAGGCTATATACAGTCAAAAACAAGTTCATTAAGGTCACTCTGCCCCTACCTTGATGGTAAGGACATTATAAGAGTTAGAGGTAGACTGGAGAAATTAGAGCTAAGCGAACAAATGAAACATCCGATAGTCCTGCCTCTCTCCAGTCATCTAACTCGGCTAATCATCGCTGACGCACACCATAATATTCTTCACAGGGGTCCTCAGCTCATGATAAATTATCTGAGTACAACCTACTGGATTCTAGGGGTCAGAAATGCGGTCAAACATAATGTCATCAAGTGTGTGACATGTGCCAGGCAAAGAGTTACTTTGACGAACCGATATAAATGGTCTTCTCAAGTTGCTGAGCCAAAATTTGGAGACATTGTGTTAGTCAAAGAAGATGACTTGCCGCCAAGTCGTTGGTTGATGGGTAGGATAGTACAAAAACATCCTGGGGATGACAACATCACCCGTGTAGTCACGTTACGCACCAAATCCTCAACAATCAAAAGGCCGACATCCAAAATATGTATTTTACCCGTAGTCGAATAAGAAAGCTGTATTATATTTATTGTTTACATATACTTTAACCATGATTTTACAACTATTATACACTTTTTATTATGTTAAAATCAATTTATACAACCATTTTACCATGAACTTTAGATCAACTGTTTAAAATCATAGTATATACCTATTTTAAGTTTTTATTTACACTGTTTACAATTTGTATGAAATTGTTTAAAGTACACCTTATTTACAACCTAGAATAAATTATGTTTAGCTTTAAGTTATTGTAACATTCTTGTTAGTGATACCTATACGAACCATAGCTTATAGATTTTAGTTCAAATTATTTTCATGTAGTACAAATGTTTAGTTCAACTTGCTATCGCAATGTGCCACTTAAGTTCAATTTAGAAGGACGTTCCGTCAGTAACGTCCTTGGTGGGCGGTATGTTTAAGACGGAATTATTTGTAAAGCTTCCAGCGCGCTCGATAGATGGCGTTGGCGTCGATTTAGAAGTCGCTATGGTTTCGTTACCGTGGTTAGGCTAAATAGGCAAATATATTTTTAATAAATGGTGAGCTATCAAGTCAGATCAGTACACAGTAGTTTTATTTACAATTCTCACTAGTGTACCTTCAGGTTAACCTCCCCAAATACCATCAGGTATTTAACACTATCCACAAATTTACTCTCTGTGAGCAAGATTATTATGAACGGTAATAAAGTTGAATTTGACAGTACTGGTTGCTCAATAATGAATAGGAATAATCAGGTAGTGGCCTATGCAAAGTTAGTAAACAATACTTACAAACTACTTAACTACCAAAGTGGGCAGGCAATGGCAGCAACAGCTGAAGACAAGTATTTATGGCACCAAAGACTAGGTCACCTTAATTTTAATGATGTTAATAAGATTCCAGAATGTACTCTTGGTGTGCAGTTACGTCAACGAGATGAGGACTACATATGTACATCATGCCTGGAGGCAAAACAAACCAGGCAACCGTTTAAAAATGAAGGCTCCCGGGCAACAAGTTTGCTAGAGCTAATCCATTCAGAGCTATGTGGACCCATGGAGAACCAGTCACTCGGAGGTGCCAGGTATTTCTTAACATTTATAGACGATTACTCTCGAAAGGTATTTGTTTACTTTCTCAAATGTAAATCAGAAGTATTAGAAAAGTTTCTAAAATTTAAAAATAAAGTAGAAAACGAATTGGACTGTAAAATAAAAATACTTCGCAGTGATAATGGTAGAGAGTATATAAACAGTCAGTTTGATAAATGTCTGAAGAAGTTTGGCATAAAACACCAAACAACTATTCCATACACACCTCAGCAAAATGGTGTAAGCGAGCGAATGAATCGTACTCTTGTAATGTGGCGGGAACGGAGCGATTAAATGAAATGCGTGTAGTCACGTTTATATCTGTTTATTGACTAAAGCTTATATCTAACACCACTACATCTACAGGGTAATTGAAAAAAATAAAAAATAAAACATTTTTTTTTTTTTTTTTACATTTGTATAAAATTTTAAAGTAAAAGTTTGACATTTTTGTCATAACGTAAACACTTAAATTACACAATTGTACCTCTACATTGATTTTCTAACAAAGTTACGACATTGACACTTAGTTATCTGTTGTTTTATAATGTTATCATATTGCCTACTTGCCTATCGTATGGATATTGTTACAATGTTGTTAGTTAAACTAGGATACATATGGCTTTGTTCGATTTTTGTGGACTGTCTCCATTTTATTGTTCTTAAGTACTATTACATTAGGTTCATTTTCACTTATCACTAGATATGGACCGTCAAACAATTTATCCAACTTTTTACCAGTCTCATTTCTTATCAATATCAAGTCACCCTTTTGATATGTAACTGGGTTACTTCTACGATCGTAATAACATTTTCTTTTAATTTTAGACATAACTAAATTTTCTCTTGCTTCTTTATTTGCTATTTGTAATCTATACTTAAGTTCTAGTGCATAGTTATCTGGATTGTATAGAGGTTCTACTATATTACTAGTTAAATTACTCGGTAAATGGCATGGTTTTCCAAAGACTAGTTCGTAAGGTGTGTATCTGGTCTCGGTATGTACGGTGGTATTGTAGGAGAAACACCAAAATGGAAGCCAGTGGCTCCAAGTTTCCGAATGTCCATCGCATTGGGTCCGCAAGAAAGCAGCTAAATGTTTATGCGTATTTTCTAACGCACCCAATGACTGATGGTGATAAGCAGTAGAGTTTACCTTATCAATTTGTAGTAACTTGCACACCTCTGTCATTGTTTCCGACATGAACTCTGTGCCTCGATCCGTTGTGATAGCCTTTGGCAAACCGTACCTAAGTATAAAATTATTAATAAAAGATCGTGCGACACTTACCGTATCTTTTCGCTGAATTGGATACGCCTCCACGTACTTGCTCAGCTCACATTGTAAACTTAAAATATAAACATTACCTTCTAAATCCTTATCTAGGGGCCCCACTAAATCTAAATATACCTTTTCAAAGGCGCTAGTCGCCGTAGTCGTTATAATCATAGGTTCTACAGTATTTTTAGAATACTTATTTTGCTGACACTTTTGGCATTTGCTGACGTACTTGCGTACATCGCTTTCTAGACCTGGCCAAAAATATTTGCTTTTAATATTATTTATCATACGTCGTACTCCTGCGTGTCCACTCGTAGGAAGTACATGATAGTCGTGTAATATGTATGTCCTTTCGTCGTTGTCTATGACTCGTTTTACTCCTCTTAAAATATTTATGTGTGGTCCGGACCACTTCTCTTTGTTTTTTATCTCATTTGTTAATTCTTTTATAAATTTACTATTATACTGATCCTTTATAATGCATATTTCCCTTATATTTATATCGCTACAAAAACTACTCAATATATTCGCAAATTCGGCTCGCGTAAAATGCGACATATAATTGGTGTCGATATATAATGTTTTCTGTGCTTCTACATAAACAAAACATTCTTTTTCATATATTTTGAATGTTTTTGATATGTTTTCTTTTTTTATAAACTTTAACTCGACACAGTCACTCGGCTTTCTTAATATCTCTGCGACCCTTGGTTGGCCGAACTTTGGTTCTGCAGGTATATTAGAAGACCTTGTGCTGTTGGTATCTTCTTGATCAATTCTAGCTTTTTGCGCTCTGGTCATTACCAATGTTACTTTTTCATTTAATGTTTTTAACTCGTCCGAACTTATGGTCACCCTACTCAAAGCGTCTGCCACTACGTTATCGTTCCCTTTTATATAAACAACGTTATAATCGTATTCCTCCAATTGTAGTCTAAATTTTAATAGCCTCGTTGAGGGATCCTTCATGCCGAATAGGTAAATAAGTGGTTTATGGTCAGTCATTACAGTAAATTTTCTCCCGTACAAATACGGTCTAAAATATTTTATACTCCAAACGATTGCTAAAAGTTCTTTTTGAATTGTGGGGTAATTTAATTCTGCCTTATTTAACGGTCGACTAGCATATGCTATCGGCCTCATGTTTTTATTACATAAAACAGATCCTATTGCTATACCTGATGCGTCTGTCTGAAGGACAAATGTGTTATCTTTAGAGAAATCCGGATATTGTAAAATAGATGGTGAAGCTAATTGCCTTTTGAGATTTTCGAAACTGTTTTGGCATTCATCACTCCAATGAAACGGTTGATTTTTCCGACATAATTTATTTAATGGTATTGTAATTTCTGAAAATGAAGGTATAAATTTCCTGTAATAATTGCAAAATGCTACGAATCGTCTAACCTCATCCGCGTGTTTTGGTACTGGATAATTTTGCAATACTGCAACCTTATCAGGGTCAGGTAATACACCACTAGCTGATACTACATGTCCTAAATATAATATTTGTGTTTTCATAAAATCACACTTATGTGGATTGAGTTTAAGGTTCATTTTTCTGAGTCGCTCAAATACATCTAGCAGATTTTTATTGTGAATTTCGCTATTTCTCCCGAAAACGATAAGGTCATCGCAATATACGAAACACTGCTCATAAGTAAGTCCTGACATTGCTACCGACATTACTCTGGAAAAAACACTAGGACTGATCTTCAGCCCCATAGGCAAACGTTTCATTTGATACTGTCCCGTACTTGTACTGAAGCTAGTAACGTTTCTACACTCTGGTTTTGTGCTGACTTGGAAAAATCCTTGATGCAGGTCTAAGTGAGTAAAATAAATACTTCCGGAAAGCGAATCTAATATATCGGTTATGTTAGGTAGGGGAAATTTATCATCCTGGATCGATTCATTAACCTTCCTGTAATCAATAACTAAACGCCATTTTTTGTCACCTTCCGTTTTTTTAGGTACCAAGAGTACTGGACTATTCCACTCGCTATTCGCGGGTTCTATAATGTCATCATCGAGCATTTTTTGAACTTGTTTATTAATTTCTGACTTTAGCGACTGCGGTAGCCGATAAGGTTTTACGTACACGGGTTTGGTATTTGGTTTCACGGTTATCGACTGTTCAGCAACATTCGTCGTTCCTAACTTGTCGCCCTCCAAGAAGAAAATATCGGTATACTTCGCGCAAATAATTTCAATTTGTTTTCTGTCATCGGAATTTAAATGAGTTAATTTTAGTAGGGGTAGTAACTTTTTTACACGTTCAACACCCTGACCGGTTTTGTTAAATGAACATATATTATAATTGTCTAAATAGTCTATTTCGTCATTAGTAATCAAATTATTTGTAGATGTTTTTATTAATTCTTCACCGGTGTTTAATATTTTTACTGGCACTTTACCCCTTATTGGTTTTACAATACTTGCTGCCATAAATATATTTTCGCTTATTTGCTTCGCGTGTATGACGAACTCTTTGTATACATTTTTATTTATGTTAATATAATGTATTGATTCGCTTCTTGGCGGTGCAGTTAAATAATTATCATCTGCCTGTGTCTTGTTGATATAACTGTTATGTATTTTTAATGTACAAGTTCTATTATTGGATTGTAATGTTAGTTGATTTGTGGGCACATTTATGTTTGCGCTATAAGTTCTCAGAAAGTCTAACCCTATAATACCGTCCACTGCACATGGCATATTGTCGAATAAGCGTAACTTGTGACGGAATACGAAACCTGCCTCTGTCCGTAAAGGAATGTATGCGAAACATTTTGATTCTACTTTCCCACCGATTCCTTGTATAACTGTACTTTCTTTATACCTATATGTGTTATTTTTAACTATTTGATTATTTATTATCGATATTGAAGCGCCTGTATCTAATAGAAATGTACACTTCCTGTTCCCTACGTATAAATTGATAAAATCTAATCCTTTACAGGTTAACGCATAATTAGGCTCGAAAAAACTGTTCTAAATTTTCGTTATGATGCTCACCTTTTGACTCCTGACAATTCTGACTGTCATCTTTTGATGTATAATACATATGTGGTCGTGTGCCTCTGGTACCCCTGTTAGAGTTATTTCTTGAATTACCTCTGTTAGACCATATATACACGCGTTGAAAACTCCTGCCGCGGCCATTGTAACCATAGCCACGATTGCCACGCGTTTCAGCTGCATACCTTGGCTGCACCTGATTTCCTCTAAAATGTTGCTGGTGCCAGCCACGATTGTAATATCCTCGACCACGGTTAACTCTACGGTTATTGTAATATTGGTTCCTATTCGTACCTCGTGAATATGAGTAAACAGCATCCTGCCCCGCAATGTCAGGGCGCGCGTCTTCCTCGTCCTCTGCTGCGCGTACGGCATCCTTGAGCTCCTTGTAGTCTCGGGCTGATATTACTGTGCTCAGCCGGCGGTTCCTCAGGCCATCTGCGAATCTTTTAATTACCATTTTCTCGTTTATGGGACTGAGTATTGCACTTGCTTTTGTATTTCCATCAGCTTGTGCTATAGTAAGTCCTATAAAGAGTTCTTCTAATTTGGATCCATATTGCGCAATTGTCAAATTTTGTTGTGATAAATTATTTATTTGTGACAACAAAGAATTGGCTGATTTTTTTGTCAATAAATACGTTTTAATATCTTCTACTAAATTTTGTACACTTGCATACTCAGTTTTTAATTTTAGTTTTGCTGATTTTGTTAGACGTGTTTTTAAAACAAAAGATATCAGCAGTTTTTTGTTGTCGCTCGTTGTTAAACAACTGTCATACATCTCAATGCTATCAATCATTTTTTCTGTTGTTTCTTCCTTACCATCCATTACCGGAATAAGGACACTCGCGGTTTTTAAACTAAAATTTTCCATTATATTTCCTTCATGGGAAACCATCTTATATTCAAGAATTTTAGAGTGAAACTTCTCTATTCCTTCGCAAATTAAATCGAAAGAATAACCAGATAACGCTGCAGTTCGAACGTCTTCCTTATCAAGAGACCTTAAAAGTAACTTATACTCGTTATATAATACTAACGCCTGTTCAAATTTTTGCTTTCCTAACTTTTCTTCACGCCTCCTAGGGCCTAATTTTCCTATACTTTCGCTTAACTTTTTTATGTGTTCATATATATTGCTTAATTTTTCCATTAAAGATCTTACCTTATATTTTATTTTTTCTTATTTTTATTTTAGTTTTAGTTTTTACCTATTTATTATACCTTACCATATTAATTTTAAATCTATACCTTCCGAATGTAACGAAACACACCCACGTACGCACGCACTACACTATTCACTTCACATCACACGATTTCTTGTCCGTTATTTCCATTTTCTTCTTCCTGCTGTCTCCTATTTCCTCGGCCGGACAACCTTGCCTGGATGCGCCGCACCATTTCACGCCTCACCTCTCTTTGTACAATTCTTTGGCAGTATTTTGCACATATCTTAATTAGGACAATGATCATTAAAACGCCAGCAATTCCAAGGATGAACGACAGAAGAATTGTGTGCTCATGTCTGTCTGATGATGCTCCATTCGAGCCACCTGATGCGGTTTGTGCGATTATAACCTCGTCCTTCGAGTAACTCTTGCCCATCTTTAAATCATTTTTCTAATTTTTGGTCGTTGTTATAATTTTTGGTTTTCTCTAAACTTTTCCTCGTACTGTAATTCTTAATAATACGGGGTTTTTTTTTTTAAAACGCGCCGCGTTGGAAAACTCGCGTTAGTACGTACCGCGCCGGGCTTGGCAGGGTCGCCATGTAATGTGGCGGGAACGGAGCGATTAAATGAAATGCGTGTAGTCACGTTTATATCTGTTTATTGACTAAAGCTTATATCTAACACCACTACGCTCTTATCGAACGAGCTAAATGCATGTTACTTAATGCCTCATTACAGAAGGAATATTGGGGAGAAGCTATAGCAACTGCTGCCTACATCATCAATCGCTCACCAACCCGCTCACTGTCTGACATCACCCCTGAGGAACGATGGACTGGATCCAAGCCTGACCTTAGTCATATGAAAGTCTTCGGTTGCCAAGCAATGGTACATAATACCAAAACAGAAGCGTCACAAATTAGATGCTAAGTCACGTAAGTTGACATTTATTGGTTATAGCGAAAACACTAAAGGATATCGTTTTATAGATAAGAAAACCAAGCAAGTAACACTGAGTAGAGATGTAGTATTCTTAGAAGAAACTGTCAACCAAAATAAAATAATTAAAAACACTATTTGTACCAAAACCATAGATAAAGAGAGTAAGAAATTAGTGAAAGAGAAGAATGGTATAGAAGAGCAGAATTTAAACACATCTAACAATTACAGTGAAGGGAATGAATGCATAGTATATTTTGAGACTGATAAGAATCAAACACAACCTCATAATGAAGAAGTCAATTGTGAATCAGACTCTAATAGTTCTAGTTATTATGACGACCCTAATGATGAGACATACACACCAACAGATTCATTTAAAGTCAGTACCAGTTCTCCTGAAATATGTCATGTAAATCTCAGACCTCGTCGAGACCCACAAAAAGGAAAAGTAAGCAACAATTCAGATCCTAAGTCTTTTTTATGTATTAATTCAGAATCCGCAATGAGTTTATTGGATGATGATCCACAAGATCACACTGAAGCACTAAACAGTGAAAATTCTGAATTATGGAAGCAAGCCATGGAAAATGAATATAAATCTTTAATTGAAAATAACACTTAGAGTGCCACAGAAACACCTGTTGGTAAAAAGATAATTCCCTGCAAATGGGTCTTTAAAACTAAGAGAGATGATGCTGGAAACATAACACGATACAAAGCTCGTCTTGTCATAAAAGGTTTCAAACAAACAAAAGGTATAGACTACCATGAAGTTTATGCTCCGGTTATACGGCGACTAAGGGACTTACCAGAGAATGGGCAGCAGCGTTCTCTGTGCCTTTGTAACAACCATACTGCGATCGCCAACCCGCCTGCCAAGCGTGGCGATTATGGCAATCCCCCCCTCCCCTTGGGGAGGCCTATGTCCAGCAGTGGACGTCTTTCGGCTGAAATGATGATACGCTATTCATCTATCAGATATTTGATTGGCCTAGCAGCCAAGTACAAACTAAAAATTTATCAAATGGATGCTATCTCAGCATTTTTGCAAGGAGTTGTAGATGAGGAAATTTACATGTCACTGCCACCATGTTATGAAATTCAAAATAAAGTATGTCGGCTTAACAAAGCATTGTATGGCCTGAAACAAGCCAGCCGGCAATGGAATAAGAAACTTAACGCTGCTCTTATTGACATTGGATTGAAGCGCTCAACAATAGATCCTTGCGTTTATTATAGAATTATAAATGAACATGATATACTGTTTATAGCAGTGTATGTCGATGATTTTCTGTGTATGTTCAATAATGAAAAAACAGTAACAATTGTGAAAGAAAAATTACAAGAAAATTTCAAGATGAAGGACCTTGGTACAGCCAGGCAATGTATTGGTTTTAAAATAACTGAAAACACAAATTTGGAGGAAATATCGTTGGATCAAACTTTGTACATAAAGAAAATATTACATCGATTCAAAATGCATGATTGTAAACCTGTACCTACTCCTTTTGAAGCCGGGACTCAATTAAATAAGGCTGAAAATGAAACTAAAGTACTAAAAGATGTACCTATCAAGAAGCTGTGGGATGTCTTTTGTATTTGTCGCAAGGTACACGGCCTGACATAGCCTATGCTGTTAATACCGTTAGCAGATTTAATAACAATCCAACAATGCAACATTGGATTGCCGTCAAGAGAATATTTCGTTACTTGAAGGGAACTATTGATTTGAAACTAACATTTAAAAAGAATAACAAAAACATAGTTAGTTATTGCGATGCAGATTGGGCCAGCGACACCATAGATCGAAGATCCTGCACTGGCTATTTATTTATATTTCAGGGTGCATGTATAAGTTGGAACTCTAGAAAACAGGCCACAGTGGCGCTGTCCAGCACTGAGGCCGAGTACATGTCTCTGGCATCAGCTGTTCAAGAGGCGATCTGGTTGAGACAACTTAATGATGACATCTGGCATAATTTTTCAGGTACTCCAATAACTATATATTGTGATAATAGAAGCGCTATTAGTCTTTCAGGCTCACATGTCTACTATGCTCGCAGCAAACATATTGATGTTCGCTACAACTTTGTAAAAGAAAAGGTTACTGCCAAGGAGATACATGTGGAGTACATAAGCACCGAGTTCATGTTGGCAGATGCGTTGACAAAGGGACTACATCGACCGAAGCTCTGCCATCTTACAGTTGGAATGGGTTTGCGTTCAGGAGAGGGTGTTAGTATGAACGCATGTGTGTCAACGCCTAATAATCTATGATATTACTCTACTCGGAACTTGTGTTATCTATGATCGTGTATAGCTTCACTTCCTCTCACCGGCTCCGTGACCGTGTCGTTTTGTTTAAACTATATTTCTGCTAAATATAATAAATACAGTTTATTATAACAATCAAGTGCTTTATTTATACACAACAACAACAATCATCAGACCATGGTTCTAAGTTTTTTCTTGGGGATGAATTGTAAAATTAAAACAGCCAACAAAACTGCCACTATATTACCTCAGAGACTGCAAAAATGTAGAAATCAGAAACAAACTAAAAAAATATTTGTATTACCAAAAACCAGTAATTTCTATAATAACATTATGTCGCTAACTTGTAATTTTATCGCTCTCACTGAAACTTTCCTCAATAGCTCTATTTACGACGCTGAAATATTTCCTTCGAACTATGTTGTATTGCGTAAGGACCGTGCTGGAGACGTAGGATGGGGTGGCGTTCTGTTGGCGGTGAAGAACTGTTATACAGTTAAAAGAATTACTGACATAGATGAATTGACAGACGACAAAGAGTTATTGTTTGCTTTAATTACATGGAAAAACATTAAAATAATTGTTTGTGTCGTATACTTGCCACCTAATTATAATGATACACAATATTTGGGAGTCTTATCTTGTATAGAAAATGCTGTTAATACATACCCCGAATATCAATTTGTCATAGTCGGTGATTTTAATTTAAAATCTTGTAGTAAAGCAGTTAAAAATCATTTTGATAATTTTACGGACTATTGTAAATTGCAGCAATGTAACAATGTGTGTAATAAATTTGGATGCATCTTGGATTTAGTACTAACGACTCTCGACTCTCGAAATATTAATGTGATGTCCGACATTGACCCAGTGGTCCAGATGGATGCCTACCACCCGCCCCTAGAAATTATGCTTACGTTACCTAGAAGTGCAGTTATTACTTGTCCACAGTCTCCGAGACAAGGTTCGATCGCAAATACTGAATGGAATTTTCGGAAGGCAGATTTTGGGGGCTTGTATTCTGATATTTCTTTAATTGATTGGTCTGACTTATTAGCTCAACAAGACGTTAATGCGGCAGTAAATATGCTGTACAACAAGTTAAAAACTGCTATAGATGCACATGTCCCTCTAAAAAGCAATAAAAACAGCGGCAAATATGTGTATCCATCATGGTACACTAAGGAAATTATACAGCAAATAAAATTAAAATATTTTAATCTTCAAATGTTTAAAATCAATGGGTCTGATTATAATAGAGAACTATTTAAGTATTATAGGACCAAAGTGAAGGAACTTATTCATATTGCTCACAATAAATATATGAATATGATAGAAAACAATATCACCTCAGAGCCCTCAACGTTCTGGAAATATGTGAAGGAGAAACGAAATAACAACAAACAAGCTACGCAATTTACTTTCTAAAATAGAGTTTTAGAGGGGCAGGATGCCGTCGACGCGTTTGCGCGTTATTTCAGTTCCATCTTTCACGATAGTACCCCATTGTTAAATCCTGGGAGAGCGGAGCGTGGTGTGTGTGAGCCAGTCGGTCAGTATTGAGCACATTCATTTAGCTGATTTGAGGCGAGCAGCGCGCCGTCTGAAAACGTCGTCGGCCTATGGTCCAGATAATATCCCTCCATTCCTAGTTAAAGGTTGCCTATCTGCTTTTGAGATACCACTTTTATATGTGTATAATCTATCACTGCAACATAATACTTATCCCAGTTTATGGAAATTGTCCAAGGTGACACCGGTACCTAAGGGATCGTCAAATGATATCTCAAACTTTAGACCAATTGCGGTGTTATCAACTTTTGGAAAACTGTTCGAGTCCATTCTCAAGGATTACATTTTCAAACAAATTAATATCAATTTGGATAATTCTCAACATGGATTCCGGCCCGCCCGCTCTACTCTAACCAATCATATTAATTTTGTCGATTATTTGAGTACAAATGTAAAGTCAGGCTGTCAAGTTGATGCTGCCTATTTTGATATTCAGAAGGCATTTGACCTTGTCGATAATGATGTCCTTCTAAAGAAATTCTCCGTGCTGGGATTTAGTACGAATCTTCTGAGGTTCATGGCAGACTATCTAAGAGATCGCAAGCAGTATGTGAAACTGGGAGGCTATCGGTCACAAGAATACTATACCCGTTCCGGAGTAAGCCAGGGTAGCACCCTGGGCCCTCCCCAATTTCTTATTATGATTAATGATTTGCCTAGTGTTTTAACTAAAGCAGAATGTCTTATGTTTGCTGACGATTTGAAGTTGTATGTTGCTATTAACGATAATGGAGATTGTGTTGCATTGCAAAAGGATATCGATGCCGTACTTGAGTGGAGTATCAAAAACAAATTGTCTTTTAATGTTTCCAAATGTTTCTGCATTTCTTTCACCCGGTCCCGTTCGCCAATAACATGGAATTATGAGCTAGCGGGTGCACCACTCGAGCGTGTCACCGCAATACGTGATCTAGGCATTATTATGGATAGCCAATTAAACTTTCGTGAGCACATTGAAAAGGTGTGCAAGGATGCTAATAAGGCTCTAGGTTTCATTATAAGAACTGCATCCCAATTCATTAACGTCCAAGTTGTGAAGCTGCTATATAATGCATATGTGCGCGGCAGATTAGAATTTAATGCGGTGATATGGGATCCTCGCCAAAAGTTGTATGAGCTCATGGTGGAAAGAATCCAGCGCAAGTTTGCCAGATATCTTTATAAACGTATTTATGGATATTACCCATTCCTGTACCCTTCCATGTTTGTGTCAGGGATGGTAGGTCTTGATACCTTGCAACTTAGGCGGAAGTTTGTACACATAATGCACTATTTTCTGTTGATGGTTAATGTAGTGGATAATCCATCGGCGCGGGAGTGTATTAATTTCTATGTTCCCGACCAATATATGCGTGGCGCAGGACGACGGCGTCACCAGCTTCTGGCCTGTCCATCATCATGGCGTGCTCCGCACGCCTGTAAGGGTTCGACAGCGAGAGCAATAGTTTTAATTAATAATTTTTTACAATATGATCCAGATGCTGACATATTTTTTGACACATTAAATAGTATATCCAAAAAGATTATGTTATATTTAAACAATACTGTGTGAAATGTCCTGTGAGTGACGTGTTTCTGTATTATTATTATTATGTTTTATTATTGTATTATACTAATTGCCATAATTTTTGACATCTCATTCAATTTGATTTCTAATTTTGTTAATTTTGTTATAGTTATTGTTCTACATTTAACCTCGATATAATACTAGATTTTGTTTTTTCTCATTTTATTGAATACCAAAAACTGACACGACATAAGCGTTTTGGTGTAAACTGTAAGCTTATTGTTATGAATAAATAAATAAATAAATAAATAAGTTATTTATCACTTTTTAGTTTTTGAAGGCGGTTAAATTTTTTTTTTTTTAACTTTTATTAAATTCGTACGACGTTATTATATTCACGGAGACCTGGTTAACAGATAATATTAGCGATAATGAGCTTTTTGATGACCGGTATCTTGTGTGGCGGCGTGACCGTGATTATTGTAGAACATCACAAACACGGGGTGGTGGGGTGTAAATAGCAGTGAGGAATGTTTTGACCGTCATTGAAACATTTATGACTGGCGTACTACAGCGGAAGATTTATGGGTAACCATCACGTTTAAAAGGTCCAGACCTACTGTTAGTTATAATATTCATATATGCTCGCTGTACTTATGTAAAGAAAATACAGGCAACTCATACGTAACCAAACTAAAAAACTTTCATCAAAACCTAAATAATTTGATAACCCACCCAATGGACATTATTATTATAATTGGCGATTTTAACTTTAGTAAGGATGTAGAATGGCTGAGCCAGAGTAATAGCACTGAGCTGAACCCCACAGGTGTGACCGCCCAACACATTATACATTTCTTTGATACTATAAACATTTCTAATTTGTCTCAATTTAATAGCGTACTTAATATCAATGGAAGATTATTAGATCTGGTTTTTTCAAATGGACTGCTAAAAGTAAAGGAATGTTGTGACCCATTAGCCACTCCAGTGGACCCGCACCACAAACCATGAGTTATATACGCTGACTTTATCGAGATACACAAGTGTTTTGAAAAACACAGTGTAAAATATCTTTACTACCAAGCCGATTATCCTGCTATAATTACTGCATTGGATCAGATAGATTAGAACGATTTTAAGTAAATAAATAAAAAAACAAAATTATAATAATAAATATCTAACAAAAATAAGCAGGAAAACCTTCTGTAAAGAATATGTAAACCCGACTTATCTATCCATTATATGTATAAAGTTATTAAATACAATAAATAAATAAAAGTACGCAATAAATAAATAAAAGTGATAATGATAATTTTGCATTATTTAATGTTGCAACTATCTGCCAACGCCAGCGTTACCACAATGTTTGTCTTGTCTATGCCGCTAGCGTTGTGACAGTGACAGTGACAAACAAAGGGACGCCGACGCCGCCTCAAATTGACAACATTGATGAAAAGTGTTAGTGTATTGTAAAGTAGTAGTTTAAGTTCATGGATAAAAATATGTATGTACCCTAATCTTTATGTGTGGTGTGAATCAAGACAGGGAATCTGGTCAGTGGGTCGTCTTAGTTTTCAAAGCGTAAAAGAGTTATAAGTTAATGCAGAGTTGCGGACAACTTCCTGTTTTACTTGATCTGAGGCGGACAACACGGAATAACAAAAAACATAAATAATGTGATTTATATAATTAAAAGGAATAAAAGAAAAAGACACTCGCTACCGTGTTTCGCTGAGGTCACCAGATAGCCAGCTACGTGCAAACCAAAGGTAAAATACTTCAGCTACTATTGTCCTTTTGTTTTTGTAGTAGGTGTTTTTTATATTTTAAACTAAAGGTATGGACTGTTTTTATAGCACGAAAAGGAGGTGGCAAATCGTTCCAGCAGCGAGTGGCAGCGAATTTGAAACAACCGCGAAAGGCAGCCGTTCGATGCGTTGGAGTTAACATCAGGTAGGTGGATGCTCTGGTTTTAATTCTGTTAACATCACGCGACCAAGATAGTTTATTATACAGGTAAACCGGTGTTTTAGTGAGAATTATGCCAAAGAGCAGGGTAGCCAAATGGAGTTTTCTCCGTGCTGACATTCTCATCAAATTACCCTTACCCTTATATGACTAAAATAGAAGCCTCAATAGTCACTAACCCTAAATGATTCTGGTCGTACGTAAAGGATAAGAGGCGTAATGACACCTTGCCTAAAGTTTTTCACTATATGGACAGGACCGCAGACGCAGGTCAGAGTGTCACTGAACTTTTTGCTTCTTACTTTCAGTCAACCTTTCAGGATACTCCTTCAAGTGATCTGAACTTGAATTTTGATACAATTTCTACTACATCAGTATGTGTGAACTCGGTCACAGTTTGTCCGGATCGAGTATTCAAGCTATGGCACCTATCTGTTTTTGTTCAATTGGTCGTTAAGAAGTGGTGTCGTACCTAATATATGGAAGTCTGCCTTTATCACACCTGTCTACAAAAAAGGAGACAAATCTGACGTACAAAACTATCGGCCTATATCTAAATTATGTCTACACAGAAATTTCGTAGAAATTTCTAAGAAATCCATACTGCTCCTCGCTAAAGTGACTTTCCATAGCCGACTATGGAAAGTCACTTTAGCGAGGAGCAGTATGGATTTCTTAGAAAACGGTCTACTACCACTAATTTAGTACTGTCCAACGACATCATAACGGATTGAATGGAGAAAGGTCATCAGGTGGACGTGATTTACACCGACTACAGTAAATGTTTCGATAGGATAGATATTATATAGATATTTTGTTCTGTTGGATGTGCTTCAACAGAAGTTATTGTCTGCAGGAATACACGGTGATTTTTTTAGATGGTTCTCGTCATATATAAAAATAGATCACAGGCTGTCGTGTTACGGGGATATACGTCTCGATGGAGTTTTATCCCATAAGGAGTCCCTCAAGGTTCGATTTTGGGTCCATTATTATTTATTATATTTATTTCTGACATTAAAACCTGTTTCAGAAACACGCATATACTTTTGTACGCAGATGATATGAAGATCCTTAAATTGGTGCGTACATTATCTGATGCGGAGCAACTCCAGTCCGATCTGGATCGGTTTGTGGTATATTGTAGGAATAACAAATTACAGCTTAATGTGTCTAAATGTTTTCATGTACCATTTACACGGCAAAGACGTCTCATTGATTCTACATGTAAATTAGATGGTCAGTACATAAATAAACAGCACAGTGTTAAAGATCTTGGCGTGTTGCATGATAGTAAACTAATCTTTTATGAACATATAGAATCCATCATAAAAAAAGCCTCCAAAGCTATGGGATTCATAATGCGAACTTGTTCTCACTTCAACTCTCTAAAACCAGTAAAGGTACTTTCTTTTACGTGCGCAGTGCCCTTGAGTATGCTTCCCAAGTCTGGAACCCCCAATATGAGGCGTATAAATCTCGTATTGAATCAGGTCAAAAGAAATTTATGAGATACCTCGACTTCAAGGCACAGCAGTTTTTAGACGACTATGCACACCGGTGTAAGCGTTATCACTTTCTACCCTTTGAATTAAGGCGTAATATTAATGACATCTGTTTCCTTATCAACATCGCAAATGGATCAATCGATTGTCCCGATTTACTTAGTAAAATTTATCTTCGCACTAATCAAAATGTTAACGCCAATTACATATTTATAAAGAGATGCATGATCTATATATTTTTAGTTGCCAATAAACCTCGTTAAGGACACACGCATTTTATTTTAAATCCATCGACACAGTGCTAACAAAAGTCAACCTTATCGCCCACAACATATGGTCGAATACGAGCCGGATCGAACCTCATTATGAATTGACGGAGCATCCTACCTGAGAACAAAAGAAACCACATTGCATTGATAGATAAGAGATTGTTTTGCACGGATTTCTTAGAACTGGTCAATAAGTGTGTGTGTAAAGTGTATCGGTGTATTATTTGAACATTAATAACTTAGCAAATAGACAATTACATTGTACACATTTTGAACATTTTTGTGATTTACCTATAAACAATGACAACTCAAGCAGATCAAGCGTTAAGTGTACTAGAAGATTTGGCGTCAATACTTAAAAAGACTCAAATAAACCTTAAAAAGTGCCCTAAAGAACGGTTAGCAAAGCCTGGTTATTTACAAACTCGTATTCAAACGATTGAAGAATACTGGGTGGCTTTTAAGAAAGCACATCATGATCTGTTGAAAAGTACAACTCGAGAACAACGTGGAGTTATACCGTACTACGTGAATGAAGAATTCCTCCTTCATGAAGACTTGTACCTATGTATGTTAGGAGATCTTAGAGACATGTTGGCTACATGTACTTCGAAGACGACTGACCAACGAATGAACAACTTTAATGCAGCAATACGTCGAGTGATGGAAAATTACGGGCTAAAGTAATGCTACCTAACATACAACTCCCTCCGTTTTCCGGTAACTACGAAGAATGGCCTACATTTAAGGACTTGTATGTGTCATTAATTCATGAATGCACTACGCTAAGTGAAGTTGAAAAATTACACTATTTGAAGACCAGCATCACGGGCGAAGCAGCATCCTTACTGAAGCACACTCAAGTGACGGGTGCTAATTATGTTCAAGCTTGGGAAACAATGAATAACCGATACAATAATAGGCGCATTATAGTAAATGCATTAATGAAGCGATTATTCTATCAAAAAAAATGTACCAATCAAACTGCGGCACAGCTGAAAGCCCTCCTGGATTGTACCACTGAGGTGATGAACAGTCTAAAAAACTTAGAAGTGCCTACTGATTCCTGGGATCCAGTAATCATATTTCTGGTTGTGCAGAAGTTGGACCCGGAGTCACACAAAGAATGGGAACAGAAAGCTTATTCAGTGAACGCTCAAGAACTACCTACATGGAAGGAATTGCGCGAGTTTTTAGAAGCTAATTTCCGGACGCATGAAATGGTTTCCCCAACGACTACCACTAAACCTACCAAAGAGCGTGTTCTTCATGTAACAGCAACAGAATATGATAAACAAAAACCATGTGCTTTATGTAAGGAAACGCACACACTGTGTCATTGTAGCACATTCAATAAAATGTCGATAAATGGCAGAAGCGAACATGTCAAAGCAAACAAATTATGTTTCAACTGCCTTGGGGCGGGACATCCGGTGTTCAAATGCCGTATACCAATGTCTTGCCGCACCTGTAGGAGACGACATCACACACTTTTACATCAACCTAAGAAGATTGATGAAGCGGCCCCAAATGTGGAAACCAAGCAACCGACTTCATCCAGCCAAGCAGATGTAGAAGAGTAGAAAGTTCATACGATGATTGCGTCTCATTATAACGCGGGGCAGAAGATATCACTACTTGCTACCGCAGTAGCATTAATTTTTATGGGTGATGATTTTAATGGGTGGAATAACAATAAAATTAAACGCACGAGAAAAATCATTGACGGCCATGAAGCAAGAAATTAGCATAGAAGATTTACTGACCACAATATGGGAAGTTGATACAGACACGAAAAGAAACCTTACCCTAACAAAACAACTATGTGAAAATATATACGAGAAGACACACAAACGAGATGAAGATGGAAAATACATAGTTAAGCTACCATTTAATACAGAAGAACCAAAATCAGTAGAAAGCAACACAATAGAAATAGCAAAAGAAAGACTCCTTCAACTAGAGAAAAGATTCAAACAAAACACAGAACTGAAGCAAGAATACACAAAGGTGATCAATGAATATTGTAGAAAGTTAGCGTTATCCGGTGCTACGACGCTACTTTCTGGGTTGGTTGTATTTGGTTAGTTGGACTTGATATCGAAATAGAATGGTTACTGGTTTAATGATACGATATTATATGGTTTAGAAGGTTATATTGCACACTATCATTAGACTGTAGATTGTCCATAGGACAATCTACAGTCTAGACAAAATCAAACGGATTGCTAATTAAAACTACTTAATTTATACTTAGTATATACATTATATTTAATTCTTGCGTTGGGTCACACACTGGTTCATAGTTTGTTGAAATGTGGTTGTCTACTTTTACAATAATTGTAAATAATAATATGTGAACACTATGTATCTATGTATACAACTTAGCTGTCATTCTTTATCTTGTAATACTTTGTACATACTTCAATATAGTGTTTTTATGCAAGGTCCACCGTATTCACGTATAGTTATATAACTGAAAACTGTAAATGCAAAATATTGTACACATTTTTTTTTAAAAGAGTGAGTATGGAGTTTCTTGCCCATTCTTCTCCATACGAAGCTACCTTTTGGAATGGGCAACTAGAATCAACTTTATATTTTTTTATTATGACGTTCAAAAGTGCCTTTTTAATGGTCTAATTGAAATAAATGATTTGACTTTGACTTTGACTTTGACACTACAGCTACAAATGGTCAGTACTTAGTTTAGCACTATAAAGATGATTTGATTTGGTAATATTTGGTTTGAGTTACGCGATCGCTGAATACGTACTAACGCGTAGCGCTTTGGGTCGATGCATTTATTTAATTGCGTAAAGACAAAAGTGCTGAGCTGTTCGGTTGCAGTATTGCTCCGAACATATTCCCGAGCACGAGATGAGATTAGAATGAAGTAAAGATAATCATCAAATCACCTTTAAATAAAACATACAAACGAAATGGTAAACAAAGTAATTAAACATAGAAACAAAATGGTAAACAAAGTAGAATTAAAAAGTATACAAGTTAATTATCTTTAAAATATTCGTTATTTAAACTAATGAGTCCTCGACTGTTAACACGCGTCTTTTTTGCACTACAGGCAACGTAGCTCTTTCCTTATTTCTAGCACTACGCATAGCACTGGGCCACCGTCTGGCTAAAAATGAGCTTAGGCCTGTCTATTTACTCTCACTTTGCTGGCGGTCAGCATTACTCTGCTTTCGCGGTTGCACTTCACTATGCACTCTGTTCATGGTTGATGTCGACGCCACAGATACCCGTCTGTGGTGAGGCTCCGCACGGCTGGCCGTAGACTGCGAGCAGCATCTCGCTCTTCTCCAGATCCAAACTGCCGCTGCACATATGACAACCCCCAGCAGTATGTATACGACAGTGTACTGGTGAATATCGTGGACTGATATGTTATCGACCTCTGCTTTGGTGGCTTTAAGAGTTTTGATCTGTTCTCCAAAGATAGATAGAGATCTGTTCAAACCCGTGTTCTCTGGTAGCTCTTCTTCGGATGGTATTTTTATGTTCACGATATGGTTTATCTGGTCTAATTCTGGTATAATCATATTTGGTGAGAAGTTTAGTAGGTTGGATTGTTGTTGCAAAGTATATGTCGCAGTGAGACCCCATAGCTGCCATACTACACGTGAACATTTGGACACGGGTGTTATTAGTTTACTAATTAACTAATTATTATAACTGTTGGTCATTGGTAATAATGCCCTCTGTGAGATCACGTTACAACTATCACACATTACGTGGGTATTGATTAATTCATTTCAACGCCATCTATTTGCTTGCTGGATAAGCTGAAGTTATCGGAAATTTGTTATTAAACTAATTTCAATGTTTTAGTTAACCTCTCAGCCGCGGCGCCTCTGTTCGCGAAATTATCGGAAACGCCGGTGTATTCGCAAGGACTTTTTGATTTTTGGGCAGGCCTTCGAAAAATCGCAGATTTCGTCAACACATAGCCAGTTACACGGTATGTACTATACCATCCTGGCTTCGTTATTAGATTACCTAACTACTTATACCATTCAATTTGCAAATATAACTGACCTCATCTCGCAGTGATGCGTTAAGTTTTCATTTTGATCATTTTTACTCACATAACCTGCTAACTTTCTCACATTATATGTAATTTACACACACATTCACCAAAAAAAACAGTTCATAACGATAACACAATATGCGTAGGTAATAATAACACAACACATTCCACTTTGAAACAATAACTAAACCATAAAAACTAAATATTTACGTAAATAGACAATGGCGGTAATTGGCGAGGCTGCGCGCGCGCCCGTCGCGTCGGTACACTGCCGGCGCAGGTACCGTCAGCGACAAAAACAACGAACGAAATTTTTGTGTTATAATTTTCAACCTACGATTCTTTGTTTTTATTTCATTCCGTTTATTTTATTAGTTTATTTTAGATAACATAATAATAATGTTTGTGTTCTAATAAAATAGTAATGATCTGTTCAATAAAATATCGGAGATATTTTTGTTTGTTTCTAAGTATCTCAATTGTTATTATTATTTCGATATATTTCTTTGAAAAACAAGAGTCATCATTATTTCGTACTTTTTTGTTTTAGTTACGATACAATTATGGTGGATAAATTATACATTACGTAAATTATTATTCTATCTATCGTTCCATAAACCTAAATCCATCTACCAACCCACCCTTTATTTTTCATAGACAGGAGACCCGAGTCCTAGGAGAGGGAACATAATAGTCCGATTGTGCCTAACAAATAGGGACCTACTACGTATGTGGAAGTAATTATTGTGTTTATTCATCATGATAAAGTATGCCTGTTTTCTGTATTTAGTCATGTATCATTATTACTTGGTTTTAAGTATGGTTTACCATTCAAGTGAAAACTCTTACTACCTTCAGTCCTCCTGCGTTGCTGTAAATGGCCCCATATACTTACGGATAGTTAGGTATCCCAATTCTATGTAGAAGAGAGAGCTTGGAAAAGTTTAAATAAAATACATTTTATAATAGTAATAATTCATTTATTTATTTTGACTACATCGGTCCAATTGTTAGTAAAAAACAAAACTTAATCTACGGGTAAGTAACATATCCAGAACAACACTCAAAAGACCAATACAAAAAGAACGACAAAGTTGCCCTTGTCGGAATCAGAATCAGAAGGTATTTATTTGTAATTAATGTAGGTAACAAAATATGGTATTGTTGGCGTAACAAACTGATCATGTATATAAAAAGGAAAAATAAATGTAGTGAAATGAAATGTCTCAGGAATACATTAACAAAACTCGTAAGCGTCACAAGCAATGGAAACAAGAAAAACAATACAATAATAAAATAATTAAAATAAGTCACACTAAGTAATATTTATTTATTATTTATTTATTTATTTATTTCATAACTAAGAGACTAAAATAGTAAATAGTTAATATGTCACTAATTGACTAAAACTCCCAACTGACGGCGGCGTTCACGGAGATGACGCTTGGATTAGCATCATTTAGGTCAACCATTTTGAAGGGAGCTAAGCGCAGATCCTCTACCCAACGTTAGACATGCCAGAGGTCCTCGTTCGGCATGTCATGTCCATTGCCTCCACCCGCTCGACTACATCGAAACTGCAAACAAATACAATATTATAAAAATATAACCTAAATACACGTGTAACACGTTGTGCACGTATAACACATACCAAAAAATTACTCGATAAAGGAGAACTAACTTACCAAAGTGGTACGGTCGGCTTAAATTGGACACGTCGGAGGTGACCACCGGGGGTCTGCGCTACTGGAACAGTTCTGCCCTGAACATAGAGTGACCCTCCCGGGGTCGTGCGGGGCCGTTTGGACGGGATGGACATGAACGGGGCGGCAGCTAAAAATATAAGAAATACAAATTACTTTACTGAAATCATAACAAAAATAGTAATAAGCTATACAGTAAATACTTACGGTGGCGGTGGGGATGAGGAAGGCTCCGGTTTCGGGGCGCTCTGAAATAAACCCCATCATTAGGGCTCGATGAGCGGCGCTCTGTCTGGGACGCCCCCTTTCGGACGGAGAGGGGGTCACGCTTCGCGACCTCGAGGCCGAAAGCCTAGCCATGCTGAAAATATAAAACTATAATTTACTAAAGTAGGTAATAGTCTACCTGTAAATACCTACCATGATTTATAAAAACATTTATTTTATTTCAGTACCACCTTTTTTGAAGTCGGTAAAAAAACTCGACATTTATTATTCTTAGACATGACATAAAAAAACTACATGAAATAATAAAAATCCAAATAACACTAAAATTTACCTAATAAATATAATCGGAAAAAAATTTGTTGCTGATAGTACAATAGTAGTGTATAGTACCTACAATATTTACAACTGTTATGGCGGGCGGGAATTTTACTATTGGAAATACGATTACGATGATAATACGCAATAATGTCAGTAGCTATTAGCCAAATCATGTTCGTAGATCAATAATCTAACAACTTATGTGTATTTCAAACAATATATAAGAATATTTATTATAAAACATTACGAAATACGGAGGCCATCACGATCAAAATGAGTACATTACAAAAGTTTCGTGACTTTTCCTCAACATATTTTAAACTTTTCGATAAACTATCACTCAATACTAAATCTATACATATTTCTCAGTAATTCTGTATAAAATTCTCATAAGATTACTCACCGTTTCCTTCTTGAAATCATTTTTCTTTACGCACAACAAACACTCACGGCGAACGTAAAATTGCCAATATGGCCGTCATTGTGTCGCACAGAACCACAGTGATTTGTTTCTTTTTTTTTTATTCGTTTTGTTGGTGCTCCTGTTCAAATGTTACCAAAAACGGTCAAGTATGAATCGATTTATCGAATGATACAGCCAAATCGTGTTGCAAGTGCCAATAAATAGAAAATATTACCGTCCAATGACAACCATGACTTTTGACACTTCTTATTATCCAATGGTGTAATGGTGACGTTTCGAGCCATTTTTCTTATGATCCAATGGTGTAATGGCGACGTTTGAGAAGTTAAAACTGTAGTTAAAATTAAAAGGAAGCATTTATTATATGACCATTAGGATTTCAGTCATATTAACAATTTGCACATCTGATTTATAAGTTGTTTAGAAATATTACAGAGTTGTGTAATTGAGGTCCTTGAGGAAATGGCGTAGACCATTATGTCAATAGTCAATATCTCATGGTTCTAATTTAATACGAGAACTTAATAGGTTTCAATAATGAATTGCTGAGTGTAAATTAACAAGACAATTTTACACAGGCACTTTGTTAATGACGACCTTTTATTTAATTAATTTCTTCAAATCACCGGAAATGTCATCGCGCAGTAATATCACTATTTGCAGTCATAATGTTAAGACGCCTTTCTATTTGAGAATATTAGCATTGTTTAATGATAAAAGAATTAACTGATAATCATTTTAGTATTGTTTCTACATTTTATTCAACTACTTAAGTAATAAGATTTTGTACTGGTACGACACGCTTCCGGACGGAGGGGGCAAAGAGAAATATGGTTTTAAAAGTGTTAAGATTATTCGACCATAACATTGTTGTAACATATTTTGGTTTAAAAGAGTGATCATGGAGTTTCTTGTACGTTCTTCTCCATAGAAGCCTACCTGTTGGAACGTACATCATCTTTCAGACTGACAATAACTCCTAGTGATAATTTCAAAAGTGCCTGTAAGTGGTTTAATTGAAATAAATGGAGTTTGTGTCAAGTCAACGATGTGTGTGATTGAAATTCAACTACCTACCCTACCTACCTACCAATCCTACCATCAATGAAGGATCACGACGAAGACCATACCTACTCGCCGTGTTATATAAGGTGCTATAAAAATATCTGCCACGGCTTTAATGGGAGGTAGTATTGTGTTTAAAGATTACAATAGTGAAGAACTTTCGTACCTCAGAATAGTTAATTTAATTTGAGAAAATAAAGTAGTTTAATAAACATTGACTCTACTCTGCATAACGCGTTTCACAAATTACGCGCGATGTGTCGCTTCGTCAATGAAAACAACTGCTATCTCTTTCTATCTGTTCTGTGAATGAAAACTGAAATCAGCTGATTAGTTCGTCACTATCTAACCTACTAGGTATACAATAATACGCAGGGAAAAAAGTGTTTTAAAAGTGCAATTACTTACCAGCTACCGCATTCTTCCAAAAAACTGACGTAGGTAAATAAGATGATAAACTTCCCATCACACTTAAAACAGGCTTTGGACTGACAAGTTAGTGTAAGAATCGCAATTTTTTTCTTATTATTTTTAAACCGTAGGTGCTTAGATTAATACTTAGGTATCAAATAACGATAAATTACAGTAACTTGGCGTTTCCTTCGCCTTCGCGTTGCACACAAATGGAGGCACGCTTACGTACATGTCTCTTCACTTTATTTAATGTGTCCGTTTCACTTTTTACTTGCCTAAATGCGCGTTTGATGCGCCTTTTTAGTTCTTCCACACATGATGACTCACTCGCACACCAAACCTCTGCTGGTATAAGTTTACTGCATGCGCAGTTATGGAGTTACACTCGCGGTAGCACAACACCATTTCAAGATATGCTTGATTGGAATACCGTCGTCTGGGAGGCATTTTTAAAGGAAGCGCGAGCGATTATCCCGTCGCTAACCGCTAATTAAAACTAACTTCCGAGCGGGCGGGGGGCGACCGGGCGACTGGCGAGCGGGCGGTCCGCTGGCGCGTGCGACGAACGGGGTAGTGCGGGTCAGGGTGGGGGCGTAATGATAAGAATGGCAACAGTGTATGAACGGCGCCGGCGTTTTGCAAAACGATTGAATTGTACCTATTCGGTGCGGTGTGGCAACAGCAAGTCTACGTGATGGTTTTATGCGAATAAATCAATTCTTTATACGTACAGTTTTTTGTATGAAAAAAAATATGACAAATGATCAATAATTTATCTTTACTATTGTAATCTATAAATACAATACTGTCTCCCATTGCAGCCGTGGCAGATATTTTTATAGCACCTTATATATAATGAGAAATCTTTGCTTTTAATAAAACATTTCTGAGTCATACTGATGATACCTGCCCGGGTCAGCTGGCGAACATTAACTTCATCGTCACATATGATTTTGATGGAATAAGTATCACAACAAAAATATAGGTATTGTGACATTGAGTGTAATTCTACCCATCTGTTTGTGCAGGCTGATATTTTTGTTTTGCACTTTTGGTTTATCGGGTTTATTTCACAAAAGTTTTCGTCGTTTTTCAAATTAAGGATTGGTTTGAATATTTCGCATATGAAGGATTCTCTATGGTACAAACATGTGTCTAATTCATGAATTGATAGTACGAAATAGGCGTCATTTTTCAGGTTCACTGCGACATATTCTGATATTGGTATTATGCTGATCATGCTGTTGTTGATTTGTTGCGGAACTGGTATAATTTTATATAATTGAAAACTTTCTCTTGCTATGAGCGGGAAAGTAATTTCAAAGATAATTATATTCTTTTGTAACTCGAGCTTTTGTTTTCTGTAGCTGATAGACGTGTTGAAGGTCTGTTTCAATGTTATCTATAGGCAGACCCAAATCTTGAGGCATTTGGCCATAGATAATTTGGAGCTCCCGTTTGAGCTGTGCTGGTGTCAGTAAGTGCATACTGATTTGACCATGGTAGATTTCTGAGATCATATCGATTAACGTGTCTTGTATTCGTTTCAAGTTTTGCATCATGTTAATGGTAGCTATCGATACTAATGTGAAGTCTTGTTGTAATGACATCACATCGATTGCTTTTTGCAACTTACTGCTAGCGTTGTCTAAAGCATTAAATGTTTATTTATGATTTTGTGTTGTTTTTCTATTACCGCTTCTGTTCTTTGCAGTATATTGTGCTCTGCTTCGACAATAGAGGTCAGGTTCCTCCATAATTGACCTTGGTGTTTTTGATTACGCTGTACAAGTTCAATGTCCTGCTTGTACTTTTCTGCGAAACTTTCATCTGATACTCCGAACAATGAGTTTGCAATTGAGCCTACAGCGTTGATAAGACCGCGTCGGGTTCGCAAACGTTCGCCGTAGTGCTGGCTAAGCAACAGCTGGTTGTAGAGTTGTAATTCATCGTAATCGTGACGTATTTGCAAGAGTATCATATGACAATGACTTGTTTCCTTGATTGCGTCACATGTTTTTTCGAGATAACTTTTAAAGTCATTGATGGCTTTGTCTCCTTGCCAGTATGGAGACATGTTATAATATGTGATTAGTTTCCACTTATCCCGAATCAATTGTACTTTTCCGATAGTGTCAAAGTACAAAGTTTTGTTGGTATCTAACTGCGTGATGTTATATGATGCCGTTGTTGGTATTATAATACTTAGGAATATTAATAATGCTAGTGTAAGGTTTCCTATCTTGGGACAGACACTGGACGTTCTGGTATTCGATCGGGGATGGTTGTCTGATCCCTTTTCAGTTATTGGTTGGAAATGGTTTTAATGGTTCGCATTTTTGCTGTTGTGGTTTGGTTGGCTCATTTTGATCTATAGGTAAAACAGATAGCTTCACTATAGGGCGCTTCAAATAGCCGTTTTTGGTTTTTAGAGTCACCACTCTCACAAGTTCGTCTTGTCCTGGATGAACTTCCATCACACGCCCCATGGGCCATTTTCCTGCTGGTAAATTATCGTCATTTATGACTACTAAATCACCCACGTTTACATTCTTTTGGTTTTTCATCCACTTGTTTCTGGCTGAGAGTTGAGTCAAGTACTCAGTTCTCCATCTCTTCCATAAGTCCTCAAATAATTTTGATACTAAATGCCATCTGGTTCTGGCGTCTTCTGGTGAATCTATTATGGTTAAACCTGGTCGTGCTGATAGGAAATGAGCTGGTGTGAGGAAATTTAAATCTTCAGGGTCTTCTGATAGCGCACAAAGCGGTCGTGAGTTGAGGCAAGCTTCTAGTTTTGCTAACAGTGTGGTGTATTCTTCGAAAGTCAATTTTTGTAGACTGATCACACGATTGAGGTGGTGTTTGGGACTGCGCACGGCTCTTTCCCAAAGTCCTCCCGCATGAGGCCAAGATGGTGCGTTAAAATGCCATTCGATGTTTAGTTCTGTTATCTCTGTAAAGAATGTCTCACGGAAAACGTTCTCAAGTTGGTTATATTCTTCTTGTAGCCTTCTGTTGGCTCCGACAAAATTGGTTCCATTGTCGCTGTAGATGTGGCGTGGAGCTCCGCGCCGTGCTACCATTCTGTTTATTGCGGCTAAAAACGCTGAGCTGGTTAAATCCGACACGAGTTCTAAATGCACAGCCTTCGTCACCATGCATACGAAAAGTACTATATAACCCTTGGTAGTCTTTATTCCGCATCCTTTGTTCGCTTTCACTTCGACGAACCTTGTGTAGTCCACACCACAGTGATAGGAGGCGCTTTCAGGGTTCACTCTGGATGAGGGTAGGTCACCCATGAGCTGATATTGTTGGATGGACTCTTGCTTCTTGCATGTAACACATTGTCGTATGAATTTCTTAGTGGCCATATATCCGCTGATTATCCAATAATTTTGGCGAATGTTTGATAAAGTAAGGCGCGCTTCACCATGGTAGGTTAGTTCGTGAGCGTACTTAATTATTAGTGTGGTTAGTCGATGGTTATGTGGTAATATAATTGGATGTTTCATCTGCGGGTTTATTTGAGCATTCCTTAATCTTCCTCCTACGCGCAAGATGCCATCTTGGTCTAGGATTGGGTGCAGTGGTAAGAGTTTACTTTTCGAATGCACATTCCCATTATTTTGTAAATAACTGACGTCACTGGCAACTACATTTGTTGCATATCTTTAATAATTAACAGTTTTGCTCGACGGAGTTCATGTAATGTGAGATAAGGCTGACGGCCTTCTTTTGCAGTAGGTAGTCTCAGAATCCATGCAAAAACACGTATAATTTTAACGATGGAATTCAATTTGTTAAGTAAATGGTAAATAATGTTTGGTATGGTCATGGTTTCATTTTGGTGTTGTTCCACCACTACTGCATTAGACTGCCTTATCTCTAAACTGGTTTCATGGATGGTTTCTAGTTTGTCATGGTTTTGGAATGATTTAATCCAAGAGGGGCCCTGCCACCACAATTCATGTTTCCTTAATTGGTTTATTCTCAATCCACGACTTGCACAGTCAGCTGGATTTTCACTGGTTTTGACATAACTACATTTTTCTTTTGGTATTATCTTGGTGATTAATTTAACGCGATTAGCGACGAATGGTTTCCATCTCGCTGGATCTCCCTGGATCCACCCTAAAACTGCTGTTGAGTCACTCCAACAGTATATTTCCTGGTTGTGCTGCTCTAGGCAATTTTTTACTTTCTGCATCAGCTGCGATAATAGTTGTGCACCCATCAATTCTAACCTTGGTATGGATATATCTTTGCTAACGGGTGCCAGTCTGGCTTTTGCGGCCACTAGTGTCACCTCACTAGAACCACATTGGGTGCTGACTTTACAATATATAACTGCGGCGTACGCCCTGTTCGACGCGTCACAAAATCCGTGTAGTTGTATGTCACGGGTTTGCTTCGTACCTAGCCATCGTTTAACTTCTATGGTGTTGATGTTTTTTATTTCTCTTCTCAAATCTTGCCACTTGATCTCAATTTCCTCTGGTAGTGTGTCATCCCACTTGAGGCTTGACAGCCAAACACTTTGGAACAGCATCTTCATGGTGATACTTATTGGTGTAATCCAGCCTAACGGGTCGAATATCTTTGATATGTCTGAGAGAAGCGTCCTTTTGGTTGGTTTTGATACTGATGCTGGTTCCAGTTTCGATTCAAAGATGAAACTCAAACTCAAACTCAAATCATTTATTTCAAATAAACCATTTACAGGCACTTTTGAATTGTCAAGGAGTCAGTCAGTCAAAAAGTTGAAGCTAGTTGCTCGTTCCAAACAGTAGGTTTCTATGGAGAAGAACGAGCAAGAAACTCCATGAACACTCTTTTAAAATCAATAGAATATTACAAATTTAGGTTACATCATTCATGTTGAATCTAGAGGTACAATGTGAGAACAATGTAACAAGTTGTGCACGTTAAAAGAGGTCTAGTGGCAATGAAATTAGACAATTCAAAATAAATTTAAAATAACCGAGGCAGCTAAGAGATGACCAGTCTCAACTGACGGCGCCCGTTCACGAACATGACGCACGGATCGGCACCATTTAGTTCAACCATTTTGAAGGGAACCAAATGATCCAACACATGCGCCACCATCAGCGAGACATTCAAGTGAGCATGACAAACACTCAACCGTCAGGGCATATTCAAGTCAACGAAAGACATCTCGTAAATGGTGGCTTTAAAGTACATAGTGCTAACATGTATGTGCTATGCAAAATTATATAATACTAATAGTTTGAGTTTATACAATGCAAAGATAATGTAGTTCTACATCTTCAGCAGCTCCAAAAAATAGTCACCAATGCTAATCAATAAATCTATGAACCCTTATGACTGTGGAGCTAGACCAGCATCCAGCCAAGCATTTTTATCAGTGATGTAATCATCCAATTTATAATATGCTCGGCTGCATAGTGTGCGTTTAATATAGGACTTAAATTTTGTCTCATTAAGTTGAACAATGTGGGGAGGTATTTTATTGTAACACTTTAGACAGAACCCCATGAAAGATGAATCTACTTTAGCCAGCCTGAAACCTGGTTGAACTAGTTGGTCCCTGTTTCTAGTACTATAGTTATGTCTGTCACTTCTTTTACCAAAAAGATGCAGATTTTTTCTAGCGTACATAATGTTTTCATAAATGTATTGACAAGGTACCGTCATTGTGTTAATTTCCTTAAACAGTTCCCTTAGAGAATCGCGCATACGTAGATTGTAAATGGCTCTGATTGCTCTTTTCTGCAGAATAAAGATAGACTCGATGTCTGCAGCTCGCCCCCAAAGTAAAATACCGTAAGACATAATACTATAAAAGTAACTAAAATAGACCAGTCTCGCGGTATCCACATCAGTAAATTGCCGGATCTTTCTGACAGCATATGCTGCCGAACTTAGTCGTCCTGCGAGAGATGTTAAATGAGGACCCCATTGTAGCCTTGAGTCGAGCGTGATTCCCAGGAAAACAGTTTCATCAACGAATTCCAGTTTCTCTTTATTCAATACTATATCGCAATCACTACTTTTGACATTAGGTAAAGCAAATCTGATGCATTTCGTTTTTTTTCCATTTAATACTAAGTTATTGGCTGTGAACCAATTTTCGACCTGAAGTAAGGCGTTATTTACATTGTCGAGATTATTAGCCCGTCTATTTATCTTAAAAATTAAAGAGGTGTCATCGGCAAATAACACCATTTGTGGTTGGTTTTTAAATAAACGGGGAAGATCATTAATATAAACTAAAAAGAGGAAAGGACCTAATATTGACCCTTGTGGGACTCCCATTTCTACTTTTAAACCACATGAATTCACTCCATTTATTTGAACTTGCTGCTGTCTGTCATACAGATAAGATTTTATTAAACTAAGCGCAAGTTTACCCAGTCCATAATGCTCAAGTTTCAAAAGTAACGTGTCGTGATTTACGCAATCAAATGCCTTGGAGAGGTCACAAAAAATTCCTATGGCATCTTGCGGCTCTTCCCACGCGGTAAATATATGTTTTAATAAAGTGACGCCGGCGTCAGTCGTACAACGTCCTTTGGTGAAACCATACTGATGCTCGTGTAAAATGTCATTTGTGTTAAAATGAACAAGCATCTGATTTAGCATTATCTTTTCAAATACCTTGCTGAAAACCGGCAACACGGACACGGGTCTATAATTATTGGTATCTTTACTGTCCCCGGATTTGAAAAGTGGTATGACCTTACTAAATTTCATTAGATCTGGGAAAACTCCCTGGTCTACGCACACATTAAATATTATAGCCAAATAAGGCGCTATTGTTTCAATTATAGATGTGCAAACTTTAATAGACATGCCCCACAAATCTTCAGTTAATTTTATTTTGATTTGCCGAAATGCTTTTAAGACTGTTACGGGGTTTATATGTTTAAATTGAAATTCTACCGGGCAGCCTGGAACGTTCTCTTTTAATAACGCAATTGAGACGTCAGGTGAGGAATTTAAAGCTTCCGTGGTTTTAGCTGGTATGCTAGTAAAGAAATTAACAAATTCATGAGCTACTTCTAGGTTAGAGCTTATGGGACCATGTGATGTCTCCAATGTATATTCAGTGTTACGAACTTTTTTCTTGTTAGTCTCGTTATTTATAACTTTCCAAACTGTCTTTATTTTATCGTCTGCCGATTTAATCTTATTGCTAATGTATAGGGCTTTAGCTACCATGCAAGTATTTCTAAAAGTTTTAGAATAAGTAGTAACATACTTGTTGAAAGTATCTGTATTAATATAAGGCTTAAGGTCATACAGCTCAAACAATCTTTCCCTACTTTTTCTAATCCCCCTAGTTGCCCAGTCACTAAATATAAACTTAGGGCTAATATGTTTTACCTTTTTTTCGAAAGTATTATTAAATTCAGTCTCCACCACAGAAAAGAAATCATCATATAATTTATTTGCATTGTTATTATTATGGTCCAGAGCACTTAACTTATCATTTAGGGAACTATTGAATCTATTTAATTTACCAGTTGTAAATGGTCTAAATTGTATTTGCACTTTTGTCATAGACATTTTAAACATAAAAGTTACCGTTTGTCCGCTATGATCCGATGGCAGATAATTAACAATAGCTTTATCCAAATAGTCACAATCGCAAAAAATATTATCGATGCAGGTAGCAGTAGTTGAAGTTACTCTAGTAGGTTCCATAAATACATTTGACAAATTGAATGACTTAAAAAGGCTTAATAATTGACTACTATTCAAATTATTTTAAAAAAAATTAAAATAATTATGGATTTGCTACACGGTGCGAGTTTCGCTAGGACATCTTCCATTACCGACTCAAATAAGGAATAGTTTTGGTAACTTGGGGGTCTGTACACGCACACTATAATATGCTTATCCAGCTCGACACAGGATAGTTCAATGCAATGTTCAACCGATAGGCCAACAATGTCATTCCTTTGTTTATATTTTAAACATTTTTTTATTAAGATTAATGAGCCTCCACGTGACTTAGCTTTACGATTAAAACAACTGCCCACAGTATAGTTTTCATAGTTAATTAGCATTTGGTAATCCTTCAACCAATGTTCAGTAAAACAAACAATGTCAAACATGGTTTTTTCTAAAAACAATTCAATTTCTAATAATTTGGATGAAATACCTTGAATATTTTGATGAAATAATTTCAAGGTATTCTGCTGTTTTTGCATCTTAACTTTTTGAGAGCAAGAAGGGACCTTGTTGTTTGTAGGTATAGCTATATTACTACCTTCTATTGTCTTACAAACTAGTTTAAATGATTATCCGGAGTGAAAGTCACATCAATAGATGGCTGGTCCATAATGACACATGGACCCTCTTTCGTACAGTTTGTATAATTATTTATAGCATGAGAGCTACAATTATTTAGGGTCACCACCTCATTATTAGTATCATTACTAATTGTTGTGGAGTTAATAATACAAGACTTCGACATACTACTTATGTCTGAGTTAATATTATAAGCTAATAGCCGCGCTATTTGATGTCTAAACCTAATGGGTAGATACACAGTATCCCTAGTCGATTTTAATTTTCCAACAAAAATGTTGGTGTCAAAAAAACAAAAGTTTGTCACTATGTTGACTTACTAAAAAATGCACATGCTTATTTAACATGTATATATAACTGTTTTGTCTGTTACTTAAATGTTCAAAATATGGGAATGCACATAAAATTATTTTATTACAATTAATATTCAAAATCTCTGTAACACTGTCAGTAATATCCTCCTTTTTGACCCTTAAACTGTTACCTATATATACAGAAATATTGGTAGAAGGATTATATTCATATTTATTTATTGATGACATTATATGTTTGTATGATGACCCAGGTGTACAGTGGTTTAAAGTGTAATAGGTGAGGTTATTACTAATCAATTTCCCTATACCTCTTCCTATGCTATCTGAAAACATCACTGAAATACTAGCTTGACTACTATTAAGGGAACAAGTACTAGATACTGGGTGTGGCACTTCTTTTACACTATTAGGGCTTTCTTGGTTGGGGATACAGCCCTGTCTACTCAAAGCTTGAGATGGGTCCTCCCTCTGACAAGAACACTGGCTGTTGCTGAGAGTCAGCGAGTCTATTCTGTCTGCATTATAGTTACACAAATCCACCAACTCATTAGCGGCCAGAATGTGTTCCTTTATTTGGTTTTCAGATATTACATATTTACTATAAAGAGACTTTAGTGAGTCATCCAGAACCTTTTTTTCTGATTGTAAGCGCTGAGTGTCTATTTCATAAATGTTCTTACTATCTTCTAATTTTATTTGATAATTATTCAATTTATTAATAAGAGCAACACGTTCTTTCCTAAGTTGAATATTTTTGGAATTGTGTTTTTGTTGTTTTTTGAATTTACGACAGTTTTTAATAATTTTATTCAGTTTTGCATACTTTTCTAATTTATTTTTACTAACATTATAGCTAGACTTTTGATTTATTAAGGAATCTTCTGTAAGGTCTATGGTTACTAACGAATGTGGGTTACAGTTTATATTTATTAATTCATTATATAAGTGGTCAGTTTCTTTGACCTGCGTATGTTCCGTTTCCATTTGTAATTTTAAAATTTGAACATTTGCCTGGATCAATTCATCCTCTAAGTCCCTAACTTTGCACAGAGCCTCCTCATACAAATTACTACAATTGTTAAAACCATCTGTGACCATTTTTAATTTATTCCGTTCATCAACAACCTCCAGGTATTGCTGATGTAAGACCACTAGCTCCCGTTTTAAGCTTGAGTTCCTGTCAACTATCTTCTTGACTTCCTCCTCACTTTCATCTCTCTCCTGCAACAGCTGTTTACATTGTTCATTGGATGCTTTTAGCTCTTGGAGGGCCGTTCTCAATTTAAGCTCCATATCCTGAGCAGTAGCCTTACGGGTCATCACAGGCATGGTTTCAGATATGGGTACTGGAAGTAAAATTAAAGAAACGGTGTGAGAAACAAAAGAATAGACAAAAACTTAGAGAAAATGGGAAATGAAAAGAAAAATGGGAGAAGTTAGTGTAGGTAGTTATGTGGAGAAATGAGGCAAGTTGGCTACTAAATTTACTTCAAGGGCATTTATTAAATTAAACTACAATAACATCTACTTATAAGGCCCACAATATTTTTTTTATTTATTTGTGGGTAAGGTGCCTAAGTTACAGTTACTGATTAACTAGTATTTAAAAATTATAAACGAAATATTATAATCATGAACCTTGTTGTTGTTGTATATACTTGGAATTTAACTATAATATACTGAGTGTATTCAACTTACAAAGATATTTTAAACTAAGCGACCTAACAATTTTTTTTTTTGCTTAGTGTTATAAAAAGTTAAAAAGGCAAAACGGAGTTATGTTAAATCCTAAAAAGTACGTGTCTAAGCGTATATGAGACGATTGTGTGCTATTAATAAAATAAAAGTAAACAATACTCCCCGTATAGATCCGTTGTTGAGAATAACAGCTGTTTCTTATAGGTTACCGGTAGGTATTGGTGTGACACCAAACACTGTGTTTTACTTTATGTATTTGCAGGAAAACAATAATCCTGGGTTTTTGTGCTGTTAAATTACTACTAAACTAATATTTACACACAAATTTCACTTATTTCCTAATTAAAACTAATTATAAAATACGGAACAAAATTTGACAAGTCTGATCGTAAAAGTATTAACAGACGTTCGAATATTATGGTGCGTCCGAACCGACTGAAATGATCCTTTTGTGGATTCCATCCAAGCCCCAATGTCTTTGTTGAATCTGTTTGTTTAAATTCGTAAATTTGCTTGTTCCCCAATTTTTTTTCTAGGTCAGCAAGTAGTTGCGGTTCATTTGTTGCCCATTTTCGTAAATTAAATCCGCCCTTGCTGAGTAGCTGCATCAGATCTGATTTTAATTGGTTAGCTTGTTCCTTGGAATGAGCTCCGCCACAGTAGTCATCCATGTAGAAACACTCATCTAATGCTTTCGCTGCGTTAGGAAAATTTTGTTTTTCTTCGGTTGCTATTTGTTTTAAGCACATCATAGCTAAAAATGGTGCAGGCTTTGTACTGTAAGTTATGGTTGTTAGTTGGTATGTTTGGATAGGTTGGTCTGGTGAATCCCTCCATAGTATTTTCTGGTATGTCTGATCTTCAGGATGTACCATTATTTGCCGATACATTTTCTCAATATCTGCCGTAAAAACAAACTGATACTGCCTCCATTTTAATATCAACTCCTGAAGATCTTGTTGTAGGTTGGGACCTCGATACATAACGTCATTTAAGCTATTTCCCGATGACGATTTAGCCGACGCATTGAAAACAACACGCAACTTTGTAGTGGTTGACTCAGCACGTGTGACGCAGTGGTGTGGTAAATAGCACTCGGGTTTCAGGCTTGTTGTTGACGGTATCATATGGTTTAATTTAAAATACTTGTTCATAAATTTCGCATATTCCGCTTTCAATTCCGGATCTTTTTGTAGCTTTCTTTCTAAGTTACGATACTGTCCCAAGGCCAATGGTTTAGTGGCTCCTAGTTGTTTCCTGATTTCTGGTTTGAATGGTAACCGGACTTGGTATCTCCCATTTTCTAGTCTCTCTGTTGTTGACAGAAAATATTGTAAACATTCATGATCTTCGGTCGACATTTCAATCTGTTGGTTGATGTCTTCGTTTTCCCAGAATCTGCGTAAGTCGTCCATGTTGTGTAGAACGACGTTACACCTGTATTTTGGTGTCATTGTCCCACAAAGCAACCATCCGAGTTGCGTCTGCTGGGCTATGGGTTGGTCTTCGCTATCACCTCTCAAAAGGCCACCTAATGCTATCTTGCAGTATACATCTGCTCCAAGCAGTAGGTCCACTGGTTGACTGGTATTGAATTCTGGGTCCGCTAAATTTATGTTTTGTATGTGATGCCATGATGGTTTTATGAAAGATTTATTTGGTAAACTTTTTATCAGATTGTTCATTATAAGGACTTCTCCTTCCAAGGCAAATTCACTATAAATTGATTTAATTCGAATAGTAATTACTCCCTTGCAGCTGTTTTCTTTTTCTCCTACACCGAATATGGTTCCTTTACATTGTTGTCTACGTAATTTCAGAACTTGTGCGGACTTTTCGCTTATCAAAGAAATCTGTGACCCCTGATCAATCAAAGCTCTCATGGTATGATATGTGCCATCTGATCCAGGAACCATTACTAAGGCCGTTGCCAATAGAGTTTCGGACATGTTATCCCAAGATACATGGGTTGAAGTTGATGCCTGTTCATCATTGGTTACGCATGATGTCGTAAGTGTGTGCGCCGCTTTATGGTTTGGTTTTGCTGATGTGTTTGGTCTGGTTTTGGTTGCAATTGCTTCATGCAATAATGAGTTATGCTTAGCGTTGCATTTGCGACATATTTTATTGGAATTGCATGGTTTATTAAAATGGTTAAATAGGCAGTTTGTGCAACAGTTCAAATTGTTGACAGTTTTTAATTTTTGCTCATCCGACATTTGCAAAAATTGAGTGCACATCCATAATCCGTGGTCAGCATTACACAATGCGCAGGTGATTGACCGCGAAATGTGGAGCGATTTCGTATTGGTTTTGATATTATGTGGAATATTTTTATTTGCTGGTTATAATTTGAACTATAATATTTGCGCTGGTTTGTTTGATAATTTTGATGGTTTTGTGGTTGGGTGTTTATCTTTTGGTTGTTTGATTCTTGGTTTACGCCTCGATGCTTCTAAGGCTGTAAACTTATTTTCCAAGAAATCCAGGAATTCTTGAAGTATTGGTTCCCTGGGATTTTTCACCGACTCAATATATTCAGCGAATGATTCACTGTCAAGCTTCTGAGTCAACAAAATAACTAATAGAAGGTCCCAGGTGGTGATATCTACGCCGAGGTTTTGTATAGCGTGGAGACATTCTTTGGTAATGTCATGCAATTTTTTGATCATTCCCATGGATTGTTGCTACATACTAGGGATACTCAGCAGAATGTTCACGTGAGATGTAAATATAAGTCTGTTGTTGCCATATCTGTGGTTTAGTATTTGCCAGCTGACGTCGTAATTATATGAGCTAATCTGAAGATGATGAATCAGACGCTCAGCTTCTCCTGCTACTTTGCTTTTTAAAAGTTGCATCTTTTGTGCATTTGACAACGATGGGTTTTTGTGAATGGTTTGAGTAAACAGATCTTTAAATGACGTCCATTGGTGGTAGTTGCCTTGGAATGTTGGGATGTCCATCTGAGGAGTAGATTTGTCGCGATGAGATACGGACCACATTTTAGAATTAATGGTTTTCTTCAAGTCGTTATACATGTTCTCATATCTGGTGAATTCGTCTTGGTACCAGATATCCTCCTCCCCATCTTCACCTTCAATCTCCCAGTGCAAGCTATCGATAATAGCCCAACGACTTTGAAGAGACTTTAAAGCGTCGTCGAATTCCCACTCAAAGTCAAAGTCAAAGTCAAAGCATTTATTTCAATTAAACCATTTACAGGCACTTTTGAATTGTCAAGGAGTCGGTTAGTTAGTCAGAAAGTTGAAGCTAGTTGCTCGTTCCAAAACGTAGGTAGGTCTCTATGGAGAAGAACAAGCAAGAAACTCCACGGACACTCTTTTAAAATCAGGTTTTTACAAAATACTGCTTACATTATTCTTGTTGCTTCTATATGTGAAAACAATGAAGGTAATCTAGAAATACAAAGCATAAAAAATAATCAAGATAAAAACCATGGCAGTTAAGAGTTGACCAATCTCTACTGACAGCGCCCGTTCACGAACATGACGCGTGAATCAGCACCATTTAGCTCAACCATTTTAGAGGGAGCCGAATGACCCAACACACGCGCCACCACCAGCGAGACATTTGAGTGAGCATGTCAATTCTCTCAACCGCCATGCTCATTTAAGTCAAACACATAAAAATTTACTTAAAATATGGCTCCATGGTACTCACATTTACAAAATTGAAATAATGCTGCTAAATTATACAAAACTAAGGTTTCCAATGTTTCTAAAATGAATGAATGTCGAAAAAATAATTAAAATATATATTTGTGTATAATAATAACGATACTCGTTAGTCATGTCAATTAAAAAAAAAAAAGGGGTAGGAAACAACATTCCTCCAATTAGGAAATTCCCTAAACTGCCTGTGGAGCAGGACCAGCATTTAGCCAAGCATTTTTATCATTGATGTAGTCTTCTAATTTATAATATGCTTGTCTACACAGTGTGCGTTTAATACATGTTTTAAATTGTCTTTCATTTAGTTGTAGAATATCAAGAGGTATTTTATTATAAAATTTTACACAGTACCCCATAAAAGAAGTATGAACTTTTGCCAATCTGAATCTTGGCTGATCTAATTTGTTCCTATTTCTAGTATAAACATTATGTCTGTCACTTACTTTATTAAAAAGATGAAGGTTTTTTCGAACATGCATAATGTTTTCATATATGTATTGACAAGGTACCGTCTAGATGTTAATCTGTTTAAACAATTCTTTTAGAGACTCGCGACTGCTGAGATTATATATGGCTCTGACAGCCCGCTTTTGCAGAATAAAAATAGAATCAATATCTGCAGCCCGCCCCCAAAGCAAGATACCGTATGCTATGAAAATAACTAAAATATACTAGCCTAGCGGTATCCACGTCTGTCAAATGCCGGATTTTTCTGACAGCGTAAGCGGCCGAACTCAACCGCCCTGCAAGAGATCGACGGTCCCTACGTACAATCACTTTAAAGTTTCAAACATGTGTAGTTCATGTTCTACTTAACGGAAAGTCATGAAAGGACATCAACCGTAATGGGCTAACCGGTAAACAACCGTATTGGGTAAAAAGAAACTCATAAATAATTTAGTAATAATATTTAGTAAACATTGGTCTTAATTCGGGAGTGTCAAAATAAATACAAACAAACGTCGAAAGTAGTTTAGCTTCTTTCGAGAAAAAATAGTAAGAATCGTTCGTAATTGGTATTTTGTCTTGGTTCGTTTGGGTTTTGTCCGCCGTGGCAGCGGGTATTATTAACGCGTGCTTTTCTTGAAGATTCTAATTGCAATGCAGCCAGGGCCATAATCAAAAGAATTACGCAAAGCAGAACAGCTCAGTACTTTGGAATCCTATGGATAGTTCCTATACTATTGAAGTGTGCATTGATAGAGCCAGTAACCTTTTACAAGGATTTCCTTCGGTCGCGAATTGCACATTACGAGGAAAAATACAGAGCAGACATATAAGCCGTAAAATATATTTCGTTTATATATTATATGAAAATCACACTCCAGGCATCCAAGCTATAAAACATTATTGCTGCAACTGCATAGTCGGCCGAAGGACTGTAGGTTGCTGCGCTCATATCATGTCTGTAGTATGGTATTTAAGCTGGGCAAGGGATGAAAATGTAACTCCACCTGCTCAGTTTTTAGATCATGTTTTGTTAATATATGACAATGAATAGTTTAACTAATAAATCATTTATTAGAAGTGTTGAAGTTTTTTTTGTTTTGTATTATATTAATCAATTTGACACAAAACTTCCTACATAAACATTTTCTATGTACTGTAAGCCACTTAATAAAATCAAAAAACGTACAATATTTTTATGTTCATGTTCAGGCCCAAACGCCATACAAAGTGGTTGATGTCCTTTGGAATAAGGGTTTCATATTTGATACATTTTATAAAAAAAATAACTAGAAGTCTTAAAAGGCCTTTTGAGTGTATTATTTGTCACTTACTTACTTATACATCGGAATCATACCTATGATAAATAAGGTAAGTGGTACTTATTGACTTTTACGCGGTAGTTTTTTAATTAACTATAGTCGTAATTGCCATTTAGGAAGGTTCACGTGGGGATCATGGTACAAAAACTGGTATAAACAGTAGTTAAGTGGTTGACGCACTCAAGACACACAGCCCTTGACAATAAATACAAATTATTTGCATTAATAGGTTTCGAAACAGGTTTTAAATATATAAACAAAAAAGTTTTAATTTTTTTTTTAACATTAATCAGTACGATGGAACTTACAGTCTTTATCTCTTATAATCAGTCTTGTTTTCATTAATGACCATCTAAGTTTTTAGTATAATAGTATAATATTTTTATAGGTATAATCATTATCTTATATAAAAATATAGATTATTTTTCAAAGAAGTAATGTCTAAAGTGTTTATTATATGTTTAACACATACCTAATCGTAATAGTAAGTCTTGAATGGATACAAGTAGGTAAAAAAATACTTTTTAAAGAAACTTAAAGCTTCTGTTCTTACACAACTAAAAACATAATTAAAATAAAACAATAACTATGTAACAAAATCACATTTTTCTAACCTAATTGTGAGTGACTAATTGTAGTTTAACAAAATCAAAACTCTTCTTCTAAAAAAACCGATTAAACCAAAAGCATTATTTTGGAGTAAAAAATCAGCAAAAGTTAGAACAAAAAAAAACTTCTAGGTAAATTCAATAATTGCAAAATCTTTATCACAATCAAAATTTGTTTAGGTAAATACTAAACTGCATAAATTATTGAGAAATACTACTGCTCTTTATCGGAACTTGAATCAGTTACATCACAAGAGACAAGAGAATTATAAAATCCATGGTACTGTCTAGGAATTACGTTATGTTCACAAAGATACTTGAGATCTAATAATTTTGCATTCAGGATTGGTAAAGGTCCAGTGTAAGCCTGGCTCAACACGTCATCAGTTTGATTTTGACGCCTACTATTTTGAGTTCTTCTGACAAATAAGCGATGGTATTCTTCATTAAATGTATTTTTGTATTTAAGAACGTCTGGCTCGGAAGAGGAAACATGAATTTCTCTGATTCTGGACCACATTATTTTTATGTTCCTGTCATTTTTAGACCAATTTTTACCTGTTAGTAACTTTTTAAAATCTAAAATGTCATCTCCTGCAACTTCCTTGACAATATACGGACTTCCAGTCTCTTTGGCCCACCTGACCAATGCGAACCATTGATCAGGCGTATATATTTCCTTATTCTTAGAACATCGCTCTATTAGAGCATGAATGCTGTCATTTTCGTTTTGAGTGTGGCCTTTTTCTAAAAATCTATGTGTAATATTTACCTTAAATTCTTTAGCAGCAATTAGGTACATCATAAAAACAATTCTATTTCTATTTTGCCCTCCGCAATTATCTGAGTATAAGTTTATGGTTTGTATGCCTTTTGATGCTTGATTCTTGATAAAATCGTAGACACAACTAGCCACCTCATTCGCACCTCGTTTGGCAGTGCTCTCATGCCACATATAACATGTTCCAACTTTCTGACCCATCTCGAAAATTGTAAAATTAAAAACATTCAGTTTTCTTTTATAGTATAATATGCTGGTTTCTGCATGAGGACAAGAGTGTACTTTTTGAAAATCAAATGCTGCAGTTATGGTTGTACTAGGTGAGTTGGTAGCAGAAAGTTTATCCTCATTTTTGAGACTTCGAGCCATGTCCTTATTTCGCACATGTTCATCAAACTGTTCTTGAATTTCATGATTTACTGGCTTTGGCTGGTTTTTAAAGGCAATGCAAACGTCACATTGATCTTTCTTAGGTCTATGAAACTCAATGTTGAAGTTTTCATTGACAATGTCGGTGTATTGCCTCAACGTTTTAGCCCTATTCGACTCTGTCTCTGATACCCACTCTTTGTAGAGTTTGAACATCTTAGTCATGGTTAACTCACTATCTAAGTATAATTTCGAGGATTCTTTACGAGTATAGTGCGACTCCACAGGGGTAAAAGATTGTACATGGTCAGAAACGCTTTTAATCATTTCATCATTCTTAATTTTAGGGTGATTGTTATGAAATCCTCTCTGATCAGAACCTATTGAAAGCCCTTCGCCATCGGTAATTTTTTTCAAAGCTGTCCGTACGACGCCGTCACCAATAGCAAAAGTTTTCAAAAACATCTTTTTGCACACCGTAACTTCTTCGTGTGTAACATCTAGAGTTTTTGGCAGATAGTACTTGACAGAAAATAATCTTTTTGTTAGGCCCTCTGTTGTTATGCGTCTCTTACCGATTCTTTTACACCAACGAACCAAGAAGTCCCACTGCCGTTCGCGATTGCCAAGAGACCAAAATTGTACATTTCGTTTCTAACATCTTCGCCTATTTTCTCTTTGCACTTTAATCGACACTCATCATCGCAAGCAGGTAATATGATTTTTTTAGATTGTGGTTTTCCATTTCGACTGATGTAACTTAAACCCTGATTTTTTAACTGTTTTCTTTTGCTATCTATCCATGACGATTTGTTAACCTTGCGTATTCTTCCTACATCCGTTTTTTTCTTAACTTTTCTTTTCTTTTTTGTTAATTGACTTTCTTCTGTGTTACTAACTTCGGCATCGTTCTCTGTCATCTCATCAATAATGGATGGTACATACGTCTCGTCACTCATTGGTGAAGTGACACACATAGATGAATTTGGGGTGTCAATATGAAATAAGCTTAAATTTTCTGATTCAACATTCTGCATTATAGTTGAAATAGAAGGAGACCCTAAGGGAGTACTTGTATCCAAAGCTTGTTCAGAATCATGCAAGGCGTCAATTTCTTCTATAATTATATTTGTGTCTGGATCGTGTGACGTTCTAACGATAATTTCCTGAGAGAACTGTGGCTCTGGTTCTGTGTATGTAATAAACTCTTCTGTAATAATTCCGGGGTCAGAGAGAACAGCACCATTGGGATGAGCGACAATGGTGTTAGTAATTTGATTCGTTGAGTGCGGGCTTAAAGGCAAATCAGGAAGGTTAAGTGAATCTGGATAAGTAAAGGTACTACACTCATGTTCGTCCTGTGGTTGCAGGTGGGTAGGTAATACGATATTAGAAAATAATCGAATCGGAGAGGGAAGCTACATTTCTATGCATTTGAGCAACAACTTGAATGGTACTTTCTTGTTGTTGTTCATCGTCAGAAGAATCACGTTCACGAAGTGCTGAAATAACAAAAAAATAATGTGTTAAATTGTGTTATAATACTTTAAAATAACATAAGTGTGAAATTGAAATAACATTTCCGGCGTAAAATTTCGTAAGTAGTAGTTATGTACAAAATCTGGTTTTATTTTCCGGCGTAGAATCCCTTAACTACCACTCACTACACTTTACTTTTAAATGCTCCGACGTAAAATAACTGAACTACCAAATACGTGCCTATACGTTGGAATGATGCAAAATTTGTTTGATTAATGCAAAAATGGAAAATCTAAGTAATAGTGTCTTGCCTGAAATAAATGAATTTTATTTTATTTATTTATTTAATAATCAATTTAAAAATACTTAATAGTAAGTGTAAACTTTAGTAAAAATACATTTGATTAAAAATAATATCAAAATTCGCTTACCTGTTTGAGTTTTGTTGGAAACATTTTTGTTTTTTACACACGTAACTGATTTTTTTCTATTACGCGGTTGCAAATTATTATTTTTTGTAACACTTGCCCTTCGAGGCATACTTTTTACTTTATAATATTTTCAATCACGCAGCAGAACATAAACATTACCGTCTTTTAGGATGGCGCGAGCGCATATGTCACGCAAGTGGGAGTTGCGGAGAAGGCGCGCGGGGTTCCATTGAATTGTCCAATGTAAAACGACTGGATTACCACTATTGTTGTTCTACGTCGGAAGTTTTAGTCAATTTTGTAGTTATGGTAAATGTCGTGTGTGGATTTAAAGGTCAATTTGCCAACTTTAATTTTTTTTTATTAAACTGTACGATTATTTAGGCTTGCCTGAATGTCACGGAACAAAAAAAGACAAATCACGTATCTACCACTTAAGGGATTGTACGTAGGGACCGTCGAGATGTTAAGTGAGGACCCCATTGCAGCTTTGAGTCAAGCGTAATCCCTAGGAAAACAGTATTTTCGACGAATTCAAGTATATCCTTATTCAATACGTTACATTCACTACTTTTAACATTCGGTAAAGCGAATCTTATGCATTTAGTTTTCTTCTCATTTAATACTAAATTATTTACAGTAAACCAATTATGAACCTTAAGCATAGCGTCATTTACGTCGTCATGGTGCTGTGCCCGTCTATTAACTCTAAATATCAAGGAAGTATCATCAGCAAATAACACCATTTGTGGTTGATTTTTCAGTAAATAAGGTAAATCGTTTATATAAACTAAAAAGAGGAACGGACCCAATATTGAGCCCTGCGGTACCCCCATTTTTACTTTTAAGCCCGATGAATTTACACCGTTTACTTGAACTTGTTGCAGTCTATCAGTCAAATATGATTTTACTAAGCTAAGCGCTAGTTCACCCAGTCCGTAATGCTCAAGCTTTAAGAGTAGTGTTTCGTGATTCACGCAATCAAATGCTTTGGAGAGGTCGCAAAAGATACCAATAGCATCTTGAGAATCCTCCCAAGCCTTAAATATATGCTTGATTAAGGTGACACCGGCGTCAGTAGTGCAACGTCCTTTGGTGAAACCATACTGTTGATCATGTAAAATTTTGTGACAGTTAAAATGACTGAGCATTTGATCAAGCATTACTTTTTCAAACACTTTGCTAAAAACCGGCAAAACCGAAACGGGTCTGTAATTATTAGAGTCTTTGCAGTCGCCGGATTTAAAAAGTGGTATAACTTTGCTGAATTTCATTAGATCCGGGAAAACCCCTTGGTCTACACACAAATTAAAAATGAAAGCTAAATAGGGCGCCACTGTCTCAATAATTGATTTACAAACATTAGTAGACATCCCCCATAAATCTTCAGTACCCTTGATCTTGAGTTGTTTAAAAGCTTTAATAACGATTGCAGGGTTTATATGTTTAAATTTAAATTCCGTGGGACAAGCTGAAACATTCGAACTTAGTAAGTTTAAAGCAAGTGAGGGCGAAGAATCTAAAGTTTCAGTAGTTTTAATAGGAATATCGGTAAAGAATGTTGCAAATTCCTGAGCAACTTCTTTATTAGTACTTAAGAGACCACGGGAAGTCTCCAGAGTGTAATCAGTATTATGTTTTTTGTTCCTGTTTGTTTCATTATTAATTATTTTCCAAACAGTCTTAATTTTATCATCAGCTGATTTAACTTTGTTGCTAATGTATTGGCTTTACAAGCAATTTTAAAAGTTTTAGAATAAGTCGAAACATACTTATTAAATGTTTCGGTGTTAATATAAGGCTTAAGGCCATACAACTCAAAAAGCCTTTCTCTACTTTTCCTGATACCTTTAGTTGCCCAGTCACTAAATAAAAACTTAGGGCAAATAGTTTTCGTTTTTTTCTTAAAAATATTATCAAACTCTGTTTGCACAACTGAAAAAAAATCTTTATACAAAATATTACCATTATTCATATTAAGTTCCTGAACGGGTAACTTACTAATTAAAGTCTTATTAAATTTATCTAAATTACTAGATGTTATTGGTCTTGACTGTATCTGTATTTTTTGCAAGGGTGTGTTGGACTCAAAAGCAATGGTTTGACCGCTGTGATCTGAAGGGAGATAATTTACAATAGCTTTATCTAAATAGTCGCAGCTACAAAAAACATTATCAATACAAGTAGCAGTGGTTGCAGTTATTCGTGTTGGTTCTAAGAACACATTTGACAAATTAAACGATTTAAAGAGGCTTAATAATCTACTGCTATTTGCGTTATTTTCTAAAATATTAATATTAAAGTCTCCACAAATTATTATTGATTTATTACCAGTTGCAAGTTTAGTTAGAACATCCTCCATTATAGACTCAAATATAGAATATGTTTGATAATTCGGGGGTCTGTAAACGCACACTATGACATGCCTATCTAGCTCAACACAGGACAGTTCAATAATATGTTCAACCGAGAGTTCAACTATGTCTTTGCGAGACTTAGATTTAATATTACTTTTTAATATAATTAGTGAACCACCACGCAGCATCGATTTCCGATTGAAACAACTGCTCACAGTATAATTTTCATAATTAATTAACATTTCATATGATTTCAACCAATGTTCAGTCATACAAATAATGTCGAACATTGTCTTCTCTAAAAACAATTCAATTTCCAATTGCTTGGAAGAAAATCCTTGAATATTTTGATGGAATAATTTCAAAGAATGTTGCTTAGCCCTTTTTTTTAAACTTGCTGATTTATTGCTAGAAGATACCTTGTTATTGATAAGTTGCATTAAATTGATACTGGTACCTTCTGTTGTCTTGCTAACTAGTTTAAACAATTTGAGCTTACCACATTAATATTAGTATTATTACTAACTATTGTGGAGCTAATTACGGAACACTTCGACATATTAATTATGTCTGAGTTAATATTAAATGCTAATAGCTATGCTATCTGACGTCTAAACCTAATAGGCAGATACACTGTATCCCTAGTCGATTTCAATTTTTCAACAAAAGTGTTGGTGTCAAGAAACATAAGCTTGTCATTATAATGACTAGCTAATAAATGCATATGATTATTAAGCATATGTATGTTATTATTTGTCCTATTTGATAGGTGCTCAAAGTAAGGAAAAGCGCACAATATTATTTTCTGACAATTAATTTTCAATATTTCAGTGACACTGTCAGTGATATCATTTATTCTAACACTTGAGCTATTACCTACACATACTGTAATAATGGTATTCGGATCATACTGCTTCCTAGTTATGGATGACATTATTTCTTTATAAGAAGTTCCAGGCATGCAATAATTTAAAGCAGAACAGGTAGTCAGGTTGTTATTTAATAATTTTCCTAATCCTTTCCCTAAACTATCTGAAAAAATAATGGGACGATAACCAACCTCATCACAAGGTACACAACTACTATCTGTCTGAACAATAACCGATGGATCTGGTACAATTTCTGGTGTTACAATGTTCGTGGACAAACAATCCCTGGCAGAATGAGACAAGTTCTCCACTATCTCCGGCTGTGAAGACTCAAGGTATGATTCCTTTTGTAAGGTACATGGAGTGGTGTTTATAGGAAGTGGGTCCACTTTGTCTACATTAGAGTTACACATACCCACCAACTCATTAGTGGCAAGGATATGCTCTTTTATTTGGTTTTGAGAGTGCACATACTTTGTATAAAGAGAATGTAGCGACTCTTCAAGAACCTGAATTTCAGACTGTAAGCGTTGAGTGTCAACCTCATAAATATTTGCACTGTCTTCTAACTTTATTTGAAAATTATTCAATTTATTCACAAGAAAAACACGTTCTTTCCTTAATTTAATGTTACTGGAATAATGTTTTTGTTGTTTCCTGAATTTCTTACAATTATTAATGATTTTATTTAGCTTAACATATTTTTTTATTTTGTTATGCACACACTATGCATACACTTGTTCTGTAGTTGGTCGATTTCTATGGTAGCCACCGTTCTTGTAAAAGCTCTAAAGTTGATAGTCTGTTTTTTTTTCCATCCTTGTTAGTTTACTATCGTCGTGTGGACCCCGCGTCTCACGTATTGGTTGTTGCGATGCCTTTGCTTGAGAAAAACTCCCTCCTTGATTTGAAGTCTCCGTTCCGTTCTAGTAATGGCTAGTTTGTTCCTTGTTGTTTCGACAATAAATGCTCCATGGTTTTAGTAACCAGTTGCTTGTTTGACTGATAGACTTCCTCCGCCGTCTCGAAACAATTGTTAATAAAATAAACATGGTCAAATTCCGCAAGTTCACAGCACTTTCTATGGTTACGTTGATATTCTTTCCAATAATTTTCTAAAATCTCCAACTTCCGCTTGCAGTAATCTACAGTTTTTTGTTCCGCCCCGTCTTTCTTGATGTTAGTTAAAAGTTTAACAAGAGAGTCGTAAATCTCAGTTTGGTTGATTGCTAACTGCTCCATTATTCTCAGTCGCAAAGACGTTAGAAAAAAATCTAAAAAATGGTTTGGTCTGACCTTATATTCTCCTTACTCCACAGCTCCTTACTCCCTCCGCCTTGGTCTCACTGCCTACCTAATTTCCCTACAAACTGATAAACTCCAAAACACTGGTTTCAAGGTCCCGGTACACAAACACTTCACTGTACTTCGCGAACCGAGGCCCTTATGCTCGAAGGGCCATGTAGAAAGTTAGCGTTATCCGGTGCTACGACGCTACTTTCTGGGTTGGTTGTATTTGGTTAGTTGGACTTGATATCGAAATAGAATGGTTACTGGTTGAATGATACGATATTATATGGTTTAGAAGGTTATATTGAACACTACAGCTACAAATGGTCAGTACTTAGTTTAGCACTATAAAGATAATTTGATTTGGTAATATTTGGTTTGAGTTACGCGATCGCTGAATACGTACTAACGCGTAGCGCTTTGGGTCGATGCATTTATTTAATTGCGTAAAGACAAAAGTGCTGAGCTGTTCGGTTGCAGTATTGCTCCGAACTAATATCCCTTCATCTGTTGCGTCTCACTTTGTGTTGACGTCTAATTTAATGCTTGGCTGTTGGCACTCACATTGTGTGAACACATTCCTTGGGTGCTATTAAGTGACATTAAATATTCTACGTATTTGCTAACTCGCTCAAACTTGCACAGAGTCTAGGGGGATAAATGAGATACAAGTATAACATAGGCTAAATGTCACAGCAACACTTTGAAGCGACCAATTTTCGATCCCCCCAGTTGATCATTCTACAGCGCACCGACAGGTTGCTGCTTTGTTCTGTTTGTGCTTTTAAGTATCTAAAAGTGAGTGAATTGTGTGTGTTTTATGTGTTTCGTGTAATAAAAACGTGCCTGGTTGTGTTTGAACCATTTTTGATTGGAGAAACAGACGATTTCGGCCCGAAATAGTCGTTTCAATGAACATGGAGAACCGTTGCAGAGACGCTGATTAATTTCGAGGTATTTGTAGTTTATAGGATTGTTTTAGAAGCAATCTGGCTTTATTACGTGTGTTTTTATGTGTCGTACTATAGATATTAGGCGTTTAATTTGAATATTATAATACTTTTCTTGTGGTCAATTTGAACATCAAAATTACGCAAAACTACCAGAATCGTCGAATCCGCGCTGGCCAATCAGAGAGCCGGGATGCGCAATCAAGGTCATGACGTCACACGATTTCACAGATCGTTAGAACTAATGGATAGGGCATCCGTTGAATACTTTTTGTTGACTTTATTTTTTATTCGTGATTTTAAATGTTGAACGTGTTGAAACTGAAAATTTTGTAGGTGTGTGTTCGTGTGTGTGTGTCCGTCAAAAAATACCGACCAAATTTTTTTATTTTTAATTTTTTTATTTTTTTTTATTATTATTATTATTATTATTATTATTTTTACACTCTTTATACTTTTTATACACTCTAAAAGACTTCAAATAATAATATATTTTAGATTTCAATGTCATTTTTTATTAATTACATGTGACCGTATTTGCCGTATCTATATTTTGTGTGATCTGTGTTTACGTGATGGTCATTTTTTAGTGAAATTGTTCGTTTTGATTGTTGATTTGTGTAATGTTTTTGCTTCCAGCATGCATTTTTTATTTGCCTACCGTTTTGTAAATATCTTCACGTCATCTGCAGGTTGACATCAGCTGTTCCGTTATAGGTTACCGGTAACGGTGAATAACCAAAACAGGGTTTACTTTGTTAATATGCAGGAAAAACAATAATCCTGGATTATTATGCACTTATTTACTTATACATGTATTATTACACCTTATTAAATACTTAATTAATAATTAAAACTATTTTTAAATACGGATTAAAATTTTGACATGTCACTCGGGCAGTGTTGCCAGGCAGTAGGAACGGATCGGTTTTTTAGCGAGGACCTTCAAGACTGCTCTCTGCGCTCTTTCGATCCGCAACATCGCTGACTTATGAGCCCTTCCCCATACCGTGATGCAGTACCCCATTACTGACTGGGCAAGAGCATGGTAAATGGAAATTAGAGTGTTAAAGTCCGCTCCACCTCTGAGTTTCTTGAAGATATACAAGAATTTTCTTAGGCGGCCCACTATAGCGCTGATTTGTTGATGCCATTTAAGGTGACAGTCAACTATAACACCAAGATATTTGATTGACTGAGTGGCTTCAAGTGGAGGGCAGTCACAGACAGTGTCTGAGGTTTGATTCAAACATGAGTGCGCGAGAAGGGCGATCGGAGTTAGGGGTTGCCCAGACTTATTTATAGAAAAAGTAATAAACTTGGTTTTGCTATTGTTTAGAGTTAAGAGATTTGTACTTGTAGGGTCTTTACACCTTTCAATGATGATAGTTTTGAGTGATACGCAAGAGTACGTAATTATACACTTTATTGATTGATGATTAATTGAATGATAATGAGTGCACGCGAGTTGAGTGATATTCGTGTACTAAAGTATAGACCACTCGTAGCAAGTAAAGTGCTGACACAATGAGTTCAAATTTGTACGTGCTTACACTGTACATGCTCCGGGGCCCGAGAAGATGTGAATGAGATGAAGGATAATGATTTACAAGATGATAACTAACAATTGTGCTTACAAACTTAAATATACTAATCTTAAGATATTTCATTGAATTGAGTTCGAACTGACGGCGAAGACCCTATGTTAGTGATAGCGATGGTAGGACGACTCGCAGCGGTGGCGGCGGAAGCTACATAGCTCACGCTAGCCTCGGCCTGCTCTGTTGCCGCAGGAGCGGGCGCTGGACGCGGCCGGCGCGCTCGCACGCATTGCCATGCGTACAAACTGGCGCAAACCACGGCGACCCCAGCTAAGACGTAGATGGCCACATAATGGTGAATGTCATGGGATGTCATCCGATCCGCCAGTTCCTGGTTGAGCTTCATATCGTTGAGGGCTTTTTCAATCGCCTTTATGTCTTGCCGTTGCTCGGTAATATCATCTGTCTCGTTCAATGGAGTGATGAGAGGTATAGACAGATTAATGATGTGATTTATTGGTAGAATCTCGATGTTCATGATATCGATCTTCGTTTTAATTGAGTTCGATAAAGATTTGTGTGCGTAAATCGTAAACATTCTGCCTTTGATGACACAACTGTCTCCGAGTGTAATGACACCTGTTTTGCTGAGTTGCTCGATCGTAATATCGTCATCGCATATGACTCGCACACTGCATTTTCCACAACAAAAGTATAGGTACGAATTAACTAAATTCAATTCAGTCCAGTAATCTCGACATTCTTTTGTTTCAGTGTTGAAGAACATTTTATTATCTTTAATTTCTTGAAACAAAGAATTCTAGCAAATATGGATTTTGCAAATGTAACTCTTCGAAGAAACAAGACAACAATTAACTCACTTTAACCTAATTATATGAAATCGCGGGAAACTATGTGTGACATGATAAAGTTTAGACATAATTCTAACCATAAAACGTAAAAAGTTTCATAATATCTTGAAGATGTGCTGGATTACATGAATTTTGGCGCCAAGTGAGTACTTTGTAACGATTTTTTTTGTTTTGGTCTCGCTAGTTTCCAGCTAGGCACGGTTCACTTTCAGGGTTGCGGCTTTTTTTCACGTTTGGTATTCGTTTGATTGTGATGCACAATATGCGTATATTTGTAGTGTTGGTTTATGTCTTGGTTGTGATTTTTTTATTTATATTATTTAAAAAAAAAATCATACCAAATTTCATCAAAATCGGTTTAGCAAAAAAAACCAAATGCAAATGCAAATGTTTGTGCAAATGTGCACAAATGTGTACAGACAGACAGACATAGTTACTTTCGCATTTATAATATTAGTATGGATAAGGAAAAAAAAATAATTTGGGATTATTTAAAATATATAGGGTGACTGGTAATTAGTGTACGATACTTAAATACGTGATTGTGTTCATGATAACAAACAACTTTCCCGAAGAAAAAATGTTTTTTGAACTGGTTAACTTTAGGTGACAGGCGTGCGCGCGCGTGAATTTCATACGGCTGTTGTGTTATTGTGATAAAAGTGAACCAGTACTAAAAACATTTTTTCTTCGGGAAAGTAGTTTGTTATAATGAACACAATCACGTGTTTAAGTATCGTACACTAATTACCAGTCACCCTATATACATATATGTATTATTTTTTTTTTATTATTGTTTTATTTTTTTTTACTTTACTTTTTTTCATAATATACATATTTTTTAAATCTTTTTAAATAATGACTTATTTACAAATAATTTTTTTACGTATTTACGAATATTAAAAAATAAAAATGATGTGATTTAGGAAATAAAGGTAATTATTTCTAACCCTTTGTAAAAAAAAATAATAATTAATAAGATTTAAAAAAAATTACGGGATAAATTACATATTTTAAATATTCATAAAATATTTTTTTATTTAATATTTTTTTATGTTGATTATGTATTTTATACGTTATTTTATTAAAATATTTATTTTATATTTTTTATTTGAAGTTTTATTCGAACCCGATATTTAAAACAAATTACTTGGTCATACGCAACCCTAGCTTCTGCAGCCGCCATCTTGCGAGACTTGGGGGTCATTCAAGGTCGTTGCGTGTGTTTTTAGACAGAAAGTCGTTGTAAGTATTTGTTGTTATTTTATTAAAAATGTAATTAACTGTGGTAGTTTTATACCATAAATATAAACTATAGGATTTGATCTATTCGTCACATGAATGAAACAGGTTAGTTGAGAGCATAGTGTCATCGTAATTTTAGTTTGAAGTCGCTATGCTTTTGTTTTATAAAAAATCTTCCTTTGTGTTTTCTGTCAATTATCTAAGCAGTTACTTATGGGAAACTTTTTATATTACTATTAGAGCTAATGAAGTGACCTTTCTAAACATAGCTATATTTTTGTTCTAGGTTGTGTAGTTTTTGTGTAAATCGGCTATGATTGTCCGTCTAGTTTTATTGGTGAATGCGGTAGTGTTCCGGGTGGTGCGTGTAGATTCGATTATTATTTTTATGTAGATTATCTACCCAATTATTATTGTTTCTTATTAAATAGTACAAATAACTATTCTAGTATTTAAAAATGATGGAAACTATATACTTAGAGCCGTATTTTCTACACAATTCAACGTTATTCGACTGAAACCGGCAAAATATGCTCGACCTTGACTTTAGTCTCGTATAAAATATTCTACACATAATTTCAGTCAAAACAAAATACGTTATTTTGTTCTTTATCTAATTGTCAACACAGAACAGTAAACACACTTACGCTAGGCCACTTGGTGCGGTTTTAAACAAAGTTTTAATGAGGGCGGCCGCGCTGAGCGTTAAGGGTCAAATTTCAATGGTAGGGTTCAACGTTTTTTGGGCGGCAAAAGCTTCAGAGCGGATAACATAGGCTAAATGTCACAGCAACACTTTGAAGCGACCAATTTTCGATCCCCCCAGTTGATCATTCTACAGCGCACCGACAGGTTGCTGCTTTGTTTTGTTTGTGCTTTTAAGTATCTAAAAGTGAGTGAATTGTGTGTGTTTTATGTGTTTCGTGTAATAAAAACGTGCCTGGTTGTGTTTGAACCATTTTTGATTGGAGAAACAGACGATTTCGGCCCGAAATAGTCGTTTCAATGAACATGGAGAACCGTTGCAGAGACGCTGATTCATTTCGAGGTATTTGTAGTTTATAGGATTGTTTTAGAAGCAATCTGGCTTTATTACGTGTGTTTTTATGTGTCGTACTATAGATATTAGGCGTTTAATTTGAATATTATAATACTTTTCTTGTGGTCAATTTGAACATCAAAATTACGCAAAACTACCAGAATCGTCGAATCCGCGCTGGCCAATCAGAGAGCCGGGATGCGCAATCAAGGTCATGACGTCACACGATTTCACAGATCGTTAGAACTAATGGATAGGGCATCCGTTGAATACTTTTTGTTGACTTTATTTTTTATTCGTGATTTTAAATGTTGAACGTGTTGAAACTGAAAATTTTGTAGGTGTGTGTTCGTGTGTGTGTGTCCGTCAAAAAATACCGACCAAATTTTTTTATTTTTAATTTTTTTTTTTTTTTTATTATTATTATTATTATTATTATTTTTTTACACTCTTTATACTTTTTATACACTCTAAAAGACTTCAAATAATAATATATTTTAGATTTCAATGTAATTTTTTATTAATTACATGTGACCGTATTTGCCGTATCTATATTTTGTGTGATCTGTGTTTACGTGATGGTCATTTTTTAGTGAAATTGTTCGTTTTGATTGTTGATTTGTGTAATGTTTTTGCTTCCAGCATGCATTTTTTATTTGCCTACCGTTTTGTAAATATCTTCTACGCGAGTTGAGTGATATTCGTGTACTAAAGTATAGACCACTCGTAGCAAGTAAAGTGCTGACACAATGAGTTCAAATTTGTACGTGCTTACACTGTACATGCTCCGGGGCCCGAGAAGATGTGAATGAGATGAAGGATAATGATTTACAAGATGATAACTAACAATTGTGCTTACAAACTTAAATAAACTAATCTTAAGATATTTCATTGAATTGAGTTCGAACTGACGGCGAAGACCCTATGTTAGTGATAGCGATGGTAGGACGACTCGCAGCGGTGGCGGCGGGAGCTACATAGCTCACGCTAGCCTCGGCCTGCTCTGTTGCCGCAGGAGCGGGCGCTGGACGCGGCCGGCGCGCTCGCACGCATTGCCATGCGTACAAACTGGCGCAAACCACGGCGACCCCAGCTAAGACGTAGATGGCCACATAATGGTGAATGTCATGGGATGTCATCAGATCCGCCAGTTCCTGGTTGAGCTTCATATCGTTGAGGGCTTTTTCAATCGCCTTTATGTCTTGCCGTTGCTCGGTAATATCATCTGTCTCGTTCAATGGAGTGATGAGAGGTATAGACAGATTAATGATGTGATTTATTGGTAGAATCTCGATGGTCATGATATCGATCTTCGTTTTAATTGAGTTCGATAAAGATTTGTGTGCGTAAACCGTAAACATTCTGCCTTTGATGACACAACTGTCTCCGAGTGTAATGACACCTGTTTTGCTGAGTTGCTCGATCGTAATATCGTCATCGCATATGACTCGCACACTGCATTTTCCACAACAAAAGTATAGGTACGAATTAACTAAATTCAATTCAGTCCAGTAATCTCGACATTCTTTTGTTTCAGTGTTGAAGAACATTTTATTATCTTTAATTTCTTGAAACAAAGAATTCTAGCAAATATGGATTTTGAAAATGTAACTCTTCGAAGAAACAAGACAACAATTAACTCACTTAACTCGTCATTCGAATCCACAAATTCTGATTGTCTTTCAAACATTTTACCATAATTGTCTACCGGGTTAAGTTATGAGGAGGTTGAAAGATTAAATGAAGAAATTAATCAGCTGAGAATTCAGTTACATGCCGCTAACAATGTATGAACAATACATTACAATGTATTTGTGTATGTATATCAGCTGTCTGACACCCATAGTACAGGGTTTCCCTAGTTTGGGGTCAGATGGCCATGTGTGAAAATGACCCCACATATTATTATTATTATTATTAATGAAATAGAAAACTTAATCATGGAAAACAGCACTTTGAAAAAATAGACAGTAGAACAACAGAATGTCATAACCCAATTAAAAAACTTATGTAGCGAACCAACAAATAGTTCTCCTAAATACTCCAATCCAAAAAAAAGGAATGTTAGGGTACAAAATCAAAATTTATTGTACAAAAAGAAAAAAGATTTGAGTTTAATCGATCATGAGAGCAAATCGTGCGCAGAAAGTGAAATAGATGGCGTTGCCGGTCGAGTGGACAAGGGCGGGTCGGCTCAAGAAATTAGCTCAATTTTGACGAGATACGACCAAAACAAACTAGATGGCGCTTTATTCAATTTTCATGAGGAGAAATTAACTAACAATAATCAAGTACTGACTAAATGCGACAGAACTGAATCAAATTCTCAGTTATTTATATTTGGAGGACAGCAATTCACAGAATTGGCTACATTACTTATACAATCTAGGAAAAATACTAATTACAAGAATTACCATATTTCTTCCACTACGAAACCATACGCCACCACAGAAGAGATTCTCAAGCCTATTTACAAATTAGAAGATTCGGAAGATAATTATCTAGTTATATGTGTAGGAGAAAATGATTCCAACCCCAATAAAATAATAATAGAATTAGGGTCGTTGCTCAAATCCTTTCAAAAACTTAACGTGTTAGTATTTAATGTTTTGCAGAACAAATATTTGAATAATAGTTTGTTAAATAACAACTTAAAAATTATATGTAGGAACTTTAAAAATTGTTCATATGTGAATATACAAGGTAACTGTAACCGTAACCTGTACAAGAATGACTACTATTTGTTAGAACTATGTAAAAAAATTAACTTTGACATCGACTCCAATTATTATGACAAGACATTTTTATGTTTTAAAATATTAGGTTATTAATGAATACAGCGAAGGCTAAAACAGAATGCACAACTGTTCCTAAGAAAGGCACTATTCCATTCTACTTTCAACGTAATAAGGATACGCGTTTAAGCGATAATTGTCAAATTATTAACTCGAATGCTGCCTCTTTAAGTAATCAGGGAATGATAAACACCGACACCCACAAGAAGGGAACCATTCCATATTATTTAAAAAAAATTACACCGTCTATAAATATGCAATCCGCCAATGAGTTGCCTTTGCAAACACAGAAATGTTTTCGTCCCTAATGCGGATTTTAATTTTAGAATATTTCACCAGAACATTGCGGGCGCTATAAACAAATCTGAAGAATTAACATTTGCAATCCACGAGCTATCGCAACAAGGGCCGAAAATAAACGTAGTGTGTCTGACGGAAACTTTTATTAAAAAAGGTACGGAAATGCTTTTAAAAATTCCTGGATATCGATTAGTTGCATCGTACTCACGTGACAATAAACGAGGAGGGGTATGCATACTGCTTAATGATAATATGAAATATAAAATTTTGACCAATATTGACGACTTGACATGTAATTTTAATTTTGAATGTTGTGGCGTAGAAATTAATAAAATTATTATTGTTTGTTTATATAGAACTCCAAATAGTAATCCTCAAATATTTCTCGGAAAACTAGAACAGTTGCTAGTAAGACTAACGAGAAACAAAAAAAAAGATTATTCTATGCGGTGATTGGAATTTGGATATCTTAAAGACAAACAAAAGCTGCGAAGACCTAAAAAGCCTTTTGAAAAATTATAATATCGCATTGCATATTAAAACGCCCACAAGACAGTTGTCGTGTTTGGATCAGATAGCAAGCAACATCAAGCAAGCTAAAACTGAGGTGCATCATCTTGCCTTGTCCGATCATGAAACAGGGCAGACGCTTTCGATGAAAACTAATAAATCATACGAAATATGCAGTTGGTATGAGGAGATCAGAGACTTTAGTCAAGAAAACTTGGACAAGTTTTATAGTTGCATAGCATCTCTAACGTTTTCAACCGTATACGAAAAAAATAATTTTCAGGAAGCGTTTGCGGAATTTCACGGTCTTATTAAATTATTTTTTGACTTGTGCTTTCCAAGATACTCAAAAAAGAGGTCATCTCATAAAGGGAACCACAAATGGTTGACAAATGGCATAAAAAAATCGTGCGTAAAGAAGAGGCTACTTTATCTTAGTCAACAATATAATAAAACTAATAGATTAAAACTAAGCAAAAAATACAAATCATATAGTGACATTCTCAAAAAGTGTATTTATAAATCTAGACAGCTACAAAGTAAAAAGTATATTGTCAATAATAAAAATAAGTGTAAAGCCACATGGGCGCTGATTAATGAAAATACTGATGATTTAAACGCCAAAACGCAAATTGACAAAATAATTAAAGATGACCGAACAATTCAAGACCCTAAGGAGATAAGGGACATATTTAATCAATTTTACATACAATCGACAAATAACAATAATTTTAAATACAATGTTGACAAGATAAACAAGACTATCGATGGTAATAATGAACACACAATATTTCTTAAACCTACTGATGCTATGGAGGTATTAAATATAATAAAGAATCTTAAGAACACAAATGCAGTAGGACTGGATGCCATAACAACAAAGGTAATTAAATTATGCGCTTTATATATTTGTCAACCTTTAGCTTATTTAATAAACTTTTCTTTTGAAGAAGGTACATTTCCAGAGACTTTAAAAAAATCAATAGTGAAGCCACTTTTTAAAAAAGGTGATGCATCCGACATGAAAAACTATAGACCAGTGACGCTGCTACCAATCATGTCAAAAATCTTGGAGAAAGTCATGCTCAGAAGGCTCCATGACTTTACGAGCAGTCATCATATACTTAAAGACGAGCAATTTGGATTTAGACCAAGCAGTACCACGTCAATGGCATGTTTCAATTTGATGAAGAATGTCACCGAGGCGATAAATGAAGGGTTACCAGTAGCGGCTATCTTCTTAGACATGAGCAAGGCGTTCGATTTTGTGGATCACAAATTGCTCTTACACAAGCTAGAAAGATATGGAATAAGAGGAAAAGCGTACGACTGGTTGAGAAACTACCTTAAAAACCGACAACAATGTGTGGAAATCTCCAGAAACCATAAGGGCAAAAAAATGTCATATAGAAGTGAGTACCAGGTAAATAATTTCGGAGTGCCGCAGGGCAGTGTATTGGGCCCGTTTTTGTTCCTCTTCTACATCAACGACCTCCCAAATATCACTCGCCATAAAGTGGTTTTATTCGCTGATGACACAACCCTTGTCGTAAAGTGTGAAAGAGTACACACCTACGAATTCGACATTAATGAAGCTATCAAAAATATAATACACTGGTTGAACTCCACTAATTTACAAATTAATATGGAGAAAACGAAAATGATCCAATTTCAAACATACAGGAGAAAACCTTTAACGCTGACTGTCAAATATAAGGACACTACTGTTGAACAAGTAGTAAGTACTGCATTTCTCGGCATACAATTGGATCAAAATTGCGACTAGAAAAAGCATGTCAACTATGTTTGTGACAAACTAGACAGATTTGTCTATGCACTGAGAAGATTAAGAGCCACCGTTACAACTGAAGCGGCTCTTTGTGCATATCACGGATACGTTTCATCGCTACTCTCATACGGTCTCTTATTGTGGGGTAACTCGGTGGATGTCACTAAAGCATTTATTGTACAAAAAAAATGTGTGCGTGCAATCTGTGGAGCTGGGGACATGGACAGCTGTAAGCCACTGTTTAAAAAGTACAACATTTTACCATTAGCATGTATGTATGTTAAAGAATTATGCTTGTTTGTACGACAACATCCTGAAAATTTTATAAGGCATAAAGACGTAACCAAAAGGAATGTTGCCCCTAGAGATAAACATAGGCTTTGCTTGCCACAATGCAAGCTCGATGTATATAAAAAAAAACATTTATAATGGCTATTAAGGTCTACAATAAATTACCAAATGCCTTTAAAGAATTACCGTTGCCTATGTTTAAAAAACATTGAACCATTGGCATAAAGAAAAATGTTTTTACAGCCTTAATGAATTTATGTCCTTTAACGATGTACAAAAGTAATGTTTTGGTCATTCTGGTTTATATGTATGTATTTTTTTTTCTATTTTAATTGACATAATTTATTTTATTTTCTATTATTCTGACATTTTAACAATTTCATTTTTTTAATTTTAACTTTAACGTTTAAATTATTAGATAAAATCAGACATTTCTAATAATTTATTGTATTGTGACATTAAATATTTGCACACCACATATATTGGTAGAATGTAAATGGGCCACATTTATCTATGTTTAACATCATACTTTGTACACCTACATTCTGGCAAATAAATGATTATTATTATTATTATTATTCAGTCTGACATTGATTAGAGGCTTGATGTTTCAGACAAAGGTTGGTGTCTGATGTTATCTGATAGACGGGTTTTTTCAGTGGACAGATGTACTCGTCGGTGTCGTAGGGAACGCATCTTTGTAAGTCGCTTACAGACACCGGAATGTAAGAGTCTTTGTGTGTGTTGATAGCCAGGTAGTTTAATAAAGGCACTATGTTGACCATGCTTTCGTTGGCTATAATCTCCGCAAACGCGAATCTCTAAGAGAATTGTTTAAACAGATTAACATCATGACGGTACCTTCTCAATATATATATGAAAACATTATGCATGTTCGAAAAAATCTTCATCTTTTTAATAAAATAGGTGACAGACATAATGTTTATACTAGAAATAGGAACAAATTAGATCAGCCAAGCTTCAGATTGTCAAAAGTACATACTTCTTTTATGGGGTACTGTGTAAAATGCTATAATAAAATACCACTTGATATTCTACAATTGAATGAAAAACAATTTAAAACATGTATTAAACGCACACTATGTAGACAAGCATATTATAAGTTAGAAGATTACATCAATGATAAAGATGCTTGGCTGAATGCTGGTCCTGCTCCACAGCCAGTTTAGGGAATTTCCAAATTGGAGGAAAAGGATGTTTCCTACCCCTTTTTCTATTGACATGAGTAACGAGTATCGTTATTATTATATATAGATATTTTTAAATTATTAACTTATCACACTTCATATGATAAAATAATATACATTGGAAACCTTAATTTTGTATAATTTAGCAGCATTATTTCAATTTTGTAAATGTGAATACCATGGAGCCATGTATATTAATACCTTTATGTTTGACAAAAATTAACATGGCGGTTGGGAGTATTGTCATGCTCGCTCAAATGTCTCGCTGATGGTGGCGCGTGTGTTGGATCATTCGGCTCCCTTCAAAATGGTTGAGCTAAATGGTGCTGATTCACGCGTCATGTTCGTGAACGGGCGCTGTCAGTGGAGATTGGTCAGCTCTTATCTGCCATGGATTAGATGCCACTTTATCTTGCTTCTTTTTTGTGTTTTGTATTGTTAGATTACTTTCATCGTTTTCACATATAGAAGCAACAAGAATGTAACCAAACTTTGTAAAAACTTGATTTAAAAGAGTGTCCGTGGAGTTTCTTGCTCGTTCTTCTCCATAGAGACCTACCTACGTTTTGGAACGAGCAACTAGCTTCAACTATCTGACTAACTGATCGACTCCTTGACAATTCAAAAGTGCCTGTAAATGGTTTAATTGAAATAAATGCTTTGACTTTGACTTTGACTTTGGCTTGTTGTGAAATCGGTACGAGGTTGTAAAGGTCATAGTCTTCCCTGCTCACAAGAGGAATTCTAATTCTAAATCAGGGACTCTCTGGTAGCTCTCGCTTTATTATTTATTTATTTATTTATACTTCATGCACAAACGTACAAAGGCGGACTTAATGCCTTAGACGTTCTCTACCAGTCAACCAAGGGTGGTGAAGAGATAACAAGGCAGGTGCATTACAAAAAGTAATATTTAAAAAGTGAAAAAAGATATATTTATATGTCGGATCGTCAGGAATTAGTCCATTAGATTCAGTCATCATGTGGGCAGAATATGGGTTTCGTGCAATGAAAACACACTGGGTATAGGGTACAATACACTGCGTTTATTAAAACCACTATTTCTCGATTCAATTTAAATAAACACTGACTCCAATTTATAATTGACATAGCAACACTAAATAGATATAGCAACACTTAAACAACGAATCGAGTACAGTTCCGGGATGTCTTAGCTCCGATGCGATCAGACACTGAACTCTGAATGTCCTGCTTGCTGTGGGCTGTAAACATCACGACTCTGTAGAAGCGCGCCAAAATGGTGGCGGTAAATCACGTGTTGTCGCTAATGGCACACTTGCGATTCGTTTCAAGTCTGTACTATTGACCGGATGCGACATATATATATATATAAAAACTACACATACATAATAATATTATGGAATATATATACCCCGAAATACATATATACATACTCATAATATATCACTCACTCTCAATAGTCTCTCATAATCTCTCTTTCACTTTCAATAGGTGGTATATCTTCGCCAAGTCAGTCTGAACATTATTAATCGGTAAGGCTAAGTCCTTTGAGATTTGTCCGGTTATAATATTCAGTTCGTTTCGTAACTGTTCCGGTGTTAACAAGTGAAAGTTGAACTTCTCATAGAAAATGTTGGCCACTGTATCAACTAGCGTCTCCTGGATTTCTTTAAGATTGGTCATGATGCTGTTGGCTATGAATGTTGATAATGTAAATTCTGCTTTGTTGTCCGTGTGTTGGATTTCCTCTTTCAGTTAACTCATGCCCTCGTTGCATTTGATAATGTATTGGTTGATTATTTTGTGCTGCTTGTCTGGGGTATTTTCAATTCTTTTGATAACATTTAGCTCAGCCTCCACAACTGACGTCTGGTTTTAGAAAGTTTCGTCCAAAACTCCGAACAAACTATGTGCGACGTATCCAATGCCGTTGATAAGCCCGCGACGTCGGCGAACTTGACCTTGCTGACCAAGTAAAACGTTGTTGTAGTGTTCAAGTTCGTTGTACCCGTGACGCAGCTGTAATCGGACTACGTCGCATTGTGATATTTGATCCCTCGAACATATGTTGTCCAGGTGAGTGGCAAACTTGTTCAGTAGGTTCATTCCTTGCCAATACGGAGTCATATCGCAATAAATGATGAGTTTCCATTCTTCGCGTTCCAATTTCATGTTTCCTAGTTTGTCAAAAAATATGTTTTTGTTTTCTGTGACTTTGGTAATTTTGTGTTCGCATGTTCCTGAACAAATAACCATCAGAAGTATGAGTGTTGTTATTAGAAAATTACATAATTTTGACGAAGTTGGCTTGGAATATTTGTTGTTTATTGGTTGACCTTCTTGGTTTTCCTTTCCTGTGTCGTGGCTTTGGTTGTTATTGTTGATCGGCAAAATGGGTAATTTTGTGATTGGTCTCTTGAGCGTCCCATTTTTCGTCCGTAGGGTCACTACTCTGACGTATCCATCTTTCCCTGGATGAAGTTCAATAACTCATTTTCCCAGGGGCAGATTGATGTCGTGAATGATGACGATGTCATTGATCTTCAAATTCTCATGAAGTTTGCGCCACTTACTGCGAGCTGATAATTGGCACAGATACTCAGCTCGCCATCTCTTCCAAAGGTCGTCAAATATTTTTTGCGTGAGCTGCCATCTTTCGTTCGTAGATCTCTTTCTGTCTCTATGATAGTTAGCGTCGGACCGCTTGCCAAAAAGTGAGATGGTGTGAGACAGTCTAAATCGTCTGGATCTTCGCTAAGTGCGCATAAGGGTCGGCTATTCAAACAGCCTTCTATCTGAGCGAGCAACGTCGAATATTCTTCGAACGTCAACTTCTGTTCCCCTATCACTCGTTTGAGATGGTACAGTCAACAGCAAAAGTAGATGATCAAAATCAGAAATTTAATTCTAATTTACTAACACTAATTTACGCCACACACTTAGACGCCACACAGTTCTGACGCGAACTCCGTTCATTAGTATTGAATTTCAGATTTTGATCATCTACTTTTGCTGTTGACTGTACTTCAAACTCTTGACGGCAGCTTCCCAGAGGCCTCCGGCACTGGGCCAAGAAGGGGCATTAAAATGCCAGGTAATCTCTATACCGGTAATAGCTTCGAAAAAATTGTCATCTAAGGTGTCTCGAATGTTTATGAATTCTTCGTTGAGAATTCTGCTTGCTCCAACAAAATTCGTGCCATTGTCACTGTAGACATGGCCTGGGGTGCCTCTTCGAGCTGCCATTCTCCGCAAAGCCGCTAGGAACGATGAAGAGGTTAGGTCCGAGACTAGCTCGATGTGTACCGCCTTGGTTGCCATACAGACGAACACGGCGATATACCCTTTTGTTGTCTTGATACCTCGGCCCTTGCTTGCTTTTACGTCGACACACCCAGTAAAATCAACCCCTGTGTGATAGAATGGTCGTGTCGGGTTACTGCGTGATAAAGGAAGGTCGCCCATCAGTTGTTCGTGTTTGATTGGATCGTGTCTTCTGCACTTGACGCAGTTTCGAAGACGCTTCTTGACTGCTCGGTTTCTACCTAGAATCCAGTATTGCTGACGTAGCCAGGCTTGAGTAACTCTCGCTCCCCCATGGAGTGTCATATGATGTCCTTGATCGATCAATAAGTCACTGAGATGAGTGCTGTTGGGAATGATGAGAGGATGCTTCATGTTCTGACTCATCTTCGCGTTGTTCAGTCTACCAACGACTCTCAGTATTCTTGATCCAAGTATGGGTTCAGCTTTAGTAACTTGCTCTTCGCGTCTATTTGCTTCTGATCTCTGAGGCTCGAAATCTCTTCTTTATATACCGACAGCTGCGTTTGTTTGATTAAAAGATGTTTAGCGATTTTTATTTCGCTGACAGTTAAATACTTCCGTTTGTGTGGATTGCGAGATATGACGCGCAAAGTCCAAGCGAGTACGCGCGCTGCTCGATCGAAGTTGCTGTGTTTGTTTAATAATTTTAAAACAATGTCCTCATTTTGTTGAATTACATTGCTTTTTACTGACTTCCTGATTTCTTCATGCGTGACGTAAGTTGGTAGATCTTGATTGTGATTTTCTTTGAATGTTGATAGCCAAGTTGGTCCATGCCACCAAAGAGGATGATGTTGCAGTTGGTCCGCTGATAATCCTCGGCTCGCACAATCAGCTGGATTTTCAGCAGATTTCACATAGCGCTAGCTATTTAATGGTATTAGGTCCGTTATTTGTGCTACTCTGTTTGCCACGAATGGTTTTCAGCGGTTCGGGTCACCCTGAATCCAACCTAGTACAGCCGTAGAATCAGACCAGCCATATATTTGGATGTTGTTGCTTGATAAACTGTTCTGGACAGCTTTCATCAGTTTTGATAACAAATGCGCAGCGCAAAGTTCCAATCGAGGCAAAGATATTAATTTGTTGACAGGCACGAGCTTTGATTTTCCTGCTACAATGATCACAGGTGATTGACACTCCGCCTTTTCCTGATTGATAATTCTGCCATAAATTACGCATGCGTAGGCCTTTATTGATGAGTCACAGAATCCATGCAACTCTATGTTTGCATTTTCTGGCGTTTGGAGCCATCTTGGGACGTTAATATTTTCGATTGCTGTTAACTCCTTCTTTATTTTGAGCCATTCTTCATTGATGTTTGTAGGTACTGCGTCATCCCATTGAAGATTTAATGACCAAACTTTTTGAAACAAAAGTTTCAGTTTGGTGGAGACTGGAGACAGCCAGCCAAGCGGATCGAATATCTTTGAAATGTCCGATAATAACGATCTTTTTGTGGATGGCGTCAATGATGCTGTGTCTATCTTCAACTGGAACTTGAATTGATCGTTCTGGGGATGCCACCGCAGTCCCAAAGTTTTGGTTGATTCTTGATGCCTGAATTTAAATGTTTGTTCCTTGTCTGATATTGCGTCATGGTTTATGTTGATGTTATTTGATGACCATTTTCGCAAATTAAAGCCACCAGATTTCAGCAAATTAATAAGGTCAGCCTTGAGTTGTTTGGCTTCCTTTTGACTGTGATGTCCAGCTAAAAGGTCATCCATGTAAAAACACTGTTCAAGTACAGCTGCTGCTGTTGGATACCTTGAACGTTCGTCTTCTGCTAGGCGTTTCAACGTCATCATGGCCAAGAATGGAGCTGCTTTGGTGCCATAGGTGACTGTTGTCAGCTCATACTCTTTTAACGGTTGGCTAGGTAAATCACGCCATACGATTTTCTGATATTGCAAGTCTTTTTCACTACAGAAGATCTGTCGGAACATTTTCTCGATGTCGGCTGTGATTGCATATGCATACTGTCTCCATCTCAGAATTAGGGTAAATAAATCCTGTTGTAGATTCGGACCGCTAAACATTAAATCATTTAGACTGTAGCCTGTCGATGTTTTTGCTGACGCATTAAATACCACCCGCAACGCAGTTGTAGCCGAGTCCGGGCGTAAAACGCAATGGTGAGGTAAAATGCAATCCGGCAAATTCTTCCGTGTACACTCGCGCATGTGACTCAGTTTGATGTATTCGTTGATGAATGTTTTGTAATCTTCGGTAATATTTTTGTTTCTAGAAAATTTTCCTTCTAGTTGATAAAATTGAGCTATGGCTCAATTCTTTTTCTTTGATGTCTGGCTTTAGTGGCAGTCTAACCACGTATCTGCCGTCATCCCGACGTACTGTTTCCGAATTATAGTGTTGCAGGCATTGATAGTCTTCAGAGGACATGTTAGTGTCGGGATCGGTAACATCTTCAATGTTCCAATACCTTTGTATGTCTTCTATATTGTTCATGATAACGTTGCATTGATAGGACTTTACATTGCCGCTTAAAATCCAGCCAAGTTGAGTCTGTTGTGCTATTGGTAGAGATGAATTTTCCTTGATAATGCCTGCCATGATTATTTCCGAGTAAACCTCTGCCCCCAGTAATAAATCGATTGGTCGACAAACGTTGAAATCTGGATCTGCTAGTTGGATGGTTTTAAGATATTCCCATGATGGTTTTGAAAAACTATGATTCGGCAAGTTGTTAATTAATTTCTTCATGACAACAGCTTCTGTTTGGAATGTGTAATTGGAGTGTAATGAGGATGCCACAAGACTGAGAACTCCCTTACAATTGGTTTGATTGTCACTGACTCCAACTATGACGCCTTTGCATGCGCGGCGAGGGAGTTTTAAGACTTGAGCTGCGTTCTCAGTAATGAGGGAGGCTTGAGAGCCTTGATCTATGAGAGCCCTCATTATGTGATATTCTCCATTAACCCCTTGTATACGGACAAGTGCTGTTGCTAGCAGGATTTCAATAATATTTTCCTTGGAAACATAATAATAATAATAATAGATAATAAAACGTTTATTTGGAACAAGTAAAGGGACACAAAATTACAATATGAAACGAAGATAGCTACAAAAGTTAAAAACTGTGGCGCAGCTATCAACGCCCAGGTACGCCCAATTTAAAAAAGTACAAAATAATTAAAATATGTAAAGGTTAAGTACTAATCTTACTAACTATGTGCCAGTGTGTAGTGGTCATTGGGAAGTTTGTGAGTAGTGAGTGTGCGTGAGGGTGAGGGGGGTGTTGTGTTTATGTTAATGACGAATGTATGTGTTATGTTACCACAAGTTTTTCTGTAGCTTCATAGGACAAGGATCGTAGTAATACAGACAGTTTTTTTTCTAACTGAAGTTGTTGTTAAAGGATAAATTTGTATGCTTCTATTTATATTATTGTAGAGTTTAGAGCTAATATAGTTAAAGTGGCGTCTTACTAATGCCAATCTGGAGAAAAATGTCTTGCATATTAAGTCGGAACGTCGCTTCTTAGAAAGGTAATGTGGGTCATACTTCGTGAGGTTATGCTTCTTAACAATAGTTTGAAGTATAAATAACTGTCTTACTGTGAGGACGTTGCAGAGCGAAAAAAGTTCAGATGTTGGGAATCTTGCAGGTTTCTTCGCCAGTACTTTTAGCACTGCTCTTTGTGCTCTCTCCAATCGTAGCATGGTAGACTTGTGGGTACCTCCCCATACTGTAATGCAATAACTAAGGACTGACTGGACGAGTGCAAGGTAGATTAATATTAGGCATGGGAAGCCAGCAACCGCTCTGAGTTTTTTAAAGACGTATATAAGTCTTCTTACACGGACCACCATTGACTCAACCTGTTTTTTCCACGTGAGACACTTGTCCACTAAGACGCCAAGATATTTAATGCTATCTGATCTTTCTATCTGGGCACAGTTACAGGGAATGGTGGTGGTGTAACACACGTGGGCCTTGATCTGAAATTATGTTGGTGGTTGTGTAAGAATTCCTGGTGTGAAAGGGATGAACTTTGTTTTTACGAGGTTGATTGTAAGTAAGTTTAAGGTTAACCAATTCATGACCAAGCTCAGAGCCGTCTCCGCCGTCTCACGAGTATCGGGCCAGTCCTTCCCATGCGTTATAAGAGCTGTGTCATCCGCGTAAGTAATAATTCTTGTATTTGGAAGCGATAGCTGACACAGCTCGTTTATATATATAAGAAAAAGAGTGGGCCCTAAGACGCTACCCTGGGGCACACCAAATGTCATATCTTCCGGTGTACTGGTAAAAGTTTCGACTTTCACAACCTGTTTCCGACCCGTCAAGTAGCTGCGAAAGATATCGAGGGCATTTCCTCGTATGCCAATGTGTTCCAGCTTGTCAATCAGTTTGGGGACAGATACAGTATCGAATGCCTTCGATAAATCTAAGAAGATGCCAATAACTTTTTGTTTATTATTTATTTGTTCAATTATAGAATTTGTAAGTTCTAAAGTAGCATCCTCGGTAGATTTTCCAACTCTGAAACCAAACTGATTGTCGGCCAAGATATTAAATTTAGTAAGGAACTTTACCAGTCTCGTGTTAATGACTTTTTCAAATATTTTTGAAAGGGTTGTGAGTACGGATATGGGCCTATAATTAGAAACGACGAACTTATCTCCTCCTTTAAATATGGGATGAACTATGGCAGTTTTAAAGACAACGGGAAAAGTTCCCAAACATAGGCATAAGTTAAAAATGTGAACAAGTATTGGGATAATAGCGTCTTTGATGGCCTTAATGACCGTGGGTGAGATTCCGTCATATCCAACAGCACATTTATCTTTAAGGTTCATTATGATGCTTTCAATTTCACCATCGTCCACATCATACAAAGCCATAGATTCTAAGGGTGGGGGCAAAGGGTTAACTGGGTCAGAAGGAGAAGATAAGGGAAATTTAGAAGCAAGATTGCTGCCTACGTTAGCAAAGTATTTGTTAATAATATTTAGAGAATGAAGAGGATCGTCGCCACACTTTAACAATTCGGAGGGAGAGGATTTACCCTTGTCCATATGGGATATTTGCTTAATAAGCTTCCAGGTTGCCTTCGGATTGTTTTTGGCCTTCTGAAATTGTGATCTCTCATAGTCGCATTTGAGTTTTTTTAGTAAATTATTACAAAAATTGCGATAGCGAAGAAACACAATTTTATGTGTATTATTTCCTGGGTGTTTTTTTACTGTTTTATTGAGCTTGTCTCTATGACGGATGCATCTCAGCAGGCCAGGTGTAATCCAAGGTTTGATGATGCGTTTCCTACTAGATATAACTGAGGAAGAGGTATGCCGAGTAATGGACGAAGACAGGATAGATACAAGGGTTTCAGCAGCAAGGTTAGGATCATTTATTTGGAGTATTTGTGAAAGGTCTGCTTTTTCTATGTCATCTTTAACTTTGGTTATGTCAACTCTTGTAATTAAACGTTCAGGTGCAGTTATTAACACGTTCGGATTACAGAATAAGAGAACCGGAGCATGGTCAGTTAGATCACAGTCTAAGACTAAGGTGGTGGCAGTATGTCTAGTTTTCAGTATGACGTGGTCAAGGCAATTAGCTAGTCTAGTGGGTAAGGCGTGTGCGGGGAGCATAGCATGTGATGCTGCAATATTTAGGTATTCGTCTGCATTTGAGTCCAAGCTGGCCGGGGCAATGTTTATGTTAAGATCTCCCACTAGAGCAATAGTATTAAATTTTCCTAATTTATTTAACAATATATCTAGACTACTGAAAAATGGAGTGAGGTCTTTATACGAAGGAGAACGATATAGAGCGATAACTGCAGCTTTGTCTGAGAATTTCAGTACCAAGCAATTTGCGTCGCTGAAAGGGGGAGTTTCTAAAGAGCACTGAAGATCATTTCTGACGTAGACAACAACTCCATCATTCTGGTTTGTGAACGAAGACGAGTAAATATTATAACCAGTTAGAGAAGGACAGCTTGGGCATTTGCTAAGCCAGCATTCAGATAGGATGATAAGGTCTAGTGTGTAATTTAGTCTTCCTAATAATAACAATAACTTGTCGAAATTACAATTGATGCTTCGGATGTTAACATGTAGGATTTTAAGGGTGCACTTCGGTTTGCGCAAATAATTACAGCTGGCTTCCGGGGAGCAGATAAAACAGTCCGATGTAGAAATTTTTTCAATTTCTGAATTAATTGCGTTTAGGTCATCCATTTTTGAAAGATTTAACAAAAAGTGATACAATATTTGGACGCTGAGTTGCGATAATTTTACCTTGTTTACAAAAAATAATAATAAAATATGCGACTAGATTGAATAATAGGCTATTTGAAGCGAAATAAGAAGTTAATTGCAGAAACTTGTAGTTTTTGTAATATAGTGTAATGGAGTGCGTGGGGGTGTATTTATATGTGTAAAGTAGTGAAATGGTCTGAATGGAATAGTTAGTAGTACAAATTACAATTAAAACTAAAGTAAATAACATTAAGTAATTCAAACAAAGATAGAACATGAGGGGTAAAAACCAGATAAAAGTTACGATTGACAATTTGAGGTATAGTCGCGCTTTAGGATGAACAATGTTTGAGAGGTCATTTTCGTTTTTAATTTCAAAATGTTTGCATCCCTCTTTCTCTCGCACGAAGATCTTGCCGTGCTTTATCCAGCAGAATTTAAAATTGTTCGATTTTGCTGCATCACGGGCCAGGAAAAATAGTCTCTTTTTTCTAGAAATTAGGTTTTCAGAGACAAAGATAGGCTTGGCAGGGCCACTGATTTTGAGGTGCTCCGTTGTTAACTTGTATCTGTCCCTGTTGTGTTTGCGGAACTTTTCTAAGAAATCATCTTTACGTAGGACCGTGGTAAAGTCAACTATGATAGTTTTGTTCGCAGGATCTTTCGTTTGAATACGATAAATATCTTTAATGTCGTAAGATTGGATTGGTAAGTTTATTAGATTGCCCGTGTCAGTTACAGTTTTGAGGAGAGAAGTCTTTGTTTCAGATTTTGAAACCGGAACGTTGCGTATTTCTAGGCAGGTTGATCTGGAGCTCTGTTCAAAATGTTCCAGTTTTGCCTCCAGGTTTTGGATGTAGGACAAGTTTTCTTTACGTTCCGTTTCCAAAAACTCAACTCGCGATGTTAATTCATTGAAGTTGGCAGCCATACTATCGACAGTGTCGCGAACCTGGTTTATCAAGGAACAGAGCTTATCGTACCTCTCCTCCTGCTGTTGTTTAAGTTCATGAAAAAGTTCCTTAATATCGGACATAAAGGTGGACAGTCTAATTTCCTCGTCATCATCTTGGCGTTTGCGCTTCACGTTTCGGAAGGATAAGGCAGCGGAAAGGTTATCGGTAGGCGAGTCCATGCTATTTAAGTTGAGGTTTGGTTCAGAAGAGCTGTGGGGTGTGAAGAGCGGAGGCTGCGGCGTGCTAAAAAGCGGCGTTGTAGGCTGCGCTGTTGGGGTAGGCGGCGGCGGCGAGCGTTCAAGAGGCATTTTATATTTATAATATGACTTCTTATTTCGAAGTACCAGGCGCTCAACGTTTGGTAAGAGGCTAAGACTCGCCGAGCTTGTGCTGAGTGCCACGCGGCTCAAGACAAAGTGGCCACTATCGACAGTTCGATATTAAACAGCTTTCCGTCAACTATAACTTGACCTACGTTTATCTGCTTCTTGCAAATATATCCGTCCTTGTCAGCGCTTCACCGAAAAGCAAACGCACACACATTTATAGCCGCAAAGTTCATTAATAAATCGCAGCTAATCCAGTGAAGTGATTTACGCTTGGAGGCGGGGTCATAAAGTAGTAACAACTAGGATTTTATGTGTGACTCACGCGTAGCGTACTTGTGGGTGACCGACGAATTACACGGCGCGGTGACCTCTTGTATGGTTATGCACTCCTATTTTTTTAGCGGAATTTATTTTAGATAGTTAAAATGATAAATTAATGAAATAATAATGTGGTGACTTTAAAACACGTCTGAACTGCTCAGAGGTCCGGAGGGGAGGGGGACATGCGTCACATTACTTCTTGTTGTGTCTTCACGTGACGTAGACGGTGACGTATCCATGTAACTGGACACCGCGTTTGTCTGTAGGGCATCGTGTAACACAGTGTTATGAGTTCCTTGACACACCCTGCATTTTGATTCAGAACGGCATGATTTATTTTTGTGATCCACCAGGCAATTTTTACACAAGTTAAACCTTTGGACTGTGTTTCTTTTCTCTTCTGACCCAGATTCCAAAAATGGTTTGCAGTAGAATAATCCGTGGCTGTCGACTTTGCGTGGGTAATACTGTGTCCTCATTACACAACTTTTTGCAGCGGAACTGCGTAAAAACGGTTTATTGAAATCGTTTTTATTATTGTTGTAATTATTAGATTTTGCTTGATTCTTTTTGTTGAATGAATGTTCAGAATCTTTGTTACTACTCGGAGATGACGACGATGATGACTTCGATGTATGGTGCTTGCGCCGTGTTGATTCCAGAGCAGTATATTTGTTCTCTAAAAATTTAAGAAAATCTGATAGAACAGGCAAGGCTCTAGGATTTTCTAATGATTGGGTGTATTCACTGAGTGTCTGTGTATCCAGATATCCTTGAATGATAAATGCACAACCGTTGGTCCCATGGCGGTTACGTCTATACCAAGATTTTTCAAGGCGTTCATGCATTCATTGATTGTGTCGAACATGTCCTTGATCTGTGTGTCAACTTGGGTTTGCATTGTAGGTATTGACAGCAGTATGTTCATATGCGAGGTAAAAACTAGCCTGTCATTGTTGTACCTATGATTCAAGATGTCCCAGCAGATTTGGTAATTTTCAGAACTGATATTGAGGTGTTGAATGATCCTTTCTGCTTCGCCTTTCAGTTTACTTTTTAATAACTGCATCTTCTGGGCACTTGGGATGGATTTATTGTTATGGACTGCTTCTTGGAATAAGTCCTTGAATGATATCCATTTGTGATAGTACCCTGAGAAGGTCGGGATATCAATTTTCGGTGTAAAACTTTCCCGATATGAAACAGAATACATCTTGCTATTGACTAACCTTTTGATGTCAACGTACAGTTGTTCGTACTTGCTATATTCCTGTTCATACTCCTCATCTTCCGAATACATTTCGCTGTCAATTTCCCAGTGCAGGGAATCGATGGTTGACCATTTTACTTGAGTGGTTCTGAGCACATCCTCGAATTCCCATTTTTCGGAGAGGCTCTCTACGTCCACGGTTTTGATTGCCCGTGATAAAGCTTTGAAGTTACTTTTCTGTTTGCGCAGCATTTCTTCTAATTTACTGGCGTTCCCCCGAGAGACAATCTTCTTGTATAATGATGTCGATTGACTCCCACTAGGCTTGATGTTCGGTTGATCTGGATCAACCGAAAATGTGTGTTTGCCGTCGCTCTTCCGCAGCTTCTTGGTTGCGAGTGTCTGACATACGAATTGATGAAGCGCTGGGCGACTTATCCCTCTTTTCCAAACTAGTAGGTGGTTTGTATTGTCGAATGATATCCTGAGCTTCATTGTAGATGATCATTGCCTTATTGTAGAAGTTTTCCGAAAAGTAGGTATAACCACGATCTTCACACTCACATAATGTGACATGATTCTCTTGAAACTCCCTCCAGTATGTATCCAGGGTTTGCAAACGTTTCTTGATGTTGGCCGGAGTTTTGCGCTCCGCAGAATCCTTCTTAAAATTCCGCAGTTGCTGCTCCATGGCTTGAATGATCTGATCTTGATTGACCAAAATGTCTTCCATGTCGGCGCTCATGATTGTAGTTATGTGATAAGTTTGCCGCTGTCAGCAGTTCGTGCTATTGCAATTTCTCTGCGATGGATAAACGGATCCACGTAAGAAACGTGATGGCACACAATCTGCTGAGACGGAGCAAACAGTCGTTGAGTTCCAGCAGACGGATGTTACTCTGTCCACAGGTCGTAGTTGCAGGAGCTACACTTCCGTGTCGATAGTTTATTCACACTGTCACGAACGCGAAGTACGGAGGCTCGAAGGACCAAAAAGATGTAGGGTCTTTACACCTTTCAATGATGATAGTTTTGAGTGATACGCAAGAGTACGTAATTATACACTTTATTGATTGATGATTAATTGAATGATAATGAGTGCACGCGAGTTGAGTGATATTCGTGTACTAAAGTATAGACCACTCGTAGCAAGTAAAGTGCTGACACAATGAGTTCAAATTTGTACGTGCTTACACTGTACAGTACTTAACCATTTCATAACAGTACTCAAAGCCAATTCAGCATTCATTGACGCCTCATTCCAACTGCGGCCGTGAACAATTAGAGCTGTGTCGTCTGCATATGTTACAATTTTACAGTTGGGGAGTGTCAAACGGCACAGCTCGTTCACGTATATTAAGAAGAGGCTAGGCCCAAGCACGCTACCCTGAGGAACACCAAAGGTGAGAAATTTCTTCGAACTAAGGTGATTTTCGATTTTTACATGCTGACCGCGCCCTCTCAAGTAACTTCTAAAGGTATCCAGGGCAACGCCCCGAATACCAAGCTTTGAGAGCAGTATGGGGACAGAGACAGTGTCAAAAGCCTTAGAGAGGTCTAAAAATATCGCTAGAGTTTTGCTTTTATTTTCAAGGTTATCAAGTATAGTATTTGTTAGTTCCAAAATCGCATCATCTGTGGCCTTGCCACTTCGGAAGCCAAATTGGTTACTAGCCAAGACGTTTTACTTTGAAAGAAACTTAATTAATCTAGCGTTAATGAGTTCATCTAGAATTTTTGAGAGAGTTGTTAGAACTGATATTGGTCTGTAATTTGTGACACTGTCCCTGCCACCAGATTTATAAATTGGATGGACAACCGCAGTCTTAAAGATGTCAGGAAAGACACCTAATAAAAGGCACAAATTAAAAATGTGAACTAGCACCGGAATGGTGGTAAACCTGGTTGCTTTTATGATTGAAGTAGGTATACCGTCAATTCCCGCGGCAAACTTGTCCTTTAGGCTAACAATAATGTTGTTTATCTCAGAGTCATCAGCGAGGTATAGAGCCATAGAGTGAGCCGGCTGCGAATTTGAGGAAGAGGAACACTTTGCGACTAATTTACTCGACATAGAATTTTTGAAGGGCCGCGGCTGAGGAATTTTGGAAGCTAAAAGTCTGCCTACTTTGGCGAGGTAGTCATTTACCTTGTCAACTGATTGGGAGGGATTATCACAGAGTTTAAATAGGTCAGAGGACGGTGTTTTGTTATGTTTTAAGTTAGCTAACTCAATTATTTCGTATGGCCCTTTGAATTTAGGACTTAATTTGTCATGTCTTCTGTGGTCTTGATTTACATAGACTATATCACCTATATTGAAAATCATATTATTTCTACGAGTACTATCGAATCGTTTTTTATACTTTTCTGCAGCCTCTTTAAGACGTCGCCTAGCTAAGTCCCGTTGAACGGAATCATTATCCTGTATTTCGTCAAGACGAGCCTGTATTGGAGGTATATTTCCGTTGCAACCAATTAATAACCTAGTTGGTGCAAAACCTATTGATTTTTGTATCGTAGTATTTAGAGACAGTTGTATTTTCCACAATTTTTCAACTTGGCCGTTGCTTCTTGGAGTACCCGTGGCTATCGGCCACGGCCATCGGCCATTGGCCATTGGCCATCGGTTGTTTCATAGCTAATAGTTTTATAGAATGTCACTTCACATAAAAATTTTCTAATAATTTCGTTTCATACAATAATCAATACGCAGAATACTTACTTTCAAGATTTTCAAATCATTGATTTTTGTTTCACATAACGTTTATTGTTAGAATAATAATATCATAGAATAACAAATCAAATATTCTTCATCCTTATATTTTTTATTTAATATAAAACGTATTTCCAGGAATGGGACTCTCAATTCTAACCAAACTTACTACGCGTGCGTGCAAGCAACTACGAAGGATGCAAGCAAGCATGCAGCGTACAAGTAAGTATGCAGCATGCAAGCAAGCATGCAGCGTGCAAGCATACATGCAGCGTGCAAGCAAGCATGCAGCGGGCAAACATGCAGCGGGCAAGCAAGCATGCAGCGTGCAAGCATGCAGCGGGCAAACATGCAGCGGGCAAGCAAGCATGCAGCGTGCAAGCAAGCATACAGCATGTAAACAAGCATGCATGCATCATGCAAGCGAGCATGCAACATGCAGCAGGCATAGTTTCTGTCACGGCTCCTGCGTTGCGGGGCTCCGGCGGTCCCACGCGAGCTTATCGTCGCAGATGGTATTCACGATCACCACCGCAGCTTCGGCTTACTGGCCGGCTGCGCCGGCCAGCCTCAGCCGCGGCGGCGGGCGTTAAAACCACCTGCTCCTCAGCTCGCGGGCCGCGTCGCCCCTCCACGCCTACGCAGATTTAAATTACACTCTAGGGGTAGGGCAGACAAGACTACGTGGAGTCGGTTTCGCAGCGATTCGTTTCTGTCATTAACTTTGGTAGCACAACATATTGACTTTTTCAGACAACATTTTTGTTTTTGTCTATTTATATCTATACATTTTCGTTGAAATAAATTCCATGGAAAAATACAACCAACAAACAAACAATATTCGTTAAAAAAGAATTCTACTTTTTTAATAAGTTTGTTAAACAAAAAACGGTGGTTAAAAATTCATTGAATTGTGTTTCTGTGAAATATTTTTCAATGATGTAAATAGTCTTTGAAACAATAATAGTCGAAATAAAAATACGAGAACCCAATATTATGTCAAACATTTTCTGGGAAACGAAATTCTATGAAATTTCTGTCTGCGAAACAAGGGGACACCGTGGCTATCATAATAATATGGTGATTTATTTACATCTAAGTAATGATCGTACGTGTTCAGAAGTAAAATTTGTGCCTCTATCAGTTACTATCATGGTAGGTGTACCGAACAAAGTTAAGTTTTCTTGCAAGATTGAGACTAATTCTTGACCGTTAAGCGTCCTAAGTGGTTTAAGTATACAATATTTGGTAAAGCCATCTACTATTATTAAAATATGTTTATAACCTTCGGAAGATACACTAAAAGGTCCTGTACAGTCTAAATGTAACGTGTGAAATGGTATAGTTTTTTCTATAGGGTGAAGGAGACCTTGTTTTGGCCCCGAGTGACCTTTATCCTCTACACACACTAAACAATGCTTTAAATATTTTTTTGTAAAAGCAGCAAGACTAGGAAACCAAAAGTTTTCGGATATTTTGTTAAGAGTTTTGTTATAACCAACGTGACAATTTTCGTCATAAAACAACCGCAATAAACTGAGTCTATAACCTTTTGGTATATAAAATTTAGGTGGATCCCCATCCTCATTCTTATAAAGCAACAAGCTATTTCTGATTATATATCGATTTGTATCTATATCACCGGTCCTAACCTTCTCTAAAAGGGTTTGTGTCTCAGGTTCGTTATTTTGTGCCGAGTGTAGCCAAGATGGTGGAGAATCTGGTTCAATAATTATATTAATTACCTCTGACGATTCTGCAGGTGTGATTACTGGATTACGACTGAGGTAATCGACGTGAGTAACAAATTTACCCTTTTTATATACAATATCAAACGTAAAATCTTGCATATACGTCCACCATCTTGCTACACGAGGAGAAATATCTCTTTTATTCATTGTCGATTTGATGGAATTACAATCCGTAACAATAGTAAAATTTAAAACTAACAAATAAATCCGGAATTGTTTAAGAGCATTAAAAATGGCTAACGTTTCTAACTCGTACGAGGGGTATTTAGATTCGGCTGGAGTTGTACGTTTGCTAAAATATGCTATGACGCGGCATTGGTTATCCTCTTTTTGTAAAAGTATGGCACCGTATCCAATGCTACTAGCATCTGTGTGCAATTCAGTTCCCAACTTTGGGTTAAATATATTCAATAGTGGTTTGGAAACTAAACATAAACCTTTTTCCAGTTTAACCCTAATCTCAAATATATTCTTTTTCACAAATTAATAAATGTTTGTCATAACCTTGTACTTACTTGTCGTTACTATTCAGTGGAAGAAACCTAAAGGATCTCTTTATCCTTGGAAGCAATCTTTTGGTCCTTTAATCTAGGACATTTGGAGCTATCGTGTCCCATAAAATTACAGTCAGTGCATTTGACTATCGGTTTAGGACATTTAAAACTAGGGTGACCGACACTCTGACAGTTAAACACCTAATTGACCCTCTCACCCCACTATTTTTATTTGAAGTCGTATTATCTGTATTCTTTGCAGAGTTATTACTTACTGATGTACTGCTAGGACGCTCATCACTACATAAATCTTTGTTAAAATCTGACTGATTTCTATTGTGGTACTTAATGGGTTTAAAGAATTCAAGTACGTCTTCTGGTTTATCGAATTTTGCTGCTTGAGCACCAACACGAACTCCCTTATCTTCAACCCCATAAAGTAAACAATCCACTGCTTGCTTTCCAAATATTTTACATCTGTTCAGTAAATTTATTTTCGCAAAATAATAGAGTTCATAAGATTCTCCAGAGCGTACCCGTCTATTATGCATATCTGTCAAAAGCTCCGCGTAATTTTCGGTTGCAGGAAATGATTCCTTTAACATCAACTTCCATTCAGGCCAAGTATGCTTAATAGAAGGCAGACCCTGGAACCATGTCTTAGCTAGTCCGGTGAGTTTAGGCAGGGCATAGTGAACCGTTTGTTTATCGTTCCAATTGTAAATGTCGGAACATTCATCGACTTTATCGAGCCACATATGAATAGTCTGCTCTTTCGACATTAGGTCGAAGTCGGAAATGACATTATTCAAAGTCGAACTCGAAAACGATTCACGATCTCTTGCTTTAAACTTAAGTAGTTTCAAGAAGAAATCCTCAAACAGGTCCGTAGTCATCAATTTAGGTTTCTTGCTGTCATGTGCCTGAGTTTCATCACTGGGCATGCGTTTCACAGGAGTGATTAAGGAACGGTACCGAGTTGAACTTTTATTGCCAGTGTTTGTCTGCTGACGATTGCTTGGGCCAGGCTCAGGCGTCTCAGAACGTCTGCGTGATCTGTTCCGTTCCGTTAATCTTTCCCGTTCTTTACGTACTTGGTTTTCAAGGTTTCTTAATTTTTCCCTCTCTCTGGGCAGCTCACGTTCCCGATCGAGCAGTGTTCGCGTGCTGCTTGTGCTTCGACTCCTCGGTTGATGACGCGTTGTGCTGCTGTGTCGACGATCACGAGCTGGACTGCGCCCCCGAGATCCTTGTGTTTGTTGTTGACCATCACCAGGGTTACTGCGAGTATGGCTTCGACTGCGCCTCTCAATCTCTTCTAAGTCTCGCTTTCGACTATGGGATACTTCGCAATATTTTCTTTGCCTTTCATTGCAAGATGGGTTGCTACTGCGTCGATAATCCACATTGCGCTCTTTGTCGCTCATTTTTCTGGAACTCAGAACATTTTGTTAATGTATCATGTAAAAGTCTTGCGAAAAGAAAACAATGTCACTGAATATTTTAACGTAGGTATTTCAATATAATTTTATAAATATTTACTAGTCCCAGTCTATTATTACATTATAAAAGAATATCATTTTTTTATTTTTTAATCTGTATTCATCATGCAAATTAATGATAATTTTATAAGAATTTTATCATATCTTGACTATAATTAAACTGGACTGTTATTTTAAACTCATATTTTTACATAATATCTATTAATTATAATATACATACGAAAAGTCGATACATCAACAAAAATAAATATTTTTCAAATAGGACTGTTGACTGCATCCGCTTCAATCGGCCAAATCGAAATTCAAAATAACAATAAGTAATGTTAAAAATAAAGAAAAAAAAAACAGAAGGACAAGAAACAAATGAGTGCTACATTATTTTAAACAAATACTTAAAACAGATAAACAGTACCTATGATCATAACGTGTTCTGTGCTACCAGTATGTCGAAAATTTGCTAAAATATAAATACATTGTAACCTACACCTAATCAAATTACATTCGGTTAGTCTTCGTGTAAATAGCAGTATTTGTAAATACATGCTAATATTCTGTCTGTAATGTTGCATTTGTCACTTGACTCAATAAATAACGAGTTAATAGCCTATAATAATAGTCCTAGACTTTGACAATTCTATTCCAAACCAACCATATAATCATATCTTATCCATTATCACACATAATTTGAATTAATATAGATACACTAGTATAGTACTCGATACCTCTGAGCACGAGAACGCGTCGAATCGAAGCAACTGCTCAATATGTAGTCCATTTCGCTCGATACATAAACGGGCACGTTTAATTAAATTGTCTTTTAATAACATTATATTTGTTAATAATAAAAAAAAAAATTATTATAACTTAAAAAAAATAAAATTTTATTACAATTCCTTCACTAATTAATCGAAAGGAACTTCGTTCCATCCGGGTGTCCCTTGACACCTCTCAAGTTTTTTCTTCGGCGCCACGTTGTATGACCAGCCTAGCTGCAGAGAGGTCTCTGCAACAAAAATCGTTTAGTGGCTGTGCTTTGAGGTTACCTGTCACATAGATACACGCTCTAGGGTGATCTTGGTCTGTGTTAGCTAGGATCTTACCGCCAAGATTGGAGAGTCCTTGGATGCGGCCGGCCCTGATCCATGGCTCTTGAATTAGGGCAATGGCCGTGTGTTGAACCTCCAACCACTTACGCAATTGAGCCGTCGCGGTTTGGCTGTGGTGGAGGTTTGCCTGAATGATTTTACAGGGTGACGAAGGGGACGCCATTGCTGGTTGATCCCTCCTCATCCCCCCCAAGCTGCAACCCGGCGAAAAGGTCCTCGTCGAGACCGTCACCCCCGTCGAGGCCGCACCCCTCCAGGTCCGAAGCAGAGGACAGAGAGTCGTCCGGCTCCTTACCCGGTTGAGAGGCGGCGGCCGCGTCGGCGGCGTCAGGAGCGACCGGTTCTGCTGTAGCAGTGGTGGCCGCGACTGCTGCCGGGTTGTGTGTGTCGGGAGTAGTCTCCCCTGTTGTTGGCGGCCGTTTCAGCTCGTCGCGGATAGATTCGGTGGCGGGGTCCCACCCCCGAGGGACTTCAGTAAACCTGCCGTTCCAACCCTGAAACCTCACGTACACCGCCCCGAATCCAATTGAGAGGCGGCGTCCGGCCTTCATCAGGGTCGGGATTTGGTCCTCGGGGATGCTAACCACCACGAACCAGGCCGCGGCCTGTTTGTCCGCGAAATGCAGCACCCACTTCTTTACATCGACCCAGGGGTTCTGGTACGAGAGAGCCCGTCCAATGTTCGTCGGGTCCTCGAAAACCCCCTGCTCGTCCGGGATTACTACACCACAGCGTGCTCGTGTCTGCAGTTCCGACTGGCTCTTGACAACAAGCGTAGCGCTGGTTGGGAGAGCCAAGCCGGAGACTGTGCGTTTCAGCCAGTTTAGTGTGTGATCGTTGCCACACCATAGCTTCAGGACTCCCTCGGCGAACAGTGGCTTCGCGTTGAAGGTTGGTCCTGGTGTATCTTGTATAGGGGAGCAGGCCTCGCTAATAATCTGCCTCTGGATGGCAGCGAGCACCTGGTCCGACGTCTCCTTGCCGATAATCCCCGTACGGTCGCAAGTGATCGCGACGTTCAGGGGAGTATCGGCAGCTTGAGCGTAGCTTTTCTTGGCGGCCCGTTTGGATTGATCAAGCCGCGGCCGCTTATGCTCCCCACGAGGCGAAATCGTCTCGTTGAGAGCTCGCTTGGCTACAGCCTGATCCTTCGAAACGGGCTGCTGTGTTTCTCCCGTTGCCGGAACTGAGTCAGCTTCACTGGCTGGTGGTTGGCTCGAACTTGGTCGACTAGCGTCGGCCCGCGCCTGTTTGCCGGCTGTGAAGCTGACTTGTTTGGAGGAAAGGGCCTTGCCTGTCTATCTATCTATCTATGTTAGGGGGGTTTGGTTTCCGCACTTAGTCCTTAAAATGGACCATTGTACGTGAGTCATTGTGGCCGATTACTCCAACCAGCCCACCTCCCTCCAGAAGCAGATCAGTCTTCCCAGTCTTCTCAGTGCGTCCGCAAGGGAGTTTGGCGTTCCAAGGGTCTCCCTGCGGATCTGGGTGACGCCAGTGCACTCAAGGAGTACATGCGCCACCGTTTCCTCCGCCTCCATGCAGGCCCTGCACAGAGGACTATCAGTGATACCTAGTGTGTGAAAGTGCTTATTCAATGAGCAGTGTCCGGTGATGGTCCCCGCCACCAGTCGCAGGCTTTCTCTGTCCAGGTGCAGAAGGCGCTTGGTCAGCTTCGTATCCAGGGATGGCATAGCCTCCTTGGACTGCCCTGGTGTCGAGGTCCACCATTTCTCCGCTTGTGTTTGTGTGTAATCTCTTAACCAACTTCTTAACTGATTGAACGGAATGGGCACAATGGGTTCGGGTCCGAAGGCTTTTGTGCTGGAACCCCTTCTGGCGAGTTCGTCGGCCGCATCGTTACCTAGTGAACCACTGTGTCCCTTAATCCATTGTAGTGTCACTGTATTGCGGTTTGGTACTGTAATGCGTTCCAGTGCATTATGACATTCTAGTATTAGTCTCGACGTGATCTGGTTTTTCTCTAAGGATTGAAGGACTGAGGCACTATCGGAGAGTATACGGATATGCGTATCCGTGACTTCCCTGGCCTCAATGGCGTGTGCTGCCTGGATGATGCCTACGCATTCTGCCTGGTAGACAGTGCTTAGCATTCCTAAGGGCCTAGATATTTTAATGTTTAGGTCTTCAGAGAAGACCCCGACTCCGGTACCGAGATTGGTTTTTGATCCATCGGTATAGATTCTTAGCTCATTTGGGCCTGAGTAGTCACACAGCTCCGCTGTGAGCTCTATGTTGTAGTGTTTCTGGAAACAGTGTATTTTCAGGGTTCTGTCGTTGGGTGATGCCATCATGGGCTGTCGTTTAATTGCTTCCTCTTTTATCCGTGTATGTTTGATTCGGGAGTCTTTGTTTAGGGTGCCGGATATGTCGAGCCTGAAAGCCGCTAGGGTCGCTTCCTCTCTCACGACGAGATTTAAGGGTGGCAGTCCCAGCATCGCCTGTAGCACGGCAGTGGGTGACGTTCTCATACTGCTGGTGATCGCTACGCAGGCTAATCTTTGTAGCTTCTCGAGCTCCTTCTGGGCTGTGCTCAGATTGGTCCTGGGCCACCAAACTAGAGAACCGTATGTGACAATTGGTCGGATGACTGTGGTGTATAGCCAGTAGGTGATTTTGGGGCTTATGCCCCAATTCCTGCCGAGCAGTCTTTTGCACTGCCATAGGGCTATGCTGGCTTTCGTGGTGATGTAGTCAGTGTGTTTTGCCCAGGTCAGCTGTTTGTCCAAATATATGCCCAGGTATTTGGATTCAGTCGATAGGCTTAACGTGATTCCAAAGAAGTGTGGTAACTGTAGGGTTGCCAACTTGGGGTGCGTGCAGAAAACCTCCTCGTGTGCCTGATTGCTGCTGGTTCCTTTCGAATACGTTCGGGGGAAAGAGCAGTGATCGGGCCGGTGCACCCTGGGTACAGTCAATAATCTATTATTGGCTGTAGCGAATTTCTGCGTGGGGGGGGGAGCTTCAGGCTCGTGGAGGTGGGGCCCAGTCTGGGCCGAAAAGGGGCGTTTTTTCACGTGTCCCTCTGATCTAAGCAGAGGACATGGTGGTGAAGCATGGGCGGCGCTCGTAGTGCACTTACCCTGCCTACGGGCTGGCAGCGGGAGAACCTTTCTCCCGACTGCACCCGTCGAAATCGTAATCCGTGAAGAGCTCACATCTTGTGACTTGGAACGGGACGAGAGTCTTGGCTTAACCGCCTGGGCCGCGAGGAAGAGAACCTCTATAATAAATTCCTCTAATACCAAGTTTTGGTGCGTGGCGAGGGTATGGATGGCTGAGGAGTAGTGTCACTTGCAACTTTGTAGTTGTAGGTGGCGCATCAGTCGTTAGCGCACCCCCAGCCAGGGGCCAGTGGGACCTCGGGGTTGGGAAACAAATTACACCACTTACCTAGGGACAGGGGGTTAACTAGGTGGACTTTTTATATCCCCCATACTCGTGGGAACAAAAATGGAATCAATAAATAAAAACAAAAACCAAGATGGTGAGGTGGATGTGGCGTCAGATTCTGACGTCGCATCGGAGAGGAAAACTAACGACCAAACGCATACACAAAGGACCGAAGCCATACGATTGGAGAAGAATGACGACCCGACGAGGGGTAACGTCAAATTTTGGACCAGGAAACGCACAGCTGGGCGGAATGAGTCTGGTTCCACCAGCGAGGACAGCCTGCCGGCTCCAAAAATACCGACAGGTAGGAGAGGACGCGGACGCACATCTGCGGGCTCGGCGGGGATGGCGACGCCTTCGCGGGATGCCAAAGGTCGCTTTCTTAAGCGACCGTTGGTCATCCCGACACCCAGACCCAGCGGCGAAAGTGGGGGAGACGCCTCCGATGGGTCGCGCATGTCACTTGTCTCGGATGGTTCCGAGCAAGTGATGTCCGGAGCACCATCGGAGGAGGGTCGGCCGCTCACAGTTGGCCGGAGCAGGGGCACGACACAGGTCAAGAGGGGCCAGTCAGCGGCAGAAAAAGCTGCTGCTGCTGCCGCTGCAAAGGAGGTGGCCGACATGACCGCATTGGAGCTAAAGTCGAGGCTCCAAGACGCCGTGGCAGCGAATAAAAGCGTCGCCAAGGCGTCCAAAGGGTTAAAGGGCACATGCCAAAAGGCCCTAAAGGATGCCTCGACGTTAATATTGGAGGCGACGGAGGTGTTGCTCGCGCGGACCTCCTCCGAGGAGACGGCCAGGCTGCAGGCGGAGAATACCCGTCTGTCAGCCCAGGTGGCACAGCTCCGTGAGGAGCAAGAGGAGATCCGCGCTGACGTAGAAAGTATGCGCCAGGAGAGGAGAGACGATACGGCTCCTTCTGGGCGGAAGGCCAGCGAAGCCGAGTCGGAATTGGCTCGCCTGTTCAAGAGGGAACTGGCAAGTCTCGGCGCTCGCTTCGCTGTGCTGGAGGGTCGAATCTTGCGACCGCCATTGGCTGCAGACAAGAGGCAGACGACTGTGCAAGAGTCTCCAGCGCCGTCATTTGCAACCGTGGCTGCTGGTCCAAGCACGTCGGCCCCGTCTGACCAGCGGACTCCACCGCCAGCTCCAGTGGTGACGAAGAAAGGGAAGGGCAAGGGGAAGAGGAAGACATCTGCCCCTCAGCCCGCCCCTACCCCTGCCGAGACCTCACAGGCTCCCACTGCTGCCGATCCTAGAGAGGGTGAATGGCAGAGTGCCGGAGCCAAAAAAGCAGCCAAGAAAAGAAAGAGAAAGGCCAGGAAGGCGGCCAAACAGCAAAAAAGGGCAACTGAAAAGGCTAAGGCCAGGCTCCGTATCCCTCGATCAACGGCTGTAGTTATTACGCTGCAGCCGGAGGCCCAACAGAGGGGCATCACATACGCCGGAGTTTTGGCCAAAGCCAAATCAGAAATTAATCTCGGCGAGTTGGGCATCGCGGGCATTCGGTGCAAAGCTACAGCGACCGGTGCCCGCATGCTTGAAGTGGCTGGAGCCACCAGCGGCCCCCTAGCGGATGCCCTCGCCGAAAGACTGAGGGCGTCCTTGGAAAGTGAAGGAGTGAAAGTGTCCAGGCCCACCAAAAGCGCTGAACTGCGCATCTCGGGTCTGGACGACTCAGTCACTACCGAGGAGCTGGTGGCAGCCGTCGCGAGGGTAGGAACTTGCCCCCCTGAACAGGTGAGGTCCGGTGCCATCAGCACGGACTTCGCCGGTTTGGGGGCAGCTATTATAAGCTGTCCCGTAGCGACGGCAAAGAAACTCGCCGAGGGCGGCCGCCTGCTGGTAGGATGGGTGTCGGCGCGGGTCAAACTCCTGGAGCCCCGCCCCATGAGGTGCTACCGATGTCTTATGGACGGGCACGTCGGTGTACGGTGCACCTCTGGGGTGGATCGTAGCGGTCATTGTTTCCGCTGCGGTCAACCCGGTCACAAGGCCGCATCTTGTGAGGCTGAGCCGCACTGTACCCTGTGCGCGGCGGCTGGCAAGCCAGCGGAGCACCGGATGGGCGCGAGATCCTGCGCCGCGCCCAAACAAAAGAAGGGGTCGGGTAAACCGGCTGCAAAAGCGCCTATGGCCCAATCAAGGCCGGGCCAGGATGAAGAGGAGGGGGGGAGTATGGATTGTCAATAACGGCTTCATATCTCCGCCTCCTCCAGGCGGACATCAACCACTGCGCCAGGGCTCAAGACTTGCTACTCCAGAGCATGGCGCAGTGGTCGATCAACATCGCCGCGGTCGCCGAGCCGTACTATGTGCCACCCAGGGACGACTGGGTGGACGACTTATCGTGGCCCTCATTTTGCGGGCCGCCACAGATTCCCCCTCTTTTGAAGGCGTCACACGTGGACGGGGATTCGTGGCGGCCCGTTTAGGAGAAATGGTGGTCGCAGGAGTTTACTCCTCACCTAACGGGACTCTCGCCGACTTTGAGGGATTACTCGGGGATTTGGGCGTCGTCGTCGCACGTTGCCGTCCTCTGCCCGTGCTCGTCCTTGGGGACTTCAACGCCAAATCTGTGGCTTGGGGTTCCCTGACGTCAACTGCACGGGGAGAAGTTCTGGAAGACTGGGCCATTGAAACCGGCCTAGTCCTCCTCAACCGAGGTTCGGTTCACACGTGCGTGCGTCAGCGGGGCGGTTCAATAGTAGACATCTCGTTTGCTAGCCCTGCTGTAGCGCGACGTGTCAGGGGATGGCGCGTAATGGCGGGGGTGGAGACGCTATCGGATCACCGATACATTCGTTTCGATGTCTCCCCCCCAGCCTCAGCTGGTCGCACCGCCCCAGGAGGGGGCGGTCCGCGTTGGGCTTTAAAACGCCTCAATAGGGAAGCTCTCTTGGAGGCTTCTATCGTCCAGGCCTGGGTATCTATGCCGGTCAGGCCTGTCGACATCGACGAGGAAGCCGAGTGGTTCCGGGAGGCGCTTACGCAGATTTGCGATGCGGCGATGCCACGCGTCAGCAGTATACCTGCCAAACGCCAGGTGTACTGGTGGTCTCAGGACATAGCGCATCTGCGCGCCGCGTGCAGTGCGGCTAGACGCCAGTACGCCAGGCACCGCAGGAGGCGTCGCCGTACCCAGCTTGGGGCGGCCAGAGAGGCGGAACTGTACGAGGAGTACAAGGCGGCGAAGAGGGTCCTTCAATCGGCCATTGCATCTGCGAAAATTAGGGCCCGAGAGGAGCTGCTGTCGACTCTGGACCGCGATCCGTGGGGGCGTCCATACCGTATGGTACGGGGCAAACTTCGCCCGTGGGCGCCTCCCTTGTCACAGAGTCTCCGACCGCAGCTCCTGGAAGATGTGATGTGCTCCTTGTTTCCATTACGACCGGAGCACACGCCGCCTCCGATGGTTCCACCCTCGGCGTTGCCCGACGCGGATAACGACGACGACGACGACGACATACCCGAGTTGACCCCGGTAGAAATGAGAGCGGTGGTACTACGGCTTCAGGCCAAAAACACCGCCCCAGGACCCGACGGCATCCCTGGCCGTGCATGGGTCCTGGCCTTGCAGGCTCTCGGGCCCCGACTGGTGGGGCTCTTCAGCGCATGTCTGGAGCGGGGCCAGTTTCCACGCCAGTGGAAGACAGGAAAACTGGTCCTGCTGAGGAAGGCGGGGCGCCCTGCGGATACGCCGTCCGCATACCGGCCCATCGTGCTGTTGGACGAGGTGGGAAAACTGTTCGAAAGGATCATTTCGGACCGCCTCGTCCAGCACCTTTCTGGAGTGGGGCCGGATCTGGCGGACAGCCAATTTGGCTTTCGCCGTGGGCGCTCCACAATCGATGCCATCATGCGCGTGAGAGCCCTGGCGGAGGATGCAGTTTCTCGGGGTGAGGTGGTGCTGGCGGTGTCACTCGACATCGCCAACGCATTCAACACTATGCCCTGGAGTTGTATTAGGGAGGCACTCGTCTATCACGGAGTGCCGAACTACCTCCGCCGCATCATTTGGGCCTACTTGACGGATAGGGCCGTCATCTACCGGGGTCGGGATGGCTGGGGTCGGCGAGAGATGTCGTGCGGTGTTCCACAGGGTTCCGTTTTAGGACCGCCCCTGTGGAATATCGGTTACGACTGGGTGCTGCGTGGTGTGCTTCTCCGCGGCGTCGGTGTCATATGTTACGCCGACGACACGCTCGTTGTAGCACGCGGGAAGACGCACCAGCAGGCGACGATTTTGGCAACCGCTGGGGTTGCGCAGGTCGTGGGAAGGATCCGGCAATTGGGCCTAGAGGTGGCCCTCAACAAGTCCGAGGCCCTGTTCTTTCATGGGCCACGGCGTGGACCACCTCCGGGCTCTCATATCGTGGTAGGAGGCGTCCGCATCGGCGTCCGCATCGGCGTCGAGTCGACGATGAAGTACCTAGGACTCGTCCTCGACGGCCGATGGAACTTTGGGCAGCACTTTCATCGGCTGGCACCCAAACTCATGGGTGCGGCGGGTGCGCTAGCCCGTTTGCTGCCCAATTTAGGTGGACCAAACGCCTCCTGCCAGAGGCTCTATATGGGGATTGTGCGGTCTATTGCGCTCTACGGGGCGCCAGTATGGGCGGAGAACCTGGCGGCCCGCAATATTGCAGTGCTGCGACGTCCGCAGCGAGCGATGGCCGTCAGAGTGGTTCGGGGATACCGCACGATCTCCTTTGAGGCAGCGAGCCTCCTTGCCGGATCTCCGCCGTGGGATCTCGAAGCGAGAGCCCTCGCTTCACTCTACGACTGGAGCGGGGAAGCGCGGGAGCGGGGCATACGACCAGTGCCGCGAGAGTACGCGCGGCGCCGGTCCGAACTCCGAGTAATTCTAACGGCGGAATGGGAGGGACGACTTCTCAACCCCAGCGCAGGGCATGCCGTAATTTCGGCGGTAAGGCCCATCATGGAGGATTGGTTAGGGCGCCGACACGGCGCCCTTACGTTCCGGCTGACGCAGATACTGACCGGACATGGCTGTTTCGGGAAGTATCTGTGTCGCATAGGCCGCGAACAATCGCCCGGTTGTCACCACTGCGGAGATTGCCTGGAGGACACGGCGCAGCACACGCTGGCTGAGTGCCCAGCTTGGGCAGAGCAGCGCCGTGAACTCTCCGCAGCAGTAGGTGACCTCTCGCTCCCGAACATCGTTCTTTTGATGGTCCGGAGCGAGAGTGCGTGGGAGGCTGTCGCCTCTTTTTGCGAGCATGTCATGCACGCAAAAGAGGCGGCAGAGAGGGTGAGGGAAGCAACTGCCTCGCTTCCCTCCAGGAGAAGACGCACTGGGCGCCGGAGGGCGCTTAATGACCTCCGGCCTCCATGAGTTGCCGGCCTGCGGGTGGTCGACTTAGGGGCAGTCCACCACCCGACCAGATGCAGGCCCGTGTAGGCGGCGCGCCGTGTTCTGCGCGCGCCACACTAGAGTATTCGGCGGCGCTCAGACCGCCGAGGTCGACGGGATCCGCCATGTAAGCGGATCATAGCCTGGCGGGGGCGCGGTGCATGCGCGAGCGAATCCCGTACCCCCGCCCATAGGTCAGTCGAGGAACACCGTGGTGGTTTTAGCCGGTAGGAGTCCGGCACACCCTCCCGTCTTCCCCAGACGGGGGACAGTCCATGAGGATTTCCCCACGTAAAAAAAAAAAAAAAAAAAAAAAAAAAAGGGTTGCCAACTTCCTTTTCTTTGTGAAAAGGACAAGTTCAGTTTTAGTAGGGTTCACTGCTAATTTATACTCCTTGCACCAGTCCTCTACTATCTTCAAGGCTTGGCGCATAAGGTTGCATAGTGTGTTTTCATGTGTGCCGTTTATTATAATGGTTATATCATCAGCGTAGCCCACTGTGAAATATCCCCTGTCATTTAGGCGCCTTATGAGGCTATCTACTACGAGATTCCATAAGAGTGGTGAGAGCACGCCTCCTTGCGGGCATCCCTTCGCCACAATGGCTCTTGTGGTATCATTCACCGTGACTTGTACGGCCCTCAGTCTGAGCATGTTGGTGATCCATCCTCGCAGGGTCGAGTCCACGCCGTGTTCCTCGAGAGCTGCGTTGATGCTATGGAATATGGTTTTGTCAAAAGCGCCTTCTATGTCAATAAAAGCCGCTAATGAGGAACATTTGTGGTCTACCGCACATTCGATCTTGGAGATCACACTGTGCAGTGCTGATTCCGTTGATTTCCCTGTGGAGTAGGCGTGTTGTTGCTTGTGTAGTGGCAGCCTCCGAAGAGGTCCGTCCCGGATGTGTCGGTCACAGAGTCTGTCAAGGGTTTTCAGTAGGAATGATGTCAGGCTTATTGGCCTGTACGCTTTGGGTTGTGTGTAGTCCTTTTTGCCTGGTTTAGGGATGAAGATAACCTTCACCTCTCGCCATGCAAATGGTACGTAGTTGTGTGCTAGGCAGGCACGATAGATTAAGACCAGCCGCGATGTAAGGAGATCAACTCCCCATTGCAGTAGAGCTGGGAAGATCTCGTCTAGGCCTGCCGATTTATAGGGTTTGAAGGTTTTAATTGCCCACCTTATTCGGTCTTCTGTTACTATGGTACTGGCTCTATACCAGTCCTGGTTGTTTGGCGTATGTGTTGGTTCACTTGCCCATGTCCCGTCCTCGGAGAGGCTGCAGTCCAGGAAGTGAGTTTCTAGTAGAACTTTACTTGTTTCAAGTCCTGTTTTCGTGTATGTGTTATCTGGGTTTTTCAGCGACCCGAGGGTGCGATTATGGTCAGTGGCTAGGATTTTTCTCACACGCGCGGCCTCAATGTGTGATTCAATATTCTCGCAGAATTTCCTCCAGGCTGCTCTGCTGGCAGCTCTGATTTGTTTTTTGAATGTGTATTGGGTTTCTTTGTATAGCTCCCAGTCCTCGGGTAGTCTGGAATTTTTGGCTTTGTTAAATTGTTTGCGTACCGCTAGCCTGAGCTTGCCTAGTTCCGCATTCCACCAAGAGTTTCCCTTACCCTTGGCGTTCGGATCTTTTAGTTTGCAGCAGGTGTGGTAGGCTTCAATAATATATTCTGAGAGCTTTGTTACGGTGTCCTCAAGTTGTTTGGAATTCTTTATGCCTAAAGGTGTTTGGTCCCTGGCTAGTAAGGAGGCCAGGAGTCGTTTGTAGCCAGGTACATTGGTTCGGCGCGGGTTGCGCCTTGGTTCGGGTTTTTTTGTGTTGGCTAATAGTGAGAAGCGAATCCTTCTGTGATCAGAACAGGAGGGTTCGTTGGATACATGCCAGTTTGAGATAAGATTTGCCGCACTTTCTGAGGCAAGGGTTAAGTCAATAATTGTTTGTCCGCGGGCTGTGACCCAAGTGGGTTCTGAGCCATGGTTTATAATATTAAGGTTAGTTGAGAAAAGATACGTGCATAATACCTCGCCCCTGGAGTTGGCTTTATTGCAGCCCCAAAGTGGGTGATGAGCGTTTGAGTCCGTGCAAATGACCAGGCTCAGGTTGGCATCTTCGCAGTGCTTCACCAAGTCGGTCATCTCTTTAGGTGGGCAGTCTTCGTGTTCGCCTGGCATATATACCGATGCTAAGACTATGTCGGGTGCTTCGTTATTAGTGTGGAGCCTGACGGCTGTTAGATCTCTGGAACAGAATTGCGTGAGTGTTGTGGTAGGTACATCTTTGGGTATATAGGCACAGGTTCGTGGTTTGTCTGTGCTCTGTGTCAAGAATTAGCTTACCTCCGATGTTACTGAGACCGCATATTCTATTGTTTCTGATCCACGGCTCTTGGATCAGTGCGATGGTTCGGGGCTGTACCTCCAGCGCCCTGCGCAAGCAAGCCGTGGCAGTCTGGCTATGCTGGAGGTTTGTTTGTATGACGTGGAAGGAACTGGACGCGATCGACAACGGCAATGGGGTGAAGTTAGGAGGAGTCCGATCCATCGGAAAGTTCCCCCCCGTCCTCCAACCCATGCCGGCCGTCGCCGGGCGACGAGGCGAGCAGTTGCTCCGTCCACCCAGGTGATGTGGGTGGCGCACTCACTGCCTTCGTATCGGCCATCGCCGCTCTGGCCATCTCGTCCTCCAGTTCCTCCATTGTCACCTCGTGCTTCGTCGGTGTCTCTTCTGTCGGTGCCGTGCTTGGGGTCGCAGTCTGGGTTGAGGGTTGGGTGTTGGGGTAGAAGCGGACGTATATTGAACCAAGTAGGTACGATACACGTCGCTCCCGCCCCAAGACCTTTTCGACCTCGTCCGGTGGGATACCCAGGGTCAGGTAGGTCCCATGGTTATCACCACCGACCGATGTCGCCCTGTAGAGCGTCCATCTCCCGATGTTGTACCATGTGTTCTGACGGCTCAGCACACTCTGGAGCCGCGCTATGTCTCCGTTGTACCTGGGTACGAAGAGCGCAGCGCGGACACGGGTCGGCACCTCGGACTGCCTCATGACTGTCAGAGTGGCGTCCGTGTTGGGCAGTCTTATCTTGGGCACGTTCTGGGTTAGCCAGGTCAGGGCGTTTTCGTCCTCGCACCACATCTGGACGGTGCCGTCCGCTATCCGTGGATAGCCTCGGAAGGCCGGGAGTGGTTTTGAGGGGTCGGCGTCCATGACGAGGTCTTCGAGGCTGAGCTTTATGTGCTCAACCTCGTCCGTGTTCATGTCTCGGGTTGGAGGCGAGAGACAAATCGCTACGGCGAGCCGCGCAGGAATGTCCTGAGTGGCCCGTGCGTAAGTTCTTTGTCCCCCTTGAGCGGTCTGGACCTTTACACGCTTGGCATCTCCCTGGAGCGTGCTCGGTGAAGCCGTGTCATCCGGTCGTTCCCTCTTTGCCGCTCCCTGGCCACTTGGTCCGGGTTGCGGTTCTGAGGGGCACGACGGGATGTGCTGTGCCGCGGGCGCCTTGTGCAAAAATCCAGATCGCTTGCCTCGTTTTTTTGTGTGTTGGTGTTGTGCTGTGTCAGTACTGTTCCGGTTACTGGTCCCGCATGGCCCCGGCATGGACAGTGACGTTTTGCGCTGGGTTTCCCCTTCGCGTACTGGTCCCTGCCCATGTGTTTCCGCGTCCGGTCGCTTTTCGCGCTGGGTGTCCCCTTCGCGTACTTGCGGCTGGTCGCGTACTCCCTTACAGTCAACCGTTTTTGCATCGCGCTGGCTATTGCCTTCGCGGATTTTGCGCAAACGGTTGCTGAGACTCTTCTCTCTGCTCCGGATTTTTCCGCGCTTACCTTTGAAGTCAGAGCCACCAGATCCAGCTTCCTTTCCCGTCCCGTGTTCTGTGTTAATGTCCCTAAGCCTCGCTTCGATCTTCTCGCGCTGTAATGCCAGCGCGCGGAGTTCGCCTTCGAGGCTAGAGATTCGTGCATTGTCAGTGTCGTTGTCAGGGTTGTTGGTGATACTGTTCCTGACGATGCTCTGTTGCCAGGCCGTCGTGGAAGGTGCAGTATGCTTCAGGGTAGTAGGCGCGGGAGTCGCAGCCGTTAGTGTGTCCGTAGGCGCGGTAATCGCAGCCGTAGTTGTACCAGGTGGCGCGTGAGACGCAGCCGGTATAGTGGGCGCTAAAGCAGCCTGCCGCGCAGAAGGCGCGGCATTTAATAGTAGAGTTGGGCCCCCCCCCAGATTACGAAAGGGGCAGACCGACGAATCGGTGTGGGATTCCCCGGCATTGCCGGGACCCACCTGGGGAAAATTTTCCTTTTTCTGCGACATGATTGGGTTTTGTGGTGGGCTTTTTTGGAAGTGAGGTTACCCCTCCTCATGGACCGAAGGGAAAAATGGGGAAAGGGAAGGAGGGGATTGGGTTAATGGAAAAGTTGAGTGGGCAAAGGCGCTAACCAGCGAGATAACCTCCGAGCGAGCGATTGGCGTCCGAGAAGCAGCAAACGAACAAAACGGGTCAAGCGAACCTAGCAGGCGGAGTTCACAATCCCGGGGCATGATTATACCAAGAGACTGCGAGCCCCGACTGCAAATTCGCTCAACCGTCCGCTGCCCTCAAACGACCACCACCCACCCAGAGCCACTCACCAGCCGACACCTCCACCAACTCAACCCCTCAATTGGATATAGGATCACAGGAAAGGGGGATTGGGTTACCCTAGGCCTGGGATTTGGCGTTCGGGAACTTCTCTTGTCCGGGGCCACACTAGGCACACCGGAGGTGTGATCGACCTCGTCAATCCGGAGGTCGGTCCCACATCCGGTGCTAGGCTATCCGCAACCCGCCATCCCGCTCGGTTGCATGAGAAGAAGTGCCCGGCGGTCCAAGTCTATCCCACACGGTGGGTACATATCCCACCCTGTTGAATAGGCCCCGATCGCCCCGAGTTGCCTTGCCTGTCTTTATGGCTAAATGTCGAGCCAGGCGCCGCTCCTTCTTCGTCTGTCCCCTCCTCTTATCCTGCTCTGAATGAGCTGGTGGACCTGAAGGGTCTGTGCAAGGGCGACGGGCTTGTTGAGTATATTTACCTTTGCCCTTGCGTTTTTGCACCTGCCAACCGCTAGCGATAGCGTCGGCAGTGCTAGTCGTCCCTGGTTGGTCAGGGGCAGCGATCGGGGCTTGAAGAGCCCCAGTGGGAGGAGGATGTGTAAGTGTAACCTCGGTATCGGATTTACCCGATGCCGGGGCTTGTGTACTGTGGCTAGGGCTGGCACCAGTTTTACCCGGCGACGCAGCCTTTGCCTGTTTTGAAAGGCCGGTACTGGTCCTAATCAGCGCCGTTGCCTTTTGTTTAAGGGACTTAGTTTTGGTCTTAGCCGCGGTTTTCGCCACGGCCGGACCGACACCCGCGCTAGCGCCAGTTGCTTTCGCTACCGAAACGCCAGGGGCGACAGAAGTGCTAGAAGCACTCTGTTGAGGAGTTTTGTTGGCTTTCACCAACTCCACTCCTGAAGGTGGTTTTATACTAGGCCGGAAGTTGTCCATAGTATGTGTGAAAAATAATTCATCTCTCTGGCTCCCACCCTCCATGGAGCCCGCAACTGGGAACGTCGCACTTTAAAGAAGTTTGATCGTTAGGACTACCAGAGAGATATAGGGGCGCAAGGCTGGCTTACAGTGCGACATCGGGTGCTCGATCGGGTTGGCGTCATGAGGCGAATTGGCCTACCCCAGACGAGCTGATCAACCCTCACTTACACCGTCAGCATGACCTTTACCTACCGCTGCAGCCGTCCAAGGACGACCACAGCGGACCTCATGCACCTCGCCTGTGGCCCTCTGACGGGACACAATGGCCATTTCCCTACCCCTGGCTAGAGGGTAAGGCCACCGTTTTGCCTGAAATCCAGACCAAAGGGGGCGTGTTGCCTCACGGACACATAACCACCAGCGCCGATCGGCTCAACCCCCCAGGACTCCTTCATCCCTGCACACGGCGCTCAACTGCGCAGGTCCTAGCGCAGGTGACTACTTGCCCCTACTCGCCAACACTCTTGGGGCGAGCTCGCGGCCACCCACAAGTCACAAGGGGCCGCGATTAATGGGCTATATATAAAACTATACTATAAAATAAACCTTACATAGATATATGATATACATCATTTATATATGAAAGCGCTCGGTGTTTTTGGAACGAAGTTCCTTATCGCGCGTTGTGAAAGGGGGCTAGACGGAAAAAATTCTTACGAAAAGTTGTCACGACACTTTTTTGCTATTTTTATTACTTCACAAACGCAGACAATTCGAACAGAAAAATTGAATCGTTGGAACTGTCAAAATAGAGTTCATTATTAGTTGAATGGCGGCTTTTCTATGAAAATATTGGAGCGAATTAAAACCTTATTTTTACACATTAACCGTGAAATTCGGTTGCACATAGCTCCTATTGTCCGGTCGGGCACCAGCCTATACGTTTCTCAGAATAATTTTATCATACCTAGTTTGGTAAAATTTCAATTTTTAACCGTTTACGTTTACAAAATAAAGTCCGAATTCGCTTTTCGTAGAATATGTTTATGTATTTAAAGGCGGCGCGGCGAACTCTTTGAACTAGGTACCTACGGCGATATGTTTAGTACCTAAGTTTATTCGCTCAAATAGTGGCGGTACCTACCTCAATGACATCGGAATTATCATTGCGTGATAATTCCGATGATAACGACCTACGAGATAAGTCCACCTTTCACTGTGAGACTGTGTGGATTGTGAAAACGAGTGTAAATTTTAAGTCGATAATTAAGCCATAGAATACGTAGGTTAGGTAGGTAGGTAGTTACTGTACCTACTTCTGTGTTTTGTTTAGTAGGTACCTATTGAAAGTTTGGGTTTGGTAATCATGAGCTTTCTATCGGTCGCGGTCGTCAGTAGGTAACCACTGCACCTTATCGCTCTAGGTCACAGAGTACTTTTCTCTAGGTTTTACTAGCGACAATAATAATTTTTTTTATTTGATTAAAATGTTTTGGTTTAAATTAAGCCAGTGGGAGCTTAGGTGGGTACCTAGGTAGGTAGTGGCACTTACTTTTATCATTGGCGAATTATTTGTAGTTGTAAGTAGGTAAGTGAGTAGGTACTCTTTTGCTAGAAAAAGAAAGGCAGGCAGGCGTAGGTACCTATAGGTGCTATAGGTAACCTATTTAAACAAATTAGAGCTATTCACAAACACAGTTTTAATCAACTTTGGCTTAATTAAAAAACTTACCTATTAGGTATAAAATTTACACTTCCCTGTATCGAAGCAACTGCTCAATATGGAGTCCATTTCGCTCGATACATAAACGGGCACGTTTAATTAAATTGTCTTTTAATTACATTATATTTGTTAATAATAATAAAAATATTATTATAACTTAAAAAAAATAAAATTTTATTACAATTCCTTCACTAATTAATCGAAAGGAACTTCGTTCCATCCGGGTGTCCCTTGACACCTCTCAAGTTTTTTTTTGAGCCTATTTTCCTAATGAACTAGACCCAGTAACAGGGCTGGCAACCTCGAGAAGGCTAGTCCGCCGAACTTGCCTTGGGGATCTTTGCGACCAACGTGTCACTCTCCCCCAAGACCAACGCCCCCCTATCACCTCTGAAGGAGATGATAGGGTAGGCCTGCATCTATGCTAACATGTTAAGCATGCCGTACGGGAACCGTTAAAGCATAGACCCAGACCCGCCCCCCATTTAAATGACTTAAATTTACATTTTGAAAAATTATGGTTTGGTTTACCGCAATGAATGCATTTTAATAATGATGACTCACAATCCTGTTTCTTCTCAGTCTTTTTAAATGTGTTGTGGGAACTTTTATTCGTCTTGGCATGTCCGTACTGACTTACTTGATGTACTTCCTGCACCTCCTTTAAAGCCATTTCCTTATTCAATGCTACATCTACTAAAAATGTCACAGACTTGGAAACATCTTGTTCACATAATTTTTCCTGGATTGGTCCTGGACGTAGACTCGTAACGAATTTATCCTTAACACGTTCTTCTAATGTATTCGAAAAATTGCATACCGCAGCAAATTCTCTAACACGAGCATACCATTTGGCTATACTCTCCCCTTCCAATTGTTGTAATTTTTCGAATTGAATTATTTTTCTAAAATGCGAAATTCTTTTCTCAAACCTTAGTTTTAACAAATTCTGCAGCTCCACATATGACAACTCCTTGGGCATCTTCGGATGACACATATTCTTTAGAATTTTATATAGGTACATCCTCGTGAAGACTTATTAATAATATTGAGCATCTTTTTTCAGTTTTAGTTTCATTCGCTTCAAAATACTGCTCAATCCTTTCCAAAAAACACAAGATATCGCCATCTTCATCTTGTTTGAAACTTTTGAAAGCGTCTATACGAAAATCGTTGGCCATGTTTCAGCCTTAAAAATGTACCATAAATGCTTTGCAATTCTTGTTTATCCTCGTCGCCATTTGATGACATGTGTATACGCCTTGTATAACAATATTGTTCAATTAAAACACTTGAATAACCAAAAATATGTTTTATTATTAGTTTTTAAACATTCCGACATTTTTCTTAGCGGGCGGACGGCAAAATGGAGAGAGTTCCAATTGTGTTGCCAGTATTTATAATGTTTTTTTACCATCACAATATACTACAATATACAACGCCTTACGCGTACAGTACAACAATGCCTTCAGGATAATGTTGGGTTTGCCTCGATACTGTAGTGCGTCTGATATGTTTGCGCGTATGCGAACAGATGATTTCTACGCTATCTTGCGCAAGAGAGTCGCCTCAGTTATGAGCAGAGTTAGAAAGGGCCCCAATATTATCTTGAAGGCACTGAGTGATAAAGTCGATAGTCCTTTCCTTGGACATTGGGTACATACACATAAGTATGTACGGTCTATGTTGTAAGGATGGTCGGGGTGAGGTTGTGTTCGCAGTTTTGCCCAATATTATTTTTGTATATTATATTTTAAATCTTACTAACATAGTTTTATAAGTGCCTGTATTGTAACTAACCAAAATATGGATGTACCTTGTCCGAAATAAATATATTGAATTGAATTGAATATCTCATCATTTAAGGTTAACTGAAACAATAATAGTAAAAAGTTGCCTAAAATAATAACATTTTGAGATCTCTTAGCATTATCAGTAATATTAAATTGTATATTCAGGGTTACTGATAAGGTTGGCAATCCAAAACGCCCCCTCATTCCCGTAACCGATTGCCGTCATATTTCTAGTAACCCAGTACCTATGAAATGTTTTCATTACCTACCAACCTAGCGAAGTCTCATCCATTCCGATACAATGTGTCCTGTTCGGGTTTTCCTGTCAGACAACGAACAATGGCTACTTGGCTAACATGCTTGGACTAGTAAAATCAAACAAAACGTAACTTGATAAAACATATATGTCGTTTCATTCGCCTATTTAATCATAGCTAAGTACGGCCTTTAATATATTTTTAAAAGGTAGGAGAATCGAGTAATTATGAAATATGTTTTTTAAGGTTATGTTTATATATAATTAATCTGTAGCATTTAGGTTTTCTTCTCTAAGATAAAAAATGTGTACGCTAGAAAGTCTACGCGTGGCCAATATCGGAACACGGTTGCCAACTTAGGGGTTTTGCCCCCAACTTTAGGGGCTAGAAGTGTTAAAAGGGACATTTTTAGGGGCTGGAATTTTTTGAGAGTTTTTTAGGGCCACTTTAAATGAGATGGAGTTCCGTTTATGGCAACAAAAATGACATCGATTCGAAATGGCATCAACTGCAAAACAAAACGTAGACACCATGTTTCGAGTTCTTTCGCTGCTTTCTATGGAGAAGTATTATACCGATTGCAATGCTGGTCTGCAAATCTGCAAACGATTTAAAAAAAAAAATATTTCAAAATTTGCTTTGTCATTATTGACAATGCCTCTATTTAAGCGTGCCTTTTCTGTAGTGACAATCGAAAATAAAATGAGGAACAGCTTATTCGTTAAAATGGTACAGAGTATCATGATGGTACGATTTTCCTTAAATCGGGATTATGGATCGTGTGTAAAATTTTAACCCATTGTTGATATGATAAAGAACTTCAAACGAACGAAAACGAGGAACGGGATGATGATTAGTGATGTTCAAATCCGCTATAAACTGTAGATGTTGCGCTTGAATATGAATTGCTTGCTGGCGGGATGAATCTGGGAAGGGCCGGTAACCGTTCAGGCGAAATGAAAGCTTCTTCGGAGTGTTACTTCTTCTTTATTATAATACTGCTGGATTCGGAATATCGAACCACCTTTTTTTTTTTTTTTTTTTTTTCGGATTGGCATCTCGCAGGTCAACCTAGGAGGTTGTCGGCTGCTTAACCGGACTTTCCTGTGGTGCCTTAAAAATTATTATTTTTAGGGCCTCCAGCCAGGGCAAGAAGCTTACAAACTAAGCGACTACACGCTAAGGGCACCCCCTGTGGGGTACGAGCCTCGGCTTAGGGCGTCGCTGGGAGAGGACAGCAAAGGGACAGGCTGGATCGGATTTCCATTATTTAGGGACGAATTTAAAACTACAGGCTCAGCGGCGCGGGCTGGCACGAGCAAGGGTCGGGAAGGGGACGTACGGGGTCGTCGCGGCGGGCCTCGGCGGCGAGGACGGAATGACGGCGGTCTGTGTCTGTGTTTCTTAACTGTACTGGTGGCTTTATTGCTCTCCTGGAGGAGAGTAATAGCATCGTCAGGGTCGGTCAGAGTATGTCTCGGTCGTCGAGTCTTACTAATACGGGAGGGAGTGTACCGGGCGGCCGATACGATTAACGGGTTAGAGTGCTTCTCAGCAGTGTCGAAGAAGCGCTTGGCGGAGCGTTTCATGAACTGCTGGATGGTAGGTATTTTTAGATCGAGATGGAGGTTCTCGTTGCGAAGGTAAAAAGGGGCTCCTGTGATTCTTCGCAAGAAACGGTTATGGAGGGTCTGCATCCTATGGAGACGGTATGGTTTCGCGTGTGCGAATACAGCACAGGCGTACGTCATGATGGGACGAATGCACGCCGTGTAAATGCGCAATTTGCACTTGAGTGACAATTTGCTGCGTGCATTCAACATGAAGTAGAGCCTACCGAGAGCGAAAGCGGCGCGCGAACGCACCGTCTTTATGTGCTCTCCGAAAGTAAGATGGTGGTCCATAATCACACCTAGGTATTTGGCTTGCTTCTCCCAAGGGATAGGCTTACCGAACATGGTTATCGGACTGGGCAGAGAGGGGGACGAACGTGGTTTGGAAAAGAGTACTGCCTGACTCTTGATGGGGTTTACCTCGATTCTCCATTTCCGGAAATAAGCGCTTAAGGCTTTTGCCGCGGATTGGAGGGTACGAGCTATGCAGTCTGGGTTGCGACCCGAGTAATAGATGGCCGTGTCGTCAGCGAATAGAGCCAACTGGGCCTTTTTATCTTTGGGGATGTCGCTGGTGAACAGCGTGAAAATGAGGGGGGATACTACGGAGCCCTGAGGGACGCCAGCGCGTATCGGGTGGGATGAAGAGAGCGCACCCTCGATGCGATAGCGAAAGGTGCGATTCGACAAAAAGTCACGCAAGATGAGCACGAGACGATCTGGCACTCCGAGTTGGTAAAGCTTGTATAGTAAGCCGTTGTGCCAGACTTTGTCGAATGCTTTCGCTATGTCAAAGAAGAGCGCACCCGTCATCAAGCCACGCTGAAAACCAGCGCTTATGTGCTCGACGATGCGGTGGACTTGTTGAACGCAGCTGTGTTCGGTTCGAAAGCCAAACTGCTCGTTGGGAATGAGACTCTTTGCTTCGACAAAGTCTTTGAGCCGCTTATAAAAAAGCCTCTCGTAGATTTTGCCTAGAACATTGAGTAGACTAATGGGACGGTAACTGGTGGGATCAGACTTGGGTTTGCCTGGTTTCGGAATGCCAATAACGGTGGCCTCTTTCCATGCCTGAGGAAAAATGTTGTTGCTTAGAGCGCCATTGAAGATGGCGGTCATTAGCATTATGAGATGGGCGGGGAGGAGTTTGAACACCTTATTGGTGATACCGTCAGAGCCGGGGGCTTTCCGGGGTTTGAGCCTCTTGATAATATCGTGCACTTCGTCGGGAGTGACAGGAGGCAGAGGATAATCAGGGTCTTCAACGGGTGGGAGAGAGGCTCTACGTTCGACTTCGGCGTCGACCTCAGAAAGGTGAGCTTCGTCTACTGGTTGAGAGCTGGGGGTGCATTGAGACTCTAGGCTGTCGGCTAGACATACAGCCTTTTCATCGTTGTCGAAGGCGACGCTACTGTCGGAACGAATGAGAGGGGGCATGGAGGCCTCGTTAGAAGAACGGAGCTTCCTCTGGAGTTCCCAGAAGGCTAGGTGGGTGGGCTCCAGTTCGCTAAGTGTCTTGTCCCAGCGGCTGGAGCGCAGCTCCTCGATGCGTTTCTTTACAGCACGCTGTAAAGAGCGCATGTGAGCCTTGTTCGCATCGCAGGGGAAGGCACTGTACGCACGGACGGCCGCGTTCTTCTCGGTCAACAGATCACGCACATCGTCAGGCAGTTTCCAGCGATGATCGCTCATCGCCGGAACCTCCCTTGAACAATCGTTCAAGACGGATTGTACATGATTTGTGAACGAGTCGATCGCGCCCGTCGTGTCTGCGACTGTCACCAAGTGGTCGGGGATAGCGTCCAAGTGAGGCGACGTGGTGGATTGTAGGCTTTCGCTTACTTTCCTCCAGTCGGTAATAATTTGGGTCGGAGGGGGCTGGCTAGGGTCAGAGGGACCTGAACGGGGAGCTAGTTCTAATATCACTGGACGATGGTCGGAATTAAGCTCGTGTAGCGTCTCTATAGATTGCAAACGGAGGTTCACATTCTTGAGCAGCGCTATATCGAGGATGTCGGGAAGATGGTTGGGATCGTGGGGGAAATGAGTGGGAGTCATCGGGGCGATGACGTCGAAGTTCAGTTGAGAACAGAGGTTAAACACGATCCTACCTCTGGAAGAGGTCCTGTTACTATTCCAGGAGGGATGTTTGGCATTGAGATCGCCCGCCAATAAGACGGAGTCACCCAGGCCAAGAAGAGCAGAAAGGTCATCCTTGAGGAGGATAGGATCATCCTCCGATGGTGATGGAGGGACGTATGCTGATATAATAGTTAACGGCTGATGACCGGTCATGCCGAGCCGACAGACAGAGACCTCGAGGCGAGCGAGGGGAGGAGGGTCCATAGGAATGCAGTACAGAGCCTTTCTATAGTATATTAGGGTACCGCCCTTGTGACAACGAGACCTATCATTGCGAACTATACGGTAGTTGGCAATATTCGGGTCACGATGATGGGGCTTAAGAAAGGTCTCCTGTATGAGGAGGATATCAAGTTGATGGTCGCGGAGGTAATTGGCGATCTCATCACGTTGGTTAGTAATGCCATTGGCGTTAAAGAATCCTAACTTAAGGGATCGGGGTTTATTAGTACACGGCCTTTCCTTATCCATTGGATTAGTAAGGGTAAAGTTTATCTAGGGCTTGCGTAATCTCCGGATACGTTTTGAACACCTTAAGGATGTCGCTAATATTTGCTTTGCACGCGAGTATATCCCTAGCCATAGCTTCAGCAGCGGGGTTGCGGTAAATTTGGTAGGCGAGGTTGATGACTTCGCCTATCCTCTCGGTAGGGAGAGATGCAGGTACGCGGGAGGCTGAGGGCGCGGTTGAAACGGCGGGGGCGGCCTTAGATGGGGCGAGGGCGGCCTTAGGAGCGGCGGCGGCGGCTTTAGGAGCGGCGGGGGCGACCTTAGGTATGGGGGGCGTGGTCGCGGAGGCTAGGTTCGGCGCGGGGACTGGTGAATCCTTCAGCGCTGGCATGGGCAGAGATTGGGAGGGCCTCAATGTAGGGAACGCTCTCTGATGATTCAGCGAGTTCCATGGGGAGGGCCTCTGAGGGCTGAGACGCTCGGGCATCTCTGAGGAGGGAATCTTAACAGAGGGGCTTTCCCTTTGTTGACGAGCGTTCGCACGCTTGGTCAACTTGGGAGAAGAGGATTTTTGGGCTTTGGGGCAGCCGCGGTAATTGGCGGGGTGACCTGATTGGCCGCATAGCACACAGCTGGGAGGTTCTGTGCACAGATTGCGGTCTTTCGGAAGGGGACAGTCAGCAGTTGCGTGCTCACCCAGACACTTGACGCATCTAGGGGTCGCGTAGCAATTGCGTTGGGCGTGACCATAAAGTTGGCAGCGGTGACACTGTCCAACCGTATCGGATTTATAAGGCCTCTCGATCGAGATGCCCGACAAGTGACATACCGACTTTACTTTAAAGATCGGATGGTGGCCGTCAGTGTGATCGCACACGACAAGAACAGAGTCATATGCAATCGCACCCCTAGCTTTGTGCAGACGATGCACAGCGGATACGGGGACATTTTGCGACTGAAGGTCGGCGAGAATCTCTTCCGTTGAGATTTCTTTGGGGACGCGTCGGATTACCACACGGGTGGGTTTGTCATCGGGCAGGGAATAAGTGTGGAACGAAATGTTCCTCACTTTTAACAAGGATGTAAGTTCCCTGTGGTCGTTCACCGTGGGAACTTGAACTTTGATACCCTGTTGGGTCGAGCGCGCGTTTGTGTATTTGATCTTACGATCGTTACACAATTTGGACACGTCGGTCCACTTCGCCTTGTCCTGGATGAACAGGGGAGGCGGGGCTTCTTTTTGAAACTGAAGGATTGGGGGCAGCAGTGGACAAGGGACTAGTGGGACGGCTGCCCTCTGGACGAGAGGTAGCTGAGACGGGGGGGCCGAAACCGAGGGGGGGGGGGGGCGGCTACGGCTTTCTTGGCCTTGGTAGCCTGAGAGGGACTCTTAGACTCTTACCCTTCTTTCTCTTGCCTCCCGGACCGACAACTTGGTAGTCGTCGTCCGAGGACGCGGAGGCAGAGTGGGCTTCCTCAGAGTCGGAGTGAGATGGCTCAGAGACAGGGACAGAAGTATCCATTGTTTCTGAAAAACATGGCGACGCAGAGCGCAGCTGCGTGGGAACAATAGCCGCGGGAACAATTGTCGCGGGAACAATGGGCTCGGAAACAATAGGTGTTTCCGCGTACGGGCTTGTTGTCTTAATTGACAATAGGGACGGAATTTGCGGTGGCATAGAGGATGCTGCCACAGGTGTGCCTTCGTTGGCGTTATCGGGGGAAAAGGAGCTATCAAATATGTCACTGAAGTCAGCGACGCTAGCTTCGGCTGCTTTACGGGACGCGGACGAGTTCTCTAGCCATATGTCTAGATCGGCATGGAACTTGGCGCTTGGCCATAAGCGGGCCTTGACGTACGCTAATATTTCAGCGTCCGACATGGTCGGAGGGAAAGCTAAGTTGGGGAGGGAATTTTGGGAGATTTAACTCTCAGGGAAGCCTAAATTAAACCTAACACCTAACTCTAACTCCCCGGGTGGAGTGGCCCGGGGATGTGTAACCCTCCCTGTCGGGTGTAGACAGGGAGGTGAGTACCTATTGGTGAGCCCTAAGCTTGTAAACCCGTCGCCAGTGTTATTGTGCGAACGGGGCCCTAGCCAGTCTAGTGCGAAGGGTGTAGACACGCCCAACCGACACTAGGTGTGTGGCTGTGAAAGGAAACCAGAGACTAGGTTCGACTAGGAGACCCCCCAAGGCCGAAACACTAGCTCCCGACTCCAATTGACTGCCTCGCCCTGAAGGGGTTTGGCGGGTGTGATTGGGGCAACACCCACTCGGCTTCGTTGGCACCGTAAGGTGTCCACCGAGTACCACGAAACTGTGGTTTTGCCCTGAAGGGGCCTAGTGAAGCTACACGACAGACTCTGTTTATAGAAATAGGAATTTCAGCCGTCGCCTTGAAAAAGGCAACTTTCGAACAGTTGATTGCAGTCGGCTGACTACAGGAATCGTTGCGGCGGGCGCAGCGAGAGCAGGTGACGAGCGTAGCGGCGACACGTCCGTGCGCGGCGAGCGTCGAGCGAAGAGTGTGATCGAACCACCTTTTTTTTTTTTTTTTTCTGAATGGCATCTCGCAGTTCAACCTGAGGGTTGGTTACTGCTTAACCGGACAATCCTGTGGTGCCTTAAAAGTGACTTTTAGGGCCTCCAGCCAGGGCATCGAACCACCGAAATTGACCTCCTTATAATATAGGCTGCTCTGACCAATCACAGCCCTGCAAATTTGCGCTCGACACTAATATTTTGCACATGGCACCATTGTCGCCGTTTGTATGGGGAAACTATTTTAGCCAATTTCTGGTGGTAAAATATACCTTATAATGTTACAAACATTTTCAGCGCATGGGTATTAGCTTACTCTAGCTAATTACAAAAAACCCTATCACAATATCTAGATTTTAACCCTTAAAAATAGCAAAAAACCCTTGGCGGTCCTCGTTACGGTAAGGTTTCTCAGTAGTTAAACTTATGTGCCACATGGTACATGTGGCGCCGCCAAGTGTGTGGAAATAAAATCACAGGAAATTCTCACTTTATTTGTAGGTACATATAAAAACTTAGTAAATCCTAGATTTTCATAACTACCATTCTATTTTATTTTATTAAACCCTTAAACTTCTAGGTAAATAAATTACAAAACAAAACTAGCACTTTATTCGATATTTGCCTTAACTACTAACAAGTTTATTCACTTAACTTCTTACAGATCAGCCTCTGAAAACTTATTTTAATACATATTCACTTTAAAGTTATAAAAATGCAACTACACCTTATTTACTTTATTGTTTCAGCACATATAGCTTAACAGAATTACATGTAATTGCTAGCGCCCTACTTTAATATTCAAACAAAACGTATTTCACTTAGTTATTGCACGATTATTAATGTACACACTACTTACATGCATTACGAAACATATTCACTTAGTAATTTCATGGTTAAAGCTAACACTATTTTACCTTAATAAAACATAGCCACTTAGTACTTTCACTGCTCATAACTAACACTATTTTCTCGTTATCGAAACACTTTAGCAATTTCACTTAAAGTTCATAGTTCGTCGCTAACATTCTCCCCCGCGGTGCGCAGCACATCATCTCCTTGCAGCGACGATGACACAGGAACCAGCACGATGACACGACGCGTGGGCCGGCGCAGCACTCCTCCCGTCGTCCGCACGTCCAGTACTCTGGTTCTGCCGTCTGGACCGGGGTACACCTTGACGACTTCTCCGCGGGGCCATGAGTTTCGTGGTAGTGTGGCGTCCACGATCAGTACGATGTCTCCCTCTCGTGGGTCACTGCTTTCCCGCCCCTTGGTGGCTCTTGGCATCAGGAGGGGCAGGTACTCTTTGACCCATCTTCCCCAGAAGTGGTCTGCTAGCCTTTGGGTAGTCCGCCAGCTAGCCTTCCCGATTAACTCTGTGTCGTTGAATTCTCCCGGCGCCATCGCTCCGCATGATCTCCCCAGAAGGAAATGGTTAGGCGTCAGGCTCTCGTCGTCTTCGGGGTCCATACTGAGAGGAGTGAGAGGTCTGGAGTTTATTGTGTGTTCGACCTCAGTCATCAATGTATGGAGGACTTCTTCAGAAGGGCTTCTTTCATTGAGTACCGCTGCCAGAGCGGTCTTGACTGTTCGCACGAGTCTCTCCCAGGCGCCCCCCATGTTTGGGCTTCCCGGGGGAATAAACTTCCACTTGATGCCCCTTTCTTGCGCGGTTTCTTGTAGTTCCTTGCTTGCCCCAACGAAGTTAGTTCCATTGTCGCTGAACATAACTTTCGGGGTCCCTCTTCTGGCCGCCATCCGCCTCAATGCCATTATCATGGAGCTGGCGCTGAGTGAGGGTGCCAGCTCGAGGTGAATTGCCCTGGTGGTGAGGCAAGTGAATAACGCCCCCCAGCGCTTCTCGACTCTCCGCCCTACGGTGACTTGCATGGGCCCGAAATAGTCTACGGCCGTGCAAGAAAACGGGAACTGGTGATGTTGCAACCTCTCGCTTGGTAGGCCATTGGAGGCACTTCCGGTAGCCTCTTCTTTGTCTTGCACCACTGACAGCTGTGTGCGACCGCCTTTAAGGTCGCTCTTAGGCCCAGAATCCAGTACTTCTGGCGAATCTCGTTCATAACCGTAGTTGTGCTCCCGTGAAGGAACTTTCTGTGGTAATGCTGTATGATGAGGCGCGCGATTCTTTGTTTCCCATCCAGGACGATAGGATTCATTTTTCTTCTTTCTTCGTCACGAAACTTCATCGTTCTGCTTCTTAACTTGATCAAACCATCACTTCCTACGTAGACGTCTATCTTCTTGAGTCGACTAGTGCTTTCTAATGGTTTTTCTGCCTTCAAACTTTTGATGTCCGTCGCGAAGCTGTCTTCTTGACTCATCTTCATTAGTAACTGTTCTGCTTTCCTTATGTGCTCTTCCTCTAAGGGCAGGTACCGACGTTTTTCCCCCTCTTTGCTGGCCGGCCGCGTGGTGATCCGGGCCTTCTCCTTCCGGGTCCTTCTTTGAGGTTTCCATGGCCCGTCCTTCTGGCGAACGGCGGCGTTGGTTGCTTTACGGGTCTTCTTCAATAAGAGGCATGCGAAAGCAACCACTCTGGCCGTAGCGCGCAGTAGTCGCTCCCAGTTTGAGAACCTCTCTGGATCTAGTAAGACCTCTTCCTTCGCCCTTATCGCTGTCACCCTTTGTTTGCTCTTTTCCTCCAGCATGTCACCCTCTGGCTTGAAATCGTGGGTTGGCCACGCTTCTTCTGGCTGACGGAGAAACGCCGGCCCTTGGAACCACCTGGCGTCATGACCGAACTCGGCTGGGGTTCCCCTTGTGGCGTCATCCGCTGGGTTCTGCTTTGTAGGTACCCATCTCCAATCTTCGGGCTTAGTTCTTTCTTCAATCTCCGCCAGTCGTAAATAAACCATAATATACCTAGCCATATAATTGAGACATCTTATAAACCTCCTTTCTTTTCTTTTATATTTATGTTTTTACTTGATAAAATGAAACGTAACCACGTAACCAACGTTTAGACAGGGCCCCAATTTTTTTTTCACATCGGGGCCCCTGTTCACTTTTCTACCTACGCCACTGAATTGTATAGTCAAGAGCTTGTGGAGCTTCACACATTGGACTTTGTACCGTTCTTAGAGCCCCTTCACACTAGCGGTTGTCCAGCCTACGTTGTCGAGCCTACGCTGGACTTCCACCACGCATACGTTCGATACCGCTGCGCATAATAATATGTTCATCGAACGCCTACGCTGGACAAACGCTAGTGTGAAGGGGCCCATAGTACAAGCGCCGCCCGTAGGGGTAAGACACGCACTTCCAGTAAGGCTTCATGTGCTTTTGACTGTATTTAAAATTCATGCTATTCCCATTCTCCATCAACTTGCCCCCCTCTGGGCCATCGGCTGGCGACGCCCTTGTAACTAGGTACATATAAAATCAATTTAGGGGGATTCAGAAAAAAAATTGGGGGAAAATTTTCATAAGGTTGGTTAACACTGTATCGGAATCGGAATTATTCATGATCTGTCACTTAAGAAGTTAAGATGCATACCTATTTATTTATTTGAACGTGATTTGAAATAAGTAGGTACTTCGAACTAACAAGCAACAACCTTAGTCGCGTGCAGGCAAACTAACTCATCTGCCACTCACTCTACGAGTCTATGTTCTACATAATATGTGATATTGTGATAGAGTTGGGATATTTTTATTCCTATGTAACTGGGTATCTTACATCAGCATTTTATTTGATTTCTCAAAAACAGCTCTACTTACATAATTCTCTCTACTTGCAAAACGACAAATAAAAACACACATTAAATTATACATTTCTTTTAATATAATTCTCCTATAAATATTTCATCAAGGAATGCAGCAGGAGCAGCTATATTTTGTTTATGTCAAAGTCAAAGTCAAAGTCAAATCATTTATTTCAATTAGACCATTAAAAAGGCACTTTTGAACGTCATAATAAAAAAATATAAAGTTGATTCTAGTTGCCCATTCCAAAAGGTAGCTTCGTATGGAGAAGAATGGGCAAGAAACTCCATACTCACTCTTTTAAAAAAAATGTGTACAATATTTTGCATTTACAGTTTTCAGTTATATAACTATACGTGAATACGATGGACCTTGCATAAAAACACTATATTGAAGTATGTACAAAGTATTACAAGATAAAGAATGACAGCTAAGTTGTATACCTACATAGATACATAGTGTTCACATATTATTATTTACAATTATTGTAAAAGTAGACAACCACTCCATACATTTCAACAAACTATGAACCTATGAACCAGTGTGTGACCCAAAGCAAGAATTAAATATAATGTATATACTAAGTATAAATTAAGTAGTTTAATTAGCAATCCGTTTGATTTTGTCTAGACTGTAGATTGTCCTATGGAGCCCGGACCAGCATGTTTCCAAGCATTCTTATCATGGATATAATCCTCTAAACTGTAATATGCTTGTTTACAGAGTGTACTTTTAATATATGTTTTAAATTTTCTTTCATTTAGTTGCAATATATCACTAGGAATTTTGTTATAACACTTAACACAGAACCCCATAAAAGATTTATGAACTTTAGACAATCTAAAATATGGATGTCTGGCCCATCTAAGATACCAAACTATGGTTTTAAATATGCTACTAAACCAATTACTCCCCGAATGTATGTATTCAGTAAATTCCTGAATTTTTCTTTGGTCAATCCAAGCCAGTATTGAAACAGATGATCATCTATTTTTAAAGGATCATTAAAATCATTAATGTTGGTACTGTTTGAAATTAATAAAAGATAACATATGTTCTACTTGTTCCACAGTGAACATTGCATTACTATTTTCTGAATTGTACAAAGTGTTCCAGATATTGCTCATTAAATGGTCAGTACAGACCCTGGCATGTACAGGCAAGTAAAAATGATGGTCAACTATTATTTTTATGCGCAAATCGTCTGAAATCCGATGTAGCTCCCGATTGGTACAATTTTGAAATATACACCGTGCAGCAGTATTGGGAGCTCGTCTGTAGTTTTGAAGTCTGATAGTTACACCTTGTGCATGAACATTTTGCGTAACCACTGATGGCACATCAGGAATCCATTCGGATGAAGATGACGATACACTGGGATTGAGTTCTCGTATATCTTCGTAGTCAGTTATTTCCGACTGCTCAATTGCTGAAGATTGTTGTTCAGGTGTCACAATATTATGCTCTACCTCAGACTCTTCGTATACCCCACTTGCTGGAGGTAACACTACTGATTCCCTCTCTGATTGGTCTACCTGCATACGCAGAGCAGTCCTTCTTGCTTTCATCCAGCATGAATGACAAACTCTGTCTCTTGTAGTAAGCTAAAATAAAAAAAAAGAATTTTGAGTTGTCAACATTAACATAAAACCAAATAAGCTTAAATAACCAAGATAAATGATTAACAGTTGGTTGGTTAGTATACAAAATAATAATAATAATAGTTATTTATTTGCACATACATTTTACACACAGTAACATTATATAAGCAAATAACAACGGGTATAATTGTACAAACGGTGGTGTGTATCAGAATGGCTGGTTGCCTGTGGCTTTGGTCTATGAGAGTTGATTAGAAAATTGCTACATAATTGCTTATATTTGCTACATTTAATAAATAATTGCTACATACTATATATATTTAGAAATAACATTTTTTTTTTGTACAAACATCCTGACGTTTGGTTGGCTGGTCGCCTCCTAGTTTAAAGCCAAGCATGCAGAGTTTCCCGAAATGTATTGCGTCAATAATTGCTACATATTTGCTTCATTTATCTAATTTAGTTGTATCTTCAAACATATGTTAAATAAAGGATGTAGCAATTATTTTAAGTATCCCAAGGAAAAGTGCCTGATAAAACAATAAAAGCAAATAGTTGCAGTGTGTCTTCAGTCAACGGTATTGCTACTTTAGGTTCCTCCTCTGAGATGATCATTACAACAAATACCTACAGACAAATAATATAGCTGAAATATTAGTAATAAGTGTCTGACTTACTTCTTGTGATTCAATTGAATTCATTATGATGGTAGCAATTATTTGTTGCAGTCCCGAGGGATTGCTGCGGAATATTTGGTCAGCCTTTCTTCGAAGGATTGAACGTCCACACATAAGGCATACTTTGGAGTGACCCACTACTTGAGTATGACTACTTTCAGGAACCTGGTTGTCATTCCTTGATATTTCTCCATGGATAATTTGATTAACCCTCATCATTATAACATCTAAACAGGCCTGGCAGATGTTATCATGTTCCGTAATCTGTGAAATAAAATAATTGCTTATGAACTCATTCCAAATAACAATTTCATTCATTGTTATAACACCAAAACTTCGATAAGTAGGATGAATTGAAATGAAATCAATATGTAACGGTAGTTTTTATAGTAAGTTAACGAGTTTTAAATACCACATTGCATACACTGATTGTATACTGAAATAAAATTATGGTAAGTAATTTTAGACTGAAATCTGTTGTGCTCAAGTCAAACTCAAAAACAAAATAACAAAAAACTTACGATACGAGGAGAAATTCTTTCAGCAATAAAAGAAATCACTCTTGTGGTTTGCTCTTGGACAATGTGACGCGCAATGCGATTTACACATAATCCGCAGTTAACACACTTGCGTGAAGACATTTCCAATATCAGATCCAAAACGAGATGCAATTCCAAGTAAAATAAAAGAATCCCAAGTCAACACAACACAGTCTGCACTGCACAGAAAAAACTGTAATTTTTTTACTTGTCAAACATAGGGAGGGACGTAATCAATCGATTTAGGACAGTATCGATTTTTAGATGTAAAATCATTAGCTTTTTATTTACCTCGTGGCTTTACATCAAAATCTGTTAGTAGCTAAGCTTAGTATAATAATCAACTTAAGTTTTTACAGTTGACGATTGCCTTGGATATAATTTCGATTAAAAATAAAATCGACTTAGGCTTTTCAAAAAGTATGGACTTCTCTAGTTACGTCAGTGAAAACGAATGCGTTCAAAGTTAGATATTTGTGTGCGTTTCGACCGCGCGGCCACGGCGATATTTCGAAAAAAAAACTATTGCAAGATTATGTAATATTTTGTAAAAGCTGATTCCCAAAACCATAAATTTGTCGAAGTTATGGTTAAAAAGTTATAAGGGTTTGAACGTGCCCGCGCTATTGAAACGCGGAGAACCGCGCGGCCACGGAGATCTTTAAAACTAAGCATAGCAGAGAGCTGAAATTCAGGTAAATAACAGATTGAATTTGTAAAAAAAATGTAAAAATACAGAAAAAAATCCTAGGTTTATATTTTAGGAGCTGCAAGACAAAAACCCCATGGCCGCGCCATTGAAACGGTAAATAACACGTTATCGCCGATATCACGCTGAAAATGCATCGCAGACGTCTGAAAAAACTCTTGCCAAAATCACCATTATAATTATAAATAGCATTTCAGTCATTTTCCTTTCATGAAATTGATATGAATGTAGAGGGCGCCACCAATGCTTATAAGCAGAAACTTTGAGAAGAAAACTAAAAACCATAATATTATTGTTTTCTTTGTCCGGCTGTGTGGTATAACTGCGAGGAAAGGGACATAATCCCCTTGGTACTGATCGCTAAAGTAACAGTAGGGACCGACACACATAAAAGCTATGTGGTGCCGCAACATCGAAATGGCGACCCCGTTCGCCGCAACGCAAAAACTTGTTATTATATTCTTCTCGGTACAAAGAAATTGTAAACGAAAACCATGAAAACTATTCCTTCATAATAAATTCCTGATCCTGAACCCTGATCTCGTTGTGGCGTTTCTATGGCCTTTGTTCAAGGATTTTCATCATCATCAGCCGGAACACTCCACGTGTTCCGGCTGATGATGATGAAAATCCTGATAGTCAATGGTATTCTTAACTTGAACACGAATTTAATGCCATATTTACTAAATTAGCAACAGCTGATTGCAGTATTCCAATACTGCAATCAGCTGATGGTTATTACTACTCATAATACTAAAATGGCCGCCCATTATACCTAGTATCAATCCCCAACGATTCACAGTCGCGGGTAAACTACATAAATTTTGCGTTTTTAACAAACACTTTTTATATTACTAAATAATAGGGTATTACACCCATTTTTGAAAAGTGTCTCAATGAAATTCTGTAGTGCTAATATGCCACCACAAAAAAAACAACATTTTTATTCAATCGATAAGTGCCATAAAAATGCATCAAAATTTTAAATTTTCAAGTTTCGCGCGTAGTTTGACGAAAACGCCTCTTACTAGACGCCATATTGCTCAGCGTAAATGACGTCAGTTCGTTTTGTATTAAATGAGCTCATATTAAATATGATCATTGTATATGATTTAAAAATAATTAAAAGCATATTTTGTAATAGACACCTATTAATAATGAAAAAATTACGTTGGTTACGAAAATAATAAAAGTACAAAGCCTATATTACGCCAATCGGTTGACTGACAGTTGACAATTTTTTGTTTACACAGCCGTACGGCGTAATAACATGGCCGCTACTATTTCATGGTGTTTTATAACAGATTAAAAATAATGAAAACTTTGAATTGAATTTAAAAAGTTGTTATGTTATTTTATGAACTAAAACTTACATTTTCCGACTGCTTTATGCCTAAACTGTCTCAATAACATATTTATAGATTTTTTCTACTACAGAGTAAAATACCCTATTAGATAAAACCTAATTTTTTTTCATAATTATTAATCAAAATAATTTATTCATCATAATTTTGTTTCTATCGTACAAAGCTCTGCAACTATCGCTATATATTATTATCTTGTAAAACAAAGATTTACCCATTATCCCATGGACATATATTTCTAGACAGGTGACGCGCTGGTGGGCGAAAACAATGACGAACGCATAAGCGTGCAACGTTAATTATTATTAAAAACAATAGTGTATCGACGAGTCTCCAACGTTTATATAAATATGTAGTTAGTTTAGAAAGATATTCATGTCAAAACACAGAGCCACTTAAAAAAGTTAGCGTATAAAAAAAAACGAAAAGTATAAAGCAAAACAAAATTATATTTTGTCCATGTGACGTTCACTCGTCACAGGGGTAAGTAAATAGGTAGTAAATAAAATACAACACACGGTATTTCACTATAGCACTGGCCGCACGTCCGTTTGGCTCGGCTGACAGTTTTCAACAAGTCCCTTCCACCAGCGTGCGCGGCCCACTACTATAACATTTATTTAGACCACGTCACACCTTTCCCTTTTTTTCAGATTTAGATTTCTCTTTATACAATCAATATTATAATTATTTATATCTTACATTTATACAACAAATTATTATTCCTATGATAGTACCAATCAATACAATAAGTATCTATGCTAATTCAGTACAAAATCAAATTAATTGTTTAAATTATAATACTCAGATTGAAATCTATAATTCTTAATAACAATCATTTATAGAAGTAAGTAAATATAAATAACTCTTGATTTTTACGCCTCCTATATATAATATATTAAACAATTTAGTTAATCCTGTAATAAAACCTTCTCGACCTTCAAATTACATATTAGTTTTTTTTTATGTTAATCACTATTATCACTACAGTCACTAGTATCTGACTCCGATATTTTATTTGAACATATTTCTTACTGGCCCTCTACTCTTTTAAGGTGTATAATGTTCCTCCTTAATTCCTGTCCTGTCTCATCATTCCTTACTTAAAGTTAGTGGCAAGTTTATTTTCCTTTACCATATTTTTGACGTAAACCTTTTCGCCAATTCCTATATCTATTGTCTCAGCTTTCCTTTTCCTATCCTCATATCCCTTCTCCTTTTCTTTCTTTATTTTATCTTTATCCTTGACTTCTGAATTAAACGGACTTTCTATAGTTACAAGAGAAGGTATTTTGTCCCTAAACTGCCTACCAAAAATAACATCATACCAATCAAATTGTTGACTTTGACTTATTCGGAGGCATTTCAAAATGTCGCGATTTTGTCGTTCGACTCTCCATTTTCCTGGGGGGAATATGGAGTTCTAAAATGTTTATACCTAGTTCGCGACAAAATGATTTAAACTCCTCAATTACAAACTGTCTCCCGTTATCAGCGGTTACACTAAGTGGGATCCCTAATCCGGAAAATCTCCTTTAATATTTGTATTGTTTAACAGATGTTATAGTCTTCATAGTCTTAATTTCTTTATATTTAGATACAAAGAAATGTATTATTATTATTTATTATTATTATTATTATTTTTTTTTTATTTTACTAGTAAAATAATAATTATTACAAATAAACGATGTCCACTGGGCAGCGGACCCAGAAAGTCGATTGTAACGTCGATCCAAGGCTGTGTGGGCAGCTCACGACGTTTCAATGGCATCGGTGGATTTGGCGCAGACACCAAGGTCAACAGCCCTTACATGATTTAACCAATCTTTCACATCAAAATCTATTTTTTGGCCACCATACCTTAGTGCGTAAACGTCCTCAAACTGTTGTGGGGTTATCTACAGTGAATAATCGAGATAAGTAATCTGCGATGTGTCTTCTCGGGTCTATAATTAACCTTGAAATTGTACGCTTGGAGGCATAGTACCCAGCGCTCAATTGTAGCACATGGTTTTGAACTATTGCCATATATGACCTCAAGCGGATTGTGATCGGTCACTAAATCAAAAGATTCCTTGCCGTTAAGATACATCCAAAATTCTACAGCTCAGACTAGTGCAAGTGCTTCTTTATCTTTTTGTTTCATTAAATACTAAATTGTTAGCCGTAAACCAATTCTGGACCTGAAGTAAGGCGTTATTTACGTAGCCAAGATTTTGAGCCCGTCTATTTATTTTAACAACTAAAGAAGTGTCATCGGCAAATAACACCATTTGTGGTTGGTTTTTGAATAACCGGGGAAGATCATTAAAATGAACTAAAAAGAGGAAACGACCTGAAATTAAGCGTTGTGGAACTCCCATTTGTACTTTTAAACCATGTGAATTCACCCCGTTTATTTGAACTTGCTGCTGTCTATCATTTAAATAAGATTTCACTAAACTAAGCGCAAGTTTACCTAGTCCGTAATGCTCAAGTTTCAGAAGTAATGTCTCGTGATTTACGCAATCAAATGCCTTGGAGAGGTCACAAAAGATTCCTACAGCATCTTACCACGCGGTAAATATGTGTTTTAATAAACTGACACCGGCGTCAGTCGTACAACGTCCTTTGGTGAAACCATACTGTTGAACGTGTAATATGTAATTTGTGTCAAAATGAGCAAGCATCTCATTAGGCATAAACTTTTAAAAACCTTGCTGAAAGCCGGCAACACGGACACGGGTCAATAATTGTTGGTAGGTATCTTTACTATCCCTGGATTTGAAAAGAGGTATGACCTTACTAAATTTCATTAAATCTGGGTAAACATCTTGGTCTACGCACATATTAAATATTAAAGCCAAGTAAGGTGCTATTATTTCATTTATAGATGTATAAACTTGAATAGACATACCCCACAGATCTTCAGTATTAATTTTATTTTCATTTGCCGAAAAGCTTTTAAAACAGACATAGGGGTTAATATGTTTAAATTGAAATTCTACCGAGCAGCCTGGAACGTTCGCTTTTAATAACGCAATTGAGTCGTTTGGTGAGGAATTCAAAAGTTTCCGTGGTTTTGGCTGATATGCTAGTAAAGAAATTTACAAATTCATGAGCTACTTCTATGTTAGAACTTATGGGTCCATGTGATGTGATGTCTCCAATGTATATTCAGCGTTACGAACTTTTTTCTTGCTAGTTTCGTTATTTATAACTTTCCAAACTGTCTTTATTTTATCGTCTGCCGATTTGATCTTGTTGCTAATGTCGCTGTTGCTTATGATCTTGTCGCTACCTTGCAAGTATAACTAAAAGTTTTAGAATAAGTAGCAACATACTTGTTGAAAGTTTCTGTGTTACTATATAGCTTAAGGCCATACAGCTCAAATAGTCTTTCTCTACTTTTCCTAATACCCCTAGTTGACCAGTCACTAAATATTTTAGGGTTAATATGTCTTGTCTTTTTTTTTAAGTTTTTTTTAAATTCAGTATGGACCACAGAAAATAAATCATCATACAATTTATTTGCATCGTTATTATTGTGGTCCAGAGAACTTAACTTATTATTTAGGGTATTATTAAATTTATTTAATTTACAAGTTGTATTTGCACTTTTGTCATAGGCATTTTAACATAAAATTTACCGTTTGACCGTTATGATCCGATTGTAAATAATTAACAATAACTCTATCTACGTAGTCGCAATCGCAAAAATATTATCGATGCAGGTAGCAGTAGTTGAATTTACTCTAGTAGGTTCCATAAAAACATTCGACAAATTAAATGATTTTAAAAAGGTCTAATAAATGACTAGGTACTATTCAAATTATTTTCTAAAATATCAATATTAAAATCACCACAAATAATTGCGGGTTTGCTACACGTTGCAAGTTTCGCTAATACATCTTCCATTACAGACTCAAATAAAGAATAGTTTTAGTAGCTTGGGGGTCTGTACACACACACTATAATATGCTTATCCAGTTCGACACAGGAAAGTTCGATGCAGTGCCGCAGTGGTCAACCGATAGGCCAACAATGTCATTCCTTTGTTTATACCTTAAACAATTTTTTATTAAGATCATTGATCAATAGTTTTCATAATTAATTAGCATTTGGTAATCTTTTAACCAATGTTCAGTAGGTAGAACAAACAATGTCAAACCTGGTTTTTCTAAAAACATTTCAATTTCTAATCATTTGGATGAAATACCTTGAATATTTTGATGAAATAATTTCAAGTTATTCCGCTGTTTTTGCAATTTAACTTTTTGAGAGCAAGAAGGTACTTTGTTGTTTGTAGGTATAACTATAATTATTATTGTTATTGGTACCTTCTATTGTCTTACAGACTAGTTTATATTATTTTCCGAAGTTTGAACACGGACTTCAATGATATGTAGGGAGTTCCTACCACTTGTGCAACTCATGACACATGATGTATTTGGGACATTATGAGGCAACCTACAACAAGAGCTTGTCATTAGTACCAACTGACGTCGTCAGTTTACTACTAGTTACATTAAATTACTTTAGTTAGTACCAACCGACATTATCAGTTTACTATTGCATTTCTTTTTTTTTTTTTTTTTGTGTACCTTTATATGTTTTGTTAGTACCAACGGTATCAACCTCTCGGTCGGTTTACTACTAAGTGTCCGATTATTGTAATGTTTTCTGTAGTACCAATTGACCCAGTCAATTTACTACTTAGTTCATAATAATTTTGCCATAGTACCAATTGACCCAGTCAATTTACTACTTAGTTCATAATATTTTTGCCATGTGCTGTGAATTATCTCAATTCACAACTTATATTTATTTACAGAATGTACTAACACGTAATTACCATATTTTGTTTCAAATTATAATTATATTGTTTTGTAAGTCCTTACACAGTAATGTGTAGTTAATCTTATTTCAAATTAATTAGTACCAGTCATTTATCGACTTACTACTTAACAACAACATAGGAGTGACTCGTTACAACGCTTAATAACAAAATCCAGTGCATGAGATCTGATATAAGGACCTTTAGTTTTAGTATAGTGTAAACAACGCGTTCTCGTGCTCAGAGGTATCGAGTACTATGCTAGTGTATCTATATTAATTCAAATTATGTGTGATAATGGATAAGATATGATTATATGGTTGGTTTGGAATGGAATTGTAAAAGTCTAGGACTATTATTGTTGCATAATTATAATCTGTGCCTTAGATTTCTAGAATGATTGTTCATGTCTATGTGTGTGATTAAGTTGTCTATGCCTTTAAGCTACTCTTTGCTTTTTAAGCGTTCTCTTGATTAAAATGGATCTCAAGTGTAATGTAAGTTTTATTTAAATAAACAATTAACCCAGCAGCCCTGCACATATCTAGTAAATATGTGACAGTGGCGACGAGGATAAAAAGAAAACAGAAGTTTTACGTGTTACGTCCGTGAACTACAAAGAAAGGTATTTAGTAGAATAATTTCGTCTTGTTACGTCGGACGAAATTTCACAAAAACGGCGGCTGCTGGGCTCTCACTGCCTGAGTTTTCAGCTGCAAAATGCACATTTAAGGTGTACAAACAGGTGTTTGAAAACAAAATGAAGATCCACGAGGTGGATGAAACGAAGTGGTCGCAATATTTAATCTCGTTTGTAGGTTTTGATATGGTCACGTTGCTGTCAGAGCTCTGTTTCCTAAAAACACCACAGGATAAAACGTATACTGAGTTAGTGGAACTTGTTGAAAAACACTTGGAGCCACAGCAATCAGAAATTGCGGAAACATATAAGTTTATGAAACGTGAACAGTTGGCAGACGAGTCAATCTGTGAGTTTGTTGCGGCGTTAAAGAAATTGGCACAGACGTGCAATTTTGCCACACATTTGGAAAGATTTCTAAGAGATAAATTTGTACATGGATTAAAGAGTGAAAGCATAGTTAAAAGATTATTTAGTGAAGAAAACTTAACGTTTGCAAAAGCAGTGGAGATAGCAATGAGCATGGAGCTGGCGGAGAAGGGAGCTAAATTAATAACTGCTGGCAATTCTGTGCAAGAAAGTTCAGATATACACAAAATAAGTCAAAAACATGTGAGCATTGAATGTCATTGCTGCGGGAAGATGGGGCATGTAAAACCCCAATCCAAATTTAAGGAAGAAGAATGTTATAAATGCCACAAGAAGGGGCATATGGCAAGTGTTTGCAAAGCAAACAGTAAGAAAACTTTCACACCCAAGAAGGTCCATGAAATTACAAATGATGAAGAATTTTCTGTTATGCAAGTTAGTGAAGTGCAATTCAATAGTGAATCTTTGGGTGATAGTTATGATTTGTCCAGTTTATTTCAGGAAACAGAGATTCAAGAGTCAATGGAATATTAACAAAGTGGTATCAATAGATGAGAAGCGTCCAAGTCCTTGGTATATAACTTTAAAAATTTATAATGGGTAAGGCCGCCAAAATTGTCAATTGTTTTGTGTGACATTTTTGTCGCTTTTTTTTGCAATTTCTTATGGTAAAAATATCCAATAAATTGTGGAGAATATCTGAATTATATATACCGGCTGACTTTTTTTACCGTCTGGACAACAATATGGTGTGTTCTGTAAGTAGAGTAGAATCCATAGAAGCTAATATTTGTTTGCTACCATTGATTTAAAAAATGTTCCAAATATCCTTAAAATACATGAAAAAGAATACATCCTACGACGCTGGCGTAAAACTAATAATAGTCAAAATAGGAGATAGTAAACGGCGTAGGCTTCAATTTCGCATGAATGGAGCATGATAGTAGTGTGAGCGAGACGCTAGGATTTAATTCGCTAGTCTACCATCCTTGCGGCTGCGAGGACGATACCGCTTGATCCCTACACTCTCACGCACACATTTGAGCGTGTACCTACACGTTACCTTGCTGTATGTAGTTGTGGTAGGCAAATAATTTGATACATTTCTGAGTGTCCGTGTCACGAAACCGTTAAGTAACTAATAATAAATTACGTCTCGCAAGATCGGTAAGGCCTTTGATAGCAATGTAAACAAACCTGTAGATGATAGTGTATTCTTAAAACAATCACTAAACACACACGTTTATCTGTTTTTCGAAGGTTTTAACTTGATGAGTGAAAAATTAATAATAAGTAGTAATTATTATTTTTATCTAAAACTATTGATACAACAGATGCTTAGTGGACTGAGTGAATTGCCTAAAAATACGGCAAGAGTAGACGACTCGTTTGGTGAAGAGATTGAGCGATTGGCTGCTGCGCGGAGTACCGTGGGTCCGATTCCCGCATGGAATGATTTTCGAACAGATAAGTTAGTTGTTTCTGTAGGTAGGTCTGACTGTTTGTGTAGGTATGTAGGTACTCGAGTTGAGATTTGTTATTGTAAACGTCGACCCTATTTATGTGTAATGCCCCATTAGGATTATTTTGTTTTAAAGATAAGTATTACAAAGGGCTTACTTATACCTACAGTCCCTACAGAAGTACCGCTGTCGTCAACACCATAGCAATAAGAATATGTTCCCATGGCATTTCATAGTATGTTAGTTAAAAAAATTAACTGGATAGTTACAAGATAACACAAAATTATTATTATATGAAATAAAGATAAGTAGGTAGTTAAAAAAATTAACTGGATAGTTACAAGATTACATAAAATTATTATTATATGAAATAAAGATAAGTAGGTACTCACTTACCAAAGTTTTTAGCGATATCGCAATAATTGTTCGAAGCGTCCACCGTTTCTTTCTAAACACAAAACTAGGTAGCACATTTTTGTAAATTGTTAGTAAGACTTCTAAGCATGTCTGTCACTTTTTAGAACATTAAAAGCGCCTATTAGGTACCTACTCGCTGTTTTTACTCATTTACACTACGGACTTCTCCGGTGTACACTACGCGTTTTAGTTCGGCCCACAAATAAAAGTCTAATGGAGGATGGATTTAGGTCTGGTGATCTCGCCGGCCAGTTCACAGATCCACCAAGACCTATCCACTTATCACCGAATTGGCTATCCAAGTACGCGCGCACACATCGCTCGTAGTGAGCTGGACACCCGTGCTGGAAATACATGTCCTGCAGAAAGCGTAGAGCCCAGAGGAATGTCATGGTCAAGTAGCTGCTCATGCTGATAAGTGCGGAGTATCAAGTCTGTGCTGGGATTCCGGGGAACAGGGACACCATTCCGTCTAAGCGATTGTAGGTGTTTCTCGTCGGCGTACATTTGCCTCGCACTATTAACCAGACAAGAAGTAGAACCTTATCATGTCAAGGTACTCCACGTTGGAGTATTCCTACGTCATTATGAAAACAATAACTGGGCGGGCGTTGCACTCGCGGAAACGTAAAAAACAGCGATCGACGTCACGCTATGACTAATCGCAGGTGACTGGTGGAGGAGTAGAGTAGGGACCCGGACGCGGTACTAGGATCTAAGGGCGCGTGTGTGTGAGATGCGCGTGCGGTGACACGTGACACGTAGACAAGTGTGCGTCTGCGAAAGGATATAATAGAATGAAAGAGGAAGAAGTTCCGTTAATGCCTATCGGCCGGCTTCAATCAAAGGATTGAATTTCGCTACGAATACATTGATAATTTCCGCGCGTCGAGTAGGGTGACTATAAGTAGAGTTTTTACTTTATTTGTCGATTTATTTGTTTAATTTTTTTATTTGGTTGTTTTTGGTTTTATTATGAAAAGTTTACTTCAAATAAGGGATAGTATTTATTGATATGTTAATATAATTTTTGATTTTTGAAAAAAAAATATTGAGATTTCTGTGCCATAGGCTTCTACTCCATTCACCTATTCTACCCTGTTTTGGTCCAGACGGTAAAAAAAGTCAGCCGGTATATACCGACGAAAATTTAGATGATAGTACCCTGCTATAATAATAATATTGTAGCGAAAATCCTTAAACTGACTTGTTTTATCGATAGTTTAAAATAAAACAATGACTTTTGCTTTTGTGTTACGATTTATTTGTGTGACGAATTTTTAACCCAAAACTACTATTTAAAGACCCATAGTAGAAAACGCAGTTTTATTATGGCAACACTATCATCTACAAAATTAAAAAAAAAAAGACAGCCATATTGTTTCGTCAGCAAAGGAGCTTAAAGTGCGCCTCGATTCTTTGTTTGTGTGATAAAAAATATATTTAATGTGATTTCTGAGGTAAGAAACTGATATTTTAATGTTAAAGTATAATATTTGTTGGCGATGAGGCCCAAAGTATACTTAAGATCACCCATTAGTGTCTAATTGTAATAAATAATCGAAATATAACCTAAAATTGTTGTGAAAATGTAGCTTTTGTGTTGCATTTGTGTTACGCCTGTGTTACATTTGTGTCACTTTGTGTTATATTTGGGTTATTGTAACACAAAAGTATGTGTTACGTAACACAGTAGATCTATAAAGCCGCATGCATAACGGTAATTGGACTAATTTTTTAGAGTAGGTATCTAACTTATCAGAGTGTGATTTTGTATGTATGATTTTTATACTGTAAACCTGCTTGGTGCAAGTTAAGCTTACTTAACCTAATTTATTACGTTTTACTTATCTATACTAATATTATAAAGAGGTAACATTTGTTTGTAAGTTTGTATGTAGGGGGTAATCTCCGGATCTACTGAACCGACTTTGAAAATTCTTTCGGAAATTAGAAGCTACGTTATCACTGAGTGCTATAGGCTATATTTTATTTAAAAAAAAAAGGGTTCCGTAAGATATTTGGGTTTTTCGGACCCAAGGTGTAAACTCGCTAAAACTTGAGAACGGCTGGGCCGATTTAGCTGATTTTAGTTTTGAAATGTTTGTGGAGGTCTAGGGAAGGTTTGAAGGTGAGAAAATATGGGGTAGGGGTAGGGGTAGTAGGGTTGGGGTAGGGTAGGGGCAGGATACCACGCGAACAAAGTCCCTAAAAACAGCCCTTTTAATATGAAGTCGGGAAGTCGGTCTCAAGGGTAGGGTAGGGTAGGTGTAGGGTAGGGTAGGTATTTCATTACTCCTATAGCACTGCATGTCCAATTTTTTTTAAATCTTTTATTTATTTAGGTTATATATTTAACCATTATGAAACCACCTTTACCCAAAAGATGTGTTACTTTTGGGTTACATTTGTGTAACGATAACACAAAATCTGTTGTGTTACTTTGTGATATAATTGACAATTTTGGCGGCCTTACCCTAATGTAAATATATCATTTGAAATTGATTGTGGATCAGATGTCACATTAATGCCTGAATCTGTGTTCATAGCATCTTTTCCTAATTTAAAATTATTTCCATCTAACCTAAAGCTATCAGGATATGGTGGTAACAATATCACTGTATTGGGTAAGACAAATGTAAATATTAAAATTAAAAATAGTGCAAGTTTTACACAAAAATAAAACTTGTATTATTAAGCAGAGACGATATTGCACAGCATCTGTGAGAGGGCGCTGTATACTTCCCGTTTATTGTTAGCCAATCACAGCTTGTTGACGTCATATCCACGACCAATCAGCGCAGAGTTCCGGTAGTCACGTGGTCCCAGAGAGGGGGTCGCTAATGGCGACCGGTCTTGCCTCATAGAAGTCTCTCACCAGGAGCCCTTGAATGGATGCTGTGCATCGTCTCTGCTTAATAATACAAGTTTTATTTTTGTGTAAAACTTGCACTATTATTTGGCATGTGACGATGCACAGCATCTGTGAGAGACGTGTTTATAACTCCTGGTGACCACGACGACGCTATGTGAGATATTATAATATTAACTGAAAGATAAAACACATCAGTCAGTATATAAATCTGTATTATCAGTCAGGAACCTCTAAGTAAAAGGTTTAGGATCAATTTAAGTATCATATCAATCCTACTCTACCATTAGGTATTTAGGTATTAAACAAAAACAATGTGATAACAAATTGCTCCATAGTGATCAACAATAATTTGGCAAATTATTATACTTAATAAGAAATTACTACCAAGAGGAGGTCAATATGTTCATACAGGTTCAAAATTATTGGAAAGGTATTCATATTTGGTAAAGTGTCAACTTTACCTATAATCAGTTTTTGATAACATTTAGCGAAAGCATTTGGTCTTCGCCAATTACCACGAGGCAAAATATGTTCTATTGAAAGATTTTCTTACCAATATCAAATCTAAGAACCTGCTTACACTCCTTGGAGATGCGGAAATACCTGCATCTTTCAATAAAGTTCTTACCAAATTACTCATGCACTTTGCGTGGGATCTCGAATTGACACAGTGAATGCTTACATTCAGCTATCGTACATATGTCTCTGTATTTTACCAATTTAGTGGACGTATATTTTCGTTATTAAGTTAAGATTTTTTTTTTTTTTTACTATTAAATAGGCTTGCGTTTAACCGCAATTCACCTGATCGTAAGTGATAATGCGGCCTAAGTTGGAACACGCAAGATAACTTCAACTTCCATCCTGATTTCCTATACGCTGTCTGTGTCTGTTTTTGACCCAAATATCACATACAGGGTTATCGGAGGCCAAATAACTAAGCGCGCATTATGACCGTCAAAGTGGAGAACTGAATTTCATCATAATTTGTTTATTACTAACAGGATACTAATGAAACTTCACATACATTTGAAGACAGATACAAGCTACAAAACAACGTTTAAAGTAAGTCTTTCGAGCTCTTATTCAAAGTGTTAGGACCTATTGAAGTGTTTTTATATTTAATTAATTAACCTTCAAAATGGTGCATTAATTTTGTTTTTTTATTACCCAACAAATTCAAACTAATTCTTAAGAAGTCATGTAAAAAAGATGATAAGAATCTGCTTATCCGTTTCAGAGATCCAGCAAAACCACAAACGTTACTCCAGCAAAATCTTGAATAACATCGCAGTCGAAGGAAGAACAAATACAAAATAAGTTGCAACATTTACCTCGTCTAGACTACTAATTATATGGTTAATATTTATTTCAATATTCCCATTATAAAAGAAAATGTCTGGCTGCGGTAACGTTACCCCAGCAGGAAATGTTTTTGTGGAATAACTCAAAATCTATATGTGCAACAAATTTAAAAATGTGCGCAACAATTACAGAAGCTGGAGAACTAATTGCCTGTAACATTTAAATTACTATTTTCGACATTATTTTGCTGGGGTAACGCACACGTCGACATCATGCCGATCTAAATTTACAGTGTGGACTCCGGCCAACTAGATCTACAACAAGGTTGTTGATCCTCAAAGGTCTGCCGAGTGCTCTACATCGATGATGCAGTACCCAGTAGGCTCTCGCCCACCCCGGCCAGAATTCTAATGTTGAAGAACTTTAGGAATTAGACTCAGAGGCGGAAACACCTTCGCCAGCTGAAATAGCCATATATACGACTGACGGCTGTGCAAAAATGGGTAGACCGTGTCTAAAAAATGTTTGCTAACAATATTCTAACAACCCTGGTATCCCTGTTGGCAAGGTAAAATTGATAGGTAAGTCATAATTATAAAGTAAAGCCACCGATCGTGTCCCGTCTTCTAAAGTAGATGACTCGTTACATTGTCCTCGTATTCATGTTGAACCTACATCAACATGAATGATTTAACGTACATTTGTATTTTTTATTTTTTATTTAAAAAGAGTGTTTCTGTAGTTTCCCCCGCTCGCACACAGTCATATATACAAACAATATAGTGATTGAGACAATTGGTTCCTTACAATATACCTATAGTGCCGACAATGTGATATAATAAAAATAAGTACAATAAACTCCTAACAAGGAAAGACGCGCAAGAAATACATATTAATTTTTGTATCAGAACAAGTTCAGTGAATCATATATCATCACTCAACAGTTTACAAAGTAAGTGAAGGTAGACAAAGTAAAAAAGGTGTGTTTTAATTTAGCACATAACCATAAAAAGCCAAGCCAAGAAAAGCCATAACTTTCCGATCGACAGACTTCTTTGACAGCTCGAAAGTATTGTCAACTCGATTCAAGACGGTGTATAATTTATTTGAAATATTTTTGGTTTAGGTTTTGAGTTTCAGTTTCGATTTTGAGTTTAGAACGTATGAGACAACTGTGATTGTTGGATTGCATGCTTTAATGGCTAACACGTGCCCGTGGTCGGAAATGCTTCACACGTGTGTTGGCAACTCAACTCAAAACTGTGAATGGCTTATTTGAAATTTATGGTTTTGATTCTGAATTTTGAGTTTAGCAAGTACGAAACAACTGTTTTATTGTTATTGTTGTTGTTGTTGTTGTTGTTATTGTTAGATTGCATGCTCACATGGCGACCCAGTACCAATGCCGCTGGTCAGGTCTCCCTGTCCCTTTGGACCACCCAGTTAGTTAAAACTGTGTAATATTTGGGTGCCCATGACGGGCCGAATGGCAGGCACGTCATCTTAAACTTTTAGTCTGAGTAATCGACGGTGGTTCTTCAAAACACTGAAGATAGATCCAGCTTCACCACCCAGTTCTTTTTGTAAAAAATCGGGTATCAATAAGTGGGATTTAGCTTGAATAGTTTCCCAATGTGACAATTCAGGTGCTCGATGTTCGACAATTCTGATGAATGAGGCTTTCAATCGCTTTGAATCGGTGTAGGACTCGTACTGATGGATGCATAACGGTTATTTGGAGATAAATGGCAGACGCATTCTCGTAATCATTTCGAGAAGGGTTTTCGGAGCCCGAACCGTCTGCCACTGTCTCGAATACGGTCAGGATTAGCCTCTGTAGGTAGGATTGGTGTAGCCGAACTGATGAATGCATAGAGCGGCGGATTGGAGATTATTTGGCAGACATCTGCCTAGCCTTTTCCAACTATGTTGGGGCCGGTTTACAGTCTAACCGGATGCAGCTGAGTACCAGTGGTTTCCGGCCGGTCTGACCCTCCATAACCCGGTTACCGACTATTGGTACCCCTTGGTAAGTAATGGTAAGACTAATGGTATAGGAGCCACAGCTCCTGATTATCCATAACGACAGCCAGATCTACAAATGACAGCCGGGACCAACGGTTTTACGTGCTTTCCAAGGCACGGAGCGGTCTCAGTATAAAATGGATGGTCACCCATCCACGGACCGACCGCGGCAAGCGTAGCTTAACCGTGACCGATCGATCCGTACGGCTTCTACTTAGCCACGAGCCCCAGCTCTTGGAGGTTAATGGCAGACGCATTCCCGTGTTCAATCATTCAAGAAGGGCCTCCGGAGCCCAAAGCGTCTGCCACTGTTTCCAATACGCTCAGAGACAGCCTCCGTATACTTATTTTAATTCTGATCAGTACCAAACCAAGGGAATACCCATATTTCTACACGTGCCATACTTTGAATGCAAGTTGCAGTGCAGTTGCAGTTGCTTCTCATCAAATAATTAGAACTCGCAAGGATCTTACGCAGGCCGTCCCGAAAGTTTCTAATTCGCCTAGGATACGCTCCCGGCGATTTGCAATGTATTTAGCAAGTTTTCCACAAATTAGCTGCATAAGTTTCCAGCAATTTTTATGGAATTTTGACGAGGGTAGAAAGATTATTCCGACCTTTTATCGAAAATGCTAAAGGCAAAGAGTAAAGCATGATTTTCTTGAAATAAACGATTACAACTCAAAGGAATCTTACGCCGGTCTGCGTAGTTCCCCGAAAGTTGGCAAAAAGTATTTCGCCTAGGATATGCTCCCGGCTATTTTCAATGTATTCAGCATGTTTTTCACAAACTGGCTACATAATTTCCTAATTGATGTCATGTAATTTTTAAGTGGGTACAAGTGCTTGCGAGATTTTATCGACAATGCCAAAGACAGAAAGTGAAGCATGATTTTCATCCAATACGCAATTAGAATTTGCAGGAATCTTACGCAACCGTCCCGAAAGTTCGTAAAAGAATATTTTTGGCACTGTTTCCGATACGCTCGGAGACAGCCTCCGTCTACAAACCGAGGGCATACCTACTCATGTTTCTATACCGAATGCAAGCATGCAGTTTGTTCTCATCAAATAATTAGAACCTGCAGGGATCTTACGCAGACCGTTCCGAAAGTTTCTAATTCGCCTAGGATACGCTCCCGACGATTTGCAATGTATTTAGCACGTTTTCCGTAAACTGTCTGCATGATTTTCAAGTAAACTTCATGAAACTTTGTCGAGGGTAGAAATGATTCCGAAACTTTATCAAAAATGCGAAAGACCGAAAGTGAAGCATGATTTTCATCAAATAACAAATTTGAACTCGCAGGAGTCCTACGCAGACCGTCCCGAAAGATTCTAAAAAGTATTTCGACTAGGATACACTCCCGGTGATTTTCAAAGTATTCAGCACCTTTTTCGCAAAGTAGCTGCATGATTTTCTAGCAAATTTTATAAAATTTTAACGAGGGTAGAAATGATTCCGAGATTTTATTGAAAGGTGTCTAGGAGCTAGGTCCAGGAATTGGTTCAGGCATAGGTGAATTATGTAAAACCGGTATCGAACCGGGTACACACACGTTTTCATCAAAATTATTAGCACTGTTACTTGGTAAACAAGATTTGAAATATATGATGACTCACCGCATATTCGCCGTTTTACCTCGGAATCCAATGAATTTAATTGTGAAGAGCTAGAATTGGTAGGCACTCGCAGGCGTTCACGGCTTGATGCAGACATCGAGTCGTTACCTACCTGAGTTTCTTGCTCCGAATCACTTTTATTTACATAAATATTAATTCGTTTCTATTAAATTAAAATTATATTGAAATCAAAATTTTAACAATTATATTGAAATCAAAATTTTAACAACAGTTTAAAATTTGATGTTAACAAGTCGAGAAGTAACGACGCTATGAGGCAAGACCGGTCGCCATTAGCGACCCCCTCTCTGGGACCACGTGACTACCGGAACTCTGCGCTGATTGGTCGTGGATATGACGTCAACAAGCTGTGATTGGCTAACAATAAACGGGAAGTATACAGCGCCCTCTCACAGATGCTGTGCATCGTCACATGCCAAATAATAAAGAATACTTAGCTACATCATGGGGTCTCAACTCGAACAAATTATAATTAGTCATGAAAAAAAAATCATAGATGGCAGCATAGGTAACCAGTCTGATATTAACAATCACTAAAAAGTGTTTAATGGCAGATTTTAGCTGAAGTAAGAATAAGTAAAAATCAAAACATCATTGTTTAATGTTGGTTTATCTATTTACACACAGAAAACACGTATTTTCAACAAAAAAGATAAATGAAACATTTTACCTCAATTCGATCTTACAGAATGATGAAAGTAGCTAACAGTACCCATCTGATAGTAACTTTGTTTAGAACTGTTTGCAATAGATGGCGTTTTACTCAATTAGTCCCGTAGTCCCTCCACAATCGGTAGGTACAGTCAACAGCAAAAGTAGATGATCAAAATCAGAAATTCAATACTAATTTACTTACACTAATTTATATAATTTATTACTAGTTTATTTATTAAAAGTATGTGATTGTCACACACATACTTTTGAATCACTTCGACGCCACACAGTTCTGACGCGAACTCCGTTCATTAGTATTGAATTTCTGATTTTGATCATCTACTTTTGCTGTTGACTGTACTAATTTACGTTTAGTGGTTTCAAGGATTTTTTTTAACCTTTTATACGCCACGTGCCAAACTGGCCAAGTGCGAGTCGGACTCGCGCAAGGGTTCCGTACTATTGTTTATAAAAACTTTAGACACTACCTAGATTAAAACATTTATTTTGTTGTACGGGATACCCCCTTAAATATGTATTTAATTCTGTTTTTGTTGTTTGTTGTTGTAACTTTGTTATTATAGCGGCAATAGAAATAATCATCTGTGAAAATTTCAACAGTCCAGCTATCACGGTTCATGAGATACAGCCTGGTGACAGGCAGTCAAACGGACAGTGGAGTTTTAGTAATAAGGTTCCGTTTTTACCCTTTGGGTATGAAACCCTAATTAGTACCTACCTAATAGGGCCCCGTTTTACTCTTTCGGCACGGAACCGTAAAAAAGCAAAAGCGTGTGTTAACTAGCAACATAAGAAATTAAAAAGTTAAATAAATGTCAATAGATAATCTATGGTCCCTTCGACTCCATCTTTTGCTGCTAAGAGTTAAGATGTTTTTCCTTGTGCGTGTCTATAATAAAAATCTATGTTGAAGTAATAGTTTGGAAGTAAATAAAAACATTAAAACCATCTCCACGTCTCCTTATTTAAATCTCAATAGGTTATGGGCCCAGACTCGCCTTTTATTGGAGATTAACGTGGATGCAGATGGGTCTAGAATAAAACTAGATTAAAACTCGTAACGACTTGAAACCAAAATGGATTCTACTTCTGGGGTAAATGCCGCCGCTGGAATCACTGTCGTGAAACTTACGGGCAGCGAGAATTGGTCTCTGTGGAAATTCCAAACGAAGATTTTACTAAACGGGCAAGGATTGTTCGGTGTCGTCGATGGCACAATAAAGGAAAATGAGGCAAGTTTAAAACCAAAAGAATGGGAGATTTTAGATTCAAAATCCCAAACACACATCGTGTCGAGAGTTACAGAAAAAGTCATGCAACATCTGCTGACTTGTAGTACTTCGGCAGAAATGTGGAGTAAATTGTCAAGTATTTACGAACTTAAAAGCTCAACGAGCGTTCATCTACTGCATGAAAGATTCATGAAATATAAATATGAAGATGGAGGTATGGCAAACTTATTTAGTAAAATAGAACACATGGCAAATCAATTGAAGCAGTTAGGCGAAACAGTTTCTGACCAAATGATCATCACCAAGGTGCTCATGACATTACCACCTCAATGTAGACACTTTGTGTCAGCGTGGGAAAGTGTTCCTCAGATATCACAAACATTAAATGACTTGCAAGCAAGGTTGCTTATAGAAGAAGAGCGAATGCAAGGAAATGAGGAGCCCGTCGCTTTAACTGTCCAAAACATAAAATGTTTCAAATGTGGAAAGATTGGCCATAAGAAAAATGTTTGCAGATCAAACATGACATGTTCATATTGTAAGAAGAAAGGCCATACAATAGAGCAGTGCTACTTTAAGAAAAATAAAGAAAAAGGAAACAGTTCAAAGGAGAATAAAAGACAAGTTTCAAAAGAAAATAAAGGACATGTTTCAAATAGTTCACAAGATAGTAAAGGGGACAGCTCAAAAGCGAATGCCTTTGTTTCAAGTGCATTTATTAGCCATAAAAATGGCACGGAAGAATGGATAGTGGACAGTGGTGCAAGTGACCACATGACCCCTAATAAAAATCATTTTTTCAGCTTCTCAGGGATTTCAGGTGACAGATATGTTATAGTTGGAGACGGAAGAAAACTAAAAGTACAAGGAATAGGACAAATAATTCTCAAGGCCTATAATGGTAACGAGTATGTGGAAACGTCACTAAATGATGTATTATATGTTCCTGAACTGAAGGTAAATTTATTCTCTGTTACAAAAGCTGTAAATAAGGGTTATATGTTTCAAATTAGAGGTACAATATGTGAGTTAATTAAAAATAACAAAGTATGTTCTGTTGGTAAAAGTGTGGATAAGTTCTATGTAACGCAGTTTATTTTTGGTTCCTCACATAATGCAAATTTAACTAATCAGGTAAATAATAATACTCTTCAGGATTGGCATGAAAAATTGGCACACCAAAACTTTGATTATTGTCGATCAGTGTTAAAAAGTAATAACATAAAATTCATAGACTCTGATGATTTGTGTATATCATGTATCGAAGGAAAATGTCATCGCTTACCTTTTCCTCAGAGTTTAAATAAAACAAGTATGTGTTGTGAAATATTACATGCTGATGTTTGCGGACCGATGGAAGTTTCATCTGTTGGTGGTTCAAGGTACATTTTAGTAATCTATAAAGTAGAAAAGTTTACTTTTTAAAACATAAGTCTGAAGTGCCAAGTGAAATAGAACAGTTTATTAATTATGCTGAAGTTGAAACTAATAATAAAGTAAAGATTTTAAGGACAGATAATGGGACAGAATTTTTGAATAAAACATTAGAGTCTTTTTTAAACAATAAAGGAATACAGCATCAAACTACGGTTGTCTATACACCGGAACAAAATGGTAAAGTAGAAAGAGAAATGAGAACAATAATAGAAGCTGCTAGAACTATGTTAATTCAATCTAATTTAGATAAAACGCTGTGGGCTGAAGCGGTTAATACGGCTGTGTACATATTAAACAGAACTTACGTTAAAAATAAAAATACTGATAAAACACCTTATGAATGTTGGTCAGGTAGGAATTTTGATTTACATACTTTACATAAATTTGGAAATCCAGTATTTAGTCATGTACCTAAAGAGAAAAGAAGAAAATTAGATTCAAAAGGAAAGAAAGGATACTTCGTTGGTTATGGGGAATTGACTAAGGGATATAGAATCTATTATAAAGAAGAAAATATAGTAGAGATTAAAAGGGATGTAGTTTTTATAAAAGATAGTGATTTTGAAGATAAAAATAAAATACCTAATAGGGAAAATACAGAAAACTTTGAAATTTCACTCGAAGAAAATAATGTAAATACTGAAAACTCACTGGAGGAAAATAACGATGTTGACTATACTATACAGGATCAAAATAGTAGGGACACTACAATTAGTAGTCAAATAGAAGGTAATAATGAAACATTGGGTTATAGTTTTAATGATAGTTCAACGTCAAGCGTTGATGAGTTGAGTAATGAATCTGAAGGAGAGTTCTATGATGCAAATACTGAAGTTCAAAGTCAGGTTAGTCAAGTAGGACAAACAGGAAGCTTAAGACCAAGAAACCAGATTAGGAAGCCAGTTTGGCATAAGGATTATAGTACAGATTATACATGTCTGTTAAGTTTTATAGAAGATAATCCTAAAACATATGAAGATGCCATGAAAAGTACTGAAAAAGCAAATTGGCAAAATGCGATGGAAGAAGAAATTAATAGTTTAAATGAAAATAATACATGGGAATTAGTACCAAAACCAGTAAATAGTAAAGTTATTGAAAGCAAATGGGTATATAAAAGAACTCTTGATGATCAAGGTAGGTAATATTACTAGTTACAAGGCTAGGCTCGTAGCTAGAGGCTTTCAACAAACAGATTTTATTGATGATGATTTATTTGCACCAGTTGCTAAGCTTCTAACAGTTCGCACTCTATTGGCAATTTGTAATCAAAAGGGTATGTCAGTACATCAAATGGATGTTAAAAGCGCTTTTCTTCATGGTGATATTAAAGATGAGATCTATTTGTCATTACCAGAGGGTTATTCTGATAACGGTATGGTATGTAAACTTAAAAAGTCATTATGGTCTAAAAAGCTCACCTAAAAACTGGAATGATAAAGGAGGATGGCGAGGCTGGACCCACGTAATTTAAAAATTAACGGAGCACCGTGCTCGGACTAGTTTATACAAATTATAGTAACAAGTTTATAAGAGTTCTATATAAAAAATATTGAGTTACTAAAGAATGGGAATTAAAAGTTATTAATGATTTTAGTTTATTAAAAAATAAGTATCGTGCAGTTTCCGAACGCAATGTTTTTTACGAATTACATTGATACATTCCAATCTACACTACTGATTTACCCTCTTAAAATACTTAAGTACGTTTTCGCTTGGCAGATTTCCTTTTTATTTTACTTACATCTTGTTAAATAAACCAATAACGTTTAAAACGAAACATAAATACTGTTATAAACACGTAAAAATAATATAAATTATTATAACAGTAATGAAAACATGGAACGTAAAAATGGAACGTCAGTGTCGAATTGTCATGTCATTTGATGTCATTGTCAATATTTGTCAATTCATTCCATTGTTTGTGTTTAACAGCTAACGTGGGTGGGATTCTAATACTATTTTTGCGATTTTGTGGATTCTTGACAATTTGGCTTTACCTTTAGACTGACGACCGACTTGCAAGTGATTTGGAATTTCTCAACGGTTAAAATGCGTTGTGTTAATAATTGAGAATTGCTCGCTTACCGAGACATCGTTTGTCTGATGAACGTGATCAAATAGTTGAAAAGAGTACAGAAATGGGTGTACCCGCGTGATGTAAGTATATTCATGTACTAATTTGTTTAATTTCATGAACACAAATCATACAAATATAAAATAAATGGAGCAAGCAAAAGTAGAGATTTCGTATACAAATATGTAGTTTCGTATATAATACTCTTATCATAATTATGCTCTTCCTGCTCGTCTTGCAGTATTGGGCAACACAAGAGCATCTCTTAATCTTTTGAATATAATAACAACCTGAAGTATTTTATAATACTGCAGATTACGGTCAGTGGGTCATCTTAGGTACTGCTTGTGGTGCACAATATTAATAACATTTTAAAATAAAATACTGCACCGGTATCAGGACCCAAGCTACCAATGGTAAGGGCTCCAGAGAGCAGAATCTCCTAACAATGTTGTATGACTAGGTGTACCACTGATGAAGTACAATTTCACAGGCCAAGTCAAGATACTTGATTAGAAGAATATTACTATTTTTGTGTAACCACACTGCTAGCGTAATAACCTGATGGATAGAGTTTTTGGATAGTCTGTTCTTTAATCTACTCAGTATGGGTACCTGTACCACACATGCTTTGGCAGCATTGAATGTGGTAGTCACATTCTTAACCCAGAAGCAAAACATGATTATAACTTAGCTTGTAAACATTTTTTGTGTATCCTTAACCATAGTAATAATAGTTTTAGGTAACTGGAGACAACTATATTTGTCACCCATGTTGGGAGTTGATAAATAGTAACCCAAATGATGGTCCTGAACATGAGACCCAACCACAACCTGGCCTTCGTGATGTATGTGCTGGAGGTGGCAGATAGATTTTGAGAATCAGGAGCAGGCTAGTTGTCCGACCAGAGATGTCTGAAAGGGAAACCCGAATAAGAGACATTGTATCGGAATGGATAAGGCCCCGCCAGGTTGGTAATGAAAACAATTTATATAGGGTTACTGGTAAGCCTAAGGTAAGGTTACTGTCAAGGTCTCATCACAAGTGGGCTTTTTGGATGCCAACCTTACCAGTAACCCTATAAACATTTAATATTACAAATAATGATATGAAATCCTAATATATTATTATTTTTGGCAACATTTTACTTTTATTGTTTCAGTTAACCTTAAATGAGGACATATGTGTGCCATGCTATTTACAGGCACAGAGAGTGGTGGACAGTTCTTATAGAAGTTCTGCTGTGGTTTCACCTTCTGCAATCAGTCAACCAACATCTTCTCAACAGACAGAGCAAACGGTGGAAGTTGAAGAGGTTGGTCCATCAACATTTGGAAATCCATTAGTGGAAACATCTACTGAACAAATATTGCCCACAAGAAGAATATCTGACACAGCAGAGGGTGAAGAGGCTAGTCCGTCCACCTCAAGACGTCCATTACAGGAAACTTCTGCTGAACATATTATATTGCCCACGTTGAGAAGAGCGGCTGATACAGCACGGCGCTGCTTGTTTTTGGAGTGCAATGATGCTGAAAAGCGACATATACCTGATGGGCTCAGAAAACGAATTATAAAGAATTTTAATTTCTATATTCCTAGCAATGCTAGAATTTGCAATTTCCACCTAGGTAACTATTTATTTGGCAACCACCCATTTATTCTAAGTGCCCGAATTAAATCTAGGCATATAGGTAGCAAGTCCTATTATACATACATCGCACTAGATAGGAGGCTGGAGGGGCGAAATGCCATATTAGGATACTATTGTTATTGCCCCGTGGGAACATGGACAGTGGGCTGTTGCTCTCATGTTATGAGCATATTGTGGTAGATGGGCTATGCCAGACACCAGAGGTATGTCGCTGCACCAGCTGCCTTCTTAGATAATCTTTTAATTAGATAAATCAATACTTACATACTAAAAAAAAAATATCCAAGATTCACAACAATTGTATGTCTTCAATATTTTATAAGTCATTATAAAGTAAATAAAAGCGATTTCTTTAAAATATATTTTTATTTATTTAACAAACCTCTAGTTTTAAGCAGAGCAAATATGCTTATTTATATTATATTCTAGGAGATCTAACAACTGGACTCCTTATCTAGTCATATTGTGTACCTTTACCACTTTAAAAAGTTATTACTATTTTATGAACCTTTTCGTAACGAGGGTTGATGTCTGTAAACCTAGCCAAACCCCTGAGCAGCATAGATTGTGTGAAAGATGATAGGTATGGTAGGTAGTAAGGGCAGGGGGTGAATGCTAAGATGATGGCTTGTAGAGATGTAGATATGGTAGAGGACATACTGTGCCGATGGATTGGAAAGAGCAATAGGATGATGCTAAACTACATGTTAGCTAGGTTTAACTTGACCACAATCTAGTTTCTTGACAAGTAATGGGAGGACACCCTAGCAAAATCCACTGAAAATATTAGTGATGTCCTTAAAAAAGTCAGGCGCAACGCGCGGACGTATGATCGTGGATGAAGTAAAAGAAGTAGACACCTACCTATTACGAATCGTAGCAGATGGCGTTCTGTAGTTTCTACCTACCCTCACGGGATATAGGTGTGAATTTAAGTAAATATGTATGAATAAGCCATTCTACTACTGAATAATAGGCCAATAAGTACATGCCCAAAGTACTTTAAGAATATTTTAGGTCTCCTAGGTAATCTTCTACCGTTCATATCTTTTTTCTCCCATCTTCTATAACTTACTTCCCATTTGCTTTTTGGTTAGTCTTATGTCGTTCTTTAACAATTCATAAGTTTCTATAATGTATGCTACTCCTAACACTGGGTCCCACAATACATGTAGTCTCGCCATTCTCCTTTAACTCAGTTATGATATCTGAAGGTTTTAAACAATGTAAAACTGATTATGGTCTCTATGTAAAACAGTATAATGGACAGATTGTTTACTTATTACTGTATGTTGATGATTTATTAATTGCAGGGACGGATATTGAATGTGTAAACAAAACTAAAGATTTGTTAAAGAGAAATTTTTGTATGAAAGACTTAGGTAGGTATAGCAAAATATTTTTTGGGTATATCTATTGAACAGGATGTTACTAATGGTTTTTTAAAAAAATTGTCAGAAAACATTCCTAAAACAGATTTTACAAAAATATAACATGTCAGATTGTAAAAGTGTTGCTACACCCATGGATTCAAAATTCAAAACAAATAGTCTTAAAAGGGAAAATTCTGAATCTCAAGAGTTAGAAACAAGATGTAGACAATTAATTGGTTGTTTGTTGTATGCAGTATTAGGCAGTAGACCTGATTTGTGTGCAAGTGTCTCAATATTAAGTCGTTTTCAAAAATGCGCTAGTGAAGAGTTGTGGAATATGTTAAAAAGGGTTCTTAGATATATTAAAGGCACAATTGACTTAAGTTTAGTTTTTGAAAGAAACAAGAATGAGTCTATCATTGTTGGCTATGTAGATTCTGACTGGGGAGGTGATTTGGTTGGCAGAAGGTCAACAGCTGGTTTTGTTTTTAAAATATTTGGTTTTCCTGTTTCATGGTGTACTAGAAAGCAACCATCCGTAGCTTTGTCCTCGACAGAAGCCGAGTACATGGCACTTAGTATGGCTACAGCAGAAGCTTGTTGGCTTAAACAATTAATAAGTGATTTTTCTATTAATGTTGAATATGTGTTAATGTATGAGGATAACCAAAGTTCAATTAAAGTTGCAAAAAATCCAGTTTTACATAAAAGAATGAAACACATTGATATTAAGCACCATTTTATTCGTGAAAAAATTGTAGAAGGTATAATAAAGTTAAGTTATATAGAAACATCAGAACAAGTAGCAGATTTGCTAACTAAACCTTTGTCAGGCCATACATTTGTTAAACTAAGGGGATATTTAAAATTGATATAAGTTGAAAGTTTTTTTGATTGTATGATAAAAATATAAAGTATATATGTAGAGTAAATGTGTAGAAGTGTATAAGGCAATTTCATTAATGTGTAAAAGTGAAATGTAAACTGTATAACTAAAATTTTTTTACATTTTAAAATGTTGGATAATATGTAATTTAATTTCTTATTTTGAGGGACGGTGTTAACTAGCAACATAAGAAATTAAAAAGTTAAATAAATGTCATAGATAATCTATGGTCCCTTCGACTCCATCTTTTGCTGCTAAGAGTTAAGATGTTTTTCCTTGTGCGTGTCTATAATAAAAATCTATGTTGAAGTAATAGTTTGGAAGTAAATAAAAAAATTAAAACCATCTCCACGTCTCCTTATTTAAATCTCAATAGCGTGCCGTTCGGCGCCAAGCTAAGAATTCATCCTTTAATACCTACAAAATAATTATGACTTTATTCTAAGCAAAGCACCAATCGAACAATAAGTACAGAGACCACATCAAAGTAGGTACCTACTTATATCAATCTGTGAAATTTCATTGATAATTTTTTAACTTTATTGCAAAATGTTAAGGTTCATATCCAATTCGGCAATTTTTAGACAGTTGGTAGGTACTTATGGTTTGATGTTCTGGCGTCTGTACTATAAGGCTGTCATAATATTAAGAATCTAGCAAAACCATTCATTTTTATGAGTTAGGGTCTCCCATTCTCACCAATCTAACAAAAAGTACTAAGCTATCGTACCTAAATATAAATGTACCTATTTCATCCGCAGTAACTACCTACATTAAGGACGCTACCAACTACATTTTCTTCGCGCTCAAAATTATACTCCGTTTACAATAAGATTAGACATATTCACAAGCCATTTTTACAGTCCATTCAACCGATTTTGACTTCTATTGCGTTGGTGGCATGACAAATGGCAGCTGCAGTAAACAGTTGTTATTGTAACCACTTTTCAACCGACTTCAAAAAAGGAGGAGGTTTTCTTTTTTTTGAAAAAACTTTTTTTTCCGCGGTTCGGTGGCTTTGTTCTGTTTGTTGTTTTGTATTGCCACCGACTTCCGAAAGTAAAGTAATGTGTGTGCTGTAGAGTGTAGTGTGTGTGACACTACAACGTTATACCGTTATACGCACGCACACATTGAAACCATTGTCCACTTGATTTTTATACACTTCTTAACAGCTAATCTTGGTATTCGATTTTTTTTCTAGTACTGATTGAGTCAAGTTAGTAAAACTTTGTGCATTTACTAATAACTACATACTACTTTGTGCATTTACTTACTAGTAATATTACCAGACTAGCTGATGCCCGTGACTTTGTCCGCGTGATTGTCGGTTATCAGCTAAGTTTTAATTTGTTTAGCGCGTTTTTCTAACATAAAAGTTACTCTTCATAACATCAGCTAACTGCCAGTGAAAGTCACATCAAAATCGGTCCAGCCGTTTCAGAGATTAGCCGGAACAAACCGACAGACAGAAATCGACTGACAGGCAGACAAATATTTTATAAATTGTGTTTTTGATATCATCCCAACTAGCAAAAATATGTCGTGTAGTAGTCGCGGCAACGCAAATTATTCAGCATTTTGGCTCCTAATAGAAGTCGTGTAAACGTAATGAAAACGTTTATACAACGCGATTTGGGCCCATTATATTCAGCAATTCAGTCACATAGACATCGTATAAAAGCAACTTATTCAGCTAAATCGTCACGTAATTGTCGCCGGAGTGACTGTTACAAGCTTAAGTTGCGCTATAACTGTAACTTATATGACTTTAATATGTCATGTTTGTCTTATTAAAGCGACCTGGAATACAAACCAGCTAAATAATTTTAAAGTAAATTAAGCAAGTGCGTCGTCGTGTTGTGTTTTAAAAATTATAAAAAATTATAATACATCGGTAAGTACAATTTATTTAGCAGACATGTTAATTTGTAGGTTGCACCAAATGTAGGTTCGTAAACTCACGCATAGGTTTGCTAAGTATTGCGAAGGTAAGTTTTCTGATGAAATATACTAGGTTAAGTATATCATAAATATTTAACGCCCCCCTTTAATTCTTAGTAATATGAATATAATAACAAATATTTTTATATCAATATTCATTTGTACACCATTTTTAATGCTAACAGGCGGTATAATAGCTTCTTATACAGAAAATTAGCAGTATAAGCGCCATGATACTACGCTTATTATATTTTAGGGTTCCTTAGACCTTCCTAAAAAGTTTTCCAAAAAAAGATCTTTTGTTTATTTATTTATTTAACCATTTATTGTACACAAGAAAACTAAAACAAGTGAATTTAAAGAAATGACACAACAGGAAATGCTTTATTTCTGAAAAGAAATTAAGATCTTTTCTTTTTTTTCTAGAAATAATCATAACCTGAAATGGTTGTTGTAGCTGAAGTTGACCGTTTTTTAAAAAAAGATGATTTATTGTGGAGTGGTGATGAACAGTGGCCTTGGAAAATTACTCATTTTATTTTGTCTCAGACTTGTATTGGATGCGGATACTTGGTATCGCCTATGATATTTCAACTCAAACATTTTATAATATCGGACAAAAATATAAAAAAGCTACATAACACTGATTTTTTCTGGTGCCGAAACTGTTCAGTCTTTGCTATATATGATCATTATCCATCAGATGATCAGATTTTGCGAATAACAACACAGTCATCCTTACCATTCGAAATAAATTTTAAGTATACTTCTATGAGGTCTTTAGGTAAGTACATATGTCTTTACGGCCACATTGGCGGGCTACGGCGAAGGTTCGGTGTTAGCTCTTTCTTTCTTCGTTGTTCAGAAAGAGAGCTAACACCGAACCTTTGTGGTAGCCCGCCAAAGTTGTCGTAGTGTGAAATTAATACATTTCACTCACACATTCTTGCTCGAGCAACGTTGCACACGGGTGTGTGGCGACGTAGAAACCCGAACGAACGAAACGAAATCAGTCAGTGTTGATCTATCAGGTGTAGTGAATCATTGTGTTTTCTTACTGTTATTGGATGTGAGCAGACAGCTAGGTACGTACCTACGATACGATTAATAGATAGTAGGTACTACTTAAATACTATTTACCTGCTGTGTTATTAATTACTAATACTTTTTGTTTAGGTAATAAAAAGTATCTATTGAAATGTGCTCTTCAAAAAATAAATACCCGAGGTAGGTAACCTATACTAAAAAGACATAGTATTCTATTGTTCCTACGGACAATACTTTTAAAGTTAAATGCATATTTCAATAATTAGTCGTATCAATATTAATTACGTATTTTAATTACTTACCTAAACAAACAAAGTATAAATAGGGTCTAGGGTCTTTTGACGGACGCAGCTATGAATTGTTTAATTTATAACTAAATTAATTATTTAGGTACTTACCTGCACCTACAGCGCACTTGATGACATGTATAATGCGATCTTTGTTTATAACTTTTAGGTTACCTACACACATTGTATCAAGTATCTATACAAAATGTAAACAAGTCTAGTGAAGTACAGTTTAATATTCTCTAGTATTGTTTTGCAGATTATAAAATAGATTATTATTTTTGATAGGTATGTTAATATCACTCGGAAGAAAGTGCTATTCTTCCCTCAATTAACAATGTGCTATTTACTTATAATAGTTCTATTAGAAGAGACTGCTACTACTACTAGGTTTTATTAACCTAACAGATATAATATTAGGTATACTTCCTTAATATTAACTAATGTGCCTAAATCTTATTTCAGTCATGCCGTACAAAGTAGTTCTTACCATAGAGAAGGGAAAATCAGTACTAACCAGTGTTCCAGAATCATGGGAAAAAGATGGCATTCTCTTTTGGCCTCCAAAAAATACAACTGAAAAAATAAAACAGGGAGCCTATCCTAAGGATGACTGGAAATCAATTAATTGTGTGGTAAAAAGAAAAAATATTGTGACTTTTGAAAATGCAGAGGAGGAAATTGATAGAATGTGTGAACATTCAGACACAGAATATATCGAAACTGCAGATGAGATGCCATCAAAAAAAAGATTAAAGAAAAAAAAAAGGGAAAATGAGTATTTCTTCTACTCAACCAGATTTTAATGATCAGGCACAAGAATGTATAAAAGTAAGTAATTTCTTGTTGTTTATAATATGCTCAATTTAAAACAAATTTAAAACGACTTACCTAAAAAAAAATAATTTTTGAGTAGGTACCTATTTAATCATTTTAAACTTACAAACCTAGCTGCAATTTTCTAAATATGATTCTTCAATTTAATCTAATTTAAATTAACTTTGGCGTGCCATAGGAGAGGCCTATGTCCAGCAGTGGGCTGAAGTAGGCTCATGATGATGAAATTAACTTTAATCTTTTATTTTCAGAACTTTGGCAATCAGACAAATTCAGAAAAATGCATAATAGAATCTCATAAAAATGATGAGTCAACTTCATTTCCACTAGTGCCTCTTGCTATAACTAAAACAAATTCACAAACCATCGAAGTTCCAGCGAAAAAAACAACTGTGGATTTACAGATAATCAATGACAATGAAATCCAAACTGATTCATTTTTTGCAGACAACAATCTTAGTGAAGATGTATTTATTTTAGCACAATCCGACGAGGCACCGACGAAGATGTTGCAAGAGACACAGAATTTGACAACCAAAATAATAGACGATTTTTCAGACAAATTACAATCTGTTCTCGATAACCAAATAATTTTAAGTCAAAACCAGCAAAATATTATATTGGAATTAGCTAAATTGAATGTGCGTTTTGAAGAATTTATTAAAGGTTTTTCGACTAAGGATAATCCAGTTGAAAATAAACTAGATTTCAAGGCTATAGCAAAGATAGAAGATTTGGAGGAACTCGAAAATAAATTAAAAAATATAAAGTTCAAAACGGAACTCGAGCAAAAGTTTTCTGTGATTTGCAAAACCAGTGGAAAAGGCTTAAATGCTGCGTATAAGCTTGTGGATTTGATTTTCAAAAGAGACTTCATGACACAGTGTTCGTGGGCTGGAGGATCACGCGTTGAAGAAAAAAAAATTTGTTTTAAAGCGTTTCAGCGTACGATTGATTTGTTTTTTAATATGGTTAGAGCTACTGATAACTCTTTTACATTAGAAGAGTGCGAAACATTTTTTAAAAATGTTATGAGGAATTAAAAAAAAAGAAGTCTGATGACAGACTCGCGACAATCAGCACCCAAAAAAAGACCAAAAAATATCAAGAAAAAAGCAGAAAATACTAAAGAACCAGAAAAAAGTAATGAAAATGTCCCAATACGCGATGCTATGGCTGATAATGAAGAAAAAGGTGGCGATGCTGTCGATGACGAAGAAGAAAGCTTGCTTTGACTTGACGGTTAATTTTTAGTTATATCATGGCGTCAATTCTGGCAAATATTCCTAAACTTAAATTTAAGATTAGAGCTGTCACTTTCCCTCTTTTGTAAACAAAAGAGACAGATGACTTAATTTTAATTTAGTTCTGTCAAATTAAGCGTTTTCACATAACATATTTCAATTTATCTAATAATTCTGAAAATCTTACAAATAATTAGCTCTATAGTATCTCGTTACATTTAGGTATATTTTGTGAAAACAGTACAAACTAGGGTTGATTGTGCCATAAGAAATAAGTTAAGGCCATAAAAAATGTTGTAACAAAGCATGTTACCTACTGATTAAAGAAATTTTCAACTATCACGATAAATGATATAATGGTCGTTTTCAGATCCATGTTTTTTCTTCAGTTACTTTGAAAAAATGGCAAGCAAGTGCAAGTTTTTTGTTTGTGGTAACGCTATAGCATCTACTGTTTAAACCTTAATATTAATGTAAAAATCATCAAGACTGATTAAAAAATAAAACGCTTATAATTATTACAACTAATCTTTTATTTAACAACACAAAGTTCTCAACTATAGTGTATGCAGTAAAGGCGCGAAGAAAATATCAGATTGGTAATTTATAGATACAAGTTTGGCTTTAATATCTTCTATTTTAAAAGTAGCTTCATGTTTAGTGACGTTGGCTAATGAGCATTTGTATATATTTAACAAAGACGATTTTATGGGAATTTCAAAAATATCTTCCAAATGTTTAATGCAGTTTCCTCGTAGACGTATTTCTTTTTGATCATTAGTATAGATAGTTGTTATTTCAACAATATGATTATCAGAATTCAAGAACCATTTATTCTGCGGTTGTGATGATAGCATAAAACTTTCTAAATATAAAGCTGTAACATGTCTACTAGTTTTTAGAAAAGGATATTCTATTCGCCTGTTATTTATTGCTTCTAATTCAATAATACTTCGTTCACTCAATCGTTTAGCAATCTGAGCAAGAGGTTTGTTTCCATTTCTCACCATGTTTTTTAAAAATTGCAATTTATTTTCAAATGGGTAAGCATTGAAACTTTGAAGTATTCCAAAGCGTCTCACCTCTTCGAAAAAGATAGATTGTGAATATTACTGGTAATATATTGTTCCCCGTAATAATCTCTAAAATGCTCAGTGAAAAAATTCATAAGACTTTCACCGAGAGATAAGAAACGAAAATATTTTTCGTTGGAACATATTGTAATCGCAACAAAGAAGGTTAGAAAATGCTGATAAGCATCGATGCACAATGCCTCTTTTAAAATTACAAAACTTATGTAATATAAAAAGGTTCGAAATTCAGATCCTTTCCAGTAACTTAAAACGTCCAAACCTCTCATTGACCGGTGTATTTCTTTTGGAAGTTTACAGTTTAATAAAAATACTGACACATTTAGAATTTCACGAGCACTCCATTTTGTAACAAAAGTTCCAAAATTACCATCTCGTCATCCATGTAAGAGTCGTTTCATTACTCCAAGATCGATCAGGTGTAACGAATCACAGACAGGAAAAATATCTACCATGTCAATAAGTAATTTCAATAGTGGTGTGTCATTCTTGTGGTGTAGGCCATATTTTTTTGCACGGAAGTCGTCGTTATTTCTTCTTGGACAATAATATGTAGGGAATGTTACGGTATGTGATAAGTGCGAATATTCCCCTACAACTGTGCATTTTAGGCATCCATGTTTGCCGTTAAAGTTGCACACTCCTGCAATTGAATGAATTATATATTAAGATTATATTATAGCGAAACAAACGGTAATCATGATTATTTATTGCTTATTCTGTCCAGTTACGTCCCTTAAAACACCATTTCATTCAGTTCCGTTCTGTTTTCCGTCCACTAATATCAACGTTCACATCTGTTTTTCAGCCCATCAACTGCCATTCCGCTTTCCATCACCTACTATATTCAAATCCGTTAAGCTGTAACGGATTTTACTATCTGTGGCCGAGTTCTGGATGATAAAATATAATTTGAACTATTGACTCGAAGAAGAATAATAAGTATGAACAAGTAACAAAATTCCAAAAAAGCAACCTTTCGTATGATCAGTAGAATTGACTTTATTAGTTGTAACCGCGAAGTAGACACAATAGTTAAACAATTAACCTGAACCACATGTGGCTCATGGGACAGGGAATGGGTTAAAGTGTTAAAGTTATACCACCCACCTTTTAACAAAGCTCTTGCCGGTGAATCGCAAATAAATGCTCTGATTTTTACACCAATAAGTATTTCAGATTTTTCTTGTGTATTTACTAATAATCCGCTCTCTAATTGTTGCATCTCTGTCACAAAAGGACCTAAAAATCCATCCAAGTCGGAGGGCTTATTCTGACCGCCATAAATTCCAATCACCAATGGCGAAATATGAGGTAATTCTGATATATTAAATAATATCGGCCAAAATTGTTGCTTAGAACTTTTGTATATTGGAAGTCCGTCAATATTAATATTCAGAGAAATATTATGCGGCACATTTGGGACATTTTCTAAAATTTTTCTTAATGGATCTTTAAGACCATTGTGCCAGTAGTGTCCCGTATCCACTGAAGTGATATGTATCTTTTTGTTGTTGGTAAGCAATAATGTTCTAGGGTCAGAAGGTAAAACGTGGGGGTATTCTTTTATTTAATATACCACACAGTCCTTTCAGCGCTGTATGCGAAATGTTAAACTCTAACGCCCATTCTGCAATATTATTACGCAACTCACAGTCTTTGTCAATATTGTGGCAATATGTTCCAAAATTGTCTAAGTTTTCTGAAGCACTGCAGCTGTCGTCTGAATCTATTTCGTGTACGGAACCACTATTTTCTAAATCTCTCAATTCATTTTCCAAACACGGATTTTCAAATTCCAAATCATGATTTTTCTCTGAGGCAGGGCCGTCTTTAACCTGTTGGGGGCCCTGGGCACAATAGGATAATGGGGCCCCTATGACCAAAACAGAGCACTAATTTGTTAGTTCAAACAAAGAAAGTAGATAATCAAAGTTCTAGATTTATTTGTTTACAGTGACAATAAATAAATACGAGGTACCTACTAGATTTGAGATGGGCAAAATCTTTATTCACTTCTTTACCTACATGGACATTAACGACAAACTGGTTAAAATCTCTTGATGCATTAACATAACCTTTTTAATATGGAGAAGGCACGCTCGCCACTGCTGTTACAATCTTTATGCTTAAGAAGATTTTCAATACGATTTCTGTTTTTTTTTTTCGATTTCTCATTTGGAAATGTGTCTTAAATTTTGTTTGAACGAAAGAATTTTGTGAACATATCATATTAAAAAAAAATATGAAGTGTTCACAAAATTCTTTCTTCCTTCATTTTCACTATGAACAATTTTCAAGTATTCTGTATAATGTATATGTTACGGCTAATAGCCGAAGTGCGGCTGCACCTAGTTTAGGCCGGCTACAACTTGGTGCATGGTGCATGCGCGAGCGAATCCCGTACCCCCGCCCATAGGTCAATCGAGGAACACCGTGGTGGTTTTAGCCGGTAAGAGTCCGGCACAACCCCCGTCTTCCCCGGACGAGGGACAGTCCATGAGGATTTCCAAGTTAAAAAAAAGGCTGCACCTAAGTTTAACTGCTAGTTTTAGCCGGCTACACCTAGTTCTAGCCGGTTAAAACTAGGTGTAGCCGCACTTCGGGTTTTAGCCGTAACATATACATTCCATTTCCAACTCTTTCTCATTAACGTCTTTATAGTTAACGACTAGCTGACTGTTATTAGGTGTCTAATGTTCTTAAAGGAACTTAATCGCTGTTTTAGATGAACGCGTAGTATTATAACATAAAGTATGTATTATAACGTATCAATTATGGGAGGAAAGGTTTCTACTATGACTTCTATTTTTCCATGCAGTTGAAATTACCGTGCATAGCCATCGAAAAACTAGCGTGAGTTTCTACGTCTTGTTCTTTGAGATAGGTCCTTTTAATCAGATTCTGGGTTTTTATTCCTTGGCCGTCGATTCAAAGTAATTAAATTTATCCCTGAGGTTAATAATAAAATCATCAAGTGAAGTAAAAAAAATAGTTGTTTGTATATTCTTTCAAATATTGGTTAGAGCTTTCTAGTTTCATCTTCTTTGACGATGACCTTCATGCAAGCCGCTTACTGCATCAGCTCGGACTGACCAACTGGTCAATAAAAAGACTTTTGAAAACTATTTTTCAAAAAACTGAACCATTTCAAAAAACTTGGTTGCCTCTGAGGTATATATAGGTTGTAGACACTGGTCTATAACCAATAAGAAGTATAGGTACTGATACTTCTCCGTCATTCAAGTATGACGGAGCTTTGACTTCTGCAACATTTTATGAGAATATATCATGATTTTTTAAAAATAAACATGGTTTCCGCTAAATACTTTGATCTATGCTCCTTAATACCTATAAATTTCCGAAACCTTTCAACGAGAACATGGTCTTTTACGTATTTTAAAAGTTCTGGTCAACATGAGACAGATTGTGCGTATTGTCAAGCTCATAGAAAAATATTTTACTTCTGCTAATTTAACTTAATTTACGATTTTTTTAGGACTTGTTATTCCATTTCGTCAATATAGGTACTCAATACAGATTTTTTTAAACTGTTGATAGGCATACGTTTGCAGCTAAATAAGAAAATAAGAAATATTACCTTTTCCAGGATTCCCAAATATTTTATTAAATTCACTCAGTAACTTCACACGTCCACACACAAATAATTTTCATTGTTGGAAGTTCCGAGGATTTAATTGTCACCGCGAAACTGAAGCCCTCTCGATGCCAAAAATTTACTACTAATTTACAACAGCTACAATCCGTTTACATTTCTCCAGGACTCTTCTTTTCGATGTTGACAAGTCTATATGTACTCAATCAACCGCTTTACTTCGTGCCAGACAAGTCACCATAGTTTTGCTGTGCTTTTTTGATGTGTTAAAATAATGTGCTTCCAATAATTAAATCCACTCAAAGAGCATAGATTTACATTAGAAAGGATTTACATGAAAACAAACTAGACTTTTTTTTATTATTTGAAAAATTAGTTCACTGATTATTTAGTCTTCAAAATAGTGTAGTTAGTGTCCCATTAAATTGTATTTTTATTATATGTTTGAATTAGATATCGGTTATCGTTTTGTGATCTGGCAGGAATTGGGGGCCCCTATCGCTCGGGGGCCCTGGGCACGTGCCCAGTGTGCCTAGTGGGAAAGAGGGGCCTGCTCTGAGGTAATTATTTCACCTGCGGAACCACCTCCTAAAATGCTATTTCTCACTTCACTGCTTAAACAAGAGGTTCCTTACTCAATAATAATATTTGATTTACCCATTAACGATTGATACTTTCTTTTCACCCTCTTGTATCCACCACTTTTTTTCAAGTTTTTCCATTTATTCCAGTCCATTTTCGATAACTTTAAACTACTCACAGCAAATTACACAAAACAATCTGAGCAGTGTTTTGGAATAAATTATACGTCATTTTAGGCTTGTAATAGTCGTATAAATGCAACTTATACAACATAATAGCAGTATAAAAGCAACGACGTTGCTTTTACTCGACTTGTCACAAGAAAGCTATATAATATGCTTTTACTCGACATAAGCGTCGTATACTAGCGACTAATTCAGCAAAATCTTATATGACACTTTAGTCATATAAGGATGCTGAATAAACGTTTACTCAGCATCATTATGTGACCAAAATGCTGAATAACTAAAATGCTACATAAGATGCTTTTATACGACACGTGCTGAATAATTCACACTTACTCGACTTTTACAACACCGAATAGCTGAATAAACTCAACCTTATATGACTAATTTGCTTGTTGGGATGCATTTACTAAAAAGCTATTACTTTGACATTACAAACAGACACTCAATTTAATTCATTTGTTTAGATTTAGTATACATCTATACAAATAAATAAAATTGAACTGTCTGTTTATGATGTCAAAATAAAAGCTTTTACTAAACGCAAAAAGTATACGGGTACTTACATATTTAAAAAAATCATTTTTAATTTTTTTGTTTGTCTGTTTGATCCGGCTAATCTCTGAAACGGCTGCACCGATTTTGACGGGACTTTCAGTGGCAGACACCTGATGTTTTATGGAGTAATAAAAGGTAGGTAGGTACATTTTATTTTTACAAAAAAAAATGGGTTTCACGCAAAAATATTAAAAGCCCGATATTAACTGACATACACGCGTTATGAAGTCGCGGACATCAGCTAGTTTCCTAATAAGTAATGGTCATTATGACAGCAATAAAAACTTTCCTTCATACTTTTACTTACAGGCAGGACTGTCAGCTTTTGCAAAATCATTGTTTCAATAATATCATTGTTCAAGACAAAACACAATTATTAATAGAAACTAGCGTATTTAACTTTAAAAATCATTTAATCTTTCATCATTCAAGCGGGCTGCGACGTCGAAACTTCGAAATACTCGATAAGTATTTTGCATAACATTCAAAATAAAGTCTTGAAAATCGAGTCATACGGTCTATTTTCGATTGACGTCGGCATTCAACTCACGCACACTTCGACAGACAACGGCTAAAGAAGTTTTCGTTTCAAAAACTATTTCGCCAACTCGAGATAACTTTTGTTGTACCTATTGTTATTACTTGTCCTTGAACACACAGTGCGTTGTAGAGTATCTACCATAATTAAACGCCATCTAGTAGTATCGATGCCGCCTAGTATCTAGGCCGACTCGAAAGATGGCGTTGTAAAAATACAGTCTCTGGCAATTAGTGAGTCGCTGATGCTGCCATCTGTTGAAGCAATGAGGGAAAGAAAATAGCCAGAGCAATTGCCAGAGTTAGGGAGGTCTCATTTCTTTGTATGGGATTGGGTATCTGTACTTTAGTATTATATCATCTGTGGCTACATTGATTATTGTAAAAGAAGGAAAAAGGCCATTATTAGGTAGGGATTGGCTGAGTGCTATGAAAATTGATTGGCAAACTTGTATAAAACAGTGCAATTTAATTATTCGCCAAGATTCACAAATTAAACTTAACAATTTAGTAGAAAAATATAGTGATATATTTTCAGGGACTCCAGGCGAAATTAAAGGTACTGTAGGCACTTTAAAATTAAAAGAAGCTAATATTAAACCCATTGCATTTAAACCAAGAAGAATAGCTTATGCTGTAGAAAATTTAGTTAAAAAGGAGCTTGACAAGTTATGTACCGAAGGTAAAATATATAAAGTGACAGATAAAGAAACAGGCACATGGGCTACACCCATAGTGACCATCATTAAGGGACCTCATTATATAAGAATTTGTGGGGATTACAAGGTAACAATAAATCCATTTTTGGAGGTGCCAAATCATCCAATCCCGGTCATTGAAGACATTTTTGCAAAATTAAATAAAGATGATCAAAATGTTAAAACAGTATTTAGTAAAATTGATTTAAGAAAGGCATATATGAATAGGCGAATGGATGAGGAGGCACAAAAACTTATGACAATTACCACACCATGGGGGTTGTATAGACCAACGTTCATGATGTTCGGTATGTCACCTGCTCCACAGGAATGGCAAGATTTTATGGATGAAAACTTTAATATGCCAAATGTATATTGTTTCATTGACGATATTTTAGTTGCAAGTAGTGATGTGGATTGCCATTTAAAAACTTTAGAGTTTATATTTCAAAAACTTAAATATACCAAGAGAGATTCCTTGGTAGTAAATAAAGAGAAAACTGTGTTGATGTCCCCACAATTAGAGTATTGTGGGCATGTTATTGATAAGGAAAGTATTCACAAAACACCAGGGCACATCAAGGCCATATTGGAAGCACCACAACCTAAAAATATTAAAGAATTACGTAGTTTCCTTGGCACTATTAATTTTTATCATAAATTTCTAAAGAATGCTGCTGAAAATTTAAAACCTTTATATACATTACTAAAGAATTCAGAAAAATGGGTATGGTCTAAGCAGCAAGAACTAGCGTATGAATGGGCCCAAGAAGGCTATTGTATCAGATCAAGTATTAATTCATTATAATCCAAAGCTACCAGTTGTATTTGTTGAGGATTGTTTATCTATGGTTGCCCTATAATAGTGGTGTACCCTATATTATATTGTAGTCTTTGGTGGTGTGTACTCTCTGGTAAATCCTCTCTGGTAAAAATGCTCTGCTAATAAAATGGTGCCCTTAAACCTATTTTAGTGTCTTATTTAAACTAAATATATAGTAAAGATTTAATACGCTTCCACTGCGCTAAGTGCGAAATGTTTGTAAGCCACCGATGTTAAATATTACTACGAATTTATAATACAGTAATAGAAAAGTTGAGAAAAGAAAACTAAAAGAAGAAAAAGATGGCGGATGAAGCGGTGAGAAAATTGCTGCCGCAATTTACAGGCACGAATTTTAGCACATGGATATTTGGAATGAAATGCATTCTGGAAGAGAAAGAGTGCAAGGAAGCTATAGAAGATAATATAAAGTCGGAGATCGCTAATACTGAAGATTTCAGAAGAAGCGATGCGAAAGCGAGAAGCTTAATAGTATACAGTTTAAGCGACAAGTACTTGGAATACGTGAGAGATGCAAAAAGTGCAAGGGAAATGATAGAAAACTTGAAGAAGGTATTTAAGAGGAAGAGTACACTATCTGCATTATACATAAGAAAGAAATTACTAACCTTAAAATGTGATGCCAATATGGAATTGTGTGACCACTTCAATAACTTTGACACATTGATCAGACAATTAGAAGAAACTGGAGGTACAATGAGAGAGCAAGATAAGGTGTGTCATCTATTGTTGACCATGCCTGAAACCTATAATGCGACGATTGCCGCTCTGGAAACAACCAATATGGAACTTACAACGGAATATGTCAAAGAAAAGTAAATTGTTGGATGCCGAGTTGAAAACTCAGAGTCATCCGGTAGTATCAGAAGATGCCCACAGTTTTTTAACCTGTTTTAAATGTGGTAAAAATGGTCACAAAGCCTACCAATGTAAGAAACCAGAACGTCCAAACATAAGAGGACGAAGCTACTCAAGAGGCATGAGGAGCAGAGGTCGAGGCTTCAACTCAGGTCGAAATGGAACGCCATCACAGACTGTTAGAATGGCGCAGACTGAAGATGAAGACACGGTAATGATGTTTACAGCGTTCAGTGTAAGTGACTTTGATAATAAAATAGATGATTGTGTTCAATTAATTGTTGACTCAGGAGCTACCGAACATTTAATAATGTCTCAATACTTACCATATATGACTAATATAACTGATTTAGAAAAGGAAGTTAAAATCTTTGTGGCAAACGGTCAATGTTTAAAAAGTAATAAAAGAGGTAAATTGAAATTGAAATGTAAAAATATTGTAATTGAACTAGAAGGACTAATTGTTTCTGGATTGTCACATAACTTATTATCAGTCAGAAAATAACTAGAGAAAGGGTTTAAAGTACAGTTTTATAATAATGGTGTATCTATTTGTAATTCAAAATATAAGGTCATAGGGCAAAATATAAATAGATTTTACGTTATAGACACAAAATTAATTAATGAAAAATGTTTAATTACAAAGGATGTATGGCATCAGAGACTAGGGCACGCCAACAGGAAACAGCTAAAAATGATGAATCTTCCATATAGCGATGAACCATGTGAGCCATGTATGAAAGGTAAGTCCACTAGATTACCATTTTATCACACTCCAAAACCACATTCCCAATATGTTGCGGAGTTGATACATACTGACATATCTGGACCGGTGAGCACTCCTACATCTAAAGGTGAGATATATTATCATACAATCATAGACGATCACACACATTTTTGTGAGGTATACTTACTGAAAAGAAAAAGCGAAGCAACTGATAGACTTATAGAATATGTCAATAGAATGGAACAACAAACAGGTAATAAAGTTAAGAAAATAAGAAGCGATAATGGTGGTGAGTTCAAAAATGAAAAACTTTATAAATTTTGCAGAGACAGAGGAATTATTCAGCAGTTCACTACACCATATAGTCCACAATCAAATGGGGTTGCAGAACGAATGAATCGCAACATCTACAATAGAGCAAGAACACTATTGATTGAAACAGAATTACCAAAAATGCTATGGGGTGAAGCTGTACAATGTGCTGTCTATCAAATTAACAGATGTCCATCTGCTGCTATTAATTTTCTAACACCAGCAGAAAAGATGATTGGAAACAAAGACTTGACAAAACTAAATGTATTTGGATCAAAAGCTTGGGTACATATATTACCAAAACAGGACAAACTACAGGAAAGAGCAAAGGAGATGAGATTTGTAGGATATAGCTTAAATGGATATTGTTTATGGGATTCTGAAACAAATGAGGTAATAATATCTAGAGATGTGAGATTTGATGAGACTCAAATAAAATACACAGAAGAGATGAAGAACAAAGGTTATGGAAAATGGGAAGGACAACTTGGAGACGAGTTAGAGCAAGAAGATGAGAAGAAGGACCAAGAAAATAACCTAAAAAATGAAAAACATGATCAGAATGAAGAAAATATACAAAAGGAGCAAATAAAAGGAAAAGAAATCGGGGAAGAAATAGAGAAGAATGAAGAAGAGAATGAGGAAACTGAACAAATAGATCAAGAAAGTGAAAATGAAGAGAATACAAAAGAAGTAAAATACTATACTACAAGGTCAGGAAGAAATGTGCACAAACCAAAGAATATTGAAGAGGACTATGAGTTGTATACTGCATACTGTATATTGTCCGGAGATCCTCAAGAATATGAAGAAGCAGTTCAGGATAAAGTTTGGGAAAATGCGATACAGAAAGAACTAAGCTCACAGATAAAATTACAAACATGGGAAGAAGCTACATTACCTAGAGGTAGTAAAACGATAGATACAAAGTGGATATTCAGAACAAAGCAAGATGGTACTAAGAAACCACGGCTGGTAGCTAAAGGTTTTCAACTACATAGTAATGATAATCATTATGCTCCAGTAGCCAAACTATCAACAATAAGATTGATGATGAGCTTAGCAGTCCAACAAGATTTAACACTTAAACAATTGGATGTGCCAACAGCATTTTTAAATGGTAATTTGAATACAGAAATATATATAAAATGTCCTAAAGGAATGAATATAAGTGAAGGAAAGGTGTTAAAATTGAAAAAGGCTTTATATGGATTGAAAGAAGCACCCAAATGCTGGAATCAAAGATTCATGACTTCATAACTAAGAGAGGATACATACAATCTCAGCATGATTCATGTTTATACGGAAAAGGAAATACTTGGATACTTCTTTATGTTGATGATATTCTACATCTTGGAGATGACGCTGATACAATAAAAGCTTTAGAAAGGGAATTTAAAGTAAAGAACTTGGGAGAAGTACATCAATATTTAGGACTAGGAATTACAAGGAAAAAGGACAGACTGGAAATAAGACAAAGTGAAATGATTAAAAGACTTTTAGAGAAATTTAAAATGCAAGATTGCAAAGCATGTAAAACTCCAATGGAAGTCAACTTCAATGCAAACACCAGATCTGAGGGGATTGAAGTACCATTCAAGGAATTAATAGGTTCTTTATTATACATTGCAATGAATAGACCAGACATCACTTATGCTGTAGCCTATTTGAGCAGATTTTTAGATAAGCCTACTCAGGAATTATGGTTAGCAGGTAAAAGAGTATTACGATACCTCAAAGGAACAACCAGACAGGGGCTGTTATATACAAAGACAGGTAATTTCATGAGACTTATAGCATACTCCGATGCAGACTGGGCAGCTGACAAAACCGACCGCAAAAGTACAAGTGGTTGTGTTATATATCAAGGTAACAATATAATATCATGGTTCTCTAGGAAGCAGACTTGTACCGCCCTGTCAACAGCTGAGGCTGAATATGTAGCAGGAGCACATACAGTAAGTGAACTTATACACATTAAAGGCTTACTCTCTGATTTCTTAGGTGATGAAAGTGTTTCAGCTCATTTGTTTATTGATAATCAGAGCACTATTAAATTGATTCAGAACCAAATTAATACTAAAGCATCTAAACATATTGAAATAAAATATCACTATATAAAAGATTTAATTTACAAGAACGTTGTGTTTATTCAAATGAAAACATTTCAGACATATTTACCAAATCATTACCTATTCAAAAACATAACTATTTTTGTATTAAGTTGAATTTGATTTAAGTACATATTGTTGTCATAGATAGATAGATTCATTTATCTGTACTATTTTTGGAATATTGTTTAGTTTAAAATAATTATTGTATTGTATAGATTTATTAGCAAAATAATTGTTAAATACAACGTAACGACGTAACAACAACGTAATAGGGTATTACAGCCATTTTTGAAAAGTGTCTCAATGAAATTCTGTAGTGCTAATATGCCACCAAAAAAAGCACAAATTTTTTATTCAATCGATAAGTGCCATAAAAATGCATCTAAATTTTAAATTTTCAAATTTCGCGCGTAGTTTGACGAAAACGCCTCTTACTGGACGCCATATTGCTCAGCGTAAATGACGTCAGTTCGTTTTGTATCAAATGAGCTCATATTAAATATGATAATTGTATATCACTTAAAAATAATTAAAAGCATATTTTGTAATAGGTGTAATAATGAAAAAATTACATTGGTTACGAAAATAATAAAAGTACAAAGCCTATATTACGCCAATCGGTTGACTGACAGTTGACAATTTTTTGTTTACACAGCCGTATGGCGTAATAACATGGCCGCTACTATTTCACGGTGTTTTATAACAGATTAAAAATTGAATGATGATGTTGATTGTTTTTTTGATTGATTGAATTTTAAAATTTGTTTTGTTATTTTATGAACTAAAACTTACATTTTCCGACTGCTTTATGCCTAAACTGTCTCAATAACATACTTATAGATTTTTTCTCGTATAGAGTAAAATACCCTATTATGAGACCAAAACTTGAATTAATAATGTATACAGTGAACATTGACATAGAATTGTAATAGAGTTATCAGTTAAGTTCTTAGTTATTAAACAATTTAAGAATGTTACTAATACAGTTTAATAATTATAAATTCTGTAAATTGAGGGGCTGTGTTGAGGATTGTTTATCTATGGTTGCCCTATAATAGTGGTGTGTACTCTCTGGTAAAAATGCTCTGCTAATAAAATGGTGCCCATATATTTTAGTGTCTTATTTAAAAAAAATATATATCGCAGCAAGCGATAATTTAACGATAAAGAGGATTCAAATTGATTATTGTAGTACAGTCAACAGCAAAAGTAGATGATCAAAATCAGAAATTTACTAACACTAATTTATATAATTTATTACTAGTTTATTTATTAAAAGTATGTGATTGTCACACACATACTTTTGAATCACTTCGACGCCACACAGTTCTGACGCGAACTTCGTTCATTAGTATTGAATTTCTGATTTGATCATCTACTTTTGCTGTTGACTGTACCTACAAAAGAAATGGTAAACGCCGTGACGTCAGCTATCGGTTAAAATGGCGCCATGTGGACAGAGTCGTGTTGGAGAGTGGGGACCGTGCCAAGCTCACTTTTGCTCGAGACACCAAGCAGGACACTCATCTAGTACGAAACTGTCGGTTTACCTATTTGAATTGTATTGTACGATCACATTTAATAAAGTAAGGTAGTTAGTACTGCATTGAATATTGTTATTCAACAATGAACCCGATACCACCGAACCTAAACGATATCGGCGCTACCGCTCAGCCATCGCTGACGCCGACATCAGAAGCGGGATCTGAAACCCTCTCGCACACAATGTTCGAGATGCTGCTAAGAAATATGATGCAGGTGATCGAAACATCAGAACTCAATCAACTGCGGGTAAACCGGCGCATAAGGAGGTGAACTATCGCAAAAATCACATAGCATCAACGTCGCAGGAACAATCTAAAGATCAGAGTGTTGATTTATTAACAAGTGAAAATAACCGTTGGAAAGTTTTAATCGAAATGCAGCAATGCTAAATAATGAAATCAATTCACGGGATTAAAGCACCTAGTTCAGAATACAATAAGCTATCTTTACCTGAATTTAATCCCGATTTTCGAGATAGTGATACTAGAGTTTGGTGCAATACCCTCAATTTGAGCATTCAAAAAAAATCTAGCAGTTGGTTAATTATTACAATGAGTAAAGCTCTTTAAGTGGTCGACTGCTTCTTGGTTAGTTCAGAATACTTTTCCTGGAATAACCTGGCATGTCAAGGTGTTGCTACAACTGTGGCAATCTGGGCCATATGGCAAATTTATGTTCGAATAAAAGTTACCGCGATTCTTCTGCTAACTCTCAATCTCAATTTTTAGGAAATAATGAATCGCAACGGGCCAAAGACAGCGTTTTTAAGAAAGTATCGACGCCGATGACCTGTGATGACCTTCTATAGCAAGCCGGGGCACATCGCTACACGCTGTCCAAAGAAGAAGGCCGACTCCGTTAACAGTCAAGTTGAAAAGCGAGTGAATATCTGTACCATTAAGCCAGCTACTGATCTATTATCTACCGAATCTGGTGAGTCGTATTATTTTTATTTTGTTTTTGGTGCCGAATGCTCTCTTGTTAAGCAATCTGTTAGCCGTAATTTCGTAGGAAAACATACTTACATTTGCTTGTTCAGGGTATAGGTTTTGCTAAAGTAGACTGTACCTACTGAACAAATTCTTTGTGACGTATTAATTGGTGGTAATCTTTTACGATTTTTATTTCATGTGTTACCCGGTTATTGTTTGAAATATAATGTGATGATTAGCGGACTTATTTTAAAACTTAGTTTTACAATTAACGTGTCTATTTCGTGTACTAAGGGCAAGCCCTATTTAGGTTTTTGATATGATGCGTATCTAGGCCATTAAACCTTTTGGCATTAATAAGATAAGAGAGCAAGCGGCAACGAATATGAAAGTGTTTCAAATTTGATTTTGATTCTGATGCTGAATGTTCTTTAATGTAGGATAGTATTTCTTGCAAATTAAGATGTCGAAGAGTACCTAAATGATGTGGTATTTTTAGTGGCTATGAAATAATAATGTTAATAGTACTTTGCAACAAATTGCTGTGCCAGGTAGTAAATAATGATTTTGCGATTGAGACATTATTTCACGACTACCTACGTTACGTATTTAGTGATATTTAATTGGGTCAAGAGATTTTTTGTAACGGTTTTCGAGTTAGTATGACCACAACTGAGTTTTCTTTGTCAAAGGACAAGATTGTAAGTAAATGTTTGCAATTCGAGTAATGGTTACCTCTTACATAAAAATGATTTTAATTGCATTGACACTGATATTTCATTAGACAGAAAATGATGATAATGTGAAATCCTTGATAACATTTTACAACAAATCTAGATTCGATAGCGATAAAGTTAAACTAGTAAAATTTAATTTGGTGACTTGGTTTTGATTCAAGGTAAGGAAATGAATCAGACCTACTAAGATCTTAAATAAAAAGTACCCACCGTTCAAAATTGTAAAATTGTTTGATGGTGATCAATGATATTCTAATAAACAGATATGTTATACACTCACAAAACAACCGAAAAAAGTGTTCCGCGCAGCAGCGGCAGCACACATACACACTTTTCATTCATTTTACTATTCACTACTAGTCAAAATGTTGAAAAGGGATGACTTGAAAAAACCAACAAGAAAAAAGAGACAGTTAGTGTTGCAAATGTATTTCCATTTCTTTCTTTTTTCTAACCTCCAAATATAAGAATATTAGGAAAATAATTGAAATATATAAATAAATCGATGTATATTGCGTAGTTACATGTGGTATGAGATCTATTGTGTTTTATTAAATTTGGTATCATAATTGGTACACTTTCTAAATACACAAAATAGCATTTTTTTATTATTTTAGCTGCTATAACAAAGCGTATCACTCGTCGCCATGCGTGACGCAGACTTGATCACCATCAAACAATTTTACAATTTTGAACGGTGGGTACTTTTTATTTAAGATCTTAGTAGGTCTGATTTATTTCCTTACCTTGAATCAAAACCAAGTCACCAAATTAAATTTTACTAGTTT